>CM022391.1:116541736-117741736 GCA_011833715.1 Carcinoscorpius rotundicauda | reverse complement strand
TTATTTTTTCTTGTTCCTGAGCAGAAAGTGTTATTTCCCTATTGCTTATGCCTAAAGTATACAGAAAAGACCTATTTTTCTCTTCAAACTTTGCTTTTGTGACCTGGGTAATAAAATTTTCAAATTTACCCATTTTCCAAAACATTCCAGGTAGATTCAAGTGCTGAGTAGCTGATAGAGAATTTTCTGGAACTTACAAAAATTTTCAAGAACTATGTAGAATGTCGTAAAAAAGAAGGTAAATGTTGAAGATCCAAATTACAATTTCAGAAGTGCAGCTGGTGAGAGAAACCCATACTACCCCAACCAGACGTCAATGACTTGATCAGATCTTGGTCTAACAAAGTTGAATCCCAAGTTTTTGACATCTAGGCTCAAAGAGTGGGATTTGGTAGATGAAAGTGCACAAGTCACAAGTCAGGGGAAGCATCACCAACATTTTCCAAGCTTCTTCACTTGTCAAAATGGGCTCTGCTTCTGCCACAATGTATCTGGTCTGTGCAAGGCAACTGGAATTGCCTGTAACCTGAACGAGTGGCACCTTTTCATTGATAGCTCATCAAGAAACCTCAAAGCTGTGCTGCTTCCTAACAGAAATAAGTATCCGTCTTTTTCTCCTGGCTCATTCGGTGCACTTCAAAGAGGAATACAACAGCATGCAGACCTTGCTAGGAGCCTTAAAGTGTGATGAGTATGGCTGGGAGGTTATTGGAGACTCCAAAACAGTAGCATGGCTGATGGAGGCTTTACCAAGTTTCCTTGTTATTTTTGCCTTCAAGACAGAAGGGACACTGCAGTGCACTACAACAGGTAGAACTGGCAATAATGGAGCAAGTTCTCTGTGGGGAGGCACTAGTGACCTCCAGAAGGTGTTCCTGTCATTGCACATAAAATTGGGTCTTATGAAACAATCTGTTACAGCTCTTGATAAGGAGTCTGCAGCCTTAAGTACCATTGAGATTTATTCTCTAAGCTGTCTGAGGCAAAGGTTAAGCCTGGTGTCTTTGTTCGACCATAAATAAAGAAGATCCTGGGGTGCACAAAATTCCCCAAGAAGCTAAGTAGGGAGGAAAAAAAAAACCTTGGGGCAGCTTTGTCACAGTGTTTTGTGGCTTCTTAAGCAATCACAAGGTAGAAAATTATAAGATGAGGCTCTGGTGAAGAACTGCAGCAAAATGGGCTGCAGGATGTTCCTGAAAGTCCATATCCTTGATACTCCTCTTGATAAATTCAAGGAGAACATAGGAGCATACTCAAAGGAGCAAGACAAGCACTTCCAACGAGATTTACTGGATTTTGAATGCCACTACCAAGGAGTGTATAATGAAAACATAATGAGAGACTATATTCGGGAGATAATGCGTGAAAGTAATTTACATTACAGTCAAAAATCTCGAAAAACTATTCACTTCTAAACATTTTTGTATAACTTTAGTATAAATACATGTAAATCTTGATTCATATGTTGTTTTATTCGGACCTTATGTAAATGAAAATATACAAATTTGTCTGTTTTTACAAAGAAAATAGGTTAATTTCTAAATTTCATTATTCAGGTCACAAAAGCAAAGTTTAAAGGGAATAATGGCCATTTTCTGTACTTTTACAACATAAACAATGAAGAAATAACACATAATATCCAGGAATAAAATTTGTGTTACATAGTGTTATTTTATTAAACAGAAAATTATTTAATGCAGGAGTTTAAAAAAAATATGGTTACATTTCACTGACAGTCACCAGTAAAAAGTAAGTACTAAGTAATTAAGAATTACGGTAGAGAAAATAACGTAGAACATAAAGTTCTATTTTTATAGAAAAAAAAAAAATTTGGCATTTGTTTAAGAGGTTTCAGATATAAAAAAAGGTATGAAAATGAGTTTGCACTAGAAGCGGTAAACACTTTAATTCCACATGTTTATGGAGAAATTTTTAGTGAAAATATTTCATTACAAAACCTGACTTTTATCTACAAATAACTCTTAATGATAGCTTGGGTAATTTTAGGAGATACACAAAACATATTAGAAGTTATAGTATGAAAACATTAAATGCCAATTTGGTGTGAATTTTTACGTTGGATCAACCATGCCCATTGTGAGAGTTAACTGTTTACTAGATAAACATTGTGTTAAAAATATAATAAAGATATTCAGCTTGATGTGGTTAAAAGCTTATCAAACTTAACAGTTGGCTTTATTAATGTGTTTACACTATCCCCAACTATGATATATTTGTTATCTTATTAATTTTCAGAGTAGGCTCTATCAGATGATTTGCCATTACAATGAATATTGCAGTGTTTATGGCTTCACCAGTTTCTTCTATTACAAATGGTTGGGTATGTTATAATAAACCACTTTCAAAGCTTTGTTACAACCCATACCACCATGTCTAGTTATGCTTTCATGCAATAAACATCCTATGAATTCTCAGTTGTTAAAAAGACACCACACTTCACTTCCTGAAGCATGGTATCTCAAGTTGATCCATATTCCTAGGTTTTCCATTATCATTATACACAAAAAATATGATATTCCAATTATTGATCTAAATATAAAATTATAATCTGACTGTATAATAATGTTTGAGTGGAATTACACTACCTATGAAACACCAAACAATGTCAAAATGTAATCTTGATATATTCCACTTCTCCACAATTTGCTATTGGTTGTAATTTTCATGACTTGCTGATTCATATATTCAAAATCATTTTAATACAACATACTCAGTTCTCTGTAGATATTTTTGAAGTCAGGCACAATTCATCCACTATTTGTAATGAACCATATTCTTCTACTTGTCAAACTTTCCAGTCATGAATTTAGATGCTTCAAAGAACAAAATCTCAATTCTCTGTATGCACAAACAAAATCATTGTACATAAGAAATTAAACTTAAAAAACAACTGAAATAGGTCTGTAGACTTACCATTTACCCCAAGTGGTTGTATTCACAACAACACAATGCAAATCTGAGCGAGGAGTCTGATAATGATGTAGGGCATGCTTGTTCTCAGAGAACTGACCACAGCCCAAGTGGCCACACTGTAAACACATCCATACAGAGTAATTTTCAAGAATATCATCTTCTGAAGGGATTTCTTGGCTAGATGATATATCTTTCTTTGTTGTCTTACAAACCTAGAGATCAAGATATGAAAGAACAAACCCACGAAAATCCCTTTTGCATATGTTACACAACAAACAAAATAAACAATCATGTGTATCAATTAACAAAGCAGCTTTGAACTTTTTAGCACAAAACCAAACATTATTATACTTTATCCAGAAAATTATTCTTTTGTTTGTATACTTTAACAAAGTGAAAGAAAAACATCAATTGTAAACACACACAGTTGTGAAACAAAGCTCAAGGGAAAAAAAGAACTCAACTAATCTTCAGAATTTAAATAATATTCACTATCATACTAAGTGTAGAAATAATGCTCAATGAATATTAAACAATGTTCAGAATTATTACACTGATTTTAAAAGAAAATTCTAATAAACTTGTACTGTGTAAAATATTACTGTCCTTGAAGCAACTGCTCGTACAATTATAACTGTTTCTTACTTAAAAGTTCTTAGACTCTGTCTAATCTCTGAAATCAGTCCCAAATGTAACACAGATGGCAATATAAACTATTAAGCACAAGAAATGGCTACCTGTTGTCATAACTGTAAAGTCATGCAAAAAACTAATGTTGATAAACTACACTATTATCATGACCTACAAATACACTAAACCATTAAAATTAAATTTAGAACATAAATATTACTTCTAAGCTCTGATAACTGTTTTTTTACATGCTGACAACATTTAACCAATTCCTGACAATAAGAGAAAAAAAACTACTTCAGATGCATTAAACAGCAGAACACTGAAACTAACAGATCAAGAATAAGACTTACTGAAAGTGGAAGCAGTTAGTATTCAAATACTGCAGTAATAACTGTAAAACATACAGAATGAAAAACTTAAGTCAAAATAAGGTTTCTGGATGATTAAAAGCAGAAAATAAAAATAACAAACTAAGAAAATGGAATGGAAAAACTTAAAAATAGAAAGATGCATCTTAGAAAGACGAGAAAAACCATCTGAAAAAACCGAATTTAAAAACATTTGTTCTACAATCATGATGTACATGGGAATTTATCACATAGTATTATTTAGCAAAGTATTTCACATATACAAAAATGTAACTAATTGAAACATTACTGACTTCACCTATAATGCTGGCAGTATTAAGACACTTTCAAATTAAATTACTATGAGCATATTTCTCTTAGTTCTTAACTAAACATGGACAGATTTCATCTATTTGCTTTTGCCAGCAGTTGGAACTAGACACCCATCAGCATCCAAACATACTTTGTACATATCACTCCCAAATGGTCCTGTTGGTAAATGGCTTAATACAATGTGAAGGCCAAGTAGAAAATTTGTTTTTACAAGTCATTCACAAACACACCTACACTATAAAGTTTAAGAAGCCAGTATTTAAACTACATTACAGCTAAACAGCTACCTTAAAATATCTTTTTCTGGATTTTTAATACCCTTCAATCAATATCAATAAAACAGGTTATCAAGCAGTATTTATTTAAGTAGACAATTATAGATTTATAGAGAACACAAGAAACACAGTTTTGTTTGTTTTCTTTCATACTACTAACAATTTCTGGAAAGTGTCCAAATATAAGTTCATCTACAGTCCAATTACAACAACATGTCATTTTTAAATTTTGCTTGAAATGGCCAATGTACTGTAATCCGTAACAAACCCATTACATAAAAACTAGTCTTTTCCTAATTGTACCTTAAAGCCAATAAGCTAACACAAGCAACAAGAATATATTTAAACCAAAAACAGAAAAGTGACCAACAAGCCAGCATAGTGACAAAATCCACCTATTTCCATCAGGGATTAGAAGACTGGTACACCTACTTACTTGACATTCATCAAGATTTAAAATTCCCTTTAGTACTTTCTTAACTCCAGAAAAATTGACAGCTTTTGATACATGAGGACATTTTCCTATAATAGAAAACAAAACAACATTCTAATAATATGACTTCATAAAATAAAAACCAAAACATACACACTAAAGCAGCTAATTTTTCTTGTTTTTTTTTGGTGTATTGTTTTAAAAATAATTTGTTAAACATCTGTAGACCAGGTTTCAAATTTGACCAAGTAAACTTCTTGTTTTTCTTTGTTTTGTTTTTAGGCAAACAGTTTATTTAAAAGAAATTTTTAAAAAAATGTTTAACAATTATACTATTGAGTGTAATTTCTTTTGGTGTTTGCATTTTTTGATCAAATGGGTTATTAACAGCAGTCAAAAAATATCACAGTTCTCAGAAATATAGAAATCAACAGGTTTTAAAAACAGGTTTACTTAGTTACAACATGTCTAACATTTATAAAAGTAAGGTTTATAAGCTATTCAGCTGACTGAAAGTATTAAAATCGAACATTGCTTTATAATCTACTGGTCAACTACGAAAACAAACTTCTGAAGTCTGTAAATATTCTACGTTTGTACATAATTTGCAACCAAGTCAGCAAAAGTCACCTTGACTTGTACATTTTATGTGATGTGCAAAAATAAAAGTTGCATGCTTCAGAAAAACAGGTAGTTACATGCAATTGGAAGGTTTCAACCACATATTCTAAGGTTTCTTCTTTCTTTCATATGTTTCCCATTTCAACAGTTACATTACATAACCAACTGCTGCAAAAATGCACGAGACATTTTCCAAAGTTAATTTTCACTTCTTCTTAAAATAATCCTTTAATAGTCAAACTTTATAAACAACCTCCTTTAATAATCAATTATACTGATGCCTAGCCACGAGTCTAGTTAATCAAATATATTTTTCTTATTTATCTGCTTATAAATATTAGAATGCATTATTTCAGTAGTTTGTAAGTTACCCTTGACACCAGTGATATTTTTATCCATAAACCAAATAACAACAAGAGTATAAATGATAAGCTAACTATGCAAACTATTGTTATAATAAAAGTACAACAAATGTTACAACTAGTACAACTAATACTATTAACAAAAGGAATAATATATAAACAAAACAGCATAACTTACTTAGGGAACCCACAAACACTAGTTTGTGTTTTGAACCATAAGATTGATTTAAATTTAATGTTATGAAAATTAAGCTGTTCAATATTAGGTTTAAAAGTTAAACTCAACAAAAGGGAAGAAATTACATGTTTTTTACAATTTCAATCAAGAATAATTTATGTTAATAAATAAGTTTAAAACAGCAAAATACTTAGAAAAGAAAATGAAATTCATAATGATTGCATTATTCCTATTCTTCTGGTTCTGGATAATATCCATTTAAAGGATGATAGAAGTTGCGAGAATACCTGCTGAAAATATATTTACATCTTTTTACGCTTTTTCTTGTAAAGAAACAACAAAAATAGATTAAAATTACCATCTTTTGTTCTTAATTTTTAATATAGCGTACTGACACTAATTAATACTCCTTCTCAATCACCCTCTCTCATGTAGTTTTACAAAACTTACCTTGTGCAGCAGTAATTGTAATCCAATGTATAAACCATTTTTATTACCATAATTCTGATTTAAAAATATCGAAACAAAAACAAACACTTACTAGCAATGAAGTGTGAAAAATAGAGTTTGTAATTACAGAGGTACCATAATTAGCCTCATCACGCATACACAAACAGTTTGCAATGCTTCTAAGGCAATACCACAGATGGGTAATTGTTGTGAAATTCTAATGTAGTAAGATCTTTAGATTAATCAATGTTTTCACACAGATTATAAATATACTTTCCAATTATTTTGAAAATTCCAATTCTCCATAATGAACAAATTTGCAGATTTGGGTTCCATAGACCCCTCCACACTTTTCATATCTTTAAAAATATAAAAATAATAATTCTATCTCTAAAGCCTCCAAGAATTCTGGTGCCCATTTAAAATTCAAATTGTAAAGAGACATCATAAAATGGCAGGAAACAGGTTGGATTTGAACCTTACAACTAATTGGTATAGCTGAAGAATCCTGTCAAATTTATCCTTAATAACCTGTATCTTGTGCCAATTGGAATGCAGTTGTTAGTAATCACATTAAAATCACTCACTCACAGTTTTCACTTCAAATGAATTGTAGATTCATAGGCCAGAGCACCACTTTCTAAGCTTTCAGTTTAAGGAATGAATGAATGATTAGATTTTAATACCTGTTTGACTTGTCTGCATTTCACCATCTGATGTCTCACTTGCTTCTCCTGGTGGTTGCTGAGCTTTACGCCTAGAATTAGCTCCACTCTTTTTTTTAACCATGGCAATAGCAAAAGAGTTCTGACTTTCCAACAAATGATTGAGCTAGAATTTAAAAAAAAAAACATTATATACACTAAAAAACTTTGCAATCATCAACATATTCTAAGAAACAATTTCACATAAAATAACTGTAAATTAATTAGTTAATCTAAACCATTATTCAAAAAAAAAAAAATCTATGTGTGGCCCTTTACAATAGGCAAACCTTTAAGCTCACTGACCAAACATGGCATGCACTCTTAGGGCCACAAATGAGTAAAAGTCAGCATTCATATCTAACTCCTCTTAGAGAGCCCTATGTTTTCTCTATCCATTTAACAGGTATGTCAACCAGTAAACTACATTTTTCTTTTTACACTTGAATGCTGAAAACTACAGTTTCTAAAAATAGCAATAACCTACTTTATCACATAGGAATATTCTATCTGCTTTCTGTATACAATTCTGATGAAGAATAAATATTCTATTCAGACATGATTAACTATGACCCTTCAAAGAAGTTGCTGTTTTACAAATATTTTTCATACTGCTATTAAATTTCTACCTTGCAATGAAGTCATTTTTACCACAGATATTTAAACATTACAGAACAGTATACCATCATCTGCAGTATGTATATGATTTGATAATACTTGAAGTTCTTTTGGTATGGTATAAAAAAAGAAAAGAGAGAATGTAGTGTCTGGCAGGTAATTGTAGATACAAATGTTTATATCAAAACACTTTGTAAACATATGTCACAGCAGATGTATTAAACCAAAAATAAAAAAATTTAGATCAGAATTTATCTGACACTTAAGAGATTAATCCTATATACAAGAAAAAGCTACATTAAGATTTAAGTTTTTACCTTCTAGATATAGTAACTGAAATGTTCACAACATCAGAAAAACATGTAGATTCAAGAAGTCTTGAGACAAAATGATAAAAATCATATAATCCGAGCACTTTTATAAAGTGAACCTTTCTTATTTGGGACAAACTGGAAAAAATCCTGAAAAAAGATCCACTTTTTGAAAGTGCTCAGGGTTAATGGGTTTTTATAATTTTGTAATTGAAACATTTTCAGCTTTAACATAATTTTTATTTAATCTCAGAAAATTACTCAGAATTTTATTTTCTCCATAAAACCTTCAAGCCCAATAATCAACATCTAGTACATCTCTAACATAAATCTATAAAAAAATTATGAAATATATTATGTATTCAAAAATGATTTCAAAATTTAAGTCTAAGAATAAAAAACATTTAATAGAAGCATGAATGACTGCACATATACATGCAACATTCCACCAATTTACTACTTATAACATACACTTTTTGTGCCACTTAGAGACAGAACTTCTGGAAAGGGAGAGAGAACATTACAAGTGACTCTGAACCTAAGATAACTGTATGGACCTGAAGATAAAGGAGAAGATGGTAACTTTATGCTGATACATGTAGACAATGGTTGAATAAATTTGAGATAATTTTCTAGGTCAATCCATTTACCACTTCAAGAGACATCATAATCTCAACTATTTAAGAGTGACAAATAACTAAATACAAAATATTCAAAGAGAGTGTATACAAATACCATCATAAACCTACAAAAAAAACAAATTAAAGTAAAAACTGCATGCATAGATAATTTTCAAAACACACTAAATAACAAACACTATATTACAAAAAATCTAAGCCTATTAAAACAATCTTCACTGATTCCTCAAATATTAAAATATGATAAAATTTTGTCAATCAAAAATTTACCAAACAAAATACAAAAATGCCCAATATGCAAAAAAATCGAACAGAAACTGAAAAACTTCAGGTTCAGATACAACAAAATATCATGCAAATAACAAAAACCCACAACAGTCCAAAGCTGAGAAAAAATATAATACTGATATAGAGATTCACCATGAAAATACACAGAAGAGAAAACAAAACTAAAAATAGAAATAGGTAGCAGCAACATACACATCAGTTTACAAGTAAATCCAGCAACCTGATATAATTACATTAAAAAAATAAGTGAAAGTATTATACAAACAGGGATATTACAGTCTGAGTGACAAATAAAACCTGTAAAATATAAAATATAACAAGGAAAGAATAAAAGAAGGAATATAGGTTTGAGGAGGAATTTGTACAGAAACAAGAGCATCTTTTGTGTAAAAGGCAAGATTTAGTAACATCAATAAAAAAACTTGCTCTACAAGGATACGAGGAAGCTTCATGATAAAGATAGTTGACAGAATACACTACATAAAAGTTTTCTAAATCCAGAAAGAGGCAAATATATAAATTGAATACAAAATGGTAGAAAATAAGAGAATTACCAAACACATACACAAAAAAACAACCAATCCACATCTCCTCTATCTTAATACTTATGGTAAATGAATATTAAAATTTCAAAACCAAAATAACAAAACTTAATAAAAATGTTTGTTTTGGAATTTTGTGCAAAGCTACATGAGGGCTATCTGTGCTACCCATTCCTAATTGAGCAATGTAAGACTAGAGGGAAGGCAGCTAGTCATCACCACCCACCACCAACTCTTAGGCTAATCTTTTACCAATGAATAGTAGGATTAACCATCACATTATAATGTCCCCACGACTGAAAGGGTGAACATGTTTTGGTGTGATGGAGATTCAAAAACTTACTAAATGCTATAATAACTACATGTATATCATCTAGTGCTGGATTAACCTACTGCATGGACTCTAGGCACAAAAAGAGAATGTTCAGTGCAAAGCCTCATGAATGCGTAACCCAAAATCAATCAGCTTTAATGGTAATTGATAATGCAAGCTATGATTTCACACTGATCAGATATTTGAGAGTTACTTGTAATAATATTTGATAATTGCTTTTTTCAGCATTTTTTATTTTGCCTGTATCTATGTGCACACATTTATTACATAATAAATTTATTTATTTTACATTTTTATACCTATAGATTATCCAAACATTGTGCACACTCAGTATAATGTTTATCATACAATGGTTTTTCAGCATTTACATCACTATAGAAAGTTTTTACAGGTATAAAGCCATATGGAGAAATTCATGAAGTGCACTCACTAATATGATTATAAAAATATGATCAAACTATGAACTTCACTTGACCTTCTCACAATGTTAAAAAATAGTTCATTTCTCACAAAGTGATTTGTTTTCAATGTTTCAAACTTTATAATTCAATTTAATCAACTAAGCCTTTCACAACAGGTCAGGGGTCAAACTCCATGTCACTGCATTTGTTTAATAGCATTAAACAAATATATAATGAACTTATGTCACTAAGCTTAGATTCAAATTGTAGATTGCATTACAAATTTTAATGTTATACAAGTTAATTTCATAATTTAAAAATAAATATTAAAAGAACATTTAAATATCAATTTTAGTGACTCGCATGGTGTACTGAATGGAGAACTTTTTAAAATTAATTTTTGTGATGTCAAAATACTGTCTGAAGTTTTATACAAATTAAGAACTCAAATTACCAATATTAACAAGTTAGAATATAAAATAAGAACCTCATATCTTTTTATTTTGCTGAAATATGACTTATGCACTGAATCAAAAACAGTGGCTCAGTTAACCTCTTTCTATTTACAAAAATGGTCTCTCATATACACACACATTTACTTCAATGTATGACATATCAACAACTTAGAATGTCTCCAGTGATTTTCTCAACCATTTTAATCTGTGAAAAAGCTACCACAATCTTTCCAACCAAGATTTCAAGAAAGTAGGTTGCACCTTTAGTCTGCTTGAGATTCAACATTTTATAAAAATCTAAATACATCTTAGTTACTAAGCTTAATAAATTATATTGGAATTCTACGTTATCAGTATTGTTATTTATGATTTTTGGTTATTCAACTGTATACATAAAACCTAAAGAACAATTTGTTTGATATCCTCCATGTATGAAATTTTAAAAGGTTTAGCAACCAAGTTCAAAGGTAAAAAATATAAGTTTGCTTTACTTCTTGGTTGTTCTTTTTTCTAAGAAAAACAAGTTTAATGATTTATTTATAAATAGTGTTATGTAAATGTCATTTAAATGTTATGTAAACGACAATCATGTCATGTCGTGTTTGAATTCCCATATCTATTATTTATATTTATATTTTCAAGGTTTAAACCGGTGAAATTTAAAATAACATTTTAGAATTAATTAAAATTCATTTAGAATTATTCATGTAGAGATTTCTGGAACTGGGTAGATTGATCACTTGTATTGGCCTGATGTTTGTACTATGGAATTCTCGGAAGTTACGTGATTAGTATATAAACAAACAGCGATACAAGGGAAATAAATCATCCATTTTTACTCGGATCAAGAAGTTTGTCTCGTTTGAGAAAGTTTAAATGTTTACCGTGTGATTATTCAAATTGAATTTGTGAACAGAGCTAGATCGACTAAAGCGGTGAAATTTTTATTCCGTCAATCTTTACAATTCAGTCGGATTACGGATTATACCGAAAGTCAATACGAATTGGACTGTGAATTTTTGTTTGAAATTACCCATTCAAACTTCGAAAATTTCTCCGTGGGACTAAATTCACCGCCTAGATTGGAACTATGGATTTCGGATTTGGACACTCATTCTGGATCATATTATTAAGCACAGGCCAGTACCTTTTTGTATTGCAAGTTGTTTTGAAGGTTGAAACTGGATATCTGTTATTGCTATTGGATAATTTATTTTGTGTCTATCACATAAGTAGATCATTATAATAAATTAAACAAGCTGCTATCTGTGTCTTTATGTTGCGTTCAGTCCGCATAAAAAAACGTAACATAAAATATCCTGGACGAGCCCCCAATTTTCTGTTATGTTTTTTATGCGGACTGAACGCAACATAAAGACACAGATAGCAGCTTGTTTAATTTATTATAATGATCTACTTATGTGATAGACACAAAATAAATTATCCAATAGCAATAACAGATATCCAGTTTCAACCTTCAAAACAACTTGCAATACAAAAAGGTACTGGCCTGTGCTTAATAATATGATCCAGAATGAGTGTCCAAATCCGAAATCCATAGTTCCAATCTAGGCGGTGAATTTAGTCCCACGGAGAAATTTTCGAAGTTTGAATGGGTAATTTCAAACAAAAATTCACAGTCCAATTCGTATTGACTTTCGGTATAATCCGTAATCCGACTGAATTGTAAAGATTGACGGAATAAAAATTTCACCGCTTTAGTCGATCTAGCTCTGTTCACAAATTCAATTTGAATAATCACACGGTAAACATTTAAACTTTCTCAAACGAGACAAACTTCTTGATCCGAGTAAAAATGGATGATTCACTTCTCGACCCGAGTAAAAATGGATGATTTATTTCCCTTGTATCACTGTCTATTTATATACTAATCGCGTAACTTCCCAGAATTCCATAGTACAAACACCAGGCCAATACAAGTGATCAATCTACCCAGTTCCAGAAATCTCTACATGAATAATTCTAAATGAATTTTAATTAATTCTAAAATGTTATTTTAAATTTCACTGGTTTAAGCCTAGAAAATATAAATATAAATAATAGATATGGGAATTCAAACACAACATGACATGATTGTCGTTTACATAACATTTACATAACACTCTCGACATGGTTGTCGTTTACATAACTATAGTAATAACTGATATACATATATAGTGTATAATAATTGAAATGCTACTGAATATTACAAAATAGTGGTCCATTAAAACACAGCCAAGACAGCGAAGACTAAAGGTCAGTTTTATATTATCGGATATGTCGTAAGCCCTCTTTATAGCACCAAACCATGAATAATTTTGTTAATAGTTGTTATAACTTTTAAACAAATGTGGTCAGAAAAAATAAAGTTAAAGCTTTAGATCCAGGATAAACACACAAACAAAACCATTAATAAATACCTACTGGCCACTTAATTTAAAAACATAAAGACATATAATGAACTTTGTAGTCCTTATTTCACAATTTCTAAGATGACATACACATGTGTCTGGATAATTTTAACCAACACATCAAAAAAATAAAAATGCATTGTCTTGAGAATAGTTTGTTTTAGATCATAACAAGAGTAAAACTGCCAATCATGAAGCAATATGAATATGAAATATCTCCTTTACTTCAATTCCTGAGGTCAATGTGACATCAGTCACGTGATTGTTACCTGGTAACACAACTGCCATCTTGACAAAGGGGAAAACAATAACAAAAGCTAGTAGAGTTATACTTCAAACATAAGAATTCTTCCTGTAGCAAACTGCATCACTAATGTTACTTAGATCCATGAAAACAGCAGTGACATTCCACTTACATATGACATATATACAGATAAAACAGTCTGTAAAAGTATGGCTGAACTTTAACTTCACTGTCCTCAAAAGCAGCATTTTCATGGTATTAACATAATTTTCTATAACAATAAATTTCTGCTTGAAATTTGATATGTAGCATCTTTGTACTTTTTTTTCTCACATTATAGACCATGGAAGACTATCTGATATTTCATGTTTTTAATTAATATCATTAAGCATTATATAACTAATGTCTTGAAATGCGAGAACTGTAACCATATTAATAGTCCATAATGTAGAGCTCATCTTTAAGCTATCCTCCAAATTCCAACAATGAACTAAGAATTTATGAGAAAATCAATTTTATATAAGTTCATCAACATAAAATACTTTTCATTAAATCATCTTAAAATGAGGCAGAGAACAAGTGTATATATATATGTATCTTGTGTTGCTGTCAATATAACATGAAATGAATTTCTGAATGAGCTTTGTAAATTCTGAAGTTTGTCAGAAAGTATAAAAAGTTGTATAAAACTGAAATAGAAACCCTTATAACCTTGATGCTTTCAAAAGGTGGACCTTTCTTCTTCAGGGGCAATCTTGGGAATCCAAATTGTTGTTAATTACTAATTACATAATTCAAACTACAGTGCAAGTATACTAATATTTTTACTGTGAAATCCAGTTGTGTATTTTTTTTTACCATTTTCGCCATTAAAGACCTATAATGTTTACTCATTTTCCAACTTTCTCCTGTTGTCTTTAAATGTAATTGTAAAAGTACAAAAACATGAACTACTATTACTAGTAATGGTGATGATACGCTGTCCTATCTCTATCCCCCACCAAAAGCTGTATTCATCATGAATGCGAGAATATGAATACGAAAATACTAGTATTACCACTTGTGACAGTATGTTAAATCTTCATTGTAGCAATACAAAACGTTTGGTTAAAAAAAATGATAGCAACAAATGTTAAGCCTAAATAATTCAAGCATTACGCAGAACGTAAAACTTGTTTACTGTCTGGTATACAGAGTACAATATAAATGGTTACAACGTTTCAACTAGGTCATTTTGTAGCTGTTGTACCTAGCAGATTAACCTAGTGAAATGTAACCACAAATATTATATTCAGTGTATCTTACAATTATGACGTTTAAAATATAAGCCTAATTCCAAACCAGAAATTTATAGTAATTCTATGTACTAACTTACGAAGATAAGAATATCTACGTTCGTATTAAAATGTTTATCGCAAAGACTTCCTTAAAAACTACACAAAGTATACGATTACCTAATTATGCTGTGAAACGTTCTGTTTATAACTTAAAAGGTACAAAATTACAAATCAAGTTTCTACACAACCTTCCTATTCAAATCAATGCCGTGACGAGTGATATAAACAAGTGGCATCATGCAACTGAAACTGAGTTACAATCCTTATGACGCTGTTTATCAAGAGCAGGAATTGGTCTATATTAATGTAATTAAAAATTAATTATTTTACGGCAATCTGTAAAAGCTGTTGCTACTTTTAATGTCAAAATTGAATAAATATTTTAATATATGATACTGAAATTTATAGTTTAGTTGCACTGTACTATTTCATATATTAATATTAAAAAAAATAAATTCCCAATCCATTCCATGCTGGGTCATGTGGTTATGGCACTCGACTCGTAATTCCAGGGTCTCGAGTTCGAATCTACGTCACATCAAACATGTTAGCCATTTCAGTCATGGAGGCGTTATAATGTGACGTCAATCCCACTATTCATTGGTAAAATAGTAAGCCCAAGAGTTAGCAAAGGGTGATGATGACAAGCTGTCTTCCCTCTATTCTTACAGTACTAAATTAAGGACCGCTAGCTCAGATAGCCTTCATGAAGCTTTGCGTGAAATTCAAAGCAAACCATGCATAGCATAATATATATAATGGGCAACATTCTAACATGCCCACCCTAATGGTGCAATGGTTTGTTTGTTTACTTACAACACAAAATCCTAGATTTAATACCCATGGTGGGCAGAGCGCATATAGTTCATCGCGCAGTTTTGTGTTTAACTACAAATAAACAAAACTCTAACTCTAATAATTCATGACAAAACAAAAATACGACAAACAGAACATTTTGAGCTGATTCCTAGGGCTGAAGTTAGCCTGTTGGTCCCCAGGATAGAGGTTAAAGCATGGGTCTCTTCCACCACTCAGTTGTGAGAGCATGTTTTCACAAAGTCACAGTGGGCTAGTGGGCTAGCTGTTGTGTTTACTCCAGAATTCGAACCTCTGATTTTAGCATTGGAAGTCCGTTGACTTACCACTATCCAGCCCATGGGACGACAATATACATAACAGAATATTCTTTTTCTAATGTCGTTGAGCCATAATGATAACACTTTGTTTAAAACTCAGAATGTACTTTTCTGAAGAATAAAATATGAATAAGTCACCCTGGTGCATATGTTAATTAATAGAGTTATATTTAATTTTTATAGTAATAACTCTATAACCAAGCTTCGTGTAAATTAGAACTTTGTACAAACAAGCATTGATTCACTAATTTAACTTCACATTGCGATTAATAATTTGTTAATTAGCCGTCATTGCAATGTAACTACAATATGATCTTCATTTGTACAAGATTTGTACACGCGATAATAAGGTGCGAATTCAGTAGGCAAATTACAGCTAAAATGTAAATAAAACAAATCTTATTTGAAGTGAAACGATGACTGAAACTAAAACAACCCAAAAAACATTGAAAGTACACTGAAACTATTTTATAATTTTATTACAGATAAATTCAATAGATGCCTGAGTATACAATATTACCCATTCACAAAATATGCTGATACCTATTGTTGTTTTTGTTTTGAATTAAGCACAAAGCAACACAATAGGCTATGTGTGCTCTGCCCACCACGGGTATCGAAACCCGGTTTTTAGCGTTGTAAGTCCGCAGACATAACGCTGAGCCACTGGGGGGCAATCTTGATACCTATCTTACTCAACTGAACAAATTAAAAGGTAACAACAAAATCCAAAATGACACTAATTTTTTTCAAAACATAAATGTCATTTCAGTTGAAGTAATAGTAAAAATCTAAATAATTTTGAAATGGCCTTCAACGTTCATGTGGAAAAGAAGCAAGGCTTCAGTTATATCAGACAAATCCAACTTATGATAAATATCATACTCAACTGATTTTTCAGGCCATTCAAATAATATTGGGACAAAATTAAACGAATGCAATTTTTCATTAATTTCAAATGTAAAAAGTTTTTCTCACTCTCTTCTGATGCCACTGTTAAAGGCATATGAAAAAAAATGTGTAATGCAAGGTTAAAGTTTGAACCTGAAGATGAAAGGTTCATAAACGTCGTCCTCAATATTTGTCACTTTCTTCCTTCGGCTTCTGTGTTCTAGAAATGTTATCTCGATGTTCACTGGTCCATGATTTCTGTGCAGAAGTGTGAACTGATACTTTGTTTGTTTAAGACGAAGCACAATGCTACACATTGGACTATTTATGTTCTACCCACCATTGGTATCGAAACTCGGTTGCAAACGTTGTAAATCTTCAGACATACTGCTGCGCCACTGATGGGCATGAACTGATGCAAACTTATTTTCTCTATAATATTGCAGAAACTTATTCACTGTGTAAGTTTCATTTTTAAGGGTGTACATTGAGACTTGATTTGAAAACGTCCGACTTGAAACAAAGCATTATGTCACGCTGGAAAGTGCCCTTAAGATGTCTCACATAACCTCACCATTAATTGTTCCAACAATAAAAATATCCGGCAAAATGCTCTGAAATTGATGCACTCACTAACAATTCATAACTAACAATGTACAGCGCAAATGGCGTTTGTTTTTAATGTCTATCGTCTGGTATTTTGTCAGTAAATTGCAAACAATGCAATTTTGTCTCGTCAGGACAGTAGTAATTAGTAGTAATTATTTTCTATTGCAATTATCTCCATGTTGAAAATATTTGTAATTTTATTATCATTTTGACTCATAGCATGTTAACATATGTTTTATTAAACTACCTCACAGTTTTATTACAGATTTTTATACTTTAGTTCTAGACAAACAGAACTTGCCCAACTTAAATATGCACTCGTCTTTCCCATAGAACTCGCACACATTTGAACGTTTGGCCCAAGACTTACTTTCACGTCTGGCTAATTTGCTAAAAACATCTGAACGAGTTTTATAGCATATCGATCATTTATAGTTCGTGTTTTAAATTTAATGCAAAGTTACAAAAGTGCTATCTGCGCCAGCCGTCCTTAATTTAGTCGTGAAAGACCAGAAGGAAGGCAGCTAGCATCACCATTCACCGTCATTTCTTGGGCTATTCTTTTATCAACGAATAGTAGAATTAAAAGTTAACTACAGGGTCCATGTTGGTGGGATGACATTTATAAAAAAAAGTCTCTCTTTTTCTACTTTCTTTGTTATCAGTTTCCCTGAAGAAATAGTTATATGCATTGTGGGATAACCTATTGGAGATTAACATTTTAATACACTTCTAATCTATGTTGTTACTTGTTCAGAATCGTGTTGCTTTTGGATGATAATAACTAGTAATACTCATGTGTTCTATGCAGGGACGTAGATCCTGGAGGGATGGGGGATACATCTTCTCTTCATTTTAGGTGGGGGTTTGGTCTGTTGAATTGTTTTATTGCATCACAGGCCTACAAATTATGTGTTTGTTCTTGTGATTCTCGTGTTCTTACCAATCGAATTATATAATTAGGCCTAGATGTAGACTTTTTCAGTAGTCGAAGTGCACATCTTTAATATGGGCGTGCTTCTAAGCTTTTCAATCCAAGCGATAGTTTGTAAGTATCAGTCAGCAGGCCGAAGTATACAGGCAAGGCTTGCAAGCACTATCACAGAATCTATCTATGTCTTGTACGTAGTGTAACATTAAGTAAACTTTTCATCACAACAGATTGTACAGAGCATTAAATTCGCAAATATTACTCCTAAGTGTAAACTTCTGTGATCTAGAGCTGGCACGCCATTTGTAGCTTGTAGCTGTATCAATCTTATGTGTATATTGTGTAGCTTTCCAACACCATTTGTTCTTATGCATGTCTAGCCGGTTTTATTGTCGAACACCTTACTCTCCTTAGCTGCCGAAGTCGCTGACCATAGTGCACGTTTAGTGTACAGTTAACGACAGGTTCGGGCCGCTCGGATCCACACGCGCCCAACATCACTCCCTTTAGTCTGAGCCTCGATTTTACAACAGGGCTCATTAGACCTATGTTTGTGGCCCTCATTAATCCATGAAATTTTATATTATCACCGCTTTCTAATAAAGAGCTGGTGTTTTAAGGTAAATGAATAATATATTCTCTTATCATAGATGGTAAAAATATTGTATTTTCTTGTATAGTTAGAACACAAAAGGAGCGATTTCAACGGCCTATAGCTTTTACTCGAATTGTATTGCCAGTTTTTGTTCAGGTGCTAATAGACATTATATCACAACGTGTTTGCCTTTTGATGAGCTTTAACAGGAATATAATATATTTGTGATTGTTTAAGTATTTTTCGAGAAACTTTCAATTACTTGTGTTGTAACTAGCACACATTACTGTCCCAGCAATGCCCAGGTGGTCAGTCGGCTCCGTAGTCACTGTGAGGTTCACGTGTTCGGCTTAAATACATTGTACAATTCAATCCTACTTCCATTCTGTTCTATCTTCGTTCGTTGTACGTTAGTTTTTCAATAACGACTGTATTTTAGCTTGTTGAGATTCCAATTATGACAAGCAAGCGTCTGAAACTTTTCGATATTAAACAGTACATCAAGCCATTTACTGGTACTACAAGTGACAATGCAGATGCAGATAATCCTACAACATCAAGCAAAGGAATAGAAACTTGCCATACAGATAAAATACCATGTTCTTCAGAAGACAAATCTGAAAATGCTTGTGCAACTATTGCACATCATGAACCACCAGATATTTGTGAAAAAAGTTTGTGCAGTAATGAAAAATCTGACACTACTCAGATACAACATGGAAAGCCATATCATTCAGATGCACAAATAATACCATGACAGAAAGCAAAATCTAAAATTATCAGCTTTCAGGGCAAGTGGTTTGATGAGTTTCCATGGCTGCACTTCGACAATCAGACTCAAAAAGTCATATGTTTTCATTGTGCCAAGGCAGAAAATAGAGGCCTTTTTATAGGAAAATTAGAGAGGCCAGTGGAGTATACCTTCATATTCATCGGTTTTTGCAACTGGAAAAAGGCAAAACTGAAATTCAACGAACACCAGTCCTTCTCTCAGCACAGATTCGCTATACCTCTAGAAGGTTCACTTGATGTAACTCCAGTGACTGTTCAGTTACATGATGGAAAAAAGAAGCACCAGGAAGAATGCAAAAGAAGTCTAGTCAAAATATTCAGAAGTTTAAGTTAGTTACTACGTCAAGGTTTAGCATTACGTGGACATACTGATATGGAGGGGAACTTCCTACAGTTATTGAAGCTCCTGGGAGAAGAAGATCCTGAGTTGATGGCTCACTTGTCAATGAAAACCACATTCACATCACCCCAGGCTCAGAATGGAATAATGGAGATGTTCAGCCATCAAATATTGAGGAACAGAGCACACAAAGTGTAGCAAAATAAAATCTTTGCATTAATGGTTGATGGCACTCAAGATGTTACAGGTGCCGAACTGGAAACAATATGTGTACGATACGTAAATGAGAACCTTAACGTCCATGAGACATTTCTTGGTTTGTACAGTGTCTCAAGTACAGCTGGTGATACAATATCTTCTACTATACTTGATGTACTGACTAGACTCAATTTACCCCTGTCAGGATTAAGAGCACAAACGTATAATGAAGTCGCTAACATGAGTGATGCGTACAGTGGATGTCAGGCAAAAATAAAAAAGAAGCAACCGCCAGCTTAGTTTTTCACTGCGGCTCACACAAGGCTTATTTAATAATACAACATGCAGATGAAGCTCGTGAATGTGTTCGAGATTCTATCCAGTTGGTACATGAACTTGGTGTCTTGCTTCAGAGGTCAGGTAAATAGAAGATAATCTTTGACAGTCACAATGGTCCATTTCTTAATTCATCAGTTATTAAATTTGCAATATAATGATATACAAGATAATATTTTGTCATTCTTTTCATTTTATAGAACCAATTCTTCCATGTTGTTACAGAATGTAAATTTTAACACTGGTAATTCTTCATTGATTCCAGTTGAGAACTGAACGAGCCTGGATGAGAATACTTATTATTTAGAATTCCAATAAACTTGTACCAAGGGTATGTCATAATGGTTTTGCTTGAATGAGTGTACTAATCAAATTTAGGGTCTGAAATAACTATCATAGTACCCTATGCAGTGTCTTAAATATTTAGAAAGAAGCTAGGAAAGAGCTAGCACATGATACTGATATATGCTGGAAGAAATCAATTTAATAGTACTCTGCAAATAAACCTTGGTAAAAACAATGTGTAACACTACATATTAAGTTCTATCATCACGTCATGATCCAAAATGTGTAGAGAATTGACAGTAGCATAGAGAGTTCACATAAGTTTTACGTAATGGTGGTTGGACTCTCCAACATATAGATGCAGATTTGAAATGCTTCCCAAACACTGTCAAGTACACCCTATATTGTGTGACAGAGACAGGTAAATTTAAAAATAGGAAAGAAAGAGGCAGAACAATTACACTCAATTATCATTACATTAAGTATCCTCATTTACACAGCCTTTGGGACAGAAGGAATAATGCCACTAATCTCAAGCATGAGATAAACGACCATGTATGAAATGACAGAAAAGTGTCCAGATCTACAATATCAAAAAGACTCAACAAAAATGAAATATCTGGTCACATAGCAGTTAAAAAACCTTTAGTTTGATTTCCATGTCATGAGACTGAAATTTGCTAAATAAAAGTACAAAAACAAAAAGTGCTGATGATTAAAAATTTCACAAATCAAAAGTTACTTCCATAGCAATTTTATGGTAATATATTAGAGGCAGTTGAAGTAAAATCCCAAATGCTACTTTAATTAAATATGTTGCAACAATGTGTGAAAGACTGTCTGCAATTATTAAAGCAAAATGGGGACACACAGAATATGAACTGTTTGCTTAAGTTAAGCACTTCCACTGAGTTGCATTTGTACTAAATATGAATATTAATAAAATTCTGATGTTTCACCAGTGATTTACCTTCCTCTATTTTTTGAAAATAACCTGAAATCTAATTTTTGAGTATGTCTCAACACTTTTGCACAAATGTAATTTGTTTCAATACATACCAAATATTTATTTTTTGATTTAAATGAAAGATATATTCTTAAATCCTTTATTTATATATGTGTATATATACACACACATATTAACTTCTCCCTTATCTATCATTATGGTGGATTGTGATCCCTCTAGTTTAAGCGGTTTCTAACATTGTCATTATTGATACCAACATAATTACCACCCTATTAAATAATGGAAATGACTGTCCCGTAAAATATCAAAACAGTAAGCATATTTGGTGGGACACGGATTTAAACCTTTGGCCTGTAGATTGAAGTTCAAGCTTCCTAACCACCTGGCCATTCCAGCCTAATGCTTTCAATAATGGCAGAGAAAGTTTATTAATACTTCAAGACAATGTTGTAATTTTAGTTGATGAACATTTAGCATAATTTATAATTAGTTAGATATATTCAGATCTATTCTTGTTATTTATTAATCTTATTTATATTTATATCATTAGATTATAAGTGGTTCTTCTATATTGCATCAGCAAGTGTAACGAAATTCCTGGAAATTTTTTGTAATCTGAAGTTTTCTCAACTTCCTTACTCAATGACAAAACTTATAATACAACCTCAATGACAAAACTTATAATACAACCTAATTCTTAAAAACTGTGTAAGGCAGGCAGACGTTTACCAATGTTTAACTTTATATTGCTTGAAAATATTTCATTATGTATCTGTCTAGTTTGTTTCTTCTCAAAAGTTACAGCTCTAAACATTTAGCTAACTTAATAATCTATCATTTTCTCAAAAAAAAAAAAAAGGCACAGAAACCACAATTTCAAAATCTTAGAGTAGTAAGGTTTTGTTATGTTTTGATATTAAAGGAAGTAGGCAACAGTTTAAAAATGGGAGTATGCATTTGAAATTCATTAAAATCATAAATACCTACTGTATCTTGTATATTGGAATTTCTCGTATAACTATATCGATTCACAGATGCACTGTGTAAATAATGCATGTTTATACACTGTATTAACATGATTTCATTAATTTTATATTGGCTTCTCTATTTTGACTAAAAAATATTTTTTATTCTATATTCCCTGCATTTTTATTTATTTTAAGATATGTAGATTCTTGTAATGCTTGATTAAGCAGCAATCAATATATATTCTACAAATTTCTGATATAAGCACCTTATGAACCAAGGTGAACCATATGTTTACACTAAAAGTTTAATTGGAACGAAACATGGTAAATACAATAAAGTGAAATAATTCAAATACAATGTTGTAAAAAGGATTAGTCTGTTAGCACATAAAGAATTATGTATTAAGATTTCTTAAAGTACCTTTTTTATAAGTTTGAATTTATAAAATGTGATTTCAATAGACAATTGATATTATAAAAAAATTAGTGTAACTTATGACCATTTAAGTAACATATCTGAGCCTGAATGGAAGCAGTGAAACTGGCATTGAGCAGAGTGAAACTGTATTTATACTAAAACCTTTAATAATATCATGTTATTCCATGAAAATCCTACACTGAGGCATAAAATAAATTACAATCGATTCTTCAGTAGAATAAGAAATGTTTTTACAACCATAAGGACACTCATGGGGGCTGTCCAATTCTCACTATTCATTTCATTCTACCATTTAAACAATTCATAGAAACTGTTTAATTCTGACCAGTCATTTCATTCTATCATTTAAACAATTTACTCATAGAAACTGTTTAATTCTGACCATTCATCACATTCTACAACTCAAACAGATCATTCACGGGAGATGCACAATATTCACCACTCATTTCATTCTACTAATCAAACAGTTAACTCATAAGAACTATCCAATTATTAATAACTTTGCACATCTGAAACAAGTTATTGTACATTCTAAAAAAACAATTAAAACCATGTATCATTCTTTTAACTTCACATTGTACTGTAAGTGAGGTGATATCCTGTATGGGAACAAAACACCACAGAGTACCCTAAATAAGGTTTCATAAGTTTTATACAGTCACAATAGCTTTTTTAACCTTAATTCCTACAAACAGAACCAAAAATCCAAATTGCTATTTTCAGTAACTCTTAACATATTATTATTTATATTAGTAATCAGATCTCAACCTTTCTCCATTTTTCAAAATATCAGTACTTTTCTCTCTCATACAAGAAATAAGTTATTTCTATATTCCTGGATCACAAATATTTAATGTCATGATTTTTAATATTGCTGTTCATTTTCCAAGTTCTGACTTGGTCACTAAAACTCCTAAAGCCTTTTTTGAATAACAGAACACTCTCAATAAAATCAGTTGTAATGATCAAGAAGAGGGTTATATCAATGGGGCAAGTTTTGGTAATCCAGTTAGCAGTATTGATTAACTACCAATTCATTTATTTATTGACTTACCATTAAGTTTATAAATATACCTGAATGTTCTTTAAACTTTATCATTAGACTTGATGGCTTCAGTATTAAGAAAGATTAAGACCTGTGACCAAACTAGATTGTTTCAAACATCTAAAATACGAACCTTATAATGTGGACATTACCAAGAACATTCATTACTTTTCATTCTAAACTATAAACATGATACAATAGAGAGTTGGGAAAAATTTAAATATGGTATGGTTAAGTGCATAAATATGTCATTTTCTTTTATTTCATAATTCATAAAATTTTAAAGATACAAAGAGAAACTTATTACATCACAAAAGACGTCCCTCCCAATTCCCAACTATAACCACATCTTACTACTCATGTATTCATCCAGTCTTTTATTCAACTCAGTTAAATTTTCTGCCTCCACCATTCTTGAAGCCAACCACCCTGTTTAAAAAGTAATACTGTCTAAACTGCAAAAAAACTCCTAAACTACCAACATTTGAATTTATGACCCCTTCTCCTATAGTTTTCACTGCTGAAAAGAAATGTTTAATGGATTTATATCAGTGGTTCCCAACCAGAGGTGCAAGATAACATTTCAGTTTTTTGTTTATATTAAGGGTACTGTCCTATATATTCAAAAATTATGTTAGATCTTTATTTCTTATTTTTCTTGTTACAGATGTAGCTTTTCACCTTGTTATGATAAACTATTGTTTCTACCATCACTGGTGCAGACCAAAATCTTAATGTACAACTGTAAACAAACAACACACATAACGTAAATGTGGTCTAAATACTCGGCACAGTTTAGTAGGTTACGTTTGTGAACGCTGTCTTAAAATATTTTTTATTTATGTTATATATTCACGTGATCATGACTTGAGAAACTTCCAGAAGTTTCCAGAATTAATCGACGACATCACGTGAAGTATATTTGAGAATGTTCTAGAAAGTTTTGCAGAGTATATAAACCCATGCGTGATGCTATGATAGTCAGTGCATTGTTGATTCTGTGTTCGTGCAAAAAAACTTCATTATGTCAAAGAAAAGGTAATGGAATGATGATTATGTGAAGTTTGGTTTCATTTGCATTGGAACAATTGAGGATCTGCAAAGAAACCCAGTGCATGCTTTATGATACTGTCCTCTCAAATGCAAATTTGAAGCCATCTGAGCTGCAGAAACACTTCAACAACAGGTATGGTGGAGCAGATGCTGCAGGCCATGATGTTGAATCATTGAAAGGTAGAAGGGCCCGCTTTGATTCTCAAGCAACTCTTCCAAGATTAACTATTACATCAGCTGACAAACCAATGCTGATGGCTTCATACCATGTGGCATATAAAGCAGCCAAATAAAAGAAGTCCCATACAGTTGCAGAAGAGATAATAAAACCATGTGTATTAGAAATGGCAACAATTGTTCTGGGAAAATAAGCCTCAAACAAGCTTAAATTAGTGCCGTTATTGGTGATTTGAGTTCGGATATTTTGGACCAAGTTATCGCAGATATCATGGCTAATTCCTTGGAAATTTCTCTCCAATTGAACAAAACAACTGATGTTGCAAATTGCAGTCAAATCATTGCACTAGTGAGATATGTCCATGATGGTGCCATAATAAAAAATTTCCTGTTCTGTGAAGATCTGAAAACAACCACAAAAGGGAAAGATGTCTTCCAGTGTGTGAAAGACTTCTTTGTAAAATATGATTTAGATATCCAAATTATTGGTTCTGTGTGTACCGATGGTGCCCCTGCTATGCTAGGAAATAAATTAGGATTTTTTGCACTGAGTGATGAAACAAGCGAAGCATTGGAAGTGAGCATTCAGTTTTGCTTTTCTACACAGAAGTCCACTGGCTGTCATGTGGGAGAGCATTAATGCATTTCTTTGAACTGTGAGAAGAAGTCAAAACTTTTCTGAAGGAATGTCACTATGATCTGCCTGGAGAAATAGAATCAACCAAATGCTAGCCTATCTGAGTGATATTTTCACTCGTATGAATGACCTGAGTGTATCTCTCCAAGGGAAAAACAAACATATTAAAATGCTGTGAAAAGTTAAATGCTTTCAAAGAAAAGTTGCATCTTTAGAGTTGACAAGTTAAAAGAGGGAATTCTTTCAAATCTTCCATCACTTGAAGAAATGGTAGGTGAGGAAAGAGTCCCCAATTTCATGTGTGTGTGAAGAAATTGTGGATCATTTGGAAATACTATCAAAGTCATTTGGTGGATATTTTGGAGGAGAACTGGAAACTCTTGAAGAATGGATTATGAATCCGTACTCTTTCAATTTGGATAATATGTCAGATGATGAAGAACTGAAGGAAGATCTTATTAAACTGTGCACAAATCAAATTCTTGAAATGCATTTCAAAAGTAAATCTTTGGAACAATATTGGTGTTTGTGACATGTGAAAAAGCACTAAATGTGCTCATCCCATTTGCGACAACATACTTATGCGAGTTTGGATTTAGTACCCTTTTGTCAATCAAGACAAAATCTAGAAATTGCTTGGGTGCACAGGCACACTTGTAGATTGCTATCAGCAACAAAGTACCACCCATGCTTTGAAAAACTCGTAAGAAATAAACAGGAACAAATGAGTCATTAAGTTTAAAGTGGCTTATGAACATTTCAAATTCAAAGAAATTTCCCTTCATGCATGGATAAAAATTATTTTTTTGTCAACCATGTAGGGTTTATGCAACTTTTAGTTTGTCGTAATATTTTTTCTTTTCCAAATGTTTCATTTTTATTTATATATCATTAAAAACTAATTATAAAAATCTGTTTTGGCCACCTTCACATTTATTCTTAAATCAATAATCACTGTGAAGGGTGCGAGAACATATTAAATTTTTTCAGGGGTGCAGGGATAAAAAAAGTTGGGAACCACTGATCTATATTATCAGTACCTTAAATAATCATAAACACCTCAAGCAAGTGTCCTCTGATCATTCTCCTCTCCAGAGGAAGTAAGTTTTGGCATTATGCTACCTATAGAAGAATATTAACTACAAAAATAAAGATGTCTCATAATTCTATTTATTAAAATATTCATACAAACAATAAGTAAATGTAATATTCACAAATCAAAATCTCAAACCATAAGTCACATTGTAATAAGCAAAATAAAGCATCTAATTCTGGTCAGATTTCAATTTTAAAATATTTCAACTATGCAAACATGACTGATTTGCATTCCTATTTAAAAGTTCTGACATAAACTCTACACCTTGAATAAAAAGTTGATTTTTAAAGTCCATCTGGCTTCCTTATAAAGGATTACATTTTTATAACACATAAAAAGGTTAATCTAAAATGGCTTCATAAATATGAAACATACAACTAGAAACAATTACTAAGCAACCTTTTTCTGTGTGTAAAGAGAATTACATAGATATCCAAAAATGTACACTAAATACATCCATTTTTTTCCACACACACAAGTTACTTGCTGTACAGATCTTCAGTTAAGTTACTCTTCTGTGTACTAAAAATCCTTAACACAGACACAGTTATTTCATTGTTTGATTGTGATAATTTACATTTGATCACTTCTGTTTTTCTCTGGGAAGGGAGAGATCCAGAGTTAAAAGTCTTTGTCAATATACATTTATTATAATTTTATATTAAATACATTGATCACTTACTATTTTCAATATGAAAACATGGTGTATTATACACCAAAAACTGCCTTTATAACAAATCAAAAATGCTTCCAAACTAGAATCACTATATTTTCAAAGAATTGACAGGCATGATATTATCATGCCCTAAACCTTTTTTTTTTTTTCAGTTATATTAACCCTTTTGCAACAGGTCAGGGTTCAACAGCCATGTCATCACATTTGTTGACTTGCATTCAAAATTTTATTTAATTAGTATTTTATTAATTTACAAGTTTGAAATCAAATTTTAGATTATAATACAAATTTTAATATATGAGTTAATTTCTTAATTTAAAAATAAATATTAAAATAACACATTTCATTTCACAGTATGTTGAATGCAACACTGTTTAAAATTAGATGCTTGTGATGCCAAAATACTAAGTACACAATTTCACACAAATTAGGAACTCAAATTACTAATATTGAAAAGGTAGAATATAAAATAAGAACCTCATATTTTTCTATTTTACTGAGATGTGGCTTATGTACTGGTGGCCACGTTCAACTCTGCATTTTTTGAAACAGTCCCTTAAATACTTTTACTATACAATATGACATGTGAATAGCCAATCAACAGCTTAGAATTTCCCCAGTGGTTTTATCAGCATTTTAATCTTTAAAAAAGCTACTGGAGGTAGATTGTGTCTTTAGTTTGCTTGAAATTTCATATTTTTTAAAATCTGAATACATTTTAGTTACTATGCTTAATAAATTATGGTGAAATTATATCATATTGGTATAGTTATTTATGATTTTTTTTGGGTTATACAACTGTATCTACAAAACAGAAAAAAATTGTATATCTCTGAATTTGCAATGCTAAAATCAGGGGTTCAATCCTCTCAGTGGGCTCAGCAGATAACCCTTAATGGTTTTGCTACAAGAAAATACACTAAAACACATGCTATATGTAAAAAATTTAAAAGGCTTAGGAAACTATGTACAGCAACAACTGAGTACAAAGGCAATTGTAAAAAAAAGATAATTGTTTGCTTTAATTCTTGATTTATTGTTCTATATTTTAAGAAAAATAAGTTTAATAATTTATTTCTGAATAGTAATAATCTATATACATATATAATATATAATAATTAAAATGTGACTGTATATTACAAAATACTAGTCCACTAAAATGCATCTAGTACAAAAAAGGCTAAAGGTCAGTTTTATATTACTGGATACACAACTCAAGTGCACACACACTATGTCAATGCAAGTTATGTAATGTTAGCTAGGCATGACTGGAAGGCTAGTATAATAATAAATATATATTCATACATCATGTTATAAAAGACATGTAAGTTTAAGGAGACTTGATAGAAATTAAACAGAATCCCTGTAACTTGACAGCTTTCACAAGGTGTACCTATCTTCCTTAGGGGCAAATTGGAAAACCCAAGGTTTACCTTTCAAAAGTGCTTGTGTTAAATGGTTTCTATTTCATATATATGTTTATATATAGCATTATGAAACTTAAGCTACTTAGACTAAACATTTATATTTTCATATATAATATGTAGTCATTCTAGAATGAAAAAAGCACAATTTATATTTATTTTCTAATGTTTTTATGATGGTTATGAGGTTGGTTAAGTGACAGACCCTACATCGATATAGTATAAAAAATAAAATATAAAGTTTTACTGAAAAAAAAACATGAAATTAATTTAGGAGGTTTTAGAGTTTATACAAATAATAATTGAGATTTTTGAAATGAAGAAAAGTTTTTAATTATAACATGAAATCACATTTCACTCAGATTAGTAATGAAATGACTATTTTCACAAACAAATCTTTAGTAAAAATATTTCATTAAAAAACCTGATTTTTTGTACACACAATACATATCTTTACTAACAGTCTACCATATTTTGTGAAGATATACATGCTGTATTAAAAGTTATAGATAGATCAAATGAACTCGTATACATTATACCAAACCTGTTGTGAAAGGGTTAATATCAAGTAATTAATTTAAGCCATAAAAATACACACTGGTACACTTGGAATAATTAAAATACAAATATTTATTTCAGTTCCTGTTGTTAAAAGAAAGAACAATATCACACATTAAAGAACCACAGAATATTCATTTGTTGAGAGCTTGCTCTGGAAAAAACTTTCATTTCAGTTTTAAAAAACTTTTTAATAGAAAAACAAGCTATGCTGACAGAAAAATAAACATCTTAACAACAAAATACATAAACCTTATCAAGTTTTAAAGAAAAAAAAGCTAGTCTACACTGTTAAGTGCCATTATGAAGCTTATTCAGTTGTATCATTAATTCTTACATCGAAAAACAAATATTCTGCTATATTAAAAGCAAAACTTTATATTATCATGATTTTAATAGCAAATTGTTTATATTAAAGAAAGATTATACAATATCTAGTTATTTTTCTCTCTAACAACCCAGTATAAATTGGTATACATATATATATATATATAAAAGACATATTTACAAAGTGAAGCAACTAAAGCCTAAATTACAAGAAATGTTGAATAATGTAATAAGATTTCTGTGCCTTCCATTAGCAAATTTAATGACACTTTTTTTTTTTTTAATAGTGTGCAGCTGGGAACCTAATCTAGCTATTAGACTGCAAGATTTTGCCTTTTAACATCTGGGTATGCAATCCAACCAACCTCACTGTAAAGTATATCATGTAAAATTCACTGTTGGACAGCTTCTCTCACTCACAAATTACTTACATAATGATATTAATAACAATGAATCCATTACATGAGAAATGTTTTATTGGAAAGCTGTATGAAGCATTTAATAATTTCAGTAGAATAAATAACCCACATTTGATTGTGATAATTCTACAAAGTAGGAAATAGTGAAATAACTCCTAATTAAGATATAACAAAAATTAGAATAATGTTATGCACATAAGTTACATGTAAACTTTCAAAAGTGTCATTAGAATTACCCAATTATAAATTTCAATTACTTTGTTGGATTACAAACTAAGTACATACACAAATGATTAGTGTAATTTTTTGATCTAATGATTAGACTTTGAAAATCCAGCATACACTTTTATTAATCTTAATTTCATTTGCTGTAAAGCTCTTGTTACACAGTTCAAGCTGGTGCCAACCCTAGAGATTTGCGAACTAATCGATCGGCAATTTTGTTAAACTGATCACGATCCTCTCTCCACATTTTGGCTGCATCTACATTGGCACCACTTTCATCATTAGGTTCTGCTAGCATCGAGACGACGGAAAGCAATATTTTCTCCACACTTTGGACAGGACTCCATCGTTCAGCACTTGATTCATAACCCATTGGATCTTCACCCGGAGCATGAAGGATTGATATACAGACACGGCCATCAGGATATATATTAGGATGAAACATTTCACATGTAAACTGCATCTTTGGAGGACTTAAAGGATAGTCAGGTGGAAATATTAACTTTGCTGGAAAAACACCACCCTCAAAGCATGTTCCCTCTGGTCCCATTATCAAAGCTTCCCATTCAAAAAAATTTTCCTCGCAGACTGGGCCAGCAATTATTCCTTCTGGTGGATTCAAAGTTAACTGCTTATATTCAGCCATCAACCTCCGTAGAGCTGATCGAGCCATTGTTACCTGAATCTAATTATTATAATAATAATATAAGACTGTGATTAACTTAAGATTCAAGTTTAAATATTTATATACATATATAATACATTTTTGTGCAATTAGATTAATATTAATTTTACTAGCTGAAGCTCTGTATTCTATGCACACAATTTAATTTACTTGGCAATTCTAATGTCTTGATTACTTTTTAGCCTAGCTTTACTAATAATAGCACTAGGGTACTATTACAATCTATATATACACAGTTTCAAAACTAAAACTTAAATAGTAAAAGCCACATATTTTACTTTAAATTGTAATACTAGTTTTACGTCGTCGTTCACTTTGTCTACACTTCTTATGACTTAAATTAGCACAACCTGACTGTAACACTAACACAATGCAAATGTGTGAAAATAATATAATTTGTGAACAATGGCAGTTGTTACTATTATTAATAATATATATTTTTACACTTTACAATTAATTTTACAGTTTTAAATTTACAATGCTTCACTGACAGTGTCAGGTTTACATTCTTATGCTTCTTAGTGTTATTTCGTTTTGTGTGAGAGGCCTAAAATACGTCTTCATATGTAACTACGCATTTTTCATGTGTTTAGCCCAAAGAAATTAAACCGTTCAAATTTGATACAAATTCAGGCTTAACGACAATCAAAACACATGACGTGTCGAGTGTACTGATAATTTAAACTTGCTCTTAATGTACTCTATAGCGTACCCTGCGAAAGCAGTTACTAATCAAACACTGTAACTCACCTTTCATACAAACAAGTATTCTTTATACCCAATTCTTGAAATAATCCGATATTTTATGAGTTAATGTCAAACTTTACCAAATATCAATACTTTCCTAAATTATTAACACAATAACCTATATTTATAAGAATGTAACTATGAGAACTAATTCGACCTACTGCTCTCCAAATATTCATTACGCGCTGTACATAAAAAAAAATACTGGAAAATCAACTAATAGTTTTGAGATAAATTCGGAAACTATCACAGTTTATTCAAAGCACTTTTTTCATATTAAGTTTCAGCATTTCCCTTGTTTTATTGTTACTAATACTTGTTAGGTTAATTCATATGAAAAAAAAATGTTAACTGAAAACTAGGATAACAATAAAATGATATGTCACTGACATTAATGGGTTTTCTGAGCTCTATTTATTGCATGGAATCGAGTCTTATATTTCAGCATTGCAGGAATGAGGGTAGGACTTGTACCTGATATTTGTGAAATTGTGAAATGGCTTGACTATTAAATTTTGTGCCCCCCAGTGGCTCAGCGGTATGTCTGCGGACTTACACGCTAAAATCCGGGTTTCGATACCCGTGGTGGGCAGAGCACAGATAGCCCATTGTGTAGCTTTGTGCTTAATTCAAAAACAACAACTACAACTATTAAATTTTGCTTTATCTTCGGTTTTTCCTAACGAAGGTTTAAGCAGTATTCCACATCTTGAACATTTAATAAATGGAAAAAAGAACAAACAAGATGACTGTATTAATTCTGAGTTTATTTTTTAAAATTATAAAGTTTAAAAAACGATATGTCTCCTGGGCCAGATAATAGTTCCTCAAGAGTTTTGAATAGGTCAAATATTTGATATATGAACCACTTATTTTTGTTTTTCTTTGAATAGTGGGCAGGTACCAGAGGATTGGAAATTAGCTAATATCGTTCCTCTGTTCAAGGGAGGAGATAATTGTCATAGTAATTATATACTTTCTTGTCTCATATCAGTAATAGGAAAAGGTTTGGAAACTCTCTTGAAAGATGTTTTGCAAAGTCGTATAACAAATTTCAGAATTTTAATAGTTAGCCAACATGGTTTCACTAAGGGGAAATCTTGTCTTACAAAACTTTTGGCATTCTTTGAAAATGTTACTGTTTATGTAAGTAAGGGTAAAAGTGTAAATTTGGTGAATGTGGATTTTCAGAAAGCATTTGACTAGATGTCACATAAAAAACTTATGAAAATATTTCTATTGTTGTTTTGAATTAAACACAAAGCTACACAATAGGCTATCTGTGCTCTGCCCACCACGTGTATCGAAACCCGGATTTTAGCGTGTAAGTCCGCAGACATACCGCTGAGCCACTGGGGGGCGAATATTTCTATAGGTTTGGGAGATAAGTTAGCAAATTAGATAGAAGAGTGGCTGGATGGAAGAAAGCAGAGAGTTGTTATAAATGGAATTCAGTCAAACTAAATTAATGTCATCAGTGATGTCGAGAAACCCACTTGTTGAGAATTTTATATGCAAAAAACGGCTCTTTTGGTCATCGTCGAAGAAGGTCGAAACGTTGTTCGCTCTTCTATTTGAAGTGTTTTCTGAGCCCAAAAGAGCCGTTTTTTGCATATAAATTAATGTCATAAGTGGGATGTCTTAGTGCTCAGTCTTAAAACCGTCTCTTTTTGACTTGCATGAATGATACAGGTAAAGAAACAGTCAATAAATTACTTAAATTTGTATATGACATTAAGGTCTTTGGTGTTGTTGACTGTAAAGAAGATGCTGCTGCTTTACAAAGTTTAGATCATTTAGTGAGCTGGACAAATAAATGGCAAATGAATTTTGATCATAATAAATGCAAGATTATACATCTAGGTTCTCATAATTTTAATTATAAGTATAATTTGGATAGGAATAACTTTAACAGTGTTATGAAAGAAAGGAATGTTGGTGTAATAGACGATTAGTCTCTTAAGTCATTCAAGCAGGCCCGGCATGGCCAAGCGTATTAAGGCGCTCGACTCGTAATTCGAGGGTCACGGGTTCGAATCCCGGTCGCACCAAACATGCTGCCCTTCCAGCCGTGAGAATTTTATAATGTGACGGTCAATCCCACTATTCATTGGTAAAAGAGTAGCCCAAGAGTTGGCGGTGGGTGGTGATAACTAGCTGCCTTCCCTTTGGTCTTACACTGCAAAATTAGGGACGGCTTTTTTTAAAAAAGAGAAACATGTCGAATTGTTGGAAAGAATTCAGGGAAGGGTAACTAAAATGGTGCCTGGGATGGAGTGGTTGTCATAGGAGGAGCGGCTGAGACCCATAAAAAAAGTTAGAAGGAACATGATTGAGTTTGTTTATAATTGTAAAGGGCACTGCTAATGTTGATGAATTATCTTTTTTCATATTTAACAGTGAGAACAGTAAGACTAAGGGACACGAATAATAATTTTAGCAGAGTATGAGTCAACTTCGGCTAAGACAGTTTCATTTTTCTTATAGGTAGGTTGGCCCTTGGAATGGGTTACCTTCATATTTTGTACAGGCTGTCAATTTACGATAGTTTTAGAGAAAGATTGATAAGTGCATGAATGATAAAGGCTGATTTTGAGGTTTATAAAATTAATTTAGCTGTCACAAAACATTATGTTAAATCCAGAAACTTACCAGTTATCCACCAGAGAATGTAAAGTACTATACATAAAACAGCTAAAGTCATAAGTACTACAACTTGTAAATTTTAATTCCAGTTGCCAGTGTGACCACATTGTTGTGAGCACTGGCATAGCTTGGAGGGAGCATGCTTTCTTTGGCTTATAAATTTTGTCTGTACATGTCCAAAAATGAGCGAAGCCCCCAATATTGTTACCTACATATATTAATAAAATATGAAAAACACAATCTTCGTTGTTGCTTAACAATTAACATCAAAGAGACATAGATCTGTAGAACTCAACGCCTTTATTAAGACGGAAGTTTGTGTCATGTGTATTAAATTCACGAGATAATTCGTTTCTGCTATGTAAACTATGTCTTTATGTTATATTTATTTTTATTTGTAGCTTAATTACTCTTAATGGTATTTTAAATGTTCAATCCAACCTAATCTTGTACATGTAAAAACGGCTCGTTTGGGTTGAGAAAATATTTTACTTAGAGAAGCGAACAACGTTTCGACCTTCTTCGGTCATCATCAGGTTCACACACAAAAAAGAGGTAACTGACCGGAAGCTGACCACATGTTTGAAAGGGGTTGTGTAACTGCGTGTAGGAATGTGGAGGGGGTGCTTAGATGTTGGATTATATTTATTAATATAGGTAGAAAGGTTTTCCTTTGTGTTGGTTTATTTTGGGCTTGAGTTCTTGTATAAGTAAGACTTCTTTCGCGTTGCGTTTGTTTATGTTTCTTTCTTTATTTAGTATTTGGGTGGTTTCTATGGTTATGTTGTGTTTATTTGACTTGCAGCGTTCGAAAACGTGTGAAGGTGACTTTTTATGTTCTTTGAATCTGGTTTCCATTTTTTACTTACTTCTCCGATATAGAAGTTTTGGCAGTAATTACATTGTATTTTATGAATAATGTTGGTGTGGTGTTTGTCATTGTTGTTTTTACATAGTTTAGACCTCAGTTTTGTGCCTGTTTTTCGAATAAATTTGTTATTAATTGAAATGTCATATTTTATTATAGTTTTACACAAATGCTGGTTATTTTTCTGCTGATGTCGGGAACATATGGTATGCAGCAGTATATGGTTTCGTGATTTTTTAAATCGTGGGGTATATTTACTTTTGTTAGTTGATTTTGCTTTCTGTCTATGTGTGTGCGTATAATGTTTTCTACGGTTTATGGAGGAAACTAATTGATGTTGATGAAGTATTGTTTTATTTTGTCTACTTTGTCGTTAATTTTAAAACAGGAATCCACCTAAAAATTACCTATACTGGACTATACATTTCTTAGGACTCAACATATGAAACAAAACAAAAACTCAAGATACTAAAAAAACAAATAAACACAGCCATAAAACTATGCTCACCAGATAAAATTACCTCTTTCTTTCTTTGTGAACCTGATGACGACCGAAGAAAGTCGAAACGTTGTTTGCTCCTCTACCTTGTGATAACCAGCCATTTTTTATATATATAATTTTCTCTACAAGCGGGTTTTCTCGTGATCACGAACTTTTATACCTCATTACTTTAATTCACTTTCTAAGATTTTTGGTTATTGGTAAAAGTTAAGTAATGTGCTTAAGACCGTTGCTTACTGGATCCACTTTGTTAATTCAGTGTTAATAAGTACTTTGTGAACTACGTATGTTTAGATAGTTTGCATGTACATATAATTTTCGTAAGTAATATATAATTCATTGTTTTACATGAATAATAACTGCCCCTTATCATCCTAATATTTGCCAGTATAGGACTTAAATTAATTTGCTTTGTTACATTACTGATATGTTGTGTTTTTTTTTTGTTCGTTTTAAGGCTGAAGTTTGTTTTGGCTCATTTTCATATGTACTTGATAATGTTCTTCATAATCTACAATTCAAAATGCTTACTCACAGTGTCCACATTATTGATACTTATTTATTGCTCTAAGTTGAGTGATGCAGTTTAGGGCTGTACTGTTTGAACTAAGGTACTAACTCATACCCAGCAACTTTACTTTATGAGTCTTTGCACTCCTTTTTCTATGCACGAGTAGCTCCTGCTAGCCTCTTCCCTTTCACAGTCAAGAAGCAGCATGGATAAGATTCCTCATGACAGTGGGGAACTCCATTTGTATTCCCACTCAATATACCATTCATTTAGGGATTTTTTCTTCATTTCAACCTTGGTTGGGCCCAGGCTTTTCTTCTTCATTTTCAGGTTTGGAACAAGGTTCACAAGTTCTTCACCTCACATATCCTACAGCTTAATATGTTCTATATTTTTTGGGGTGTAGACTTTCTTGGAAGCTCTCATTTCCATGAGTTGGGCTCGTATGCAGTCCCCTTAATAGACAGACACTCCTAGATCAGTGGAACTTTTCTTTGTATCCCTTGAACCACCTTTTTACATTTCCCTAAACAATCAAAGTTGATCTAGCATGGTGTTTAGACAGAGACCAGACCATGGTGTGGCTGAAGCTTTCTTCATCTTTATAATGTTTGGGTTTTTACCTTGATTCCCGGGAGATTTTTGGTGCACTTGATCAAGGATTCTTTTTTTTCCTATCATCAGTCTTGTATCATAGAGCTGGGAGATATAAGTTGTAGGTCTTTATGCTTTCAGATCCTAGATGTCTTTTCTGGACTCACAGTCACCACATTGTAGTCTTAGTTTACTACTTTTCTAGCTTTTTGACTTTGATTATGAATTACTATCTCTTCCCAACAAGATTCTTTACATCCTCCTGTTGACTCTATTACAGAGTTCTTCTCCTATTCCAAATCTCGCTGTGTCTCATTATACCTGTCGATCTAGTCACTCACTGCCAACTCTTGGGCTACTCTTTTACCAACGAATAGTGGGCTTGATCGTCACATTATAACGTCCCTACGGCAGAAAGGACGAGCATGTTTAGTGCAACCGAGATTCGAACTCGCGACCCTCATATTACCTGTAGAGCGCATTTACCATCTGGTCATGCCGGGCTCTCAGTATAGAAAAATAGATCAAATGAATGCATTATGCTGAGTAATAATACCTAAGATGTTGAAGGTATTAATAAATACTTCATATTTGGAAAGCCTTCCTATTGACTCTGGGGTAAACCAGAGGTCTTATGACGCTAAAATTGGAATTTCAACACTCGCAGTGTAACTCATTTGTGTTAAAAAAAATCACTTCTATGTTTGTTTTCCATGTGTGTGTGAATAAAATTAATTGAAAATTAATTTTAAAAACTGCTTGAAGTACACAAACAAAATATATGCCTGCATAAACAGAGTACGAAATGATCAAAATAAGAAGATTGTGTTTCAAAATTACAGTATTAACAGTATTGTAAAATGTAAAAAACCAAGACACTTTAAATGTAGTTCAAAGTTCGGGTACGAGGAGATTTCTGTTAAAGTTTCCATGATTACACTGGGAATTCTAAAGGTCCACTCTTTCGATTATTCAATCTATCTTTCGTTCTCTATTCGAGGATTGAATTAAAAAAAAGAGATCGACAGTGTAGTTTGTATTCGTAGTTTGACAAAACAGTTATGTTACAGAGGTTTTCTAGAAAGCAAGAACAAATATTTCTGCGGATAAAAAAGAAAATCAGGTGTGTATTAAATCTTAAACTTCTATAAAATTAATAATAATATTAAGATCCAGTTGGTAGGAAACTATTTGCATCTATACAGAATGAAAATTTCAAAAAATAATTTTTAAATAACTTTTTTAACGAGTTTCAATATCTTATTTTACAAAACAATAGTAGTGTTTTAGTAATTTATACTTTATTTATTTTATATATGTTGGGCAAAGAGCACTATATGGCCACATTTCTTTATGTGAGTCGTTAAAATACTCTCATTTAATTCTGTTACAATATTGTGAATACAACTTATAAACAGAAGGAGGAATGAAAAGTAATTAACTTCCACCCCAGGGTTTTCATTATAATAAGACTTTTAATTTTCAGTTTTAACCAGTAGACGTTAGTGAAACACTTTCAATACAAATAACATGAATATATATATATATATTCCACCTGCTGTGTGTATTCACACACACACACACACATATATATATATATATACATAAAGGACTTAATTTACGTTTATTTTACGCCTCACTCAGTAAAACAATCCCCCTTATTTTGTGATACATCGGCGATAGTGGAAGTAAGTTTTATGGAAATTCGCTGTTCGGCATGGCCAGGTGCTTAAAGCGAGGGTCGCGGGTTCGAATCTCTGTCACACCAAACATGCTAGCCATTTGAGTCATGGGAGCGTTATAACGTGACGGTCGATCCAACTATTCGTTGGTAAAAGAGTAGCTCAAGAGTTGGCTGTGGGTGATGATGACTAGCTGCCTTCTCTCTTGTTTTACACTGCTAAATTAGAGATGGCTAACGCTGATTCAGTTGAATGGTAAGTCTAAGGAACGAACTCTTTGAGCATCTGAATAAGAAAGGTGATCTATCTACTTGTTTCAGATTGAAGTATTTACAAAAGTAGATAATTTTTCTTGGCATGTGATAATTATAAAGGAAAAAACTACACTGTAGATACCCTTTTGTAATAGAAAAAAAGATAAACTTTAAATCAAAGGAGTATAGTTATCACCAAAATCATAAAGGTAACCAAGAATCTGGTGTTCATAGCACTAATCAAATCTCTCTTTTCAGTCACAAAATCTTGTTTTCGTTGACTAGTTGCCTTTCCGCTAACCTATAATTTCAAAATCAGGGACGGCTGTGCGCAAATAGTCCTTGTGTAGTTTTGCGCAAGATTTGTGAAATAAACAAACAGTACGAAACATGTTAGGCTTAGATCTCATGCGTAGAATATATCGTGTTTTAATAAGTATATGGAAAGTTTTGTCCATCATACACACGCAACTAGTTATGTTCCGGGATTGTTGCTAGGTTATGAGGTTCTTAGTTATGTAACTGCAGCATAACTAGCCAAAATTATACCTTACGCTCAGAATGAGGTCACGTGACCACTGTTCCACTTAGCTAACTGTTATGCACATTGAAGAACTGTTCTATGGCTTTATAATCAAAATAAATTTTTTTTCGTAACAGCTTGACCTATTAATTTACACTTGACGTCATACACATTTACTACAACCTTATAACGACATGTGTTATCACAGTATTTCAGAACATAGAACCAAAAATGTCAGAGTTAGAAAGGGTGTTACATATACATATCGTCTTCATGGATATAGAAGATATATGTTATTTCTTTCTCATCGTCAGGACAATTAGAAATTATTTTGCAGCATAACGATATCCCAGGGATTATCATGCATAGCAGTTCTCTACAGATTTACAACGCTAAAATCATGGGTTCGATTCCTCTCGGTGGGCTCAGCAGATAGCCCGACGTGGCTTTGCTATAAGAAAACACACAAACACGCATGGAAAACAGTTCAGTTTGCATTGTCTATATAAAAATAGAGTAACAGTATTTGCACTTGTCCTCATTAATACAGGAAAACAAATTGAAAAAAAAAGTTTTGCAAATCAGAAACATAGCTTAGCTATTAATACCACGGGAAGGTTAGAAATACCTCCTCATATTGCAGAAAGGTATAGTTTCTTCTTCATTTAAAATTTTTATTCGTTTTCAGAGCAAAATGGGTTGTCTGTACCGCGTTTGCTACATGAATCAAATTACGAATTCTAACGTTATAATTCCTCTCCAATACCGCTGATCTGCTAGGGTACCCTTTCATACAGTGAAAATATATCACATAATTACTTATGAATAATTTAATTTTACCATTTATTCGCTTTTCACCATAAACATAAAATTTATGCCCATACATCGTTTATGCCTATCTTCATTATTGAAAGATACCACACACCAACTACATTTTCAACATTACACTTATTCTGTCTCACCATCAATACATATACAAAACCAGATGGTTAGGGCGATTGATTCACAATCTCAAGGTCGCGGATTAGAATTCCTGTCTTACCAAACGTGCTTGCTCTTTCAGCCGTGGAAGCGTTACAATGTGACGGTCAACCCCATTATTCCTTGGTAAAAGACTAGCCCAAGAGTTGCCAATGGGTGGTAATGACTAATTACCTTCCCTCTAATCTTTCACTGCTAAAATATGAACGGCTTGCGCAGATAGTTCTAGTGTAGTTTTGCGCAAAATTCAACAACAAACGAACAAAACGTAGCAAACAGAAACTCCTTGGGACCTGGAAATGGTTGCAGTCATGTTGTTCATACAGTTAAAAATACAATCGCGAATATTTCAATTGTGGTCACTCAGAATACAACCTTCTATTCGTGAGTTCAAGTCCCATCAGCGACTATATTCGGCCTTTAAATCTTGGTGGACATTATAATATGACGGTTAATCCCACCCTTTGATTAAAGTAGCCTTATAGTTGGCGGTGGTTAATGTCGACTAGTTTGATGTTCTTCCCATTCCTCTAGTTTATCACTTCTAAATCAGAGACGGCTAGTGCAGATACTCCTCAAGTAGTTTTGCGAAATTCAGTAGATAAACAAGACTTTGTTGCTCCTTATAAAGTTTATTACTATTTTCTAAATCATACAGTTTTATGCCAAAACCCCGAACTCCTTGATGTAATTATCTTTTTTATTTCTTATCTTTTATTTTTCTTTATTTCTTATGTGAAACTGGCAAATGGAGGTTTCCAGAGGTTAGTTTTCAACTTACTCACCCTCTAATGGTAGCACCTTATTACCTTCTTATTTCAATTGATGTTTCTTCTTTACTTTGCGGAGGAGTTACCTTCCCACAACTGTCTGCAGGCACTGAAGGGTGATATAGATGTGAGACGCTGTGGGCTTGAGCACTCACATCTCGCATTCCTAATTTCTATTTCCTTTAGTATTATTTTAGTTCTTATGTGAAACTGGCAAATGGAGGTTAATACTAATAGATGGTGTGTCTCCACTGCAATGTGAGTTCTACCGCCGTAGTCATCTTCAAAACCAGGGTACATTTTATAATCCCACATTATAGCTTAGACCCTGGGAACTTTTCAATTATTGCAGCGTTTTTGTTTAATTTATTTTTGTTTCGGCTTGCTTTTTAAGTTATAACAAACTAATATAAATAGTCAAAGTTTTGAATTTGCTGTTTTTAACAGAGTCTTCTGTTATGATTTTGCATATTTAACTTCATTAAAATGTATTTATTTTCATTTTCACTAATATATATATATACACACACTGCTAGCCAAAATCTTAAGGTCAATAAACATGAAGAAAAAATATGCATTTTGCGTTGTTAGACTCAACCACTAATTTGAATAGAACTTCGACAGATGAAAATTAAAAAAGGAAAAATAAAAATAAAAACTTCTTTAGCATTTAACAGGGAAAATGTGAACACTATGAACTTAGCCTAAATACTAGCTGGTCAAACGTTTAAGACCATACTGAAACGAAGCGTTAATCGGTAAACACGTAACGAAATTTAGTCATTTGTGTTCAAACATTAGCGTTGTCAAAATCTCTCACTGATATCTCCTGTTACATTGAGTAAAAACATGGCAAAGGCTAAAAAGTCAATAGAGTTTGAACGTGGCAGAATTGTCAAGCTGCAAAAGCAAGGTCTCTCTCAACATGCCATCGCTGGTGAGATTAGGCGTAGTAAAACTGCTGTTGCAAATTTCTTTAAAAAACCCTAAGGGATACAGAACGAGAATTTCAAGTGGTCGGGTCAAAAAAATTTCGCCGGCGTTGAGCAGGAGGATTCGACGGGTTGTCCGGCAAGACACCAACCGGTCATCGAACCAGATTAAAGCCCTAACGAATTCAGAATGCAGCTCAAAAACAATAAGACGACATATACGAGAAAAAGGCTTTAAAACCCGAAAACATCTTTAAAGGCCATGCCTTCTTTCACACCACGAAACAGTTCGGTTATATTTTGCTGAAAAGCACCAAATATGGGATGTAGAAAAGTGGACAAAAGTTCTCTTTTCTGATGACAAAAAATTTAACCTAAATGGTCCAAATGGTTTCCAACGTTACTGGCACGATGAGGATAACCCACCAGAGACATTTTCTACACGACACAGTGGAGGAGATTCCATCATGATCTGGGGTGCTTTCTCCTTCCATAGAACAATGGAGCTTCAGGTTATACAAGGGCGTCAAACAGCAACTAGCTACATTGGCATGTTGAAGAGAGCATCCTTATTGACCAAAGGCCCTCGCTTGTGTGGAAATGGCTGGATATTTCAGCAAGACAACGCTGCAATACACAATGCTTGCAGGACAAAGCACTTTTTCATAGCGAATAACGTGATTCTTTTAAACCATCCTACGTGTTCGCCCGAACTGAACCCCATTGAAAATGTTTGGGGGTGAATGGCAAGGGAAGTTTATAGAAATAGATATCAATTACAAACAGTGCATGATCTTCGTGAAACTGTCTTCACCACTTGGAATAAAATTCCAGCCAGCCTTCTGCAAACGCTTATATCGACCATGCCAAAGCGAATGTTTGAAGTTATTTGCAATGACTGCAGTGCAACTTACAACTGAGAATACTTGTTGGGCATATCTTACCATATTTAGGACTTCTTTTTGGTATAGTCTTAACCTGTTTAGTGCCATAGACGAGATCCATAAAGGCGTCACAAAAAAGTTACAAAATGAAGAATCATTAGATTGGAATTGTAGCAGTTGAAATACTTGGTTAAACATTTGACCAGCTAGCATTTAGGCCAATTTCATAGTGTTCACATTTTCCCTATTAAATGTAAAATGTTTTTTTATTTATTTTCATCTTTTGAAGCTCTACTCAAATAAGTTGTTGAGTCTAACAAAGCATTTTTTTCTTTATGCTCATTGGCCTAAGGATTTTGGCCAGCAGTGTATATTGATAGGGAATATTAACTGGTGGGCAGAGCACAAATAGTTTTCCACGTTAGGATCTGAGTGACCTTATACATCTGTTCTTTTTACTTCTAATTAACCGAATTTCTGTAGCTGTTACACCTTGACAAGATTTATACTATGAATTGATTGATACTTTTTACTCAGCGTTAGGAGTTGAGTGGCGTTTGAGACCCATGACAGCATTGCATGTCCTGCTCTTTAAAGACTGTCTGATATTCTTTACGTGTTATCCGTCAATAATTTTTCAATATTAAGAGTTAAGATACTTCCTGGACTTGTTATAGACCCACTTCAAGGAATGGCGAGAATCCTGTATTTTTTAGATGTTCAGATATATTCTATACTAAACGCATTCCATATATTCTGTGTTACTAGTTGCCTAACTATTTCTTTTAAGTTGTCTTCACTAAATTAGGAATGCCAAGCTCAGATAGCCCTCGTATAACTTCGCGCGATATTTAAAAAACTTTTTACTTCACTTTTGGTTATTAATCTGGTCATAACAGTCTTTTCTCGTTATAGATTTATTGCTGTATATCGCAGATTTATTTTTTACTTTAATTCTTCTTTAAATATTAAGTCTCTTTTAACTCTTTTCTTAAATTCCTGTATCACTTTGTACTCACTAATCATCATACTTTATTGTCATGAACAACAGTCTACTACTCGAAGGCGCTTGAGGTTTAGGCCTTTTATTTTTTTGAAATTCACTGAAGCAAATACTATAGCCTTTATTTAAAAAAAAAGGTCTATTTTCACGCCTTCGGCACCCTTGTTGGACAGTAAACAGGTTACTATACAAGTCTTATACTTTTCTATGTTGCTGATGGAGTTCCCAAAATATAGGGAAAGTTATTTTTGGAATTTCGCGCAAAGCTACACGAGGGATATCTGTCCATAGTTTATCAGTGTAAGACTAGAGAGAAGGCAGCTAGTCATCACCACTCACCGCCAACTCTTGGGCTACTCTTTTACCAATGAACAGTGTGATTCACCATGATTTTATAGCACTCCCACGGCTGAAAGGACGAGCATGTTTGGTGCGACGGGGATTCGAACCCGGTAGGAGAAAGATGGGCCGCATCCTATTAAATCAACATTTTCTTTGTTCCACTATGAACTAAATAAGGGGAGATAGTATAATCATTACACGTTTCGTTTGTGGTACTCTCCTTAAATTTAACGAGTAATGTGTAAGCATAAATAGGCTTTATCAAGTTTTATACTTTTGACACATACAGAGAATGTGAGTTGCACTTGGATTTTAGCGTGCGTCACTCTGTTTTAGAATTTCAGCAAAAAGATACACAAGAGCTATACGCACATAAATATCCCTAATTCTGTACTGACAGAGTGGAAGGAAGATAGCTAGTCGACAGCACCAATCCGCCAACGCTTCGGCTACTCCAATTAAAAGTGTGGTTTAACTGTTACGATGCACCCACTGCCCCAATGTGGGGAGCGCCGTTTTGTGACGTTAATCATGGGCCTTCCGATTGAGAAACGAAGTGGAAATATTGTTCAGATTTTTTTGAAACTGATTACAAAAACTGTTATAATTCACTTATCTTAAGACTTTTTAAACAGGAGTCAAAAACGAAAAAAAAAGGTGTTTCGTACCAGAGTTGTATAATTTCAGAAAATCTTACTGAAAGAAATTCAGAAATATATTTGTACATCTGTAGAGGAGACATACATCAGTATTGTTTTCTTAGTCACAACCAAGTGATTGAAACAAATAAAACTGTGAAAATATAATCTATATTGTGTTTCCCTGTTCGGATTTATAAACTACATTGTCTAAAGTTAGTTTTCTGGAACAAGGTGTTTATGAATATCGAGACACCTAATATTTTACATGATAAAAATGTTTAAATGTTTAAATTCTGAGCAATTATTTTATCATAAGGATGAGCTGAAACGGGAAAGTAAATATTATTAAATAGTTATCTGTGTATGTTCCCAGGGAGTGCTAGAAGTAGAGCAAATACAAAATATTTTATAACATCCACTTATTTAAGAAAAATAAGAAGACAGAAACGCGTTTTGTCACATGTATAAACCGGGGTCGATCATAAAATAACAACCGTAATAAATATTTTGTAAGTTACTGTGAAGATATATCAAAACGGTGACCGACACAGCTTCTGACCAAATCATTTAATCAATGACAAGACCTTGCTCTTCTCTATAATAAATGCAAGGTGTCAATAGTCCTGAGGTAGATTATTCCAAAAAGTAAATACAGATTTCAGTAAACAAAAGCTTAATGTGTTCTTTCTCCATCTGAAGTGTTTTAGCTAAATCAATCAGACAGAAATCGCACATTTTGCACAGTGTCAGTAGTATGCTTTCGTTACCTCCGTAACACTCACTTGACCCATCGGGAACGTGAAGTTGTCGCGCGTGATCTCACGCAGGGGCGGAGGTATAGTAGTAATAGTGAAAGTGTTCTTTTCTTTCAGATTGTTGTCTGGTCGCAATAGAAGGAGGACCCTGTGGTAAAGAATCTTATACATTTCCAATGTTTTCGGTGGTTTATTAACCTCGTTGTCATGGAGATCGCTAAATGCCGAGCGCATTGTTCACATGTCTCTGTTAATCATGGCAACTTGGAAGGTAAGAGGTCTTTATTTATTTTAGCTACTTAATTATTAATAGACAACCTTTTCCTCGTTACTGATACATAGTATTTTCATAATGATAGAACAAGTTAATAGCGTTTTTTCTAAATATTTATAATCAGGAAAAATACAAAATGAATTGTTGTTGGTTTGGTTTGTTGACGAAACAATTAGAGAAATATTACTTTATTAGGAATTCAATTGTATATGTTTATTAGCTCTACACTAGAATTAATTGAATTTTTATGCTGGTAGGAAGTTGCAGACAACTGTCCAATTACCAATCTCAAGTATGATAGATTGAGAGTCGAGCAGCACATTTAACTGAGAAATAATTGCTGACCCGTGTAACAAACAGCAAGTTTATCTACCTGTACGAGATGTAGAGAGCACACGCCCTTTAACGCGAGGAACAAAAATCGTTTCAAGAACCGTCCCACTTTGCTAGTTGTGATATAAAATGAAGCAAAAAGAAAAACATTAAGTTATCGCTTGTCCTTTCAGTGAGTGCCAAACATGTACATGTAGACGTGATACGATGATAAACGGGGTAGTTCAAAATAAAGCCATTCACTTGTTTTTCAGAGACAGAAGCTTTGAATCTCTGTATTATGACTGCTCAAATGCATGAAACTAACTGGGAATATTGCTGGATGCACTGAATAACTTGTCGCTGGCCTGAGAGAAAGCTATAATTTGAAAACAAAGATAGAAGTTCTGGAGTTATACCCACAGTATGTCTTTTACTTTCTTCACACTTACAGCTCGAGAACATAAACCAGGGATTGCAACTACAGATTTACTTTTCGGCTAACTAGTTGAACTTAGTGAGTTTGTGATTTAAACTGGGAAAATTGATTTTCGTGGCTGGAGAAAATAGTGTTGATTATACTTTTGCAAAATTATAATCTAGAGCATGTAACTAGGTTTATCATGTGTAATGTCAGTTAACATACACGTAACGTTTGTTTCACTATCCAGTTCGTTAAGAAATTAATAAAATTCCGCTACACAAGATCCTCAAATGAACTCTTCGTTGATATAGAGAAGAAGCAATGTAATTTACTCGCAGCAAAATTATTATTTAGTAGTGCCTGCAGTAGTAACATCATAAAAATAGGGCTGAATCGTGGATTTTGGTTTGAGCGTTGGTGACGTCATTTCGAGGAGACGAGGGGCATGCTGAGGGAAGTTCGCAGACATGTCAATGAGATCCTGAGGAAGGAGATTCCGGAAACTTTGCATTTTCTTGCAGTACAGACGATTAGTGTTAAATATCTTACTTGATTTTATTTCTAATATATTGATTATAGATTTGGTTATTTTAGTTAGTTTATTAATTCAGGTGGTTAGGGAGCACAACTCGTTAACTAAAGGGTTGCGGATTCGAATTTCCATCACACCAAATACACTCGCCCTTTCAGCCGTGGGGACATTATAAGGTGGCAGTTAATCGCGCTAATCGTTGACAAAGAAATTGGCGGTTGGTGGTAATGACTAGCTACATTCTCGCTTGCCTTACACTGCTAAATTAAAGATGTAAGATGCAGAGAGCCTTTGTATTGCTTTTCGCGAAATTAAAAAATCAAACAAATATCCAGAGTGCTCAAATTTCGAACGAGTGAAAACATCGTACTGATTTTACTGCCTATTTGAAACGCGTGATTGTCGAGGGTTATTTTATTCATTCACTGGGTCACTGGTCTATGGCTCTGCCAGGACCTCGGCCTTGAAGGTGTTGGACCCTGTTCATTATTAGAAACTTCGGCTCTGCACCGGTACTTTCTGCACTTCCCTGGTTCAGAGCTTATACATAGAGTCTCATGAACGTCCTCTACACACCCGCCGCTTGCAACTGTCTTTACTGTATACTTCGAAACTTCAATCCTTACTGCAGCTTCTCTCCTGGGGTTGTGTTTTCCTTCCTTGATAACACATGCTTTTTCTGAAAAGACGATGTGCCATTGCTACTTTTGGCTTTCGAATCCAGACGAAGTTGGATGAATTAGGCCTGTTTTTGGATAACTTTGCTGTATACACTGGTCAGCCCATCCCACCATGGCTTATAACAATCCTAAAATGTGACCTTTCTTTAAGTCACCTGAACATTTTTCCTTCTATTCATGTTTATACAGATGGTTTGCAATCAGGTGATTGTGTTGGCTCTGCAATGGTTTGTTGTAGTTTGATGATTCAGCGCAGAATTCTCTCTACAGTTTCTGTGTTTACTACTGAACTGTATGCCATGTCTCTTGTCCTGGATCACATAGAAGGTGAGCAGTACTGAAATTGCATTATTTATACTGACTCTCTTAGTTCTCTACTGACCCTAGAATCGCTTCACGTTAGTTCACAACCTGTTCTCACCAATATTCAAAACAGACTGGCCCATTTCTCTTTAACATCTACTTCTATTGTGTTTCTCTGGATACTAAGTTATGTTAGTATTCGAGGGAATGCGCTCGCCGACACCACAGCTAAATCTGTCTGCTCTGGCACTCTCACTGCTGTCCCTGTTTAATGCATGAACTATGGTCCTGTATTTAAGACTCAGCTCCATGCTAGTTGGCAGTCGACTTGGAGTAAGCAACATGAAAACAAGCTTTTTCAACTAAAACCCTCTATTGGACTTTGGCCGTCTTGCTTCCGTAAGGATGGGAAAGAGGAAGTTGTTCTAACTAGACTACGCATTGGTCACAGTTTTGAAACTCATCGGTTTTTTTTGTGGGACTGATGCACCAATATGCTGTCTGTGTGACACTCAGGTCACAATAAGCTACACTTCACTTTCTTGCCGTCGTTGAGAGTCGTAACTTCCCGTGGTTTATCCATAAAATTAGACAGAATTATTGGCGATGGAGACACTGTCCACTTTAGAAATGTTTTTAGCTTTTTTTTTTAAGGCCATTGATCTTTTTAATGCTATTTAAGTTTTAACTTATAAATTAGATATTTTTAATGTGATTCCCTTTTAAGAATTAAAGTACATCGAGTTCGATTTGAAATTAGAAAATGGCCGTAACATTAAATAACTCGAAACCAGGACAGGAAAGGCCAACTTTAGGTGTGTAACGCTGATATTTGAACCACACTGGCGAGTTATGTTAATTACAATTATGTTACAGAAAGTACCTTAAAATTTGTAATACTTCACTTTTTTCTTGCCACTGTAGACTAGATATAAAAATTGGATTTAATGCTATTTATGTTTTAAGTCAAAAATTAAAATTTGTTGTGTTTTACCTTAATTTCTTTTTATGAATTTGAATAATTTTACTTTAATTTTAACTTTTTACCGGATGTTTGTCGCAGATAGCCTCATTGCTTTGCGCTATAAAACACCAAACTAGCCAACCAACTCTATTTTATGTTGTACATTAGATAAAAATAATTATAAAAGACAAACTTTATTTTCGAATATAGTCCAAAACAATTAGCGTCAAGCACCTATTAAACTTGGAGACATTATAAGTGCATGCTAGTTTCTTCAGTTGTCCAATAACTGAGTTCATATCTTTCAATTCTATTTCTGTCCACATCTTTTTCTGCGAAGTTCTTTTTCAATAGCTATATCCTTATAGTATAATTTAACGTAGTACAGTGGTTTCCAACCTTTTCATCACCAAAAATCTCTTTTATTAATTTTTCCGTCATGGAACCCGTGTTTTCGAAAGATTTAGTTTGTTTAACACAATGATTTCATTAACTACTGATTAACTTGTTTACCAGTTTTTCACAAAGAAGCAAAAGAAAAAGCCTGAGTGGGTAATTAAAAAACAGAAGTCTAAAAAACGTACCTCTTTGTGGACTCTAGGTTGGGAATCCCTGATACAGTAGATAGTGATATTCTAATTATCAATTTGAGAGAAATCTGTTACATGGTAGTGTTTTTTATTTTGTTTTTTAATGGCACGGAGAATAAAAAGAAAATTAAAAATTCCAGGCTAAGTTTGGTTTGCTTTGAAACGATAAGGGTTAATGCGATTTCTTTGAAATCAGGAAGTTAGGAACTGGAGCAATTATATGCATGATTTAAAACTCAAAGTTTCCATTCCTCTAAATACAACATACTACTGCGTGTCTTGATATATACATTGGATTTTTCATATGCATTTAAATGTAAAGATCAAATTATTGTTGGGATACCGTTTTAAGTTTAAGGATAACAAAACGTCATTTTACGTAGAGTGAAATAAAACGTATTGTAATATTTAGTACAGTAATTGTGCAAATGTTACAACATATTTTTGCTATTGGTCCGAGAAGATGGGTTTTAAAGTACTTAAAGACAGCTATCCATTTGACTCGACACGAATACAATTGTAACCAACTCTGAATGCGAAGGGCGCTACTAGAACCTTGGATGTAATTTTAATCCTCGTGATCTTGTGCTATTGAAGCAAGTCTTAATAATAATAATAATAATCTGGTTTTGATAGACAGTCTTTCTTCACTACCTCCAGTAGGAAAGCTGTACTATGTCTGATGCATTGGTACAGAAAAAAAAAGAAAGTCTAACAATGATAAATTCTCAAGGTCTTATTTTTAAAGACTTGTATTCATCGTTGAATGTCTACATACAACATGAATTACAAAACAAACGTAATGATGTTTACATATTACACATACGTGGTCATTATATTCAAAGGTTGTAGACAGTGGACTATGGGATTCTAGAAGATTTAAAGAAAAGCTAGCAGTGACTGTACTGCTGAAATTAATGCCGTGGTTAAAACTATTTCTGATTTCGTAAATTGTTTGTAGAGTGTTTGACAGGAGGAAGAGACCGTTATCTCGCCTTGTCTAAAGATAATCCATAGAGGCTCAGCACCAGTAGAGTACTTCTGTAGTACAGGGCAGCACATACCCATACCTTTTAAAAGATCTAGGTGGTCCTGAAATCTCATTCTGCATTCCTGTTGCTATGTGTCTCACTATGGCACCGTTTGAGTAACATTTGTTCTTGGGGATTTTTTCGTAATCGTGCTCAGAGTTCTTAGGAGACGAAATGTCTGACTATGAACATAAGATCAAGATTTATGAGTTAGTAACTAACATCTGTACTTATTAAATATGTTAGTAATGAAATACATCTCCCTAATAGAATAAGGTTCATGACTAGTAATTAACACCTCTACTTATTAGAGGTGTTACTAATGGATTGTTTGTTTGTTTTTCAATTTCACGCAAAGCTGTTCGAGGAGTATATGCGCTAGCGGTCCCTAATTTAGCGGTATTAAGACTAGGGGAAGGCAACTAGTCATCACCGCTCACCGTCAACTTTTGGGCTACTTTACCAACGATAGTTGGATTGACTAATATTATATCGCTCCCACAGCTGAAAGGGCGAGCATGTTCGGTGTGACGGGGATTCGAACTCGCGATCCTCAGATTACGAGCCGAGCGTTCAAACCACATGACGGTTAGTAATGGAACACATCTCCTTACCAGTAGAAGTTTTAGTTTGCTACTTATGATATTACTCCCAGGAGCAACGTATTTACATTTAAATTACATTGTCGCTTTCTTTGTGCATCATTTTATTGTGAATTTTTGTTGGAAAAATCAGATCTATTGATTTTCATTCTTTATTGACACAGCAATCGATATCATGAATTTGAATATATTTGTTATGTGTGTGTGTTTTAGTAACAAAGTGATGATCCAATTACATGCAAAAACAGCTCGTTTGAGTTGAGAAAATATTTTACGTAGAACGGCGAACAACGTTTTGACCTTCTTCGGTCATCATTAGGTTCACAAAGAAAGAAAGAGGTAACTGACCGAAAGCTGACCACATGTTTGGAAGGGGTTGTGTAACCGAGTGTGGGAATGTAGAGGGCGGTGTTACATGTTTGAATATATAATTTTATTTTATTATATTTAATATAGGTGTAAAGGGGTCCATTTATATTGGCTGGCCTGGCATGGCCAAGCGCGAAAGGCGTGCGACTCGTAATCCGAACCTGTATTACAACCAAAAACAACCAGCAGAAAGAAGACAACTTAGAAATTTTATTGACATCCAACAGCCAAACTTCCCAGGTAAAATTAAAAATTTATATTTTGCAGAAACACCTAAAAACAACATCTTAAACGATTTTTTCAAATAATTTTCTCACAAAACCATCAACATAATTTCACAAAACAGAAAGTTAAAAAACAATCTTACAAAAAGAGACATTAATTCCATTAAAAACCTAAAACAAGATAAAAACATAAAAATTCTGAAAGCAGATAAAGGTAATGCTATAGTCATAATGAACACGAATGAATACATTCAAAAAATGAAGAACATCCTATCAGACACGATGAAATTTAAACCAATACACACAAATCCAACAAAGACACACGAGACGCAACTAAACAAATTACTACTAAAAATGAAAAAAAGCCAACACAATTTCACAAACACTTTATTCCTACCTACGTAAAACCGACTCATGCACACCACAAATATACGGCATCCCCAAACCTCATAAACCAGATTGTCCATTACGACCAATAATGTCCACATATGAATCGTTTAATTACAATCTTGGTAAATACATAGCATGGGCATTCTCCAAATATGTAACATCAGCCAGCTCATTCATCAAAGACTCTTTTAATTTCAAGTCTGATCTAAATCAACTTAATCATAAAGCCTTAATGGCCAGTTTCGATGTTATATCCCTCTTTACAGAAGTTCCAACAACAGAAGCCTGCAAGATAGCCTTAGAACTCTATATCCGAGACCCTAACCCAATTATAGACATTCCCAGTAACCAGTTAGCTACCCTCATAGAATTCAACACAATAAAGACAAACTTCATGTTCAACAACCAAAACTATATACAAACAAATGGCCTAAGCATGGGCAACCCAGTATCATCAGTTCTAGCCAATATTTTTATGACACAAATTGAAACACAAGCAATTAATACAGCATTACATCCACGACTATATGTAGATGGCACGGTTGCGGGATTCAAATCTACAGAAAACATACTTAATTTTTTCAATCGTATCAACTCTATACATTCCAACATTAACTTCACATGTGAACAGGAAGAAAGCAATCAAATATCATTTCTTAACCTCAAAATTACAAGAACCGACACACAATTCAAAACAGAAATCCACCGAAAAATCACCCATACTAGATTATACATTCCTTGGGACTCAGCACATGAAACAAGACAAACACTTAACATACTAAGAAACCAAATAAACACAGCCATAAAACTATGCTCACCAGATAGAATTAACGATGAATTAGACAAAATAAAACAATACTTCATCAACATCAATAAGTTTCCTCCACAAACCGTAGAAAACATTATACGCACACACCTTGACAGAAAGCAAAATAAACCAACAAAAATAAATATATCTCATGATCAAAAAATCATGAAACCATATACTGCTGCATACCATATATTCCCGATATCAGCAGACAAATTACCAACATTTGGCAAAAACTAGTAACAAAATATGACATTCCAATTAATACCAAATTTATTCAAAAACCAGGCACAAAACTGAGGTCCATACCATGTAAAAACTTCACTGACAAACACCACACCAACATTATTTATAAAATACAATGTGATAACTGCCACGACTTCTATATTGGAGAAACAAGTAGAAAAATGGAAACCAGATTCAAAGAACATAAAAAGTCACCTTCACACATTTTCGAACATTGGTTTCTGTCTAGATGTGTGCGTATAATGTTTTCTAATATAAAATTATATATTTAAACATCTAACATCGCCCTCTAGATTCCGACACTCAGTTACACAACACCTTTTAAACATGTGGTCAGCTTTCGGTCAGTTACCTCTTTCTTTCTTTGTGAACCTAACGATGACCGAAGAAGGTCGAAACGTTGTTTGCTCTTCTACGTACAATATTTTCTCAACCCAAACGAGCCGTTTTTGCATACATATTTCTCTACAAGTAGGTTTTCTCAACATCACTGATGACGATCCAATTACCTTGATATAAATTTCAGTCTCTTAAATTAATGACAGATGAACTTCATATTTTAGATTCGTACCCTTAGGTAGTAGGCCAGAGCCATTAGAAACGTCGTGTTTGGCGGTAACTACAGGAAATTTCCAACATCCCTTCTAATAAAATGTACATGTAAACTGCTGTTAACGCCGCGGTATTCTGTTTCGTAGGTCTCGAGTAGGTCGGGCATTTAACATTACGTAACAGTAATAGAATAAAGAAAGCTTATGAAATCATAACTATAGGTTCTGATGATAATATAGCCTTGAAACATCATGCCCTTCTTCAGTAACAAAAGCCTTGTAGATTTTTCATTGAAACGCTATAAAGTGACCTTGCATTTCTCGCCCCTTTTCCGAAGGAAAAACATCAACCTAGATTCCCTCTTATTACGAAATACAGATTATTTTGCAACTCACGATTTGACGAGTCCCTCAAATGAGGGAAGTGTGAATACCAAACCTCATTGAAAATAAGAAAAGGTTAATTTTTATTTAATTTTACAACCGAGACAGTTTATCAAATATTACATATGTGCATTGATATAGAATATTTAGTTATACTTTTTTGCATTTAGTATCTTTAACTGAAAGTTGCTCCTTCTATGATTCTGTTAATTCGTTTTTGCGCAAAGTTACATAGTGTCATTGCTACGTTCCTTTTTTGGTTGGTTTGAAGTTAATCACAAAGTATACACCACGAGTATCGAAACCAGGTTTCTATTGTTGTAAGTACGAAGACACACTGCTTTCTACAACAGAGACAACAGAAGTAATAAAATGATAAACCACGGGAAGACATACTGATTGAAATAAAGGATTAGTTAAAGTAGAGTGATATATGTAAATATTCCATGATCTGAACTACGCCCTATTATCTTAATGTTTACTGTCCACACTAAAGTTCCACACGCCCTTGTTGCACAGGTAACATTGTTTCATTTGTTGTAGTTACGTGTTTCAAATATTCTGAATGTTGAACCTATATAACCTTGTTGACATCAAGAACAATTATGCATACAGATAAAGGTCGTATTAGAGTAGGAATATTGTCTTTCACTGTGTAAAATAACATCTAAACTGCTAAAATGTCGCCTGAACGTGGCCTATATATTTTGAATAATTAAATATCGTCCAATTCTTAAATTAAAGATATATAAACTGACGTTAGCAACTAGTACAAGAACTTTATTGTATAAGAATTTGAAGCATTTCTGAGAGCACTCTTACGAGTTCATTTGAAGACAATGCTTATTAATTAAAATATTAAATTATTATTGTAAGTGTTATAAAGGCAAATATAAAAAATAAATAAATGAAAGAATTTAACGAAGGTTCCGAAAGCGACAAAAGTTCTTTAAATTTGAAGTTTGTAAAAACTAAGCTTAAAACCCGCTCTGGTACTACGAAATCGAAAACAATGGAAAAAATAATATCGCGAAAAAGATGTTTTAATATTTACAATGTTTTGAGCTGTGCCTCCCTTCCAATAGTAATTTTAAACCGTAAAAAAAAAACCCAATAAAAATTGAGGAAAAATGCTCCAACCCTAAATGGTGTGAATATTAAACCATTTTTTTTCTAGTATTAGTTTTTCCATTTCTTATCTTTTCGTTTTTAAAAACTAGTTGGCAAAGCTGCAGCTAAATGTAAAATGTGTGTACATGAAACGTTCTATTTTCAAATTGGCGAGAAGCTCTTAAACAAAGTGTATATGTAATATTTCATGGAGTTATTATTTTGACTCTATATCTGTGCCATTCTTTTCAGTTTTTGGCGAGATGTGTTCGTACTGGTTGGTATCGCATTCTTCTATAAAAAGCCAGTATGACGCTCGTTTCGGTCATATAGTTACTGGAGATATAAGTGTTGCGATTGGATTTTATGATATCACTGTCAGACTGAAAGGTAAGCTGGACAAACGGACAGATTTAATTTTGACTGTCCTTACTGCAAAATTTTACATCTTAAGATTTTCTTCAGATTTGCATATATATTAAGTTTTAATGGAACAGAATATGTAATTTAATTATTCCGTGTATATCCGTTTAAAAATATGATTTTAAAACATGGATTTATATCAATTATTCTACAACTTTTAGGAACAACGAGCAACATTGCACTTTACATACATGTCTCGAGTATTACATTAAATTCATTGCATGTTTTGTGTATGATTCTGTATAGTAACGTTTCAGTAGAATCGTGTAGAAAGCAGTATCTTGGGCTGGTCATCTGTTGAAAGCATTTCATATTAATTTCATGTGACTACTAAATTAGGGATGGCTCGGTGCAGTGAGCTACCAACCTAGTCACTTAAAACACATGTTACTGAAACCGCAAGTGATTGCGGCCCTATATTCCTTAATGGAATTGAGAAGCAGATGATGATGATGATATGAAAGACAGATTTCATTGACGTGTGGAACCGAATTTAGCAAAATATCCTATTTTGTGTTTCATTTCTTCATTTATTTTTATTAGATGTGTTAGTGCAGGGTCCCCGAAAGTGTTCTCTTTTAATGAAATTAATATTTTTATTTCATGCTTTTAAAGTTCGGATGTCCTACTCTGTTGTAGCCTGCAGAGTACATAATTCTTCTCGTGATTCATGGCTTTCCTTCTCTTAATGGTGCAATTTAAACAGTCGTGACGTCAGTAAAACATGCACGAGCCATGAATTATGTGAGGCCTAGCATTACCAGGTGGTTAAGGCATTCGATAACTAGCTGCCATCCCTCTAGTCTGACACTGCTAAATATGGGACTGCTATCGCATATAGCTATCCTGTAGCTTTGCGTGAAATTAAAAAATAAACCAAACAGACAATTCTTATGTGACGTAATTTCAATAATTTCTAGCTTTACTGTAAAGTGCGAGTGGTCGCGGGATCGACATCTGTCACTTAACATGACCTTTCAACCATAGAGACTTTATAATGAGTTCGTCAATCTCACTGTTTATTGTTAAGGAGCAGCCCAAGAGTTAGAGGTGTTGGTTGTATATTCTCTCTTGTCTGTCACTTCAAATATTTTAAAACGCTAAAATCATTTACACAAAGTGGCTTTGCTCTAAAAGAAAAAGAGAAACACATGTAACCCTTGAGTACCTTAGCGAGAGATTAAACAAAACAATCTAACAATTAAAGAATGTTACGAATGTTTCAGATATAATAATATTAACCGAAGTAGCTATTTTGGACGAGACGTAAACAACAATTAAGGTAAAGGATTGGATTCTGTTCAAACGAAGCAAAGGATCGTAGAAAAAAGTAGTTGTTATTAGATATCTAAGGAGGGAAAAGAAAAATTTCTTTTACAGTTGTGTGTTAATGAATTTGTAAATTATTTGAATAAACAGGGTATCAATATAGTTCTGTTGAGGTAACCAAAAGCCCCCCTTTCAGTGGTACCGTGATATATCTGTGTACTCGCACCGTTAGAAACCGGATTTCGATACCCGTGATGGGCACAGCACATGAAGCCCATTGTGTAGCTTTGTGCTTAATTCTAAACAAAAAAAAACAATGTAGATAGTGATACATTTTTTACTCCAAATAGTACACGTGATAGATATATTGTTAATTCTATACGTGTAGAACTATCACATGATGAAACTATGTATTTTGTTTAAACAACAAATATTTACATGGGTTTTACTTTTTGCCTATCCACAAAAACCCTTTATAGGCCACTGACTCTTAATTCATAAAAACACGAAAAAACTTTAGTGCATTTCATATTTCATATAGAAAAACTTTCAGCGTAAAGTGTTGTTTATAATAACGTTTCCACTATACGATTGAGAATGAACAAATGGAGCAAAAGTTATCTTTGATTTTATAAGTTACATGAAGTACCAGTTAAAGGTAGCATTACAACAGGGGCTCCCGTTTTCTATATTAACAATCCTTGAATATTTTATCGAAGACTTCGGGTGGACTCCGCGGTTCTGTTTGGCAGGAAGATTTGTTGCTATCGTAAGACTAATAGTAATAGAAAAAGTAAATAAGTAAAATATATGATTTTCTTTCCTCTATTTTTAAAACCTTTCGTAGTTTTCCTCAACGGTTGTAGTGTTGTACGTAACCATCTGTTGGTGTATTTCACTAAAAATTTATACATCATGTGATGAATTTATCTATTTTAATATTGATGTTTGTTTCAGTTAAATATATGTTTAAAAATGCATGTAATTTGTACTGATAAATCCGTATTGCGAAATTCTCTTCTATTCACTAAAGTTGTGGAAGATTTTATGATGTAAGAATCAACAAAATGTATGTATATGAAAACAACAATGTATAGTCATTATTGTTGTGCAGGCTGAAATTTCCAGAAACTATTTTCACGTCTACAACATGTACTCAGTGACACGTACCAAGAGGCAGTATATATTTTTAGTTTGCTACGATTGAAATACTTTAAACCTCGGAAGCTGTAACTGTTATAATAAAAAAAAAACCATTATATGTCGCTGATTCTCAACTCCTGAAAATACGAACAAACGAGTGCGTTTCTTATTTTTCATAGAAAAATTCTCAGAGTAAAGTGTTATTTATAATAACGTTTCATTGTATGATTGAGGGTGAACAAGTGGAGTAAAGAAATATCTTTGATTTTAGAGAAAAGAGAGAAACAGCAGCTATCTCACATTTAAATGGCACAAAACAAAAGTACGGAAATTCTTTCCTATTCACTTTCTGTGGCTCTTTGTTCTGTTATTTATGTGTGACGGTTATGCAAGTTATTTGTAACTTTTATTTATTTATTTTTTAGTTTATATTTCACTTCTATCAAAATTTCTTGAATCTTCGTGTTTTTATGACATTATGAATGTAATATTTTTATATAATAAAAGTGGTACCGTTTACACAAAAAAAGTTTTAAGAAATTAATCTTTCAGTACTACATTTATAAGTTACATTGTTTTATTTGTTTTTTGAATTTCGCACAAAGCTACTCGAGGGCTATCTGTGCTAGCCGTTCCTAATTTAGCAGTGTAAGACTAGAGGGAAGGCAGCTAGTCATCACCACCCACCGCCAACTCTTGGGCTACTCTTTTACCAACGAATATTGGGATTGACTGTCACATTATACACCCCCACGGCTGGGAGGGCGAGCATGTTTAGCGCGACGCGGACGCGAACCCGCAATCCTCGGATTACGAGCGCACGCCTTAACGCGCTCGGCCATGCCAGGCCTATAAGTTACATAAGTAAAGATATAACCTAACACTCACGTATAGTGTCTGTATTTGTTTGCTTTGTGTTTTTCTTAATCAAGAACATCTAATATTTAACAAGGAATGCTTATAGATTTTGAAAATTACAAACTATTTAACTTCAGCGGATTAACTTTGGACACTAGTATTTTTACAAAGATATGTAACTTCCACTGTGAAAAACTCACGTGTGATCAGTGGCTCAGCGGTATGTCTGCGGACTTGCACGCTAAAATCCGCGTTTCGATACCCGTGGTGGGCAGAGCACAGATAGCCCATTGTGTAGCTTTGTGTTTAATTAAAAAAACAACAACAGCAAGATCTAGTAGCTAGCTCCCGGTTAAGTGAAGTGTACCAATATCAACACAAAATGAATTCGCACATCGTGAATCTTCGATAAGATATCCACTTCAGATAGAAAACTCGTCATTGTTTCTAATTTTGTAAAACGTTTGTATATAAATCAATATTTGTAATAACCGTTATTATAAGTTGTTTTAGTGTTTGTATATTAAAATATATTTGTGTTAAAAAGGAAGAAAACTGTGTATATCGATCTTGTGAGTAAATATCATAAACTTGATACATCTTTACGTTTAATTAATGTCTAAATTTAAATTACCATTTAATTCAGTTTCAGGCTATTTTAAGTCACAATACGCAATGTAATAAACTGGTAGCTCGTCCAGGATAAGTGTAATACATAGTGTATCAAGCTTGGTAGGAAATATCTACAACAACGGTAGAAATCATTTCAAGACTAATTTTCGGTTATGCTTAAACACATATAATTAATATTCACGTAATTTAACAACGGAGTCTAGGTAGTGTATTAAAATTGTTTCTTTAAGAAATGGGCCAAGCATCGTCGATTAATACTTTATTTACATATAAAACTTAAGCACAATATCTATTTGCAAACTATATTTCATTTGCAGCCCTCACGAGTTTTTCTGCAGTTCGGATGTTACTCAGACGAAAACCGAATTGCCTTGAGTTTATATTGTTAATGTATCTTTCTTCAGCCCTAGCTTGAAGAATTTTCTGTGTTCTTACTAGATTAAAATCAACCGAAGTTTTTGTTTAATGTTTTCACTTCTTGAGTACACTCAAGAGTATCTGATGAGAGTTTAAGAGCTCAAATGTCACATGGTCTGTATAAAGAGATGAGACAAGTGTGTGTCGTTTTGTCCCTTTGAGCCACGTCATCATATAACAAAAATTGAACTTTGCTGCTTTGTAACCGACATTTGAGTCATCCACTATATCTAGGTTTTCATGTTTATTGCTTTTTATTATTATTAAATCTTTTCCTTATAGAAAGGCTCATAGTTTGTGTTTAATAGGCTGAGTGGACAGGTTGTGTTATACTAATCGAAATGCTGGACTGCGAGTGGCTATTTGTACTTGTGATTACTAATCGCAGTATTCGTACTTCCTTCTAAAAAAATTTAAAAATTGAATGTTTTTTATGGGAAGCGCTGCACAAGAAACGTGCTCGTACTTTTATGACATAAACTGTAATATTTTTAGAAATGAAATAAAAATTATATAACCCGAGCGCTTTCGAAAAGTTCACCTTTCAGATTATAAGGTTTTCATATCATTTCTGTCAAAACTTCTTGAATCTTCGTGTTTTTCTGTCATCAATAATATAATATTTCTATGTATTAAAAGTGGTACCGTTTACAGAAAAAAATAAGTTTTAAGAACTTCATCTTTCGTGCTACACTTATAAATTACATAATTAAAGATATAATTTAACCCTCACGTATAGTACTAGAGGAAGTTGTGTTCATGTTGCGAGGAAAGTACTTTTATTTAAAATCGTGCTCAATTATAAAGATATAGTTGTTGTATATGTCACAGTTACTTCTATAATTCTCTGAATCGTGAATACCCAAAGGATGGAATTTGTTTAAACGAGTTTTTGTTTGTAGTGTTGTTTGGCAGAAGGCGGCACATTATAGTTAATTATTTTGGTCATGTATATAGATATATACACGCTGCGTCCATTATAGTAAGATTTTTAAAATCTTCTGATAATAATGGTTACTCCTCCTCTCAAACACTAGTGACACTCGATCATCAATAAATATCTGTTGAATGATATACTTGTAAAAATTCGAAACTAAAGAAAAACAAAAGACACGAAAGAACAAAGTTTATTGCCGGCAAAGGCATAACTTAAAGATGTGGCTTGATGATTGCTGTGCTCAGTTGCAGATAAGAAGGCCCAAGCATCATAAGAGTTGCTGTTGTTGTTTTGAATTAAGCACAAAGCTACACAATGGGCTATCTGTGCTCTACCCACCACGGGTATCGAAAACCGGATTATAGCGCGTAAGTCCGCAGACATACCGCTGAGCCACTGGGAGGCTCTTAAGAGTTAATCCTGCCAGTAGGTTCAAATCCAGACAAAATTGTAGTATCCGTGAGTGTTGTTGAATGACTGCTCAAAACTTAGTATTTCTCGCACTTGAATAATTTGTTCATGTGTGTTAACGATGGTGTTTTGGGTTAAAAGTACCTATACCGACGACACATTTTATATGTTTAAATACTGGAAATGGTTGATATTTTAACATTAAAATTATGAATTTCTGCAGCTGAAAGGAATACAAAATAATGTTTGACATTGGTGATAGACCATCCTTTTTTTGGAGGGAGGGGCGTTTCGAATTATGTTCCCAAAATGGGGCTGGGAGTAGCCTAGTGATTAGTGTGTCTGGACTTTGAATCTTTGTTCGTTGTCACAAAACAAACACTTGCATTTTCTTTTGGGTCTTTGATACGCTAATAAAATGGACGGATAACTGGGAGGTATCTTTCATATATTGAAACTATTTTGAAATATTGAAAACAACTTTGATTTTGTTCTCAATTTTCAGGATCAGCCTGGTTTTCTCTGCAGTCTTGTTATTTTTGTGGTACTGCAGTGAAGCAGAAGACCTTCATGTTGGTGGAAGTTTGAGTGTCTCAGGCGTTCTGATAATAAGTTCATCAGTAATATATGACGTAATGATGCCAAAGATGCCCTTAACCATCCATTTCCAGGAAGGAGTTTTATATTTTTCTTATAGTTGGTCATTCTTTGTAACATTTTCTGTTGGTAAGTATTTTTAGGTATTGAAATATTTAAGTTTATTGACCGAGGACTATATATATTTAATATTAGGATATTATTTTATTACAAAATGGTCTCATATTGTGATGGTCAGGATATTTAGTTCAGTTGGTGGAGCACGAGATCTGAGGAGTTAATGTGAACTGAGGGTTCTGAGTTTAAATCCTGGTCAGGTCAAGAAGAGAGTCGTGAGTTTTAGTTTTATGGATGTTTTCTAAGAGAATATTGAGGTTTATTTCATAAGATTAAATAAATACACGTCAAAACTGGTTGTTGATTCTAATTTAAGTTTTTAAAAATATTTGTGTTGAAATATAAAGACTTAGTGAACTCAGATTTATATCAGTGACAAACTGATTTTGAAGTATAGATGTTTACGTTAGTATCTGGTATTTAAAGTGTAGGTTATTTTTTCGAAGTTTATCATAGTGGTGCCTGTTGTCACAAGATAAAAATGTTATAAAATATACAATCAAGGTGTATAGTTATAAAAATAAGTCATATTTGTAGAGGGAAATAAGTTGTGATTAAGGAATAAGACGCAGTGAGATTATAAATGTGGATGAATAATTAAATAGAAATCAAAACACATTTTTTATTAGCCAGCCACATATAACTGATAGTGGTTATTGGTGCACAGGTGGCTGAAGCGAAAGTTCTTGAAAATGAAGTGAGCCTAATATAAGAAATGTTATTTGTTCATTATGTATAATAACTTGAATGAACTACAAATGTGCTAGTCCTGATTTCTTTAAGTCCGTTCACTTGGCTTTGGTTTCGCTAGATAGTAGATAGGGACAGTGTGATTCTCATTAATCCATTTATGTGCGTCACTAATTAGATGACGAGGCATAATGTTTCATAAAATCAGGAAACAGATGACCCTAATAAATTTTTATTCTTTTATTCTAGGTTTTGTTTCCTCAGCACTCGGTATATTAAACATAGTGGCTTCAAGAGATATTTATAGGCCAAAATATTACCAAAATGGTTTCAATGCATTCTTCGATGGTTTCTTAACGCATTCATAACCGTTACTAGAATATATGACACAAGACTTGTCCGTATAACTGTTTTAAAAATTAACATAAAATGATGTTAGATTAGAGTTTGGAGATAATCCGTAGTAAAACAAGAAATATAAAATGTATTAAGAGTTTAAAAGAGTATGATTTACTATCTTATACCTCTTTGTTTGTAAACATTTTTACAGCATAATAATAATAAGTTTTCGATTTCTATGATATTTAACATACCTTTTAATATCTTACACATTAAAACAGTACTGCATGATGAGATAACAGATGAGATCGTTTATAAGTTTCTGAATATCACAACAGGCAACATTAAAATAATGGTCTTGAAATTGAATAATCTTTATTACATAGCATTCATTTCTGATTTCTTTAATTTCTTCAAATTGTGGATTTAAGGAACCTTATAAAACTCCCACTACAAATGGCTGAACAATAAATAGTTGTATAACCCCAATTATATCAAACTTTTCAGTTGAGTTGTACATTCAATAAACAAAATATTTTTATTACTTTACATGCCAAAGTGGCATTTATATCTGAATTCACATTTCAGGACTGCTATCTCTAAAAAAAAATCATTTTATTTAATGTATCCTTCTAGATTTTATTGAGGCATTCATTTTTAAACTAAAATATTTCTTGAATAGCTTTCGTCACATAAAATGTTACTAATCTAAATCTAAATGATTCGATTTCAATCCATGTTTGCTGCAACATTGCTATAATTACAGCGACAAATGGTGTTTATTGCCCTGGTCTTTAGCTATATGTATAGGCATGTGATACCTGACATCGTTAACATTCCCCGTATACTTCTTTCAGTGATTACACTGCACCACAGTCAATGATTGGATCTCTGCAAATCAAATGAAATATTGAGAGCTTTCCTGCATGATTGCCATTTTACAAGTTAATACTAGTCACTAGAGTGAAAACAAAAACAAAAAGCATGACAGTAAAACTGTTTGAGCTGGGCTACAATATGTTAAAACTGCATGGTAGTATTTCATTAGTTATATCATTATCAAGATTTGAAATAGAAATGATAATTTTGGGCTATTCTGTAGCTTGAGATAATTTATAGTTTTGGTTTCTGGGGCAGTCTGTTCACATATATCCAATCACAACCGTGAAAGGAAAGAAACGAAAAAAATACAAACAAACAATAAAAACAACAACATCCAAACTCATAGAAGAAAAGGTTAGGAAATAGGTGAAAGGCCAAAGCCACAAGTAATCCTACCTGTAACTAACATTTAGCGAGATATGGTAAAAGAAGCATTGTAAGTAACTCGCCGCTACAAAGAAGGTTAGATAAAAAACAACCACTCTGGCAACTACAGAAGTCTAAAGTAGGACTTTCAAGTTACTGATATAAAAAGCTGACAATTAATGACAACACAATTCAGAAATGTGTTAAAGTATATCAGTAAAGAAACTGGGGGGAAAACCCAGAAAAATAAAAAGAAACTGATTCCATACCAATAATATTTGGTTCTATTTAAACTAGAAGCTCACTAAAAACATTGAGAATAATCTGTAATAACATATATATCATGAACAAGCTTGTTATAGCTCAATTAAGGGGTTTTGTTCACATGTGATCGTAATTTACATATTATTGTACATAATAACTCTACATAACTTGTATAGGTATTATTAATGCTATATAGGATTATATGTCATTGTTTGGGGAAATGGGTCCCATTCTTTTTACTACATATTTACTCAAAATAAAAGGAATAATAAATGAACGATAAAAAAAGGAAACTCATTATCAAATAAAAACAGAATTCGCTATTTCACGGTCTAAAGTCGTTCATTGTATATAAGGTAGTTAAACTGTGATTAATGTGCTCCGTTAGCAACACAATCATTCCAAAAAATTCCATTATGGCTATCAATCCAAACAAACAGAAAATTACAGCTAAAATAAGGCAGAAGTTGCAAATGGAATTCCCAGTTTAATGAAGTGCAAGTTTTAAAAGTGAAAACGCGAAAGTATTTAAACAACTGAATATCTGCTATAGACTATTTGGAACACCATTCATTAATGATACAATTTAAGTACAGAAAAGTTAAATTTTAAAAGCTTTACAGAGATCCGGAAGATGAAAATTGTGTACAATACTGAAAGTACAAAAAGTACATTAGCTGTTCTATCAGAAGTTAGATAAGGGAAGCATCATGTAGAAATATACGAAAAAAACCTATGAATATTTCAGTTACCAAGGGAAGAAGACTGGTCATCTTTAGGAAGACAACACAAAGAAAGCTCCATTTAAACATCACAAAAAACATAGAGGAAGAAACTTGTTTCTGGTTTTACAGAAGTCGAAATTAGAAAAGCAACAGACAACAACCGTATAGGAGCTGGTTTATGGACCATATCTGTTAGCTTTAACCATCAGCAGACAAGAACATATATGAACTGGTTCATGGCTCTATCTGCTAGCTTTAAACATAAGCAGACAAGAACCGTATAGGGACTGATTCACGGCCCCGTCTGTTAACTTGGAACATCAGCAGACAATAACTGTGTAGGAGCTGGCTAATGGTCCCATCTGTTAACTTTAAATGGACAAAGACACAAGCAAAATAATCCAAATTCATAAAGAACTGTGTGAAGGAGAAGCACAACACAAATAAATGCAACAACCTGGTTAGGTACACAAGGAATGAAAAATACACAGATATGATCAAATGAACCTGATCTTCGAATAATTTTACCTAACGAAATACTACAATGAAAGGAATAGAAATTGAATGTAAAATAGTGATAAGAAAAAAATAGGTATAAATTAGACAGAAGGGAAAGGAAAGTGGATAAAGTGAAAATTCTTAATTCAATCCAATAGTGTCTAATTTTTAAAAAAATCAAACGTTTCTCCAAGTATTTTTTTTTGCGTTATAATGAATGAAGCAACCTTGAGTCCAAGTGTAGCAAAATTGGAGATACTCGTGAAGCGTTATTAATGTGTGCATCTGTGGGTTTTGGGTATTTTACTGTCATTACTTTTTGCAGAAGAAGGGTGTTCAAGTGAACGAGTTTCTTAGCGGCGACATATTTAGCCATCGTATAGCCCATTACAATTACTATAGGTCACACAATATATCAGTTTTTTTGTTTTTTTAAATGCACGTGAATGGCTGACGTATTTGGAATTTTCTACTGGAGCCAGATACAGATACTATGGGGTTAATACACCACTACACCACTAGTAACGCATTTCTTTCCACCACAACAAGATGTAACTGAGTTCGCACTACACTTTGGGTTTCTGGACTATACTGTGGACCAAAACTGTTTAGAAATTTTTATCATGTCTGTGACGGACAAGAAAGCATTCTTTAAAAATCTTGGAAGTTTTGGAGCTGTCACTTTGAAGACTGAAGTTTTGTTTAATGACCTGGTTAACTTTAATCAAATTAGGTAAACAATAATGACTAGTGACAACATGATGTTGAAATGGGTGAGGCTGGATTAGATCTTTATGAAATACCATTTAATTGCTGTTAAACACACATCAAGTCTTTTAAATTTCTACAAGATATTCTCTGCGTAGAATATAACCTTTGTAAGTAAGACGGTAGTGATTTCTAAGTGGACTATTACTCCAAAGAAGATTCGATACTAAAAAAAAAAGCAACCTTTTAAATAAACCATTCTGATTAATTGTAATGTTATAGAAGTATTCTAGAGTGCATTGGAGAAGATAGTTTACTTTGTGTTAGCAAAACCTGATAGAAAGGATATATATATAGCTGTGGGGAGATATTCTGGGAAGATCACATGATATTGGTAACTTCAGCATTGTTCCGTACTGGGGGAAAGCACTAAGCCGTATTTGTTTTTAAATTTCGCTCAAAGCTACACGAGAGCTATCTGCGCTAGTCATCTCTAATTTAGCTGTATAAGACTAGAGGGAAGGAAGCTAGTCCTCACAATCCACTACCAACTCTTGGACTATTCTTTTACCAACGGATAGTGGGATTGACCAAATATTATAACGCCCCCACAGCTAAAAGACATGATTATGTTTGGTGTGATGGTGATTCGAATCCGCGACTACAGATTACGATTCGAGTGCCTCAATCACCTGGCCATACCTGCTAAGCTGTAATCACCCTATCATTAAAAAGTTCAAGGGGAAAGGGAATCGAAGATGGTTTCAAAACTCCCAAATTAATAAGTATTGGAATAACCGCCAGGTGCAGTATCTTGTTGAGTAAGAGCAGTTCATATTTAATTCAGAGTAAAAGGACATAATTTCTCTATATAGGAAATGATTCTTCAGTAAGCTCATACTCTAAGATAGAAAACATACGTTATTAAATTTCAATAAAGATAACAACTTTTATTAATGGAGAACAGAAACTTTTTCATTCACTATATTTTAACTCTATCTAAGGATGGACTGCATGTATCTCAAAATGAAGTAATCTGTGAGATTTACATATAGACTGAGACCAAAACGACGACAAGGAACCACTAACACGTTACAAGTAGTGTCTCACCATTATCCTATCATCAAGTTTCATTTCGCTGAACAGTGATGACGAGAAAACCCACTTGTAGAGAATAATATATATGTACAAACGACTGGTTTGAGTTGGGAAAATTTTTATGTAGAGGAGCGATCATCGTTTCGACCTTCTTCGGTCATCGTCAGGTTCACAGTTAAGGGTTAGTTGTTCCTTTCTACATTGTTGAATGAAATAGATGTCGTTTCTTCTGTTGATAATTCTTTGGTTTAAGTTTCTTAATTTCTCTACGATTGTATGAACGTGTGCTGTTAATAGTGGTGTAAGGTATGTTAGTTCACACATAATTGTTACATAGATAAGTACAAATATATAAAGAAAACATAAAGACTAACACTTCTCGTACAATCCCAGTGGTGAAATAGTAATCAGTAATGACGAGAAAACCCACTTGTTGAGAAAAATATATATGTAAAAACGGTGACGATGAACGAAGAAGGTCGAAATGTTGTTCACTCCTCTATATAAACATTTTCTCAACACAAACCAGCCGTTTTTACACGTATATTTCGCTGTGTTAGACCTCATTTACATTACGCCTGACTATTATGTTGCAAGTAGCTTCTCACTATTAGGACATGATCAACTTTCATTTCGCCCATAAGGCTGCTGTGTTAGGACCTGTTTATATTATGCGTAAGAAATATATTGCAAATAGTGTCTCACCATTGGATATTGTCAAATATTGTTTTGCCAACGAAGCCGCTGTATTAGGCCTTGTGTTCCTCATTAACTGATTGAATAGATAGATAATTTTTAATCACTCAATTTAATTTGTTAAGTTAAATGCTCAAACGTATTAAATATAGTAAATGAATATTTCAAATTAACAAGTTGAAAATTATTTGAAATTCAGGTACGGTAAAAAGTACCTTTTTAAGTACCACTTTTAAGTGGTGTTTGAATATAAAATTTACTTTTGTTTACGCAATAAAAACTTTATGAAAGCGATTCGCAAACTTTAATAACTCGAAAACCTCTTCTAATTTAAAATGTTCTCTCTGACCCATTTTTTATTTTAAAATAAATATTCCTTCTTCATTCAAAAGCTATATTCCAAAATCAAATGTTTTAATTAACTGAATTTAATTTTACAAAAATACTTTTATTTTATAAATTATATTTTGATTGCTTTATTATTTGGAATTAAGCATAAAGCTACACAATAGGCTATATGTGCTCTGCCTACCATGGATATCAAAGCCCGGTTTCTAGCAACGAGAGTCCACAGACATACCGTTACGCCACTGGGGGTAAATCATATATAAAATTATTTTGTTGAAATTTCGAACATGATTCATGGATCCATTACAGGAGAATTGAAAAGAGTATAGTTTTACCGCTATACACTTGTTTCATTATAGTTTTCTTTTTCGCATATGACGTATATTGTTAACTATGTATTGCGTAAGTCCCACCTGTTCCCGACATTTGTAGAACGTTCATGTGCGTAAGAACCAACAATGTGATAGAGGTGTATGTAATACTAGTGATATACAGTATTGTCGCGAGCGTTGGTGAAGGTTCTAGAGTCTTGCGCAATTCATTTACAACGCAGCCAGCCAAAAGACACAGGGGAGAGTACTACTGAACAGATACAGTCAGTACGCACAAGGCTTAGGAACCTATGATTATGATTAACATTTATTTATAAGAAAACGAAATAATTTGTTCAAGAACGTTATAGATTTCAAACAACATTACAAACTGTTCAACTTCAGTGAATTACTTTGGACGTTATTATTTCTACGAGGAAATTAAATATCTTTGATGGAAGGAGTGAACCTCTAACTGGTGTGATGCCAAGAAAGGCATCGTTAGCTTGAGCAAGGTGCAACAATATCAACGCAGAATTAATTTCCTCATCGTGGATCGTCGATAGAATATTCAGTTCTATTTCAGGTATAAAACTCAATATTGTTTGTAAAATTGTTGTACATAAACCATCATTTGTAATAATTCCATATAAAATTCATCGGAAGTTTTAAACTATGATATCTAGTAGTTTTTGATGCATTACATATAAATTATAGTACATATGCGTCAATTCAATGCACTCCTTGACTAGCAATCTGAGGGTCATGTGTTTAAGTCCCCGCCACATTAAATATGTTCGCCCTTCAGCCGTGGGGGCAATACAATGTGACTGCCAATTCCTCTATTCGTTGGTAAAAGAGCAGCCCATGAATTGATGGTGAGTGATGATGACTGCTTTTCCTCTAGTCTTACACTGCTAAATTAGATCGGCTAGCGCAGGCAACCTTCATGTAGCTTTGCGTGAAGTTCATACCAAACGAAAATTTTGAAATATGACACATAAATCAGTTGTCTTTTTTTGCGTTTGTAATATCCATTATTTGTTACAAAAGTATTTGTACTTGAAATCTTGAAATATGACACATAAACCAGTTTTCCAAACAAAAACAAACAAATCAATGCACCCTGGATAATTTTGCTCTTTCATTGACAGACTACTTTAAATTGTCAGGTAAAATAATTCAATGTCAAGTCCGCGTAACAATCACAAATAAGAATATTTCGTCTTTTAACATTTCTACTAGCTGCATCACTTGTACAATGAAACAAATTATTGTGAGCCAACGTTACAAATGCCGTTCTAACTTTAACACTACTACGATTAACGTGGAATCAACTTACCTGTATAAAATAACTCAACTAATTTTATACTGTTCTAGCTATATCCTGGACTTTCTTTCAGCTAAGACATTCTTAGAACACGTATCCCGTAGATATAATGAAGATTTTAAAGTTTGAGAGAAACTTGACTTCAAACTAGAATTTTCTAGGCGTTCTAAACCTATCTTTACGTCATACGCCTTATAGTCAAGACCAATTACAATATTAAAAATACAATCTCCAATAGTAATTTTATAACAAATGGACATGACATATTTGAGATATTTGCAAGTAAATCCTCTCCAACAAAATTTTATTTCATGCTCAGAATTACCGAAACATTAAATTCTGGATTTTAAAATGCAAAACAAAAACTAAATATTTTTTACGATTTTCAGGAGTTAAATAGTTTGTAATATTTCTGTGAAAAAATTATATCACTTCAATGGTGAAAAATTCGACCAATGATAAACGAATAAAAAAGAATACAGAGCTAGTTAGTTCCCTGTTAAGTGAATTAACTCGAAATGAGCTCGCGCATCGTAAACCCTCGATAAGACGTCAAGGAAATTTTATTTCAGAAAGAAGACACAATATCGTTTGCAAGTTGGTAAAACTTTTGTATACAGATTATAATTACTTGTAGCAATCGTTATCGTAAATTGTGTCATTATTTGTATATTATGTTGGCAAGTATCTCTAAATTGAAATTATCATTTAACTCAGTTTTAAATCATAATTCACAACATATTCATGAACAAACTCAAAAGATTGATACAGGAAAAATAGTTTGAACAGTAGTTTTTATAAGAACCACTTAGATACTGGTGAAATTTATAGAGGTTATTGAAAGGTAGTTTATTAAGGAAGAAAATTATGCATGGTATCCAGAACATTTCTCACAAGAAAACAGGAAATTGTCTGTAGTTTGACTAATTTATTTACGAAAATACATCATTCTGGTATTAGTCAATACTAATGACGTTTCAGTGAGCTCGCGCTGGTCACCTTTAGTTGTGTTCTTTGCTCGGTTAACGCCAGTCTCTCGATGCATCGTCAACCATGATTAATCACAGGTAGGCGATGGAAGCCGCCATACGTAATTTTGTAAAATGTTTTAAAAAATCAATTTACAGATTTTTTTGAAGTATCTTTTGGAAACCAGTACGTCTACAACGAAATTAAACGTTCCACATTCTTTCAGTGAGATTGCAGGTTTTATGTCACTAACGTTCTGCATTTTTTGCTGTGAAATTGTACATTTTTGTCAATAATGTTCTGCATTTCTCTGCAAAGAATAAAACAAGGTACAGTCTTCTGAATCCACCTCTTATCAGCATTAGTGGATAAGGCATAAAACATAGAACATGACAAGAATAAACCATTGAACACACTTCATAGAATGTACACTTCGTAGTTTAGAAAAGAAACACAACTTCAAGTTGTGTCTGGGCTAAATATTATGGAAATATGAATCGATTAACGTACGTTACTTTTGGTGAACAAAATATATTACAAACACTACTTAAAACAAATAAATTATTCATTCAGGATTTTTCTTGAAAATTAGATACAAGTAACGTAATGGAATTGTCTCCAAAAATATCAGAACCTTTACACCACCTATAAAACTAACGTTATTGTAAACACTTAAAGACGTTGTTGATTTGTATTAACATCTGAAGAAAATGACATGAAATGTTGTTTCCCTTAAATGTAATTATAAAGACCACAAGAACACCTATAAGAACTACAAAATAGAAAAGAACCATGTACGCAAAGAACCTCCATACCAAAATTTAATGAAGATCAATCCACAGGGAACAAAGTAACGGTAAAACGCCCTTATAACCACAAAACGTAAAATTCGTATGTATCTTCCCATGGATCCAATATATCTCTATACAATTTTGGGTGAAGATCCATCCACACGAAACGATGTAATTACATGGACAATAACAGAAAGTACTATTATATTTATGTAAATACTAAATATTTAATTTCTCTAGTGCATGCTGATGTATAAAAGATATTTTACCATTAGTAGTAAACAACCTTATAACACTAAATGTATTATTATTTAAATGGACACTCAACGTTTCATTTTACATCTTCTTCAGGACAGTACTAGTAAAACATTTTAGCAGAACGTTCGTGAAAAAGTTGTAAAGCGAAACGTTGAGTGTCCAATGAAAACAAATCAAGAAATCTGGAGTTATATACATTCGTTTTTCACTAGTATATTATTATTCTACCATTTAATATATAACACCTACATGAGATATAAAATTAAAAAAAGACCTTCAAAATGTTTAAATTTGTCACAAAATAAATACAAAATTTTGAGTTGAATGGATAAAGAAATTACTTAAAATTAAAAACTTCAATTACATACTTTATTAATGAGGCTAAAATATAGTGTGGTCTGTAAAATACTAATCAATAGAGATAAGGTGTAAAACTATTAATATTCAAGTATTAACCTATAGACTAATATTAAGAGGAGCTAGCTGTGTTATGAGGTTAGAACACGTACTATCCTTTGTCTCTCTTTGTATTTGTTGACAATTTTGCTCGTTTGTTGTGTGAGATACAACCTCCCAGTGACACAGCGGAATGCCTGTTGACCTACCACACTGGAAACCTGGTTTCGATACCTGTAGTTGGCAGAGCACAGATACTCCATTTTGTAGCTTTGTGCTTAACATCACATAAAATGTAAGAATGAAATAGCAAAGTGTGTTGGTTTCTCTTAAATACACGAAGGAGCGTAGAGGGTCAGCAAATGCCTCGAAGCAAACATTCTAGCCGCGCCCTCTTTCTTTTCCTTTTTTTAAACATTTTGAATAACTTATTTAAAATAGAGATTTTAAATTGGGACAGTAACGATCTCATAAACAAGACAAAAATCACCGTTTTTAGCTGAGAGCATAAGCGCAGAAACGTTAATAAAGTAGCAAAAAGTATCTGTTAAATCTATATATTAACAAATATACATAAATTATTACTCAAATTATTATCTCAACAATCGTAACGCATAAGACTTGTACTTTTTATGATTAAATGAAGATATACACATATACAACCTAAAGATACTTTATGGGCTTTACAGAATAACCAGGTTTTATTCGTCAAGGCTATTAAGCAGTTGCTTACCTTTTATTTTTGGTGCTGATTTCGGATTCACTTTAGGTGCTAGCTTATTAATTCTGGTAACGAATAAAATACTAGGTAAAAACAGGTTGCGAACATAATGGTGAGAACACAATACTATTTTTAACGACCTGTGGTGTGATGTTAATAAAAGACTAACTACAACAATCTAACGAAATATATTTGCAGCAATTTGAGAAGACAAAAGTCAGAATATAGGAGTATATTCATTATGGGCTGAAAAAGGAGTCGGTTGATGTGTACACGTTTGCTAATTTGAAGGGAAGACCATCTGTCGAGATGAGTGATACTTACGTGTTAATAGATTGAAGAAGAGCCAACTGATTATAAGTACACGTATTTTGGTACAACTAAAGCCAACTGATGATGTTGACACAAGCGGAAGTCAACGGATAAAAGTTTTATAATGCGTTTTCATGAGAATGAAACTGTTTAATGATAAAATTGTGGGTTATAGAATTATATTATGTAGTGTGAAATAATGTTTTATTCGAAGAAAAGCTGTTAAAATAGGAATGAAATTTGATGCTGCTTGATTTGCTGAAAATAATGATAATATCTCTCAAGTAAATTATGTTTTTTTTCATTTTATCATAACTGAACTTTATCAAATACATTGTTTTTTGTTTTTTCCAGATAATTTTCGGGCACCGATTTTGAAAGTTTTAGTATTTAATGAGTACAATTTTCTGTACAAAAACTTCAAGAAAACACAAATATATGACACATGAGAGGCAAAATCATGAACCTTGGGTCGACGGGAATGTAGGTTTGAGAATCAGTGTAGAGGTGAGGTAGCGGAAGTCTATGTCCTGACAGCAGCTTTTGTTACTATTGTTCCTATCAGGTTGACTAGTCAGGCCTCTTATATGAAAACCAGTTACCGACAGAGGCCGCACACAGAGTAGTACCAGAGAAATTCTGATTCTTCTCAGTTTGCTGTACATCAGCCTGTTCAGTATAAAATATCTAGCTCCAGTAGCTTACAAAGATTTCTAAACACATCACTTTGTATCATCAAATCACCATCAAGTAACCATATGAAGAAATATTCACGACTTTACACAATATATATATATATATATATATGAAAACAAGATCTGGATAGATGCAACACGTTTTCCAATATTTTGACCGCAGAACAACCACTTATAAATGTTTGATTCCTGAAGTATCTCTTTCAACCTTCAAAAAACATTGTAACTCATTAGAATTACGGGGATAAAAAATGTCCATCATGAAAGTTGTGATCAAAAATAAGATTCAACCTTCTTCAATGATCTCATTTTTTACATCAATACACAAGAACTTTATTGCTTCTTTTAATAAATGACATTCAAACGCTCGCACGAATATGAGATTTTATAGTTACTCGGAAGGTTTAACTTTCCTCTATAATGAGCTGCAATAGTAAATTATATTGGAATTAACACTAAACGTGTTTTAGAGTCAGTAATGCATTGACAACTTCGTACAATTTGTGCATAAATTCACTAACGTTGTTCAAAACAAGCCGTTATTTCCATATCCTTTTTAAATTCTTTTAACAGTTTTTTTATCAGAATAAAGCACAAATGATTGATGAACATTGAACGAAACTTGAATGGTTGGTTTATTTCTTGTTAAGGTAGTTTATGCACCATATCTTTTACCGACCAGTTGTCCTTTTCATTCAGGTCTACTCGTGGTTTAGGAGAGCCCTGGTGACCTCAGTAATAGCCAACAATGGGTTAACGTCATGCTTTCCGTACGTTAATCCTCCATTTTCTAGTCTAGCCAAGGGAAGCTGTAAAGAGTGACTTGTCATCATTAAATTGAATAAAAATGGATTACTGGTAAAAACAACAACATTTTAATTAAATATTTTTGTCAGGTTATTAAAGTAATTATGGTATTATTCCTGAATAAACAATAGAACACCATTCAAAATCTTCTGGCCTAACCATGTGTTCAAAAAATTTGACTTGACAAAATTTGTAGTAATTGTGTTTAAAATCGTGTTTCTCAAGGAAAATATTTGAAAAACTCACGAGAACGTCTTACAAACGTTATAATTTATAGCTTTCAAAGCTACTGCTTGACTCCTTTGTTAACGACAAAATTCAACATGTATAGACTTAGTTATATTACACCTTAAGTTTGTCTTTTTTGTTTGTTTTTCCCCCTTTTTCAGCATTATAATATTTTCTTACACACACTAACAGCGGTAAATAATCCAGAAAGCTTTCATAGGACTAAGATGGCATAGCGTGAATAACATAATAAAAATAAACACAGTTACAATATTGTTCAAGAATCAACAGTTCTTGGAATAGACTATAATAATTTTGGATTTAGAGCAGTACTAGGTTTTTTTTTATATAACGTACAGTTTGGCATGCTCTTATATTTTCTGTATTTTAAGTCACCAATAAATCCTGATCTTTTTATCAGAATTTATTTAAAATAAATACTTATTTGTTTATAACAAAATAAAATTATAACGTAAACTAAAAAATCATAAAACTTTCATATCATCAAACCAAAACCACGTTTAAGGTAAATAGCGAGTTATTATATAGTTTGGTTAAGAAATATACACAGCTTTTCCAGATGAAGCAAATAAGAACTAGTTTTGTGAATATAAATAAGCATGCATGAAATTATTACAGGTAATTCTATTAATTATTAGGAATAATTAAAATATGCTTTAATCGTGAATTATACACACGATAATTTTCTGACTAGCCGTTGACTGAGCAACGATGGTTGATATTTTGACCAATGAGTTCTTGAAGAACACAAATTGATCCTATGACCAACGAGTGCTTGAATAACGAAGGCTAGTTTTTTTGATCAATGAATCTTTGGTCAACAAGGAATAATTCTCAAACTAGGAATTCGTTGAGCAACATTAATAAATTAAAAGTGTTTCAAGGCAAATTTTAATTATTGTTATGATTTGTGATGAAACCTAGAAGTGTTATATAAATTCTTTAAGGTAGGACATGACACAATTGTCGATAATCCACTACTTACTGGGATTCGTGTGGAATATTTATAGAATGGTTTAACTTACAAGTAGAACTTTTATTAAGAACAACTAAAACAATTTAATTTGTGTTCAGTATTGAGTAGGTAGAAAATTTCACCAATTTTCGTTACATATCGTTGAGATACCTTTAACGACACTACCACTGGTTAAAACGCTTTGAATATAATCTACGTTTGTGAACCACCAAATCGTTTAAAAATCGCATGTTCACAAAGATTGTTAAGTTATATCTTTTTCTAAGAACAATCGGTATATTTAGTAAACCACTGAAATTACTTGTGGCATTTCTAAAGCACTTGCCAACTTCACGTTTATAATTTATTTGAATAATTATTTTATTACTTTTACTGAAAACAATTCTCCTCTTCAGACAACAGCGTAACATCTGTAGACTTTCAATGCTAGAAATCGGGTTTCTATACTCTTGTTGGGCATTATGTAGCTTTATGATTAACTTCAAACCAAACAAATTAAAATCAGGGGAGACAAATTAATACCCGAACTTTGAAACATTTGATCTGGAAGGAATACTGAAAAGGGATCATTAAAAAAAGCCACAGAGATCTTACTTAACGATTCACAAACATCTTACTTAACCTTGACTAATTATAAATATTTTACAGAGAGAGAAGTTAGACTAAAAGTACTTTCAATATTAAAATGAGTTGGAATTTTTGTGCATACACTTTTGACCTGCTTTATAAAGCAAAGGACTCTCTTAGATCCAGTTTTTGTTTTGTAATGAGAACAATGTCTTCATTCTTCAATTCTTATGTAGGAACAATAGGTTGATAGATGGTTAGGTAAATACAGGTTATACTCTAACTGATATCCAGTGGTTACTTCTAGTTTAAAACAAAGGATGGCAGAAAATCATTAGAGTTATATTAAGTAGCCTAAATATCTCAAGATTAAATAGAATTGTTTCTCTAAGAAACCAAGACAAGCCACACCTTGTTTTTAAGGTCCAGCATGTCCAGGTGGTTAAGGCACTCAACTCGTAATCCGAGGGTCGCGGGTTCGAATCCCAGTCACACCGAACTTGCTCTCCCTTTCAGTCGTGGGGGTGTTATAATTTGACGGTTGGTAAAAGAATAACCCAAGAGTTGGTGATGAATAACTGCCTTCCCTCTAGTCCTACACTGCTAAATTAGGGACGGATAGCACAGATAGCCCTCGTGTAGCTTTGCACGAAATTCAAACCATTTTTAAAGGAAAATCGTCACAGACTGTACTGTAATAACAGAGCAGGAAAATAATGTTAAATTGTGTTCTAAAATAACAGAACCAACTTATGTGAGTTTTTACGATAAAAGAGCAAATTATTTAAAGTTCTGATTACAACTGCGATAATCAACAGTGTATATACATTTTATTTATTTTAATATATTATTTTAAAACAAGTGAAATTGTGCTCTTTGTTTATTGTTGGAATTTATCACCAAAGAGCTGTGGGTATCTGCTATAAAGACTCAATTTTAAAAATCCGACAATATGATTTGAACCTGCCACACGCAAATCGTGAGTTTACTGTGTTTAATTTCACCACCTAAATTACGTTCAGCAAAATGTAGATTGAATTGGTTGCAAAGGTTTTGTGTAGAAAAAAAGATCATTATTCTAAAAAGTTGCAGAAAATACAACAAGATATTGAAAGTAAAATGTTTTAGACCAGAAATATAATTTTAAAAAGTAATAGTAACCATTTTGTATTTATAATTTATACCATATGCAATTGAGATAAATCGGAGTTTAATTAAACTGTAAAAGAGATTAACTACCAAACAAGGTTTAAATATATAAGCGAAGCAATCTTTTAATGTAAACACTTTTTCACAGACTTCGATGTCTGTGATGAGAATTATTATGTATTATTCTTGATATTCTGCATTTAAAGAATTACTATTCCAATAAAGATAATAATTTATCTGCAAATGTTTTGTGGATCTCTGCTAGTTTTAGAAGGATTTACAAATCGTGGGTATCTCTAAAAATGCTATAGTGAGGAAATTCTGTTACTGGAGAGTTTTTTAAAATTATCTGGTGAAAATATAACCACGTTTAACCAACTTAACGAAGACCCGGCATGGCCAGGTGGGTTAAGGCGTTCGACTCATAATTTGAGGGTCAGGGTTTCGAATCCCGGTCATACCAAACATGCTCGCCCTTTCAGCTGTGGGGGCGTTATGATGTGACGGTCAATCCCACTATTCATTGGTAAAAGTGTAACCCAAGAACTAGCGGTGTGTAGTAATAACAAGCTGCCTTTCCTCTAGTCTTACACTGCTAAATTAGGGCTGGCTAGCGCAGATAGCCCTTGAGTAGCTTTGCGCGAAATTGAAACAAAAACAAACCAACTTATCGATAAGTTGCTTGCTTTATTTCCACTTTTAATGTTATTGAAAACCTGAGCATTTGTACACTGCCGTAAGTTGCTATAGGTCTAAGTTACAAGTGATGTTAACAAACGTAAAACAAATGAAATTAATTGCACTATGTAACCGCGATAACTAATACACTGCTGGTAAGAAGGCCCATGAACATAATAGAAAAAATATGCATCTTGCGTTGTTAGACTCAACCACTTATTTGAGTACAGCTTCGAAAGGTGAAAATAAGAAAAGGGAATATAAAAATAAAGTATTTTTATATTTTTTTTCTTTATGCTCATTAATCTTAAGAGTTCGGCCAACAATGTTGTTAGTTTATACAGTCACGACACATTATTACAAAATGGTACTACTATATATTTAATATAGTCAGTTTAATCAGTCAGGATACATCATCACAAGGATGATACTACCACAGAATTAATATAGTTAGTTTATACAGTCGAAATGCATTATCACTAAGATGGTACTACTGGAGATTTAATGTCAGGATACATCATGACAAATATGTATCACTACAGATTTAATATAGATAGTTTATACAGACATGGTGCGTTATCATAAAGATGGTGGCCCGGCATTGCCAAGCGCGTTAAGACGTGCGACTCGTTATCCGAGGGTCGCGGGTTCGCACCCGCGTCGCGCCAAACATGCTCGCCCTTCCAGCCGTGGAGGCGTTCTAATGTGACGGTCAATCCCATTAGTCGTTGGTAAAAGAGTAGCCCAAGAGTTGGCGGTGGGTGGTGATGACTAGCTGCCTTCCCTCTAGTCTTACACTGCTAAATTAGGGACAGCTAGCACAGATAGTCCTCGAGTAGCTTTTTGCAAAATTCCAAAAACAAACAAACATAAAGATGGTTCTTATACAGATTTAATATAGATAGTTTATACATTCAGAATTCATTGTCAGAAAAATGGAATTAATAGAGATTTAATATAGTAAACTCATACCGTCATGATACATTATTATAAAAATGGTGCTACAAGAAATTTAATATACAGTCACGTGAAAAAGTTAGGACACCCTATGAAAGCCTGTGTATTTGTGTAGCATTTTTGGATATATAGATATTTGATCTCAATTTCAACAATACTGAGATATTATAAGAATATAACTAAACAATTAAAACTGAAGAAAAGACTTTTCAAGATCGTCTGTAAATGTAATTCTACAAAAATGTATATTCTAAATGAGGAAAAAGTTAGGACACCCTACCTCCTAACAGCTAGTGTTACCCCCTTTGGCTGAAATAACTGCAGTGAGACGCTTCTTATAGCCATCTGCCAGTCTCCGACATCGGTCTAAAGAAAGTCTAAAGAATATTTTCAGCTGTGAGATACTTGAGGAGTTTCTTGCATGTACAACCCGTTTCAAGTCACTCCACAGCATCTCAATGGGACTTAGATCTGGGCTTTGACTTAGCCATTCCAGGACTCTCCATTTATTAGTTTTCAGCCAGTTCTTGGTGAATTTACTGGTATGTTTTGGGTCATTGTCGTGTTGCAGGGTCCAGTTCCGCTTCAGCTTAATTTTCTTACAGATAGACTCACATGTTCCTCAAGCACCTTCTGATACACAGTAGAATTCATGGTGGATTATACGACTGTGAGCTGTCCAGGTCCTGTTGCAGAAAAGCAGCCCCAAACCATGACACTTCCATTTCCATGCTTCACAGTTGGTATGAGGTTCTTTTTCTGGAATGCTGTATTTGGTTTACGCCAAACATGTCCTCTGTGCTGATGTCCAAATAATTCAATTTTGGACTCATCTGTCTAAAAAAAATATTTCAGAAGTCCTAGCCTTTGTCTACATTCTCTCTGGCAAACTTCAATCTGGTCTTGATTTTTCTCTCAGTGAGTAAAGGTTTCCTCCTTACACACCTCCCATAAAAGTTAAACTTGTGCAGTCTCTTTCTGATTGTAGAGGCATGCACTTTCACATCAACAGTAGTCAGAGCCTGCTGTAGATCTCGAAATGACATGTTAGGGTGTTTGGAGACCTCTTCTAACATCTTGCAGTCTGCTCTTGGGGTGAACTTGCTTGGACAACCAGACCTGGGCATGTTGGCAGTTGTTTTAAAAGCCCTCCACTTGTTGACTATTTTCCGGACAGTGGAATGGCTGATTTCAAAATCTTTTGGGATCTTTTTAAATCCCTTACCAGACTCATAAACTGCTACAATTTTCTTTCTGAAGGCCTCAGACAGCTCTTTTTGCTCTCACCATTGTGCTCACTCTCACTTCAACAGTCAGGAGCACACCAAATTAAATGTCTGAAGTTTAAATAGCATTCAAAATGCTGAGTAACGATCTTCTAATCATGTGCACCTGGTGTGATACACCTGTGTGTGAATTGAGCCATTTTAAGTGGGAATAAATGTGGGGGTGTCCTAACTTTTTCCTTAGTTAGAATATGCATTTTTGTAAAATTACATGTACACAATATCTTGAAAAGTATTTTCTTCAGTTTTAATTGTTTAGTTATATTCCTATAATATCTCAGTATTGTTGAAATTCAGATTAACTATCTACGAGGTCTGTTCCGATGTGTCGGTATTTGAGTATAGCTGTTAAATACTCAGGAGGGTCAGGTACATTTGACCTCTTCCTCCTTCCCGAACATTCATAACGTCAATACGATTTCCAATTTTGTTATTGTTTTTCTTATTATTATTATTGTTTTTTTTTATAAGTTTTTTTTTTATTATTGCTTTGGGCCAGAGTAAATATAACTTGATGCTCCGGCCCATTTCAGGGCTCAGACCATGCATGGACGAAACAAGTGGTTTTTTTTTTTTTTAAATAAAAGAAAGAATGCTACTACTACTACGTGTAGTAGTACACATACTCACACAAATAAGAGTAAGTATATTAATATGTTAATACAAAATATATGATAAAAGTAAACAAAAAGTAAACCAGGACTAAGAGTCTAGTGTATAGTGGCCAGCTTGAGCTATATTATTTAAATATAAGTTAAAAGGGGAGAGGTATTTAGGACTATTTTCATCATGTACGTGATATCTGTCGAGATCACACATTAATTCATTTTTATGCCAATTCTTATTGAAGTATTTTAGAGTATTATGCAAGAGTCTTTCAGATATTGTGTCTATGTTTGCATACTTGTGCAAGAATGTGGTTGAGGTGCTACGTGGTACTTTATAAGCTGAAGTTAGTACTGAATTTTGTATCCGTTGAAGTTTCTGTATATGTGTAGGTGCTATGTTAATCCATGCTGGTGATGCGTATTCTATAGTTGGTCTAATGTACGTTTTGTAGATTTTAAGTAAGTTTGTTGGTGATGTTCCTTGGTTTTTACCTGAAAGACTTCTTACATAATTCGCTCTTTTCCATATTCGTGTCAGTACATTTTTTATGTGTGGTTTCCACGTTAATTTAGAGTCATAGGTTAGACCTAGGAATTTAGCAGATGTAGCAGTCAGTAAAAGTGATCCATTCATATATAGTTTCGGTGGATCTTGTTTTAGCTTGTTTCGTCTGCTGAATAATATGACTTGGGTTTTTGGGATATTAATTTTGATTCGGTATTTCTGGCAGTATTCTTCAATGCTATTTAGGACTGGCTGAAGGTTCGTTGCTGCTATCGATGGAGTGGAAGCACTTTTCCAGACTGCTACATCGTCAGCGAACTGTGATGCATAGCCTAAATTTAGGTCCGACAGAGGCATATTGCTCACGTACATGATAAATAATATAGGGCTAACCACCCCTCCCTGTGGAACTCCTGCTTCGGGTGAAAAGGGCCCAGAGTGGGCCCCATTTACATTAACTTTACACGTTCTGTTTTCCAGGAAGTTGGAGAGCCAGCGAATAGTTTCCTGGGGCAATTGCATTTCCATTAGTCTATGTCGTAGACCGTTATGCCACACTGTGTCAAATGCTTTCTCAATGTCTAGAAAGCAAGCTACAGTGCATTCCTTTTTATTAAAGCTGTCGGTAATTGATTCTGTTAGTCTAATCAGGTGGTCTGTCGTTTGACGGAATTTACGAAACCCGTTTTGTATTTCTGGTAATTTTGAATTTTCTTCTAAGTAAACAGACAGACGATTACTTATTATCCTCTCTAATAATTTGCCAATGCAACTGGTTAAACTAACTGGGCGGTAATTGTTTGGTTTATTCGCTGGTTTACCTTCTTTCTGGAACATTAATATTGTTGCTTCCTTCCAAGAAACGGGGATGTATCCAGCTGATAGTGACAGATTAAATAATGCTGTTAGGTGTTCATATAATCTCTGAGTGCCTTGTTTTAGGAGGATAGCTTGAATACCATCTTCTCCAGGAGCTTTGTTTTTTGTGTTCTTTATAGCTGTTGCGACTTCTGTTACAGTGATATGATTAATCAATTGTTGAGTGCTCCAGTCTTGTGCTTTTTCTTGGTGTGTAAGTGTGTTGACTGGAAATACAGGTGTAAAAATGCTTCTGTTTTGATCTATGAAGTTTGTAACTGTATTATAAAAATACCTGTTCATGTGTGGTTCATGATGTGTCTTGAACGTGTTTACCAGGTGTTTTTTAAATATCTCGGCTTTTTCTGTGTTAGTGTATGCTGTTTCACCATCCAGTTCCAGTGGTGGATAAACTGTATTTGTTGTTCCTGTGTTTGTGAATCTTTTCAAGTGTGTCCAGAATTGTTTAGGGTCAGGTTTGTGGTTTAGCTCGGAACAGAAGTTATCCCAGTTTTCTTGTTTTTGTTGTCTGATCAAGTTTCGTATCTTATTCCTTATTGTGTTTATCTGAGTTTTGAGTGTGGGGTTGCGATTTTGAATGTATTGTCTCCGGAGCATACGTCTGTTTTTAATTAAGTGTATTATGTCTTTGTGCGGCTGCCAAGAGTGAAATGTTGTGATGTGTTTTTGTTTCGGTATCGATCTGTTTGCTGCATTTTTTAGACACTCAGAGATGATATGGCTGTATGCATCTATTTCTGATGCGTCCGCGGCTATATGTAGTACCTCAGGAGGTAAGGTTTCATTTAACATAGATTTAAAAACTGACCAATTAGCCCTTTTGTAGTTCAGTTTGTCTTTAGCTATGATTTTGTTTAAGTGGGGGGTGAGATTGAAGATACACCAGACTGGGAGGTGGTCACTATCTAGATCGTGACCAATATGGAAATTTACAAATTTGTGACTCATATTTGACGAACACAGGCATAGATCCAGTATTTCACTGGTGCCGTGTGCGTACGATATATGTGTCGGGGTTGCATCGTTTAATAGCGTCATGTTTGTATCATTCAGAAATTGATAAAGTAGGTTACCATTAGCGTTTATACTGCGACAGTTGAATGCTATATGTTTACTGTTTAGGTCTCCAATAATAATAAGATTGCTATTGCTATTATATAATATATTCAGAAGATGTATATCTAGGACTGTACTAGGCGAGCAATAGATTCCGGCCACGGTAATATCTGTATAATTTAGCGTTTTTATCTTAATAATAATTGCTTCATTGCTAGATGGGATACTAAGTTCTTGAACTATAAGTTCAGACTTATACAATAATAATATCCCTCTGTTTGGGTCTCTATTGTCCTTCCTGTCATGTCTAATAGTGGAATAGCCAGTTAACTTAAATCTATGATAGTTATAGAGGAGGGTTTCACTAATTAAAATTACATCAGGTTTTACGGAGTTTGTTGTATCTTCAATCTCAGGTTTCTTGGAAGCAAGAGAACCCTGGATATTGACATGTAGGACTGTAAAGTTATCCATGTGTAGTGGTGTTTATGAGTGATGTTAAGATTTGCGGCAAGAATTTCTGTATGTTTTTCAGTATAATTCTGACTATTATGTCTGTAAGACTGTCTGTGTTAGTGGGGTTTGTATATACTGTCATTACTTCCGATAGAGTGGAAGTTATGGCAGATGCCAGTGTGGTTTCTATTGTTGTTGGTGTTGTTTGTGTGTTTAGAGGTGGTGTGTACGAGGTCTGTTCAAAAAATACGCGATCTGTTTGAATTGCGCGGCTCTAGTTGGTTCCAGGGGAATCCGCTTGGTGTCGCTAGATTTGCACAGATCAGCTGATTACGAAGCTATTTCCCGATTGCAGATATCTTAATTTGTGTATTAGCTACGCGGTTTTAAGTGAAGTGCGATTTTTTCGTTTGGCGGATTTCAGAATGAATGACCTGAAGGAGCAACGACTTGCTGTAAAATTTTGTGTTAAACTTGAAAAATCTGCGACTGAAACTTTTGCTATGCTTAACACGGCTTACGGTGATGTTGCTATGAAGCGTACGGCATGTTTCAAGTGGCATGAACGTTTTAAGGATGGTCGACAATCCATTGAAGATGATGAGCGTCCTGGACGTCCTTCCACGTCAACTGACGACTCACACGTCGACAAAATCAACACCCTGGTGCGGGAAAATCGACGTCTGACTATCATGGAGCTTGCTGAAGAGTGTGGGATATCAGTTGGATCTTGTTACGAGATTTTGACCGAAAAATTGAAGATGCACCGCATTGCTGCGAAATTTGTGCCTCAGAACTCGTGAGTTTTTAGCCAAACACTCGATCACTGTTCTTCCCCACCCCCCTAATCACCCGACCTTGCTCCTTGCGATTTTTTCTTGTTCCCCATACTCAAAAGACCCTTGAAAGGAAGAAGATTTGAGACGATTCCCGATATTAAGGCAAATGCGACGAAGGAGCTGGAGGACATTACAAAAGAAGCGTACCAGGACTGTTTCAACAAGTGGAAACACCGTTGGAATAAGTGTGTGCGTTGGGGAGGAGAGTACTTTGAAGGGGTCCCTGACCTGTAACTTCTAAATAAAGTACATTTTGTTTTATGACGTCAGTTCGCGTAATTTTTGAACAGCCCTCGTATATATCCAAAAATGTTACACAAATACACAAGCTTTCATAGGATGTCCTAACTTTTATACATGACTGTAGTTAGTTTATAGAGACGGGATAGATTAACACGAGGATAGAACTACTACAGATTTAATATAATTACATTATCGAGTCAGAATACATTGTAACAAAGATGGTACTACTACAGACTTAATATAGTTAGTCTATACACAACTGACTTAAATATAGTTTACACAGGCATTGTACGTTATCATAAAGATAGTATTAATACAGATTTAATATAGGTAGTTCATACATTCAGGATACATGATCACAAAGTTGGTACTACTACAGATTTAAAATAGTTAGTTTATAAAGTCAGAACACACTAACACAAAGATGATACTACTACAGATTTGACAGAGTTAGATTATACAGTTAAAATACATTATCACAAAGATACTACTAAAGATATCGTATGAATAGTTTAAACAGTCACGATACACTAGCACATACATGGTATGTACAAAAATAATATAGTTAGCTTATACAATCAAAATACATTATCAGAAGTATGGTACTTCTACAGATTTTATACAGTTAGGATATATTATCGCAAAGATGAAACTACTACACACATGAAATGGTTAGTTAATACAAGCATGGCATATTATCATAAAGACAAAACACAGTCAGGATACATTATTACAAAGATGGAACTACTAAAATTTTAATATGGTTACTTTGTACAGTTAAGATACATTATAAAAAGATGGTACTACTACAGATTTCATATGGTTAGTATATACAGTCAGGAAGATGGTACTACTACAGATTTAATGTAGTTAGTTTATACAGGTATGGCACATTGTCATAAAAACTGTAATACTACATATTTAATAGTTAGTTTATGCAGTCAGGATACATTATCACACAGATGAAACTACTATAGATCTAATATAATTAGTTTATACAGTCACAATACATTATCAAGAAGCTGATATTATTACAGCTTTTAATATAGTTAGTTAATATACCCAGAAAGATGTTACTAAACAGATTTAATGTTGTCAGTTCATACACGCATGGTACATTATCAAAACGATGTTACTACTACAGATTTAATATAGTTAGTTTACACAGTCAAAATTCATTATGACAAATATGGTACCATTACATATTTAATATAGTTAGTTCATACAGTCAAAATACATTATAATAAATATGGTACCACTGCATATTTAATATAGTTAATTTGAACAGTCAGGCTAAATTATGACAAAGATGGTTCAACGAGAAATTTAATATAATTAGTTGATACTGCGAGGATATTTATCACAAAGGTAGTGCTACTACAGATTTGATGTGGCTAGTGTATACAGTCAGAGAGATGTTACTGCTTCAGATTTAATGTAGTTAGTCCACACAGGTATGGTACATTATGATAAAAACGATGCTTCTACAGATTTCATAGAGTTAGCTTATACAGTGCGGATACATTATCACAAAGATGATACTACTACAGATTTAATATAGTTAGTCTATACCGTGAAAACACGTTATCATAAAAATGGTACAATTACAGATTTAATATAGATAATTTATTCATGCATGGTACGCTATCGTAAAGATGGTACTAATACAGAATTAATATAGAAAGTTTATACATTTAGAATTCATTATTACTGAATGATACTAGTACAGATTTAATATAGTTAGCTTGTAGAGTTAGGATACATTTTCAAAAAATGGCACTACAACATATTTCATATAGATAGTTTGTACAGTCAGGATACACTATTCCAAAGATTGTACTGATAGAGATTCAAAATGATTAGTTTCTACTGTCAGAAAGATGATTCTACTACAGTTTTAATATGGTTAGTTTAAACAGTCAGGCTACATTATGACAAAAATGGTACTACGAGAAATTTAATTTAATTTGTTTACTGTCAGGATACATTATCACAAAGATGGTAATCCTACAGATTCAATAGAGTTGATTTATACAGCCAGGATACATTACCACAAAGATGGTACTATTAAAGATTTAATATTGTTAGTTAATACAGTCAGAACACATTATCACAAAGATGATACTACTACAGATTAAATAAATAATTAATTTATACAGTTAAAATACATGATCACAAAGATGGTATTACTGGAGATTTTGTATAGTTAATTTAAACAGTCAGGCGATATCACTAAAAAGATGGTACCACTACTGATTTAATATAGTTAGTTTATACAGAGGTGCCACGTTACAATAAAGATTCTAGTACTGCTTATTTAATATAGTTAGTGTATACAGGCATAGTAAGTTATAATAAATATGGTACTAACACAGATTTAATATAGATAGTTTATACATTCAGGATACATGATCACAAAGATGACACAACCACCGATTTGATGTAGTTAGTTTATAGTTAGGATATACTATCACAAAGATGGCACAACCACCGATTTGATGTAGTTAGTTTATAGTTAGGATATACTATCACAAAGATGGCACAACCACCGATTTGATGTAGTTAGTTTATAGTCAGGATATACTATCACAAAGATGGCACAACCACCGGTTTGAAGTAGTTAGTTTATAGTCAGGATATACTATAACAAAGATGGCACAACCACCGATTTGAAGTAGTTAGTTTATAGTCAGGATATGCTATAACAAAGATGGCACCACCACCGATTTGATGTAGTTAGTTTATAGTTAGGATATACTATCACAAAGATGGCACAACCACCGATTTGATGTAGTTAGTTTATAGTCAGGATATACTATAACAAAGATGGCACAACCACCGATTTGATGTAGTTAGTTTATAGTCAGGATACACTATCTCATAGATGGTACTACTGCATATTTAATACGGTAGGTTCATATTGTCAGGATACGTTATTACAAAGACGGTAGTACTACGGATATGATATGATTTGTTTATACAGTCACAAAGATGCTACTACTACAGATTTAATATGGTTAGTTTATACAGTCAGAATATATTATCATAAAGATGGTTTGTTTGTTTTTTGAATTTCGCACAAAGCTACTCGAGGGCTGTCTGTGTTAGCCGTCCCTAATTTAGCAGTGTAAGATTAGAGGGAAGGCAGATAGTCATCACCACTCACCGCCAACTCTTGGGCTACTCTTCTACCAACGAATAGTGGGATTGACCGTCACATCATAACGTTCTCACAGCTGAAAGGGCAAGCATGTTTGGCGCGACGAGGATGCGAACCCGCGACCCTCAGTTACAAGTTGCACGCCTTAACACAAAGATGGTACTACTACAGTTTACTATTATTAGTTTAAACAGCCAGGACACACTATCATCAATATGGTTCTACCAGAAATTTAATATAGTTGGCTTAGAGTCAGAATACTTTATCGGAAATATGGTACTACTACAGATGTAATATAGTCAGTTTATACATTGAGGATACATTATCATAAAGATGGTACTACTGCAGATTTCATATAATTTGTTTATAGAGGCATGGTACGTTTCACAAAGATGGTACTAACACAGATTTAATTCTGTTAATTTATACATCTAGGATACATTATAACTTAGATGGTACTACCAAAGATATTATATAATTAATTTATACAGTCAGGACACACTATCAGAAAGATGATACTACCAAAGAATTAATATAGTTAGTTTATACTGTGAGATTGCATTCTGAAAAAAATGGAAGTACTACAGATTTAATATAATTAGTTTATACAATCAGGGCCTAGCATACCCAGGTCGGTTAAGGCGTTCGACTCATAATCCGAGGGTTGCTGGTTCGAATCTTCGTGGTACCAAACAATTTGTTTTCATAGGAATGGTTAGTATAATGTAAGTTTGGCAGTTAGTGTATTTCTGGTATGAAGTTGTTATGCATGCACTTTGAAATATAATTAGAAATCTGGTATTAATGCTATACAAGTGTTTTGAATACGTTATTACAACAATGGCACTAGGCTGTTACATAAAAGCTTTAGGAAAGTTATTATAACGTTGCTAAAACTGTATTACGCAGAAACAATAATATTATTAGAAAGTTTCATCATTAATACTCTGCCTAAACAATTTATCAAAGTTTTTATGAAGTTCTTATGCAAACACTTCATCTACTTCAATAAAATTACTACAAAATTTGAAACTGATTTGTTGGGTAGATAATTTAATAATGTTATTACACAGCTGTTATTAAACTGTTATACCTACTCTTCGACAAAGTTATTGGTATAAAGTAGAGGGGGAGCTGTTGGACAGACACTTTAGCAATGTTATTACACAGCTGTTATTATAAGTTGTTTCTTAGTACAACTTACAGGCACTTGAAAGACATGATACCACTATGAGACTATAAAAAATGTTAACCACTGTATTTAGAAAGCTCGTATCATACAACTTACGTAAGTGGGGTCTCCAGGGATTAAGATGGTCGACCTGCCAGGCCTGTAAAAAGTGCGTTTTTTACTCATAATTGTTTAATATACTACATTATTGTTAAATTTTGATAAACTGAAGTACAAAGTGATACGTAAAGATATTATTACTGTTCTTGATATCGAATTTAATAACATTTATATAAAAATAAAAAACAACTAAACCGTGAAATGAAACAAAGTATAATAAATAAATACGTATTGATAAAATAGAAAAAAACAAAAAAGAAATTCTTTATTAGAAACAAAAAAAGGCAAAACACACGAACTTATGTGAAATTCAAATTTAATTTCTTTACATTTAAAAGATAACTCGGGCTATGTGATGGTATTTTTGCAGAATAACGCTTCTCTATAGTTATCTGTAAGTGCTCTAAAAGCATGTTTCCTCATTCACTAACCATGCATCTCGACCAAAGAAAAAATATTTTTTACTAGAAACAATGTTTACGTAACTGAAATAAAAGTATAAAGCAGGCTTAGGGTTTTAAAACTTTAGTTGGATTATTCATCTTGCCAATAAATACGAGTGACTGTTTTGTTGACTGAAAGTATGATTGGTATACGACGTACTTGTGATAAATAATACAGTAAAATACTAGCGAGAATAAACTGTACGTATAAAGTAATTAGTATTCAACGTTTACACACAAATTAAGACTTAATCCTGGATTGTGATATTACGTGTAGCATCTGTGTTGAGGGTCTTCCTTCTACTGTGGTTCTACACAGTTTGTACTGAGAGATAAGGTTCTCTTAGCAAACCGCTAAACACAATAACATATCTCTTTTGTTTGTTTTGAATTTTCGCACAAATCTGTGCTAGCCGTCCCTAATTTTGCAGTGTAAGAGTAGAGGGAAGGCAGCTAGTCATTACCACCCACCGCCAACTCTTGGGCTACTCTTTTACCAACTAATAGTGGGATTGACCGTAACATTATAACGCTCACCCGGCTGGGAGGGCGAGCATGTTTAGCGCGACTCGGATGCGAACCCGCGACCCTCAAATTACGAGCGCATGCCTTAACGCGCTCGGCCATGCCGGGCCAACATATTTCTGCTGTTTCTAAAGGTTTCAGTAGTTAACTTAAAAATAATATGATTACAATGCTTATAAAACACTGTTTTGAAATTTTCTTCACAATTTTAGTGGTTTTGAGATTTGTATATGCTAGTTTTCAGTATTGAAGAGTTAAACATATACAAATAGTTACACACAACCATACCCCAGAAAATCAAGCATAATTTAATGAATTTCACAAAACAAATAACTCCTGGCATGGCCATGGGGTTAAGGCACTCGACTCGTAATCTGAGGATCACGGGTTCGAATCCCCGTCACACTGACATGCTTGCCCTTTCAGCCATGGGGTCGTTATAATGTACGATCAATCCCACTATTCGTTGATAAAACAGTAGCCCAAGAGCTGGCGGTAGGTGGCGATGACTAGGTACTTTCCCTGCTAAAGTAGTGACGCCTAGCGCAGATAGCCCTCGTTTAGTTTTGCGCAAAATTCAAAACAAACCAAAACAAATACGACTGAAAAAGGTTTTATTTTCTGAACTACAGTTGCTGTATAATTAGTGAAATGTCCATAGTGCCTTAATTCTTTCCGTACAGTTCGTTTTTCCTTTAAAACACTGAAAATATATTGGAAAGTTTTCTTTTACACATTTCAGCTTTGGTATCCTAAATCAACTAGTTTTCCAACATTCATAAATTCACGTAAAATTCTTTTTTTTTTAATTAAGGATTACTTTCTTAAAATTAATCGCAGTCTGTTTCCTGGCACAGTTTTTAGGAATAATTAATGTCTTCTGCCTCTAATTGTATTCGTAGCTCTTCAGTTATGACGCTACTCTTTAGCGAAGGTTTCTTTATTTTTTGCTAGTTAATGCTTAACAGCGTATTTGTTTTAGTCTTATATCAGAAGCTACTTTATTCAACTTTACTTTCAACCTACAATATAAACTCACTGACTTCATCACTTGTTACTACAATACGCAAACTTTATGGTTTAGTCACTTAGGACAAAAAAAAAGTCCTTACTTCGTTTCACAACCACAAGGATTCTGTAATCATTTATATCAATAAATAATAAACTCCGAACAATTGGTATTTAACATATGTAACAACAATATAAGCAAAAAATTATCTCTAGTACAACATATTAAATGTTTTATTACAATAAAGTATTTCTATTACTACACACAAGTAATAAATTATCTATAGTATAAAATAGCAAGTGCTTCATTACTCTGATGGTAAAGTATTTCTGGTACTACATACAAACAACAATTTATATACAGTACAAACATAAATGCTACGTAACACTTGTGATAAGTTCTCCTATTCTCTGGAGAGAAGGTTATTGAGGGTTTTGATAATAAAGATTCATTAAACATTTTTTTGTTTATCAGTGAAAACAAGAGGACAAGAAGTCATAAATTAAAATGTTGGTAGTTTAGGAATTTTTTATGCAGTTTATACAGCATTACTCTTTAAACAGGGTGGTTTGCTTTTAGAATGAGTTGGCTTCAAGGGTGGTGGAGGCAGAAAATTTAACTGAGTTGATGAATACATGAGTAGTAAGGTGTGGTTATAGTAGGGAGCTGGGAGGGACATCCATGTTGAGCTAATAAGTTCCTTTTGTCCTTTAAAATTTTATGAATTGGCAATATAAGCACCAACATATATTCAGCAGAACATATTAAGAAGTAGGTTGACTGTGGCATTATTCTGCGAATGGTGGAAATATTTTCGCTACCACCTGGTTTCTAGTCTTCCTCTAACGAAAAAAAATGGAAAATTATAAGGAGAACAAACAGACCAACGGAAGTAAAATATTATTTTAGGTATGGAAATACGTCATTGGTATTAAAAAGGGAAAGGTCGGGGTCAAACAGAATGTTTAACAGATTTCCTTCTATCTTTGTGTCATTATAACATTAAGAGTTTACTATGCCCATTAGTCTTTCATAATGACCAAATGAGATGGTAGTTCAAATACTATGGCATTCTTGACTACATCTTTGCTTGGAGATCAATAAAGAGGTAAAAATGTGACGCAGACGAAGAAGATATGAACTTTCTGAAGGAGACCAAGTGGGGGTGTATGAAATATTGTTAGAGGATGGCGCCCCAGGCCTTCAGGTGTGGTACTTTGATAGACAACAAAACATAATGTTTAGGGCCAACAAGGGACCTTCGCACAGATCAGCTGATTATGACGCCATTTCCAGATTGCAGATATCTTAATTTGTGTATTAGTTACACGGTTTTAAGTGAAGTGCGAATTTTTTCGTTTGGCGGATTTCAGAATGAATGACCTGAAGGAGCAACGACTTGCTGTAAAATTTTGTGTAAAACTTGGAAAATTTGCGACTGAAACTTTTGCTATGCTTAACACGGCTTACGGTGATGTTGCTATGAAGCGTACGGCATGTTTCAAGTGGCATGAACGTTTTAAGGATGGTCGACAATCCATTGAAGATGATGAGCGTCCTGGACGTCTTTCCACGTCAACTGACGACCCACATGTCGACAAAATCAACACCCTGGTGCGGGAAAAGCGACGTCTGACTATCATGGAGCTTGCTGAAGAGTGTGGGATATCAGTTGGATCTTGTTACGAGATTTTGACCGAAAAATTGAAGATGCACCGCATTGCTGCGAAATTTGTGCCTCAGAACTCGTGAGTTTTTAGCCAAACACTCGATCACTGTTCTTCCCCACCCCCTAATCACCCGACCTCGCTCCTTGCGATTTTTTCTTGTTCCCATACTCAAAAGACCCTTGAAAGGAAGAAGATTTGAGACGATTCCCGATATTAAGGCAAATGCGACGAAGGAGCTGGAGGACATTACAAAAGAAGCGTACCAGGACTGTTTCAACAAGTGGAAACACCGTTGGAATAAGTGTGTGCGTTGGGGAGGAGAGTACTTTGAAGGGGTCCCTGACCTGTAACATTGGTTTACAAAAAATATTTTTTGTCTGAGGCAAGAATGTGAATAGGTGTTTTTTACTAATTTCGGTGTGCTGAATTCAAATTTATAAACAGTTTTGCTCTATCACCTCTAGTTTTTTGGCTTTTAAATAGTCTCATTTTAGTATATACAGAGTATATACGTGCTTATTTCAACAGTTGCAGCAGCTTATTACAGATAAAACAGGATAGATAAAGAACATTGACGGAATAAATATACTTGGATGACACAATGTACACAATTCATTGTACCGCAGACAGTTAGAAGTGTGTTTTCTTAGATGATCTGGTGTATTTTGCCTCCGTGATGTCACGCAAGAGCATCCAGCAAAAGTCTCCCATCATGCTGGGGTTCCACTTGCCTTGGTAGTTGCTCTCCATCTTCGTAATGTCTTGGTGGAATCTTTCTCCGTGCTTATCACTCACTGCTCCAAGGTTTGGAAGGAAGAAATTGAGGTGGGAATGGAGAAAATGAATTTTGAGTGACATTCGGCATCCCATATCCTCATAAGTCTTTAGCAACTTCTCAATACAGACTTGGTAATTTGGTACGCGTGTGTTACCAAGGAAGCCACAACAGACTGACTTAAATGCTTCCCATGCTCTCAGTTCCTTTAAGGTAAGAAGCTCCTTAAAATCAGTGTCCTTCAACACTTCTCGGATTTGAGGTCCGACAAAGATTCCCTCTTTGAGCTTAGCAGCACTGAGACCTGGGAACACAGTAGACAAGTGTTGGAAGGCAGCACCATTTTTGTCTATGGCCTTCACGAAATTCTTCATCAAACCAAGCTTGATGTGAAGAGGAGGAAGAAGCACCTTCTTCATGTCAACCAGAGGATTCTCCTTGACGCTGTGTTCGCCAGGAACGAAAGTGCTTCTAGACCCCCAGCCTTTCTGCTTGTAATGCTGGGATACAGCTCGACTATCTCAGAGACAGAGAAAGCAACAGTACTTTGTGAAGCCCGCTTGCATATCCATAAGAAGACCAATGACCTTAAGGTCCCCACACAGACTCCACTGGTACTGGTTGTACTTAACAGCTTCTAAAAGAAGCTCCATATTGTCATAGGACTCCTTTAGATGGACAGAGTGTGCAGTGGGAATACTGGGATATTTATTCCCGTTGTGCAGAAGCACAGCCTTGAGACTTTGCTTGGAAGAGTCTATGAAAAGACGCCAGTCTGAAGGATTATGTGGCAAACCAAGGAAAGTGAACAAGCCAGGTACATTTGTGCAGTAGCATAACTTGTTTTCCATGTCGAAAAATGAAGCAAGGTCTTTGTTCCGATTCCTGAAACTGGTGATCCGTCTTGATATATAGCTATATATATATATATAATGTAATGCTATCACTTACATTTATTGCATAATAACTAAAAAAGAAGACATAAGTCACACAACATTAGAAATTAACCCTGAATGCATATACGCCTTTATGTACCGTATGCATATCTAAAAAACTAGAGGTGATGAGTAAAAACGGATTTCAAATCTGAATTCAGCACCCCCAAATTAGGTTGAAACAGCTATTTTTGTGCTTGCCTCAATTTCTTTGTAAACCAGTGTAACTTCTAAATAAAGTACATTTTGTTTTATGACGTCAGTCCGCGTATTTTTTGAACAGCCCTCGTAAGCCTAAAGTAAAGACGTAATGTGGATCACCAAGCCTAGAGCCAGGTTCATACAATTTATCATGAAAGTAAAAATACCGATTTAATTCTTAACCTAAATTGTTTCTGATTTAAGCTATCTTCTTTTATATCATCAAGATTTTTAATAAAAGACAAATCTCTTTAATCAACGAAAACTCTAAATTAAAAAATCAGCAAATATTTTTCCAGTTTTATTGTCTATCGATTTCAATTTTAATTTCAGTACACAAACTAAAAACAATATTAGATTATACTTTTGTTGCTAAGCAATATGACGTGAAAGCCATTGTTCAAATGTAATGTTACCAAAACTTACTGGCTTTTCTATATATTAAAAAGTTGTTGATTTAACAACTTTTTAATATATAGAAAAATATATATTCTAATTATTCTAAAAATAGTCACGAATTAATTTCATGAATGATCTTAATTTTGCTTGGATAACTAAAGAGCTTATCGACATTTGACTGCCTCGACAACACTTTTCTGCCTCTTTTTCGTTTAAGATTGATTTCACAAAATTTGTTTACTTCAGTTAGCTAAGAAATGTGAGGTGAGATTAGGGTATACTATGAGGTGGTAGTACTTGCCCTGATATTTTTTACCGGCCATACGCTATTACAACATAAAAAGAAAAAAATTCTTGGGCGAACCATTCAGCGAGTTGAGAGGTATTGATGAGCAAAGTCAATAAAATTTCAATTAAACATATTACAATATTAAACTTAAACTATGATATGAGATAGTAATAGAGTATACTACTGTACATCAGGTATCATATAGACTGGTAATAAAGTATACTACTGTACATCAGGTATCACATAAGTTAGTGACAAGATACATTATTGCACAATTTGTGCGATATAGGTTAGTTAGAAAATATAGTACTGCATATGAAATATCATAAGATATATAACACTGTACATCAAGTGTTATAAAAGCTGGCTATGACATATAATTCTACGTGCCAAATGTTATGTAACTTTTATAAGCCGGTTACAAGGTATAGCACTAGTACTACAGTTGAAGTGTTACATAAGCCAGGTATAACATAAAATAATGCACACCAAGAGTAACACAAGCTAATAACAAGAAAAATACAACGTAATACCATTAAATCTAATTACAGTAAAGCACTATATTATTACTCAGTGTTAAATAATATGTCTTTATAAACAAACATAATAACAGATACACTTGCGAGGATTTTATTGTAATAAATCTTAATTAAAAAACGGTAATAACGTAACACTAACCAATACAACAACTCTTCGAAAAAAATAACAGTAATTTATTGTGATCTGTTAAATAGTTTGTGGTGTTAAATGTAACTGAACAACAATAAGAGTTATCTATAATAAAAGCTTTCCTAACAAAACAGGTTTAGCTCCAAAATTATATGACCTGGAATAAAATAAATACCTAAAAAATATTCTTGTAGTCAAATGTGGTATTACTAATTACGTAATAAATTATAAACAATGCATCCTGAAGATGATATCAATAGATTTCATTTATATCTTACTACTTCAGTCTTCCTTGCTAATACACTTAACTATTTGTATTACCAAATATTATTTCGTATACAGAAGCTAAGCCTAATCTGTTAGAGGTTTGTGTTGTTTCTTATATATGTCATTATTTAGCTAGCTTTTTTCTTTTTAGAAAGATGTAGGTAAGACTATTCTGTTAGATGTTTGATATCTTAAAACATAGAGATTCAATTGTCTTTTTTCGATGCAGCCAAGGCATTCGTCGAAAAATGAATCTACTTTCATTTTATAACACCGCCCTCTGGAGAAGACTTACAGAACTTTAATTGTAAAATTTAGTTCGAGAATGTTAGCTCCAAGTTACAGTCGATAATCGTGTAACGAACTTCAGTTTCTTTCTCTAGGAAACAGATCGGAGCTGGTTTGAAAATATATATAAAAAAGCAAGCTGTCAAAATGGATCCGTTTCATTGCTGAAATTTAGTACATAATATTTCTTAAGTCCAGCCTTCGTGGGTCAGAACCTGAAGAAAACATATGTGGATTTAACTGTCTGATCACACAAAGTTTAATCCAGGCTTATTAACTATATGTATTTTTGAAATATTTAATTATTTATTACACCGAACAACTAAGAAGTATGTTTTCCATTTTACCTTTAGAAAAAAAGGCTTTTTTCATGACTATACCATTTCTTTTCAACACAGTTTCATTAAAATTACTATATTTAGCTAATCAAAAAATTCTACTTAAAATACATTAAATATTATGTATACTTTAAATGAAATCTTAACAGGACCGTCATGAATCAGATGAGAACCTGTTTGTTGAAAACAAAAAGAAACTAGCAAATCCATTTTTTCTTAATTTGAACTGAAAAGTTTGTTTGTTTGGAATTAAGCACAAAGTTGCATAATGGTCTATCTGTGATCTGCTCACAACGGGTATCGAAAATTGGATTCTAGCGGTGTGAGTCCATAGACAAAGCACAGTGCCACTTTGAAAAAGAAGTTTATATTATATAATTTATCTGAAAGAGAAACATTTCTTGTAAATAATAAGAAAACAGAGTTTGGAAAAAAAATTTCCTGTACTCTTTTAGCTTTTAGTCTATGAAAAGTGATTTGAAGTGGTAAGGTGATTGAAATCCATCAGTGCATCAAGAGCTTAACGGTCAAGCACAAGAAACATGTAAGTCTCCAAATAACACAGAACCGTTTAGAACAACCTTGGTAGATACTGTTCAGTTCAGCAAGTCAAGTACAATATTATATCTTTAGATACTCTCAAAGTGTTTCTGTCTGCTCATCCTACAGATAACTATAATGACGCCTCAACCTTCCCACTACCGAATCGTAGGTGAAATCATTTGTAGTTCAGTTAAAATCTAAACATAAAAAGACGATAACAGAAGCACATAAAGTTGGAAATTATTTTATTAATGATGCGGAGAATGTGACTTTAGTGATATGTACCGAATTTACTCCTAAAGAGTAGATCTTGGTACTAGCTAGTGTGGATACTTAAAGAGGCTGTATTTCACTTAAAAGTGTCAGTTAACAAACGAAAACTTGTCCCGAAAAGATATGTTGAGAAAAAGCCTCTTTAGAAGTTTCCAGCCTGAATTTACTTTTAATATTCAACAAATTGTAGTGCAAAGATACCATCTAACTTCTCAAGAAAGTGTTCAAGATTCATATGAACTAAATTTATTTCAAAATATTCACTATCTTTTGATTAGTTTATGTAATTTGTGCTAACACATTAAAATGAATAATATTATCCATCTCAATCGAGTTTTCAGTGATACATTTGCTCGTACTTTAAGTGAAATCGAGAGAAATTTTCGATAAAACTAAAATCTTTTCTTTACAGGTAAACAAAATTGGAAAGATTTACAGTTCAGGGGGCGATCATGAGACAAATGATAATTTTACGTTTTTTACACATTGACAGAATTATAATCTAACTGTTCGTTTTATTACACTGAAACAATATTAATCTGTTTTTTATTATTATACTTATAAAATATAATTACTGTTTTTTATTAAACATAATACTAATCTGAACGTTCTTTTTTGTCATACTGACAGTATTGCTCTAAACGTTCTTTTTAACATACTGACAGAATAGTAATCTAAATATTCTTTGTTATCATACTGACGTAATAGTTTTCTAAAATGTTCTATTTTATTATACTGACGTAATAGTATCCTAAATGTTCTTTCTTATCATGCTGACATAATAGTAATTTAAAACGTTCTTTTGTTATTGTACCGACAGAATATAATCTAAATGATCTTTTTTGTCATTCTGACAGAATAGTAATTCTTGCTGTTAAGTATGAAAAATGTTGTTGCATCAACATCATCAATTCCTTTTACAGTGTTAAACACTTCAATCAGGCCCCAACAGAATACTAATCTAATTATTGTTTTTTAAAACTTACAGAATACTTTTCTAACTGTTGAGTAAACTACAATGAACGGCAACTGCCTGTTGTAAAAAAATAAAAAAAAGAAGAGGACGACGTTTCGTAAATCTTCACGTTTCACAATAGGCAGTTGCCGTCCATTTAGTTCACTGATTATGGACATTCTGCCTAAACAATCTATCAACAAATATTCTAATTGTTATTTTACAATAGGCAGTTGCCCTCCATTCCAGTTCACTCATTATGAATATTCTACCTAAACAATCTATCACGAATATTCTAATTGTTGTTTATTATTTCACTAACAGAAGGATAACCTAAATGGATTTTTTATTGGTTTCTATCTTATTCCTACCTCCTGTCCTACTTCAGCTGCATACATTGGTGTTCCACTGTGTGGTATAAAACCTGTAACTTTCGCTATCGTTGGACAAACGCTGGTGTGAGGTGAGGATGTCTTGGGGAAAGCTCCTGCCCCCTTGCAAACAGTTGATCCATTATAAAGGTGATCATTTGGTGGCTTGGAATGGTTCTCCGGCGTTGGTGTAAACCTCGGAAACTTTGCATCAAAGATGGCTGGAGTGGTACTGCTACATGGTCTTGGCAAGGCAGCTCCCCATTTGAGAACACTTTGTCGCGTGTCGCAAGAAAACGCTGAAACTATGGACGGTTGAGAAGAGTCTGAATAGGTTTTTTCCTCCTTTAGGAACTGTGAAGGTTCTCGAATGTGATGAGAAACACCGGTCACTCTAGATTTGAGAATACAATCTGGGGTCATTGACCCTGGAAGCGGCGAAATTCCAAAGTTCAGTTTGTGGTCTCTGTCAAACGTCGGGAGAATAGGGCGAATATCCTGACCTGATGCACTCACAAGACAGCTTCTTATCTGGCTACTCTGTTCAGCAAATGGGTAACCATCACAACAAGATGGCTTACTGCCAACCTGCTGCATGAAAGATGCCGGATCGCCATTGAGTTTCGTTGTATTTAATTGGCAGGGGTAGAATTTACTGTCTTTACTGAAGTGATTGTTATCTGGGTAAGTCTGGGGAAAGCAGCCTCGCGTGGCTGATGTCACATCAATAATTCCATTACTTGGTGAGTATTGTGCTGCATGAGGTGTGTAATCAGAATAGTAATGGCGGTAGTGGAGAAAGTTCTCGTGTGTTAAGAAACGCGAATTATCAATCGCTGTAAAAAAGTTCTGCGACATTGATGGCGTACTGGAACCATAAGAAGATAACCCGTTCATATTTTCTGTAGAGTATGAATACATGTTGGGGTAGCCTGGATCTTCCAAGTATGAATTGTTCAGAAGTTTTTTCTTCCTGCACGTCAGTAACTCTTTCTTTTGTGATTTGTACTTACGGTGTTTTTGGCAATTGAGAACTGTGTCACCTTCCGCCAACAGCCCATTGCGGTCAGTAACAGGACCTAGACCACCATCCAAATACGTAACCTTGAAGTCCATAGTCCTTTTACCGAAGAGATCTCTTCCTTCTTCTTCCCTGGAGGAAGACAAACGAATCTTACTTCTGTATTCTCAAGACGGCTGGTATGGGTATTAAATGTTTAATTAAAATAAAGTACAAAACAACGTTTTGACCTTCTTAGATCATCTTCAGCTTAAGAAAGAGAGAGTTCGAATGTAGCCATTGACGGACGTGTCTTAGTGACGAAAGTATAAATGGTTACAGGATTGTAGAGGGTGTTGCAGGTGGATGTTAATTTATTAATTAGCATAGGTATAAAGGTGTTCCTTTATATTGGTTTAATTTTAGTTTTACTTGTTGTATAAGCAGCGCTACTTCGGTTTTTATTTTCCTACTTAATATCTGGGTGTTTTCTATGGTTATGTTATATTTATTCGATTTGCAATAGGAAGATATTTTTTGTGTTCTTTGAATCTGGTTTTCATTTTTCTGCTTGTCTTTCCAATATAGAAGTTGTGGTAGTTGTTGCATTGTATTTTATAAATAATGTTAGTGTTGTGTTTGTCACTGTAGTTTTTACATAATATGGATTTCAGTTTTGTGCCTGGTTTTTAAATAAATTTGGTGTTTATTGGAATATTGTGTTTTGTTGTAAGTTTTATTCCAAATGTTGTTTGTTTGTTTTTTACTAATGTCGGGGAACATATGGTATGCAGCAATGTATCTTGGAATTTATTATTGTTTGTTTGTTGTTGATCTAGGTGTGTGCGCAATATTTTCAAGTTTTTAAGAGAAATTTATTGATGTTGATGAAGTTTTGTAGAATATAATCACATTTTGGTTATTATACATTATATATGTGTATATATTGCTATTTACAAGTAAATTCTTAAATTTTCTGTTTTCTTTGAAATCTAGAAAAGTAAATAAAAATATGTAAAAAATTACCTTTATTACTTACAATGTTGTAGTTTTTGATGAAGTGTTGTTTTATTTTGTTGATTACGTCGTTAATTTTAGCGAGTGAGCATAGTTTTGTGGCTGTGTTTATTTGGGTTCTTAATATGTTGAATTTTTGTTTTGTTCCAGGGAATGTACAGTATGGGTGATATTTCTGTGGTTTTCTGTTTTAAATGGTGTATCGGTTCTTGTGATCTTGAGGTTGAGAAATGCTATTTGGTTAGTTTCTTCCCCTTTACACGTGAACTTAATGTTGGGGTGTATCGAGTTAACGTGATTGAAAAAAATCCAAGTGTGTGTACTGTAGATGTGAATCCAATAACTGTATCATCAACATACCTGTACTATAGTGGTGGGTGTAAGGCTGAATTGATTCCTTGAGATTCAATCTATGTTATAGAAATGTTGGTTAGAACTGGTGACGGAATTACCCATACTTAGGCTATTTATTTGTAAGTAGTTTTGATCATTGAACATAATGTTAGTTTTGGTGGTAGCGAATTCTGAGTGTTGCTAGGGATGTGTATCAATGGGTTGGGGTCTTGAATATAAAATTCTAAAGTTATCTTGCAGGCATCAGCGGTTAGGATCACCGTGAAAAGGGAAATTACATCAAAACTGGCTATTAAGGCTTTATGATTTAGTTGATTAAGAATAGATTTAAAGTTAAAAGACTCTTTGAACAAGGAACCAGATGATGTGACATTTAAAAAAATGTCCATGCTATATATTTTCCAAGGTTGTAGTTAATTTATTCATAGGTCGACATTATGGGTCATAGTGGACTATCGGGTTTGCGAGGTTTGGGGGTAACGTATAGTTGTGGTGTACCCGAGTCAGTCGTTCATAAGTAAGAATAAAGGTTTTCTGATATTTGTAGTAGTATTTTGTTAAATTGGTTCTCGAGTTTTTGTTGGATTTGTGTATTAGTTTAGTTTAAATTTATATCTGATAAGATATTTTAGTTAAAGTGCTTATGCCCATACCAGCCATCTTGAGAATACACTTTTACTTCAAGCGAGTTTCTCGTCATCGCAATCTTATTTCTACCACAAACGAAAATACGTAAAAGGAAATTTAATATACAGAGTAGGGAACATAATTTTATAAGAACAATGGTCCATCGGTGGGACGGCGGTAAATTTACAAACTTACAATGCTAAAATCTGGGATTCTACTCACTGCAAAAGACACAACATATAGCCCAAAGTTGTTTTCTTCTGAAGAAAGAAAAACGAGTAAACACAATCATTGTCTCTTATGATACGCCATTAAATACCTAAAAATGAAAAAAAAAAAACATTGTAGGTTTTGTGATTGTTTGTTTCGTTCTATGGAGGAAAATATGTTGTAGGTTTTATAATTATTTGTTTAGATCTATGGAGGAAGAAACATATTGTAGGTTCTATGACTGTTTATATGGCTATCTGCACTAGTTGTTCATATTTTTGTATCACTTGCTAACTGACAATACCCTCCTGAAGGAGAGACCATTTTGTTTTCATTTAGGAATATGGTGCGTTTTGGCATTTATTTTTGTGGTGGATGGGGGTAGAAATTTGAAGTTACACCACTCCATTCAAACAACACCTAAATCGACCCTCCCCTAAAATGTCACCTTTTAAATTATGTTTTTCTCCTTTCAAGTATTTTTCCTTACCTCCTTATAAATTACCTCAACTCTATAGTATACTTTAAATTATGCACCCTTTCTTAAAATAACGCATCCGAAATTACATCTCTCTCCTCAAGTAACACGTTCGCACTTTTCAAGATTTCCTTTTAGTTCAGCGGTAAGCCTAAGAATGTACAAAGCTAAAATTAGTGGTTTAATTCCCTCGGTAGACACAGCAGATAGTCTGATGTGGCTTTGCTATAAGCATACATACAAAGACCTTTCAAGTAGCACCTTAAGTATTACATGTAACCTGCAACCTTCATTCTTAGCTTTTCGATCCCCAGATGCTATTTGGATCTGAACATGCTGTTTGAGTCCAAAATGTTGTTGGTACCTCCAGATATATTTGGATTCCAAGATGCTATTTGGATCTCAACAGGCAGTTTGGATTCCAAAATGCTGTTTGCTTTGTGAGCGTTCAATACTTTAACAGTAACAACCACCAATGGGACTTCAATTTTTTAAAAATACTTAAACATGACTACATTTACTTTTGCCCTAATTTCTACAGTAAGTAAAAGAATATCGATGGTGTATCAACCAGCGGTCCAGTTGTAGCGAAATACTATTCCGACACCTGCTTTGATTTCTTTTGAAGTTAGCGCAAAGCTACAAGAGAGCCCACTTATTTCTTTTTCTATTTTTAGGTATTTAATGGCGTATCGTAAGAGACAATGATTGTGCTTACTCTTTCTTTCTTCAGAAGAAAACAACTTTGGGCTAATGTTGTGTCTACTACATGTAGCTATCTGTGATAGCCGTCTGTAATTTTGCATTGATAGATTATAGTTAGTTAACACCACTAACCACCGTCTCTTGAACTACTCTTTTACTAATGAGTGCTTGTTTTAGCGCGCATTATAATTCCAAGACAGCTGAAAAGACAATGAGCATGTTCGGTGACAAACTCGAACCCACAGATTGTGAGCTGAGCGCCCTAACCATTAAGTAATGTCGAAACATTGGCTGAGATGCCTAAGAGTAAACGAAGACAGTTTTTATTGTGCGTGTTTTTGTTTTTGTCATTCGGATACAAAAAGGCTGACTTAGAGCAGTTAAAACTATAGGTTGAAAGGACGTGAACATATATAAGTATCGGTTAGGATAAGCAAACAAAATTAGCAGTTTCTAGCTCATGTTTTCTAAACAATTATACGGTTGAATGGTATTCATTGGCAACTTTAAAGCACAAATTTGCTGAACTTCATGAAATTTTCCCAATTAAAGAACGTTCAGCGTCACGTAATATAATCTTAAGTAATTAAGATATGGCTTAATTGAGTGCATGTGGGTGATGACAAGAAACAGTTAATCTAAATTCTATAGTGTTGTTATAAAGAAAATTATTAATACTGTTTCAGAGAGGAATACTGCCACCATATATTTTAAAGAATCCGGTAGGTTTCGTAAAGTAAAGGTATGTCGAGAACAATAGGAATGCAGTCCGAAAGTTGATGCTCGTTACCATCGAGATTCACATTATCAGTTTGTGTGACTTGTTGGTATGTTTTAACAAAAGTGACATGATATACAATCAAAATTATCTTTTGTGAAGAAAAAAAGATACGACAAAACAATAAAAAAGATTGAGTATGCAATTTATGGCAATGAAATAAAATGGCGGCCAAACTGTTAGCCATACTTATAGTGTTGATAGGAATTACAGCACAAATTATTCATTAGTTAGCTAAGCCGCGTGTTTTATTTTACCCACTATCATGCCCAAAGTTGAACAACAAACGTGACCGGAATAACTAATGAATGAATATTAGCTGTAAACTTCTTATTCATGCTGTAAGTGAAGCCACCAGTTTGACTGACAATTTTGGTTTCATTCCTTTAAGTTGCACATTCAATTCTTTTTTTTTTTTACATTTCTCTTCAGGATAGATAAACAAGAAGAATTGTTTTTAAATGAACTGTATATACCGTGGGTGAAGCAACATGCAAATTTATATTGTAAATACTTCTCTATTTTCGCTTTGCTACACCAGAGGTGTATCGGGTTATTATCACTTACAAACTTGTAGCATACATGTAAAGCACAGTACACCGATCAGTTTTACGATACTACTAACGGATAAAATATTAAAAAATGTCTTCTGAACAGTTATTGTTGTTTCATTTTAGAGCAAAGCCACATTAGGCTGTCTCCTGTGTCAAACCCCAGATTTTAGCGTTGTAAGTCTCACTATTAAAATTTTTTCAAGTCTTAGTTTCTGTTTCGTTAACTTGATGTTTTGATCTTTCACTTTAGTCGTTTTGTTGTTAGTTCATTTTTAACTTCTTCTGGCACTTTTGGGGGGAGGACACGACAATGATATCAACAGTTAAAGCCATTATGGCAGTTAAACGCAGAAAATTTAACTACAATACAACAAATACTATTTAGTAGTAAATGAAAACTTTATGTTTACAGACATTTCCTGCTTTATATTTTGCGTGCTTTATGAGCGTTTTTCTAGTTTTTTTTAACCACTACTTCGCCCCCTATTGATTGATATTCACCAAATTTTGCATGAAGATTTGTTGGTCCATGCCAAGATACATAGAAATTTGTTATTTCAAATTTTATGTGTTGCAGTTTTTCTGTTTTTTCTTTATAATTACATGTAAGGAAAGCAACTTTTCATGTCCTAAGATAACCTTGTGTTAATCATGAATTTACGTCCAGGGAACACGTACTCCAACTAGTATTTTAATAAACAATTTTCAATAGCCACATGCAAGACAGCTCAAAAATAAAAAAAAATGTATAAGAGACTTCATCAACTACATACATTGTTGTAACTAATTTCCATAAGGTTTTCCAAAAAACAGATCTAAAAATAGATAAAATTGTTCGCAAAACTTGGAAGCAGCAAAAAACAACAACAAAAAACAACAACTGTGATAATATATGTTCTCCATTTGAGTTATTTTGTGCAGTTACTTAAGTATTTTAAGATGGCGCTATCACACACACTGCTGGCTAAAATCTTGAGGCCAATAAACATAAAGAAAAAATGTGCATTTTGCGTTGATAGATTCAACCGCTTATTTGAGTAGAGCTTCAAAAGATGAAAATAAGAAAAGGGAAAATAAAAATATAAAACTTTTTTAGGATTTAATAGGGAAAATGAAATTAGCGTAAATACTAGCAGGTCTAAAGTTTAAGACCATACTGAAAAGAAATCCTAAACAGGGTAGGAAATGCCCAACAAGTGGTCTCAGTAGTTAGTTGAACGGCCATCATTGCGAATAACTTCAAACATTCACTTTGCCTTGGTCGATATAAGCATTTGTAGAATACTGGCTGGGATGTTAGTCCAAGTGGTGAAAATGGCTTCACAAAGATGCTCGTGAAGATGCACTGTTTGGAATTGACGTCCATTTCTATAGACTTCCATTGCCATTCACTCCCAAACATTTTCAATTGGGTTCAGTTCACGCGAACACGCTGGATGGTCCAAAAGAATCATGTTATTCGCCATGAAAAAGTCATTTTTCTTGCAGGAAATTTTCTTGGGCCGACCACTTGAAATTCTCGTTCCGTATCTCTCAGGGCTTTTTTAAAGAAATTTGCAATAGTAGTTTTACTACGCCTAATCTCACCAGCGATGGCACGTTGAGAGAGACCTTGCTTTTGCAGCTCGACAATTCTACCACGTTCAAACTCTGTTGACTTTTTAGCCTTTGCAATGTTTTTACCCAATGTAACACAGGAGATGTCAGTGAGAGATGTTAACAACGCTAATGCTTGAACACAAATGACTAAATTTCGTTACGTGTTTATAGATCAACACTTTTTTTTCTCTTTTCATATTTTCATCTTTCGAAGAATCCTCAAATAAGTGGTTGAGTGTAACAACGAAAAATCCATATTTATCTTTATATTCATTGGCATTAAGATTTTGGCCAGCAGTGTATATCTGAAAGCTCCTTATAATACAGTTATTAGGCTCTTAATTTATCACAATTAGAGTCAGTAAGTAGGTATTTGTACGTGAACTTACAGAAGAGGTCTGTGGGTGCACAGAATAAAATCAGGTTTACTATTTTTGTACACTAGGCGAGCACTACTCTGTAACCACTGCCACTTGAAGTCCTTGGTCAGAAGGCGATAGGCTATTAGACCAGAAGCACCAGTCTTCAACACTATAATAAAAAACACATAAAACTAATTCCCTTTTTTTTATCTAATAAATCTAAGCTTTTCAAGCAAACTTGTAACATTTTATTAACGATTTTCAATTTTTAACTGAAAACGTTTTTACCACGTTCACAACAGTGAAGTAATTTTATAATACGCCGTTTGTCACAAGGAAATTGGGTTTTTAAAAGTTTTGATTTTGAAGACTTTCTAATATTTCTTTAGGTTGGCTGAGCCGTATCTTTTATATCACAATAAAATTAAGTGATTTAGTATAATACTAAAACATATATCTGACGGCATTTTAGGAGTTAATTATAAAATCCCACAAGAAAACTGTTCGTTATACCAATGTTTAATCCTTAATATTAAGCTCACTTCGAAGTGACTGCTTAACAAGGTTTGGTTTTCTCTAATCACATGAAATACAGTTTACAAGTCCTTACACTGCTCACAAGATATACAAATAACAAAATCACAGATAACGGCTCAGAAAAAAGCAGCCTTTTTCCTTCTATAATTACCAATTATTATTATTATTACTGAGGTTCTATGAACTGCAGATATTATGTCTCCTATTTTTTTCTTTTTTTATCGTGATCCCCCTTTACAAGAAATATTTACTGAAAAGAATGAAATATAAAATTAGTTGAATGTAAAATGTTCAGGTAATTGGAATCAAAGAGATGAAAAAAAGAGCTCTAATGGAATTATTTCAAACCACCTACTTTTGAATTCTGTCGTGTCATAAATTGTTGGTAAAAGACTATGTAACTGATAATATATCAATAATATAGAAAATCGAGAAGATTGTTTTTTATTACAATCCTGTTTCCAAGAGGTATATTTCTTCACAAGCATGATTTAAGTATTAACGGACCAACGCGGTAAGTGTTTCGGAAATTTCCTCATTAGAGATAACTCCAGTACAATTCCATAAACCTTTATACTTGTCGAGGTTGTCTTTTTACTTTCATTTTGTAACTTTTTACTGATTTGTTTTTAGTTTGTCTTTTATCTATTAATTAGTTTTTAAACCTTATTGAGTTATTGACTTGTCATCCTATCTTAGAAAAAAATCTCACGTTATTTTTTAAAAAAACAGTTTTGTGTTGCAATTTCTTTTTTTTCTCTCTCTAAAATACGAGGAACCAGTTTATTACCCAAACAACATTCCAAACTGTTAACAATTTAGAAGATTTAATTATCTTATCAAGCACTAGGGACACTCCCTCTAGCGAAGACCTGTTATTAAGAAATCTAGTTACAATTCTAATCAGGCAGTAAGACTGATGAGTTAACTGTCAAGTGAAACCTACATGTCTCCACTTTATTTTGCTCCTATTTTATTTCTCATGTGAATTGAACCGATATTTATACATATTTAAAAGTGTAAAAACAGCGTTACGTGTCATCAGAATGTACCCCGTTCAATAAAAATTAAATTTTCTTTTCAACAGACCATGCTTCTATTGTCGAACCTAAGACCTCTTATTTCCTTTTTCTTTCAAACGTAGCATATCTACTTATAGATTTATACCTACGTTCTTTTATGTTAATATTGAAGTGCAGTTAGCGGATGGACCTTACGGCTAGAAATTGTCATTTCTTTTAGCCATTAACTGTCTGACAGTTCTTTTCAATATTTTACATGTAATGATTGTCATATTTAGGTTACGTAATTAAATTTCATCATATTCACAAACTTACGTTCTTGATGGGCGTTTGCTAAGTACGCTAAGTCATCAAAATGGACTAGATCATACCCTCCTTTGTTAGCGAGGTCGGCGTCACTATAGCGTAGTAGCTGCTTCCCTCTAGTGGGGAGAATCAAATTAAACACTGTATAATATATGTTTTATTTTATATTTGGTTAATTGTCATAAAATTATTAGCGACCATCGCTGATCTATTAAACGAATATCTAAATAATTCAAATGATGAAAGTTTAAAAAAACTGCGAGAAAGGTTTACAAATAATGCTGAATGTATAAAATATTACAATTTCCTGAAGACAATTCATATAGATTTATAAAATAAAACAAAAACAGTACGATTTTAACTAACTGAAACTAGAAAATACAACAAAAATAGCCATCATAATTCACTTTTAGTATAACACATTGAGCACAAACTGAAAACCTTTAAAACAAAGCAATAGAAAATTTAAAAACTGAATAAAATAAAACAACTTTAAAAAACACCCATTTTCACTTTGGCTTATGGAAACTACACATACTTCTTATTCTGTATTTTAGATGACAGAGACTAGAAATAGAACTATTCTAGGTTTCGGCAGATGGATGTCATAAATAGGACTATACTATGAAACCTAGCGATCCATTTTTTTAATTTGGAACCACAAAAACAACAAACATATATATTATAGTTTTTGGACCTTAAAGACTGTAGACAGAATATTTTACGTTTGATATTATTTGATTTGTCTTTGAGTCCACGAAGACAAGAGGCTAGCAATGTCATTCTGACCATAGTAATAAGACATAGATCTTATTTTAAAATTTGATCCAATCCATCCAAATAAATCAGAGACTCTTTTATATAAAACTTTTAGTTCGTGTTCGATAACTGAAGATAGATCTATTCTTACCTTTGATAAATGTAATTAAAAGATAGGTTGATTCTTTTCTTTCGTGTATCAAAAACAGATATTTTCTTATCTTCAGTTCATAGAGACTGAAAACATGACTATATCTACTTTGGATCCATGGAGAATAGATCGAAACCTGGTCTACCTTTTAGTGCATTTACTCTTACCTTTTAATTCGTAGAGATTTAATCTACACCTGTTCCAGATTTTAGTTCATCTACTCTTATCATTTAATTCGTGGAGGTTGAGCTACACTTGTTCTAGCTTTTAGTTAATCTACTTTTATCTTTTCATTTGTGGAGATTTGAACTACACCTCTTCTAGCTTTTACTACATTTTCTCTAACCTTTTAATTGGTGAAAATTGGACCTACACCTCTTCTAGTTTTAACTGATCTACTCTTACCTTTTAATTCGTGGAGATTGGATACCTGTTCTAAATTGTAGTTCATTTACTCTTACCTTTTAATTCGTGAAGATTTTAACTACACCTGTACCAGCTTTTACTTCATCTATACTTACTTTTAATCGTTCGAGATTTGACCTACACCTGTCCAGGTTTCAGTTCATTTACTCTAACCTTTTAATTCGTGAAGATTGGACCTACACCTGTTCTAACTTTTAGTTCATCTACTCTTATACTTTAATTAGTGGAGATTTGACCTAAACCTGTTCCAGCTTTTAGTTCGTCTACACTTACTCTTAATCGTTAGAGATTGAAGCTACAGCTGTTACAGTTTTTAATTGAATTACTCTTACCTTTTAATTCGTAGATATTTGATCTACAGCTGTTTCAGCTTTTAGTTCATTAAATCTTACCTATTAATTCGTTGAGATTGGAGCAACATGTGTTTTAGCTTTTATTTTATCTACTCTTACCTATGAATTATCGAAATTGGACATACACTTATTCCAGCTTTTTATCATATCTATTCTTACCTTTTAATTCGTGGAGATTGGAGCTACACTTGTTCTAGCTTTTAGTTCATCTACTTTTACCTTTCAAATCGTGGAGAAGTCAACTACACCTGTTATAGCTTTTAATTCATTTACTCTTACCTTTTAATTGGTCACGATTGTATCCACATCTGTTCTAACTTTTAGTTCATATACTCTTACTTTTTAATTCGTGGAGATTTACCTAAACCTGTTCCACATTTTAATTCTTCTACTCTTACTCTTAATCGTTAGATATTGACCATACACCTGTTCCAGCTTTTGGTTCATTCACTCTTACCTTTTAATTTGTGAAGATTTGACCTTCAGCTGTTTCAGCTTTCAGTTCATTTACTCTTACCTTTTAATTCGTTGAGATTTGGAGCTACACGTGTTCTAGCTTTTATTTAATCTACTCTTCCCTTTTAATTCGTGGAGATTAAACCCTCACCGATTCTTCCTTTTATTTTATTTACTCTTACATTTTTATTCTTCGCGATTGCACTTACATATATTCTAAATTTTAGTCAATCTACTCTTACCTTTTATTTCGTGAGACTTGAACTACACATGTTCCAGCTTTTAGTTCATCTACTCTTACTTTTAATCATTCGAGATTAGACCTAACCTGTTCCAGCTATAAATCCATTTGCTCTTACATTTTAATTCGTGGAGATTTGAGCTACACCTCTTTTCGCTTTTAGTTCATTTACTCTTAACTTTTAACTCGTGAAGATTGGACTAACACTTGTTCTAACTTTTCTTTCATTTACTCTTTCCCTTTATTTCGTAGAGATTTGACCTGCACCTGTTCCAGCTTTTAGTTCACCTACTCTTACCTTTTAATTCGTCGCGATTGAACCCACATCTGTTCTAACTTTTAGTTCATCTACTCTTACATTATAATTCGTGAAGAGTAGACTTACAGCTGTTCTAGCTTTTAGTTGATTTACTCTTATCTTTTAATTCGTGGAGTATAAAGCAACACGTGTTCTGGCTTTTATTTTATCTTCTCTTACCTTTTAATTCGTGGAGATTGAACCTACACCAGTTTTTGCTTATAATTCATTTATTCGTACCTTTTAATTCGTCTCGATTGGACCTTCATCTGTTCTAACATTTAGTTCATTTACTCTTACCTTTTAAATCATGGGCATTTGACCTACACCTGTTCTGGCTTTTAATTGATATACTATTATCTTTTTATTAGTCGAGATTGGAACTACATCTGTTCAAGCTTTTAGTTCATCTACTCTTATGTTTAATCGTTTGAGACTTTACCTACACCTGTTCCAGATTTTAGTTATATCTGTTCTTATCTTTTAATTCGTGGAGATTAAAGCTGCAACTGTTCTTGCTTTTAGTTTATCTTCTTTTATCTTTTAATCATCCGACATTTGACCTACACCTGTTCCCGCTTTCAGTTCATTTAATCTTACCTTTTAATTTGTAAACATTGGAGCTACACCGGTTTTTCCTTTTATTTCATTTACTCTTACCTTTTAATTCGTCGCGATTGCACCTACATATGCTCTAACATTTAGTTCATTTACTCTAACCTTTTAAATCGTGGAAATTTGAACTACACCTCTTCTAGCTTTTAATTCATTTACTCTTAACTTTTAATTCGTGAAAATTGGACCCATATCTGTTCTAGCTTTTAGTTCATCTACTCTTACATTATAATTCGTGAAGGTTGGACCGACACCTGTTCTAGCTTTTAGTTGATCTACTCTTATCTTTTAATTCGTGGAGATTGGAGCAACACGTGTTTTGGCTTTCATTTTATCTACTCTTACCTTTTAATTTGTGGAGATTGAACCTACACCGGTTTTTGCTTATATTTTATTTACTCGTACCTTTTAATTCGTCTCGATTGGACCCATATCTGTTCTAACATTTAGTTCCTCTACTCTTACCTTTTAATTCGTTGAGATTGGAGCAACACGTGTTCTAGCTTTTATTTCATCTACTCTTGCCTTTTAATTCGTAGAGATTTGACCTACACCTGTTCCAGATTTTAGTGCATTAACTCTTACCTTTTAATTCGTGGAGTTTGAACCTTCACCTGTTTCAGCTTTTAGTTCATCTACTCTTACTTTTAATCGTTTGAGATTTGACCAACACCTGCTCCATCTTTTAGTTTATTTTCTGTTATCTTTTATTTTGTAGAGCTTGGAGCTACTCTTGTTCTAGCTTTTAGTTCATCTACTCTTACCTTTTAATTCGTCGGGGTTGGATCTACATCTGTTCTAACTTTTAATTCATTTACTCTTACTTTTTAGTCTATAAATACTGAAAGAAAGTCTATTCTTACGTTTCGTTTCTAGTTATATTCACCTTTGGTCCATGGAGACTAGAGATAGGTCAAGTTTATGCTTGCTTTTAAACATAGAATCCTTATGTGGCATGTCCAAAAGCGATGGTGGACCAAACGGCGTACATACAGCAAATAAAGCTAATGGTGGATTTTCTACCTTTTGGTTTTGACCATGAAGGACTTTGACCCGACCTCTTATATCCAGTCTCTAGAAGCAAAAATAACAAAATATGACTCATGGTGTTTTGTACAAATACCTACAGTTCACTGTCTCAATTACGTGTGCAAAATAAGTGTTAGCTTCCTTGTCACAGAAGTAAAACTATAGTACAAAAACTACTGAGTATTCATTAAACTTATAAATTATGTCAAGAAAACTAGGATTCTCCTAAAGAACAATTTGCTTTTAAAATTAATGAAATTATGCACATATAATCAGCCACGTATCGTAATCATTATATGATAAACTACAAATAATAATGAAATAATTAGATTTCGGTGGATTATTTTTGTAACAAAATGATAAAATCCTATAACCCAAACGCTTTGGAGAGGTGGACTTTTTGTATTGAAAAGAAAAACTGGGAATAGTGGTAGAATAGAATACGTGATAAATATAAAAATGAATTTCAGTGAAGGTCACCTGGTCTTCCAGGAAATATTTAGTACATTTTTCCATGAACTATTATAAGTGTTTCATTTTTGGTACAACGGGTTCAGAGAAGAGGGTTTCATGTAAAAGGTGTTTGGTTTATTATTATTTTTTAATTTCGCGCAAAGCTAGTCGAGGGCTATATGCGCTAGCCGTCCCTAATTTATCAGTGTAAAGCTAGAGGGAAGGCAATTAGTCATTACCACCCACCGCCAACTCTCGGGCTACTCTTTTACCAACGAATAGTGGGACTGACCGTCACATTATAACGCTCCCAAGGCTGAAAGGGCGAACATGTTTGATGCAACGGGGATTCGTACCCGCAACTCTCAGATTACGAGTCGAACGCCTTAACCAACCTGGCCATGTCGGGTCCCAAGGTGTTAGGAATATCTTATTTTAGAAATGATTGGATAAAATTACGTAAACCGTACTTACGTATTTAACTAAAATAATCGGCCATAAATTATAAAACTAAATAACAACAACAATCAACACAAAGAGATCTTACCAAGCTCAAAATTAATAGTTATAATTATAAAGCATTATTATTAATGTTAAATCATTAACATGATTTTTACGGTGGTTGTTGTTTTGATTCATTATTTGCTTCCCACTAACACTCCTGTCCAAAATCATGGGCGTGGCCAGGTGATTAGGGCACTCGTCTTGCCATCTGTGGGTCACAGGTTTAAATTCCCGTCCTTCCACACATGCTCACCCTTTCAGCCCTGAGGACGTTACAATATTAGGGTCAATTTTGAGACATGACACATGAGTGTTCTTCAAATTCGACACATCAACCAGATTTTTCAACTGTAAAATCTGTTCTTCGTTTATTCCTCAAACTTTTCTTGTCCAAAATCTTGGAATACGGTACACCACCAGTATTTCAAACAAAATAATATTAAATTGTCTGAGGAAGTTACAATATACAAACAGACACAGAAACTGAAAATAAATGGCAACGAAACCAAAGTTTGAAAACTTTCTGGATTTGATTTTATTGAACCATCCAGAAATTTTAAAATGAAACTTCAAAAAAATTACTTAAATTTTGTCAGAAGATTTGAAAAATTACAAGAGGCTTCACACAGGCTACCAGAAATTCTCAAGATCTATATCACATGTTGTTTAAATATCGTCAGCTGTATACTGGTTAACGCTTATACTTTTCTAAAATTAATTATGTATTCCAGGATTGATGAGTTCTTATAAAATACTGGAATAAAGATAAAAAATCTGAAATATCTCACAACGTCGTCACTTAACAAAATGACTATACATATATGTCGTAATACTTACCAGAAATCCTGACGTATTGTCAAGTAAACAGCGAAACCGGACAGTGAAATTTCTCTCTAGATGATGACAGTTTTCTAGTGAAAGGTTTTTGAAGATTTTAAAAAAATATATTTAACATAGAATAACACTGTTAGTTAATTTATTGATAGTATTAAGTACAGTAACGTTTAGCTCTAACTAATTGAAACCAAAAATTACACAAGTTAGTGCTAATTTGTCTTTTATCGAATACACCCAGAACTAAAGGCTTAATTAATGTTAGGCCTCATATTTTGGTGTGTGGGTTTAGTCTTTTGTATTATTTTAGAAATCCTCTATTTTAAGAAGTACTGTCGAAATAAGTGTATTCTTTGACTGTATTAATAAGTTTATGAGCCACCATAGTAACAGACGATGCTTCTTCTCCATAAACTTTACCTTATTTTCGAATAAACATTATTCTAGCCCCCCAGTGGCTCAGCGGTATGTCTGCGGACTTATACGCTGAAATCCGGGTTTCGATACCCGTGGTGGGCAGAGCACAGATAGCCCATTGTGTAGCTTTGTACTTAATTCAAAACAATAACATTATTCTAAAGTTTACTATTGCTGTTATTATGATTTCCATGTACGAAGTGTCCTTTTTTTTTCTTGAAGTTGTTTAACCTTAATCAGTTTACTGTATTATTCTCTTCAATTAGTTCATGTTTATTTGATTTATTGGATTTGTTTAAATAAATAAATATATTTTTATCAAAGAATTTTCCCTTTGTTTCCGTTAACAAGGTCAATAATAGTTCTTGGTATTTCTCTTTCCTTGTTGGACCCAACCAACTTCAGTATTTATTTTCACTTAGACTTTTCTGTTTTCATTTAACAAATATGAAGATTTTATTTATTCGCACGTTATGTCGTTTTTGAGCCAATATGTTTGTTGATGTTTCTATTATTATTGCCCCTTCAGTAGCATAGCGGTATGTCTGCGGACTCACACCACTAAAAACTGTGTTTCGATATCCGTAGTGGACAGAGCACAGATATCCCATTGTGTAACTTTGTGCTTAATTAAAAAATACAAACATTTTTTACGATACGTGTGTGTAAAAATTTTTCGATCCGATTTTACTCTGCAACATTTACAATCCCATAAGTTGTTGTTGTTGTTTTTGAATTAAGCACAGAGCTACACAATGAGCTATCTGTGCTCTGCCCACCACGGGTATCGAAACCCGGATTTTAGCGTGTAAGTCCGCAGACATACCGCTGAGCCACTGGGGGGCTCCAACCCCATAAGCATTCGTTCGTTAAGCACTACATAATATTATTCGCCAATCTGTCACCAAACATGCTCGCCCTTTCGGCCAGCCGTGTGAATCATTGTGATGGTAATTTTTCACTCTCAGTTGCTAAAAGAGTAGCCTAAGAGGTGACTAGTTACTTTTCCTCTAGTTTATCTCTCATAAATTGAGAACGGTTAGCGCAGCTAGCTTTGTTATAGCTTTTTTACAAGTTCCACAAAAAACAAATAAACAAAGTACTCTCAGAATGAAGGTAATGAGTACAGGTTAGTGGAAGAGCGCGATATAAAGAAATAGTCAATTCTGTTTTTGGTGTGTAATTTATGTTGTTACCATACCGAAACCTTCATAGATACAATTTATGTAAGATATATTGTCATACAAACACTTAAATTTATTCAGTAGTAATAACAAACCTTGGTTAGTTCCAATAATAAACTTACCAGGTGAGAGTACCTCTCGACACGAGAGGTCGCTGTGATCAGCTGGTAGTTGTGAATTCCACATTAGTTGTCGCTGCAGTTCCTCTCTATCTTCTGAGTGAACGAGTTCATATACACTTTGATGGCAAATGTCGGACTAAGAAAATAAAATATTTCAACAGACACATAAAAACTGCGCAGTAAAGTAATCTGAATTTTCCTTTCTCAGTAAAACGTAAAACTTTTCAGTGATATTCTAAGAGCTACTTCACCTCTATACTAATTCTCACGAAGCCACGCTTGGTGCTGATAAAGTTCAGCACTTATTTCCAGTTCTTTAGTATATTTTGCATACGCATAGATTATAAATATTTGGCTTTTTTGTGCTATGATATATTTCTTAAATTCTGATTGACATGTAAAGTTCTTTCTGTTATGACATAACAATATCTTTCGTAAAGATAAACTTAATACATTTCTTTGACAAATAACTGGAAAGCAGTGGGTGGTATCCAATTCAATCATCGAACGGCCGGCCCTTAAAGCCGTAGTAGCGTTATAATGTTACGATTAATCCTATTACTCTTTTTTATCTATAGTAGCTCAAGAGTTGTCAGTGGGTGAACTTGAGTATCACTTATTACTGTAAAACTTTGGACAAGCAATTCAACAAACAAACAAAATCTTTAATGTGCGACCTCGTTTTCTAATTAATACTGACAGCTTTTGCTGCACAATGGGCTGTCAAAAATACACAATGGATTATCTCTTATCTTCTCACCGCGAGTATCGAAATCCGATTTTCGATTTTTTACCTCCAGACAACATGCATCAAAGATGCAAGAAAACTGAAACTGCATAAACTGGATATATATAGTATTAATATAATTATTTTCCCAACATTGCTACAGTGATATTTATGTCATTGAAGGTAATGTTACATTCACTGCAGTTTTCTACAATGTGTTTTAGTTTGGAAAATGTTGTCATGTGAGCTGTATTACTCGAGATCTCCATGATATGTACTGGGAAGATATTTTAGAAGTGTGAAATTTGGGTATTAACCTGAATGGTTGTGGTTCGAGGATGTTGGTGAGGTCTTGGATAAAATATTCGTGATAAAAAAGATGAACTCAGCGGATGTAACTGTTAGTTAAGTACAATAAATGCTGATATACTTGGAGGGAGCAAAAATGGTCGACTTTTTTGTCGTTCTTTATCACAAGAAACAAAATTTATCTGTCTCTGCAAGAAGATAAAATCTCTTTTGAGAAGTTGGTTAAGCCCGATGATGACTTTAAAGCAATAGATAAAGTACAGGAAAATAACTCATCTGACATGTCATTCTGGTCTGGCATGACCAGGTGGTAGGGCGCTCGAGTCGTAATCTGAGGCTCGCGGATTAGAATTCCTGTCACACCAAATATGTTCGCCCTTTCAGCCATTGGAGCGTTATAATGTACGGTCAATCCTATTATTTAGAACTAGTTGGCGGTGGGTGGAAGTGACTAGCTGACTTCCCTTTAGTCTTACACTGTTAAATTAGGGACAACTAGCACACACAGCCCTTATGAATCTTTGTGCGAAATTCAAAACGAACCAATATCAAACTTATCATTCTATATTGACTAAAGTTTCCTTATTTGTTTATTTTTCGTTAACACAAAGTTATGTAATGGGCTATTTGTTATGTGCCCAGCAATGGGTATCGAAATCCGATTTTAAGCAACTGATGTTAATGTTATGAATGAGATGCGTCAAATCATTGCTTTTATCTTCATAATAATAATGATAGGGGCATCCCCCTGAAATCGGTTATGTAAGTAGGGGAATGGATAAGTGTGTGATTTATAATAATATAACTTACACAGAAATCTTAATTATGTGGAGGAAGAAATGAACCTTGATTGAGACAAATGGTTTTGAAACCGTGTTATTTTGTAAGTGTAAATGTAACAGAAATTATGGTTTTTATATGTAAGAATACCGGTTTATAAGCCTAAATAGGCCAAGACACTAGTTAGGCTTCGTTTAGAGTGTAGTGTACGGTTCTTGAACCCTTGTCTAAGGAGGGATAGTGTAATTGAAAAGGGTTTTGAGAAGGACTTGTAAAATGATTAAATAATTGAAGGTTTGTCACTTGAGGGTACAATGATATCTTAATTAAGGGAATCTCGTGTTTGTTTTTCTTATGATGAAATCTGAGGATGGTGAGCAGGGGCATGGATCCTGGAGGATGGGGAGATACATCCCCCCTTCATTTTAGGTGGGGATATGGTGCATAAAATCATCCCCTCCTAAAGTTTGGTCTATTGAATTGTTTTATTGCATCACAGGCTTACAAATTGTGTATTTGTTCTTGTGATTCTCGTGTTCTTATCAATCGAATTACATAATAAGGCTTAGATGTAGGTTTTTCAGTAGCCGAAATGTACATCTTTAATATAGGCGTGCTTTTAAGCTTTTTGATCTTAGTAATAGTTCATAAGTATCAGTCAGCAGGCCTAAGTATACATGCAAGGCTTGCAAGGACTATCACAGAATCTACCTACGTCTTGTACGTAGTATAAGATTAAGTAAAATTTTCATCACAACATATTGAACAGAGCATGAAATTCGAAAATATTACTCCCAAGCGTAAACTTCTGTGATCTAGATCTGTCAGGCCATTTGTAGCTTGTAGCTGCATCAATCTTATGTGTATATTGTGCGGTTTTCCTATACCATTTGTTCTTATGCATGTCTAGCCGGTTTTATTGTCGAACACCTTACTCTCTTTAGCTGCCAAATCCGCTGATCATAGTGTACGTTTAGTGTACAGTTAACGAAAGCTTTGGGCCGCTCGGATCCAGACGCTTCCTTAATCAACCCCCTTCCGCTCCCTTTAGTCTGAGCCTCGATATTATAAAAGGGCTCATTAATCCATGATACTTCATATTATTACCGCTCTCTAATAAAGTGCTGGTGCTTTAAGGTAAATGAACAATATATTCTCTTATCATAGATAGTAAAAATATTGTATTTTCTTGTATAATTAGAACACAAAAGGAGCGATTTCAACGGCCTATAGCCTCTACTCGAATTGTATTGCTAGTTTTTGATCAGGTACTTATAGACATTATATTACAACGTGTTTGCCTTTTGATGAGTTTTAACAGGAATATAATATATTTGTGATTGTTTAAGTATTTTTCGAGAAACTTGCAATTACTTGTGTTGTAATTAGCACACATTATTGTCCCAGCGATGCCCAGGCGGTCAGTCGGCTCGGTAGTCACTGTGAGGTTCGCGTGTTCGACTTAAATACATTGTACAGTTCAGTCTTACTTCCATTCTGTTCTATCTTCGTTCGTTGTACGTTAGAGTTTTTCAATAAAGACTGTATTTTAGCATGTTGAGTCACCTGAGAAACAGATTCCAATTATGACAAGCAAGCGTCTGAAACTTTCCGATATCAGACAGTTCTGCAAGCCAGTTATCAGTACTACAAGTGACAATGTAGGTGCAGATAATCCTACAACATCAAGCAAAGGAATAGAAACTTGCCATACAGATAAAATACCATGTTCTTCAGAGGACTAATTTAAAAATGCTTGTGCAACTGTTGCACATCGTGAACCACCAGATAGTTGCGAAACAAGTTTGTGCAGTAATGAAAAATCTGACACTACTTAGATACAGTGTAGAAAGCCATATCATCCACGACAGAAAGCAAAGTCGTAAAATGTCAATTTCCAGGGCAAGTGGTTTGATGAGTTTCCATGGCTGCACTTCGACAGTCAGACTCAAAAAGTAATATACTTTCTTTTGCCAAGACGGAAAATAGAGGCCTTTTAACAGGGAATTTGGAAAGGCCAGTGGAGTATTCCTTCATATCCAACGGTTTTTGCAACTGGAAAAAGGCAAAACAGAAATTCAACGTACACCAATCCTCCTCTCACCACAGATTCGCTATATCTCCAGAAGGTTCACTTGATGTAACTCCAGTGACTGTCAAGCTACATGAAAAAAGAAGCAGCAGGAAGAATGCAAAAGAAGTCTAGCCAAAATATTCAGAAGTTAACGTTTCTTACTGCGTCAAGGTTTAGCATTACGTGGACATACTGATATGGAGGGGAACTTCCTACAGTTAATGAAGCCTCTGGGAGAGGAAGATCCTGAGTTGATGGCCTACTTGTCAAAGAAAACCACATTCACATCATCCCAGGCTCAGAATGAAATAATGGAGATGTTCAGCCATCAAATACTGAGGAACATAGCACACGAAGTGTAGCAAAGTAAAATCTTTGCATTAAAGGTTGATGGCACTCAAGATGTTACAGGTGCCGAACAGGAAGCAATATGTGTACGATACGTAGATGAGAACCTTAACGTCCATGAGACATTTCTTGGTTTGTACACTGTTTCCAATACAACTGGTGAAACAATATTTTCGACTATACTTGATGTACTGACTAGGCTTAATTTACTACTGTCAGGATTAAGAGCACAAACTTATGATGGAGCTGCTAACATGAGTGATGCGTAAAGTGGATGCCAGGCAAAAATAAAAGAGAAATAACTGTCAGCTTTGTTTCTTCACTGCGGAGTACACAAGGCTAATTTAATAATGCAACATGCAGTTGAAGCTTATGAATGTGTTCGAGATTCTATCCAGTGGGTACATGAACTTGGTGTCTTGCTTCAGAGATCAGGCAAATACAAGATAATCTTTGAAAATATTGTATCGTCAGACAGCCACAATGGTCCAATTAAATACATCCACCCACTGTGTCCAACACACTGGTTGTGCCGCCTATCTGCAATTACATGTGCTGATGATTACTACAGTGGCATTGTTGATTGTTTTTCTGGATTATCAAATAAAAAATCACACGTAGCAGTGAAAGCACGATGTCTGCTGAACAGATTTGACAAAGTAAAGTAGTTTGAGGATTGTTGATGGCTAAGCATTCATTAGCTGCATTCCAATCAAAATCAGCGACAGTATCTGGCATGATTGAAGCATCTTCAATGACAGTTGAGCAGTTGCGGGTATTACGAACAGAGGAAAATTACAACAAGATATTTGATGAAGCTGAGAAAAAGTTAACTTCCCTGTATCTAGTACCTACTGAACCGCCACGCATTCGCAGAACCCCCAGAAGGATCGCAGGTGATGGCTCAGTACACCATTCTGCAACAGCTAGAGATTACTACAGAAGCCAATATTTTGAATTTGTGGACAGTCATAGAACATCTGACCACTAGATTCAATGCAGACAACAATGATTTGAGGCAATATCTGGCACTTGAGAACATGATCACATATGGTAAGACTGACAACTCGTTTATAATCTTCTATCCAGAAATCTCTGCACAATAGCTCGAGTTTCAGTTCCCATGTTCAAAGGAACAACAAAAGCAGTATCTCTGAAAGGTGCGAAGAATGCTTAATGTAGAACGCATGAAACAAGCCAGCAGATGTTTAGTGAAGTGTTTCTTCTCATGAAAATTTTGCTTGTATGTCCAGTATCCACGTGCGAATGTGAACGCAGCTTTTCCGCATTAAGACGGTTGAAAATGTGGTTAAAGTCAACTATGTCTCAGTGCCGCCTCAACCATGTGGCAGTTTGTCACAGTCACAAAGATGAAGTCGACAAGATAAATATAGAAGAGCTTATTAAAGAATTCATAAACAGATCATCACAAAGGAGGTCTACGTTCGGAAACATGTAGACTAGAGGACTAAATGAATCTTACTTCAATGAAATTATGAATAATTATGCGCTACATTGTATTGATGTGCAATTTTCAAGAGTTTGCAAAGACATTTTAATTATTTTTATCAAACAACATGAACATTTTTCAGTAGATATAAACTTATTAAGATTAATTACTAATTTTATTAATATGTGAAAACGTAATTCATGCAATGAAAGTTATTAGTAACATTGTCAAGTATAATGGTTCTCTTTTATACTGTGCAGTGTGCAGGAATAAATTCATGTGGCAGTTAATTAGTGACACATTTGCCTTTAGTCTATTAACATTTTGAAAACTTTTCACAACACCTCACTTGTACAAACCTACATGGAAACCTTGAAGTACCGTGGCAACAAGATTACTCTGTGACTGCATGTTTACAGCTTTCAGGTTCACGTTATCAGAGATTACCAATTTACAAATTACAGTCCATAAGTGGTTCCAAAAAGTATCCTCCCCATCGGGTGTAAAAAATCTACGTCCCTGGTAGTAAGACAATAATACGTAAACATTATAGTTTGGAAATATTTAATATATCTCTATTTGAGGCATAATTTCTCCAATAGGAACAAATTATCATCCACTCCAATTGAAAAACATATAAAATATATTGAATACCGACTAAGTCTCATGATACAGTAATATTTTGTATTTTACCTTAGACCATCTCATGCCTAAACTTTGGTACATTAGTAAAGGGCTATAGAAGAGTAGGGCTTACGATGTCAAATATCGGGTTTCAAGCACAGGTAGCCCATTGTGTAGTTTTGTGCTTAACTAGAATCAAACCGATGACAGTAAATTAAGGTATTGGTTTATAACTTTAACGGAGAAATATTTCCATGTTTTTGTGCCCAATTTATAAAGTTGGAGGAAATTTTATGGAAAAGAAAAAAAGCGCAAATCCAGTGGAAGTCGCAAGAATAGTGTAAGTTAACTCAGAGATCGTATGTTTTCGAGGTATAATTATAACATAACCCACTTTAGCTGACTCTACAGTTTCCGTCTGTTCATACACTAACTAATGTTTAAATGCCATGCAAATTGATAAAACGAAGCTCTCGTCATTTCGTTTCCGTTAAAATATTTCCATTTTGATTACCATGCCGAGAGTAGCTTATACCTGCTAAGTGCAGTGAGCCTGGGAAAAATATCTCCTGTGATGGATCCTTTACCCTGGTCAACTCGTCAGCCGGCCTGACGGTTAGAGAGAACACGTCAAGAAACTTCCTGAATATATGCATTCATTACACGCACTTCATGGAACACAGGCGTTGATTATTGATAGACAGACAACCCTCGCATTCGAAAATAATTCTATACATGTGCGCATACAAAAAAAATGTGCGTGCGTATTTTGCATTCTTTATAAATATATCTTTCAAGTTACATATTTGGGAAAACTCTACGATATGTTTACTGCAGTTGTACATGGTTGTTTCGCTTCTTTACATATCCCTTCATCTGCATAACCTCATAAGGATTACTATAAAAAAGTAATGAGTCCACTCTATAGCCGTTTGTAGTAAGATAAAAGCACATATCATTCGTCGTTTTTATACTTAAAAAATATCAATCTCTTGAATATTAGGCTCAGTGATGGGTTACAAGGACGTAATTTGTGTTTTAAACTACAGCTCAGAATTAAACACTATGGGCTATTTGTGCTCTGCCCACCATCGAAGTCCTATTTTTAGCGGTGTGAGTTCACAGACATGCCCCTGTGCCACTGAGAGCACTAGAGGTCAGTTAGGAAGATAGGTCATTATTAGTTTTGACTAGATATACATCATTTTTATCAGAAAAAGCTAAAGGATAAAAACACGAAATGTAAAAAAAATTAAAATAAAAAACACAGAAACAAACAAAAACACAACAAATACATAAACCCATCCAGTTCATTCGGTTTTGTTCTCTTCCCATCAAATCTGAAAAAGCAGTTATATATATGTATGTGTAAAAGTATGTATTTAAAAACATAAATTCGTCAGACAACAATAATTTTTAAATAATCAACTTGCATCTTTTTTTTTCCCCTTAAAATAATAACAACAACTGTTCCTGTCACAAACTGCGTTTATTTACTCTTAGCACCACAAAACGTGTATGCTACAGTTTAAACGTGAACTGGTAGGACTTGTTATAAATACGAAAATACTGCAAATAAATATTCGTAAAAATGAATTGTACGAGTTATCGCATCGCAAAACTTTAAAGGTGAGGTACATAAATAAATACAGTATAACAATGCTTGCAGCAAGTAAATACAGAATAACAATGCTTGCAGCAAGTAAATACAGAATAACAATGCTTGCAGTAGGTAAATATAGTATAATAATGCTTGCAGTAGGTAAATACAATAAAACAATGCTTGCAGTAAGTAAAAAGTTCCCCGCTAGTACAGCGGTGAGTCTATAAATTTACAACGCCAAAATCAGGGGTTCGATTCCTCTCGGAGGACTCAGCAGATAGCCCTATGTGGCTTTGCTATAAGAAAATACACATGCACGAAATAAGTAAATACAGTATAACACTGCTTGCAATAAGTAACTAGAATTTAACAGTGTTTACAATAAGTTTACTACAGCATAACAGAACTTATAATAAATTACTACAGTATACTTCTGCTTACTATAAGATTTTGATTGTTTTTTGTGTGTTTTTTTAACCTGTCTGCGCACAAATAGGATGAAATCAAATATTTTTAATGCAGTCAGTTCTAATATTTACAGTCTTTCTCACAGGTGGGGCTACCTGTAAATCTGTCTAGGTTCATATAAATCATATTCTTTATAAGAATGAGCAGATTCAACTCTTTATTACCTTTCCAATATGTTAGTCATCTTCACAGTGCTCGATAATCAAATTATTTAACTGTTAGACTCCAGCCCGTGGGGTGGGGATAGACTGCCTAAGACGAGGTCATCTCGCTCGCGGCTCTATGGTTGTAGGTGAGAATCACGGTGTCTAGGCCCCGCGCGGGTCGGTCTTCACAGGCTCCTTATAGAGACCCACGGCTGCTGCAGCCGTTTATAATTACTTCGAGTCATTAAAGAAGAAATACGTATTAGTAAATTCCATCAGCGATCTTTCCGGCAGACTGTTCATTATTCCCATTTCATCATCGGGCCGTGGAGCCGACCTCTCTCGCCGCAGTCTCTCCTAATTAAAAGGCCTGTCGCTATTATGGATGGCCTTTCTAGAACAGACATACGGCTCGTGCACACGAAAGAATCAGACACGTGACGCCGTCTTCCCCCAATCTTTTCAGTGAAGGCCGAAATATTTCTTTTGGTGAATCTGATGTGTAACGTCTAGGATCACGTATGAAATATATAACTTTTCTTTGTTAAACTAGTAGGAAACGTCTAAAATCGCGTACGGAATATACAAATTTTCTTTGTTAAACTAGTGTGCATCGTCTTAAGTCAAGTATGGAACATACGCCTTTTTTTTGTTAAATTAGTATGAAACATCTAAAATCACGTATGTAACATAATTAGTTTTGTTTGTTAAACTGGTATCAAACATCTCAATTCACATACGACATTTCTATGGTAAATCTGATATGAAACGTTTAAATCATGTGCAAAACGTGACTTTTAAAATCACGAATGAAACATTTCTTTGTTAAACTGATGTGAAACGGCAAAAATCATGTACGAATCGTATAACATTTCTTTGTGAACTAATTGTGGAGCGCTAAAAATGCATGTAGGAAACATGCGAAATTTCTTTGTTAAATAGGATATTAAATGTTTAAAATCATGCATGAAACACAGGATATTTCCATGTTAATCTGGCGTGAAACGGCTATCAACACATAGAAGCTCACGTTCACAGCTGACATTCTTATACTGTTCATGATGTCAGAAAAAGATGTGGATTCAGGGAATCTTGATGCAAAATAAAAAAACAACAACAACCTATAATTCGAGTGCTTTCGAAACGTGGGCCTTTCTTCTTCAGGGACTAATTGATTTTGTTAATGTAACACTTGACTAGTCCCTTACTTTTAACATAAAAACGTCAAGAAACGTAGTGTATTCAAAACACTTGTAGACTTGTCAGAAACGAAATGTTGAACTGAACAAATGAAGAACAGAGTACATAATTAAATTTTCATAGCGTAGAAAGAAAATATTAGAACATGTGGAACATCAAGTGCCCAATAAACGTATGATAATTAATAACAATGCCTAACAAGCATACCAGTAACAATATTAAAGTGAAACATATACAGAAGGCCAAATGAACATAATCTATACGAAAACGTAATAGTAACAATATTAAAGGAAAACATACGTACGGTACCTAGGTAAAATAATAATCTGTAATGATATGTAATAATAATAATATTTCAATAAATATGTACGTATAAGATCATAACATTTGTATGTATATATGTATGCGCAAATGTGTCTTTTTCTCTCCATGTAGATCTATTCCTTATGCACAGCAACGTCTTTAAAGCTCCAAACTCGGGTACTTATGCAACCTCATGCTGAAAGTAACATGGGCTATGTGGCCTTAGAGCCCATTTTGAGGTCAAAGTGACCAATATAGCAAGTTTTGGCAAACAGGACGACCAGTTGATCTCAAACTGAAAAGGCTGGATTTTTTGATAATGTGTGATCATGAGAACTATTATTTACTTTTTTTTCTCTTTCTGAGAACTTCTTTTAAATCATTCTATCCATGATCAGCTATGTGTTAAAAATGTTTAAAAACTTCGTGGAGCCTTCATGCATGCTCTTTCCTCCCTATCTCTTTCTTCTATACGTACATCCCTACTCTCTAGCTCCCCTTATCTGAAAAAAAAAACTAGTGCTTTCTCCCTCAAACATGCACGTAGACTTCATAAACTAAATACGTTTGCTTCACTCATATAATTTGTTTTGCTTGCGTGTACTCGCAAGATTCAGCTATACGATGACTTCACGAAAACATTTGGTATCGGCAAAAATTTTCATTTACGTTGTGTTGCAACGAGAAAAGAATAAATAAATTCTTATTAAATGGAAAGTTAATAAAGTCAGAGTACACCGCAAACTACAGTTGATTATACAACAGAAATAAGAACACCAAAAGGTAAGGAATTTTGTTTTGGCAACTTGCCGTCCCTAATTCAGCAAAGTAGGACCAGAGAAAAGGCTGCTAGTCATCACCACTCCGAACCAATTCTTGGGCTTCTCTTTTACTAACGAATAGTGAGATTGTCACTTTATAACGACCCCACTACTGAAAGGGCGAGCATGTGTGGTGAGATGGGGATTCGAACCCACAATAAGTTTGTTTAATCAAAACAACTTATGATATTTAAGGGCATTTTGATCCTAGCAACACGGCTTCTTTGCTATTCTGTAATAATACGTAATAATAAGAGTAAATTGGCATAATCCTCTAAAACAAGGTGTAATTGATAACAACATTGGATTAGCATGTATTTAATTAATCATCAAAACAAAGAGAGGTTAACCGATTATCAGTCGTTTGCGGAAGGCCAAAAAACAAATCAGCAACTTTACAAGACAAAGGCTATTTCAACAAATATAGAAAACAATATTCATATGGTAACTTACAATATACGATGCATACTATAGGAACGTTGAAATTGGCATACTTTTAGTAGAAATTGAATATAGAGAAATAATGATAAATTACCACTTACGAAACCCTATAACAGTGTTGAATGTTTTCTGTAACAATACTGAATTCAACATATCTGTTAGAAACCTAAATAAATTACTCATTATGTAACAATATAACAAAGTACAATGACTGCTATAACAATATTGAAATCACCATACCTGGTGGAAACCTAAGTAAGTTGCCACGGTGTGAGAAGCATAGAAAACTTCCCCTTCACAAGTGATTATCAGCATAAATCCGTTGAGTGTCTGAAATAAAAGGATTTTTCATGTAAGTGGATTACTTCTTCCACGACAATAAAGTATAAATGTGTAATAAAGACATACTGTTAGTGTTAAGTGTATTTTTAACATAAGATATTCCACAAGGGTCATCAGGATAAGATAACATCAGAAAAACGCTCAATAATGCGGGCGCTTTTGAAATTGGACTTTACTTCATGAGGGCCAATTTGAGGCACACTTCTGAAGAGCAGAAGAGGTAATGAAATCTGCGCTCAACGACTTATAAATCGGCTTTATTTGTTAACTACCTGCGACGTATAAATCACACTTTTTATTAACTACCTGTTCTTTCTGTACAGTCTGTAAGGCGAGAAGATGTCTTTTGATAATGTCTAAATGTCCATGAAACTAAAACCTTGAATTCGTATGTGAATTCATAGAATGTTATCGTTATTATGATTAGTAAGGCAGAAATTAATTTTCATGTTTATAGGTCACATGCTTTGAGGTTATAAATGGTTCTAAAGGAATCAAAATTCGTAGTACCCCGTAGGTTCTGCCTGTATAGGAGTATCTCAGTAAAGACGTTTCGGCAAATCCAAGATCCTTACATCTGAAAAGGCAAATGTAAGAATATGCCTTCATAAAAATATTTTGGTAAAAGCCTCCCGATGCATCGAAGATTTTTATACTTGGGAAGGCAAGTGAAAGAATCTGCCTTCGTAAACATATTTCACAAAATACGTTCTGATGTATTAAGCTTTTTTATATCTGGAAAGGTAAGTGTAAGAATCTTCCATCCTAGAAAAGAAATATCTTTTGCCGAATTTAAGTAGATGTAAAAGACATTTTTACATTTGCAAGGGCAAGTGTAAAATGTGTCGTGTATCAGTTATTAGATCATTTTACCATGGAAATCACCTTTCCTCACTTTAAAATTAAATAATGATGCCAGTTACCTAACCCAGTTGTACTCAAAACATATCTAAACATTATGACAATAAACATTAGTAGTATGCTCTGAAGAATGGAACTAATGTAGAAATTTAACTTGTTTACTCTGTTTTTCTTTTAGTAACAATTTTTGTGTAGGCTCTTGTGAGGTTCCTGGTGTTCTCTGACAGCAATATAAATTAACTTAAGAATTACAAAAAAGAAAAGTATTCAAACACCATTGGCCTTTAACAACATTAATATAATAGGATATTTTTTTCTAACATTCCCCGGCGTAACCATGTGCTTAGGGTGCTCTATTCCCAATTGGAATGTCACGGTTTGAATCTCCGTCCCACTAAACAATCTCGCTCGATCAAAGTGTTTTACACTTATTTTCATTAGAAAGATATCTATGAAAAATAAATTTTGTATTTGTTATTGAAACTTCAAATCAACAATTAAAATATTTAATACACACGAACCTGACTCTACGTAATTATTTTTTGATATGAAAAGATGGAAGCGATAAGAAAACGACCTCTGTTGACAGAAATAAAATGATAATAAACTACGAATTGATAAAAAATATCAGTAAATTATAATTAATAGTAGGAAGTTGGGTATGTTGGCGATTGTTGTCTTTCTTTAATCATAGAACTAAAAATATAAAAATTACATTCAAGAAAATATTATTATTATTTGAATAAAGTTCTTAAAAATTCTCTATGTTATTTCCAAAGGGATATAATAGTCAGCCAAGATAATGTTGAATTTGTAAAAAAAGTTTATAAGAATGTTTTATTCCGCACTAACTAGAGGTATTCTGTTGGATTATAAATAAAGTATATGCCCCGGCATAGCCAGAAAGTTAGGGCGCTTGAATCACAATCTGAAGGTTGCGAGTTCAAATCCTTGTTACACCAAATATGCTCACCTTTCAGCGGTGGGCTCATTATAATGTGACGGTCACTCCCACTATTCGTTAGTAAATAACAACTCATGAGTTGGTGGTGATGATTAGCTGCCTTTCCTCTAGTCTTACACTGTTAAATTAGAGACAGCTAGTTCAGATAGCCGTCGTGTAGCTTTGGATGAATTTTAAACCAAATAAAGTGTAAGATTAGCAACTTGGTTGATTCATGCGTCAGGCTACGTGCAGGCATAACATTGATACACTCAGTCATACAAGTAACTACCTCCATTAACTTACACATAAAGTAGGTGTTATCTAATAATTCCAAAACTTTCTAATTTTACTGATAAATTAGAAAGCGTTCTTAATCTTGAATGGTGTAAAATTTTAAAATTAAATGGCATTTTATGTGAAAGTAACCTAAAAGACCAAGATAGAGATACATTGGGTTATGGAATTTTGACTACTGAACCAGAAGTTAGTAACATTGTCGTTGCTAAGGCCTTTATCTTGGTGTTAAGTAGCCAAATAATTCTGGTGACTGTAACTCTTATCACTACAGTCGAATGTACCGAGTCCGTTAAGCGGCACTGTAGCAGTGACATACTTTCAATACGCATCCCATATGACCAGCCACTAGGACGTAACCAGCCATAGTAACTTATGGCAGTGATAGTTCATTGCCGAATTTTTTGCTTCAAGCAATTTACATACTGTTTGTTTGCAGTTAAGCACAAAACTGCACAATGGGCTATCTCTGCTCTGTCCATTCACATGTATCGAAACCCAGTTTCTAGCGTTGTAAGTCCGCAGACGTACTGATGGGCCACTTTGAAAAAGAAGTTTATATTAAATAATTTATCCCAAAGAGAAACATTTCTTACAAGTAATGAAAGAAAGCTTGAAGTTTGAGGATATATTTTAAATATACAGCAGAATGTCAAAAGTCTGTATTTAACCAAATTAACTATGCAGTAAACTATTTATAGATTCTATTTACAGTTTCGTCTTAAACATTTTCTATATATAAGCTATTTTATTTTACTGTTAATAGCTGAGGGTGACAGTATTTGGTCATCGGCTCAAACGAGTCGTCACAATAGCTAATTTCAAAGCGTTATATTAAGAATTAATAACCTCTCATATATTGCAATCTGTTGGATAGAATAAATACTTAAATAACATTAGTACACGTTTTTATGAGTGCCGGACTGAAATATTGATCATATAAATAGACTATATAATAACGCCACCTTCCATTCAGAAGCTGTAATAATAATACGAGATTATTATAAAGTGTCTTCTAGCACACGAACCGTGATCAACCACGATTGTCTTCTAGCGTCGCCTGCCGGTAAGAAATATAACATGTCTAAAGTAATTGCATCACTCCATTTACTGAGGTAAAATGATATTTCCGTTAAGGTAACAATGCAGTGTCATCTGTTGGTTGAAAGTAATATAGTTATTAAAAATATGTTATTTCGTAGTGACGCTTGTAGGGTCAGAAACAGTACATATCTAAAATAATCATATAACATCATTTAACAGATAGAAAAACTAACGATTAGGAACAATGATTTTTTTTATTTCAAAATTATCTCATATCTGGACAAAAACACGAGAATTAATACGTAGTTTTACAACGGGCATAGCTGTACAGAAATAGTTTGAAGTAAATCTGGTAGCCGTCGCCACATAACAAAGTTTTCTGAGCGTAACACTGACGTGGTACTTACAGCTTCAGTTGCGTGGCTTTCCTTGGCAAGCAACAATATATCTTCATGTGCGCGTGATACAGAATGTTAACAGTCCAATAATCTCAATATTTACAAACAATTTTCACTTTCCAATTTTTTAGGAAGCAATTTCAGTGTGCGTTGTCACATGACTTAGCATTTCGGCAAGTGAAACTCTTATAGGCTTAATAAACTTGTATCTTACAAGATGATCGAATAAGATATAGTCAAGTAGAAATACAAGTTTGTCGATACCCATACGCAGAACTTGTGAAAAAGGCGGTGTGGCACAATAAAGGGAAAAGGAAAGGAGGGGCTGTAGGAAGTTGTAACAGGCACTGGCTGCTAGTTCCCACGCCACCTATGAACCCGACAGAGGAATTTCAGTAAACAGGTTACAGTTTCAGCTTCGGATTCGAGTTTTTCAAAACTCTTACATATTAGTTTATGCAGCCGCCTTATTACATAATAGAAAGTTAAGCTACAGAAATATCGAGAGAGATGGAAAAACACAGCAAAACAGCATTTTCGAGGATCACGTATGGTAACCAAATATATCTGCTTATTTTAAAGATACAACCTCAAATTTCTGACGTTGTTGGTAGACTCTCAGTATTGTAACGTTTAACAACTGATTTTAACAGCTTTACAAAAAAAGCAATAAGACAAACCACTCGACACTAACATTTTATGTTATAAGATTAAACAAGTAAGAGGACGTGGACAGCATCTTTATCTTCATCGATCAAAACAAAATATTTTTAAAATACATATATACTCACTTTCTATACTGATGTTTCTTTCTAATATTACAATATTTAACATTCCTCCGAAAGAGCATGTAAATAAATTACATCTTTTACGAAAAGAAATTCCCCCAGTGGCTCAGCATCAAATCTGAGGACATATATAACGCTAAGAATTAGGATTAGATACCCCTGATGGGCAACTCACAGATTGTCAACTTAAAATAGCTTTACCCTTAAAGCAACAAAATAAACAAATTTATAGTTTGGAAAACTGAAATTTCATAACTCTACCCCACCAGTGACATAGTTGTATGTCTGTGGACTTACACTGCTAGGAAGCAGGTTTCGATATCCGTGGTGGGCAGAGAACAGCTAGCCCTTTGTGTAACTTTGTGCTTAATAAACAACGTGACTCTAATCACTAACACGACATAAGTAGCACAGGCAGAAGCTGAATGGAAAAAGTACCCTTAGGCTTCTGCTCTTTCTCCCTTCTAGGTGGCCCATACATATTAAAACATAAACTCAACCCAGAAGAGACAGCAATTAATCAAACCTAATTCTTTACAAATAGCTATAGTTTTCTCAACTTTGCGTGACTCTACTCTACACGGTCGAACTGCACTTTATTGGTTTTGTCCTTGCCAAAATCTTTATAAGAAAGAAGACAACTGGGTGATTCAGAGTTTTCCGTACTTGAGAAAAAATGGGATGTTTTTAGAAAACATTAAATATATTTGTGTGTATAAAAATAAACGATTTAGCTCTTTTCTTTCACCATTACGTTTCTTAATATGAATTTAATAATTGAGTCAATAAGAACGTAGGCTATTCTTAACTACCTCCACAGATACACATCACCTAGTGAATACTTCATGAAGTTTAAACGTGCTTGTGGTTACTCAGGTGCAAGAAGACTAGAATTCACTCCATAAGAAAATATTCTAGCGGGTCACACCCGAAAACATAAACATAATTCGTGGACCTTTCTTTATTGAAATAATTCTGAACTTGACATAGATATACATATTTTTAGCACAGTGACGTTAACTTTAAAAATACGGTTCCCGCCATCAAAGTGTGTTTTTTTCTATTTTTAAATCTTCAATCTCTGTCGCCTATAACGCCAAGTACATCTTATGTGAAGATCATACGTTTTAACTTTCATTGACCTCTGACCTCGCACTGTTTTGTACTCATGTCATAAGTTGTAGTTTTTTAAAAATGATAACGTTAAAAACTGACTACGTAGTTTGGTAATTCCAAGCTCTAACCTTCCAAATTTGTTCACAAAATATTGGTGTTGGTTTAAATATTTTGAACTATTTCTGTGTAAACAAAGTGAGACTATAAAACAACGTACCCTAGTGTTAGGCAGAAAACCACAATAAAGAGCCCTTACTCTTCAATCGCTCAGTAATTAATATCCCATATCCAAAGATATGCTAAGAGATGTTCTCTCAGTTGGATAGCGACGTAGGACGATTAACAGACCTGTCACTGAATCTTCATGAAGTTAATAACCAGGGTATTAACACCTTACAATTACCGTAAGGTTCATACATAATGGTCTAAACTAGCTAATCAAAACCCGTTATCTCTTAAGGTGGCAATGAAATTCAACTTATCAACATTCGAAAGTCCTACGCTGACGTTCACAATATTAGAAGATCTGCAGTAATCACACTGGGAGGACAGGCACTGGGGTTCCTGGAATCCCGTCTTCCCTGGAAACAGGATATGAGGAACTGAAACCAGGTTTTTTCTCCTGTCTCTTATATATGGGTTCAGCAATGTCAGGCAATTACTTTATTATTGAAAATAAAAAAAATTCAACGAAGTTACTAATAAAACTGTATCATTACGACGCCCATGAGTTTATTTATGTGGCCAAGGGTTCAATATCGCACAATTAAATTAAAAAAAAAATGTTATTTAATGATTGAAAAGTTGAGGTTTCTTACAAAAGAACAGGCTATATTTTCGAATCTGTGTTGAAATGAAAGAATTTTGGCGTTTTTAGCTTACCTCAAAAACAAAAGAAACGTTTTAAAGTCGGTGGTTAATAGAAAAATACGAGAATATCTGCACAGTCTTAATATGATATAGTTATTGTTCTCGCTGTTAAGCACAACTTAAAATTTTACATATTGTTTGTATCAGCTTGACATGAAATATTTAACGGAATTCCATCGATACTCACTATTATATCCAATCAACTATTCCAATGCCACCGTACAATATAACCAAAGTTCACTGAGCGGCAAATTAATAGAACAATACCTCACCCTACAATACAATCAAAGTTCGCCGAGTAACTAGTTTGTTTTGTTTGTTTGTTTGTTTGTTTTTGGAATTTCGCACAAAGCTACTCGAGGGCTATCTGTGTTAACCGTCCCTAATTTAGCAGTGTAAGAAAAGAGGGAAGGCAGCTAGTCATCACCACCCACCGCCAACTCTTGGGATACTCTTTTACCAACGAATAGTGGGATTGATCGACACATTATAACGCCCCGCGACTGGGAGGGCGAGCATGTTTGGCGTGACGCAGATGCGAACCCGCGACCCTCAGATTACGAGTCGCACGCCTTAACGCGCTTGGCCATGTCGGGCCAGTAACTAGTTAATAGAACAATATGTACCGTACAATATAACCAATATATTCACTGAATTTTATATGCAAAAACGGCTCGTTTGGGTTGAGAAAATATTTTAAATAGAAGTTCACTGAGTGGACAAAGAGTGGAACGAAGAAATTAAGCATCAGCAGCGTCCTCTATCTTCGGTCTTTTCAATCACAAGTGCTATGTTCACTAGCTGTGTTTTGTAAGCTGAAATGTGTGTAAGTGTTTTTCTCATAGCAAAGACACTTGGGGCTATCTGCTGAGCCCACCGAGGGGAATCGAACCCCTGATTTTAGCTTTGTAAATCCGTAGACTTAAAGCAGAATTGATTTCTCCTTACAAATAATATTTTGCTCTATACGATTAAAAAAATATGGCGAGTTTCATAAAAAAGATAGGCCCAACATGGCCAGGTGGGTAAAGGCGTGCGACTCGTAATCTGAGGGTCGCGAGCTCGTATTCCCGTCGTACCAAACATGCTCGCCCTTTCAACCGTGGGGGCGTTATATTATAACAGCCAATTCCACTATTCGTTGGTAAAAGAGTAGCCCAGGAGCTGGCGGTGGGTGGTGATGATTAGCTGCCTTCCCTCTAGTCTTACACTGCTAAATTAGGGACGGCTAGGACAGACAGCCCTCGTGTAGCTTTGCACAAAATTCAAAAACAATAAAAAGATAATTTTAGAATCATAAAGGTAACCTTAAAATCTTTGTTACTGAGATTGATTTAGTAAATATCTTTTGAACTTCAATAAACGTAACTTGGTAATCATAGAAGAGATGGATTTTGCAAGAATTTGTAGTTTTACTAGATTTTTATAATATTCGAGTATAACTATATTGGTTACAAACAAATGAATCGAGTTTGATTGAGAAACAATGCTTCTGATAAATGTTATAATGCTATGTTTTCAGAACAACGCCTGTAATCGAATGCTCAGCCTTTAAATCCATAAACTTCTTAATTTGATGACTTTTGTTATTTTGAAGTTTTAACTTTTTTAATTTAGTTACCACGAGGACCGAACTACCAAATCATGAGCACGTGAAACTGTCCAAAACCCAACGCTCGTCGCGATCAAATAATATATATACATATACGGTCAGTAAAACCGTAACAGAAAAACACTATAGGAACAAGAAATGCAATACAACTTGCATAAACGCATATTTGTTTGTATAAAATTTTTTTTGAAAGTGATTCAACAATTCTCATGTATTGTACGTAATGGCACAAAAACACGAAGATACTAAACTAAGAAAGTGACCTCTGTCGATACAGCCAAACTACGTAGAACGAAATGTGTACACGTATAAAATAAGGTCGATGATATACAAACATGCGATATAGCTTAAACTTACACATGTAAGGGGTGGTGGGCGGTGCTCCCCCGGAAACTGTCGTGACTCTAATTGCAGGAATGGAGGAGGGGAGATATAAGGGATATTATTGCTCGCTTCATCAACTGTTAGGGTGGGGGCAGTTAAAACTCCATTTTTCTACCATTATTTTGATGGTTCCCATAGAAACGAAGCCTAACAGTGGTGACGTAGACCTGTGATAATTATGCCAAATTACTTCGGGACACGTGTAGGGTAAGGAGAGGAAAAGAGATTTAATCCTATATTTCGACAATGTTATGGAATCAAAAATGTTTTCACGAACATGAAAGTAAAGTGATAAAAATTTACCAATAGTTCCTCACTGAGTATATTTATAACGACTATAACATTTTTAAATATGAAAACTCGTAAGAACAAACAATAAAAATACCAGAAAGCATAGTTTCATTATTCTTATTGCATTTTGTTTGTAAGCTTGTAAATATAATTGTAAGAATTATTTTAAATTGAGAGGATTTTGGTGAAATACACTTTCACCTTCTGTTTGCGCACCCTAGTTTGAACCTGCCTTTTTTTAAGGAAATAGTACGGTCCACTATGATCACAGATATAATAAAAGTTTAGTGTTCTATAATACCCAAGAGGTACAAACTATAGTAATCAGTAAGCGAAATTTGTAGGTATATACAAACACAGAACACAAATAACATATTAAAAAACACAAAAAGGAAAACATATTTGTAGATGCAAAGATAGATAAGCACACACAAAAAATATGATTACGTATACCATAAAGGTAAGAGTATTACAAAATAGGCTTGCTAAATCCCACAGGTAAAGAAGAAAATTATATGAGATAAGAGTGACAGTTTTTGTCTCATAAAAAAGTGTATGTGAAATCTTTAACAAGCACAAATAGAAACAACAAGGATACAAATAAATGTTCTCCAAACTAGAAGAAAAACCTAACGATTTTAGTTTAAATATGCAAAGTGATTTTGCCGATTTCATTTTTCACGATCGAAAATGAGAATGCTATTTATGAATACAGTCGAATTAAAAAATTTCTTATGAGTACGATCGGTTTTGTTTGTAGAGCACAAAGCTATACCATGAGCTATCTGTTCAATGCCCAACACTAGTATCGAAACCCTGCAAGTCCTCAGACATGTCGCTGTGCTACTGGGGGAAAGGCAGTACGATCGAAGTTGAAACATTCACTACAGTATATTTTAAGTGCTCTTTTATGGAAAGTAAATCCAAGACAAAAACGAATCTTCTGGCAACATATTATTTCTATATTTTCTCTTCTCTTTAAACGAAATTTTATGCGAATTAAAAACTTATCACAAGAGTAGAAACCTTTACCTCTTTTTCCAAATTAGCCTATTATATGTTCACAGCATAGTAATCAAACCAAATTCAAGTGTTTATATAAATATACTTTTCTACACTTACTTATTCTAAAATAGAAAAATATTGTGACGTTAGTAATAATTTACTACAGACCTCACAGTTGCAATAGTTTTTGCAACAAGAATAACTGATACTAGTTGACGAACGGTCTTGTTTTTGCACAAAGCTACTCGTCTATCTGTGCTAGCCGTCCCTAATTTAGCAGTGTAAGACTAGAGGGAAGGCAGCTAGTCATCACCACCCACCGCCAACTCTTGGGCTACTCTTTTACCAAGGAATAGTGGGATTGACCGACACATTATAACGCCCCCACGGCTGAAAGGGTGAACATATTTGGCGCGACGGGGATGCGAACCCGCGACCCTCAGATTACGAGTCGCACGTCTTAACACGCTTGACCGTGCCGGGCCGGCGTATGGTCAACCCAACAAAAACAAAATGCTTAAAATGTTATTAAACCTGTTCATTTTACATAATTTATGTCTTGAACAAAACAAATTCACGAAAACAGATATTTTTCCCCACATATTTTCAAATATATTTTATATAAAATACATTCAAAGAGAGTGTTCCACTTGTTGAAATGCGAGAAACAGCATGGCTTTTCTATTGCTTATTTGTTTGGAATTAAGCACAGAGATACACAATGAGCTATCTGTGCTCTGCCCACCACGGGTATCGAAATTCGTTTTCTAGCGGCGAGATAGGGCAGACATGGCGCTGTAACACTAGGAGGGGGGAGGTTAAATACGTGCACTTTTTAAATTCTATATAAATGATTAAATCAAATCATATTACCAAAGTAAATAGCTTAGGACTGACAAACAGAATTTGCTCGAAAAGTCGTACAATACTAATAATTATTATTATTTTACTAAAGTAATATCATCTTCATCTTTATTCGTATTCTTACTCTGGAGTTATTAATGTTTAATGTCTCAAAGTTTGATTCAAAGAGAGGAATTTGACACCACAACAGCTCAAAAGTTAGTCACCATCTGATTCCACAACCATCCATCAACGACAATGTAGCTCGAGAATGCTGCACCGTCATTGGATAACTTTAAAAAAGGGCGGTCCGCAACTCAATCTCTCTTATTACACACACACACACAACCTGAATATTTATGTTTTGTTTTTGGAATTTCGCGCAAAGCTACACGAGGGCTATCTGCATTAGCCGTCCCTAATTTAGCAGTGTAAGACAAAAGGGAAGGCAGCTAGTCATCACTACCCACCGCCAACTCTTGGGCTACTCTTTTACCAACGAATAATGGGATTGACCGTCACATTATAACGCCCTTAGGGCTGAAAAAGCGAGCATGTTTGGTTCGACGGAGATTTGAACTCGCGACCCTCACATTAGGAGTCGAACGCCTTAACCTACCTGGCCATGCCGGATCCTTAATTGTGTGTGTGTGTGTTTTCATATAGCATAGCCACATCGGGCTATCTGCTGAGTCCACCAAGGGTAATCGAACCCCTTGATTTTAGTGTTGTTAATCCGTAGACTTACCGCTGTACTAGCGGGGGACGAAATGAAAAGCGTAAATAAATACACATGGAATATTTATGATTAAAATCCTACGTTTGCAATAAATATGAAAACTACCACGTTATACGACGTTAATCTGGATGATTTTTATCAAAAGATTTAAACAGTATTTTCTGTACATTGCTTCATCATTTCTAATTTATTCTTAAAATAGTGCAAAGTAGCTTCCCTAACTTCTTATGAATAATTTTACATACTACAAAAATCGGTCATAATAAATCTGTGAACAGAAGAAAGGAAGTCAAGGATAACGATGATATTTCCTTTTTATCTCGATGTTATTCTCACCTTATGTAAGAATTTTAAATCTGTATTACTCTTAGATTGAAAGTTCATATAAGAACAATAATATAGGGATAAGTTGAAACTAAGTTTGGTTTGTTTTCAATTTCGAACAAAATTACACGAGGGCTATCTTCGGTACCCGTCCCTAATTTAGAAGCGACAGGCTAGAAAGAAGACAACTATTCATTACCACTCACCGCCAACTCTTGCACTACTCTTTTACAAACTAATCGTGAAATTGACAATAAAATGATAATGCTCCCTACAGCTGAGAGGGTATTACAGCTGTGTTTGGTGGAACGGGGATTCGAGTCTGCGATCTCCAAATTCAGAGCCAAGTACCTTAACCAGCTACCCACGCTGGGCCGTGAAGATAGTTAAAAATAATACATAGAAAAGGTGAAATATTAAATAAAGAACTACTCAGAGAAGCTGGAACTTCAAATGAAGCACTACGAAAAATTTGACATGACAAACTTGAAACGTTTCTCAGTTTAAAAACGAAACATAAATCTCATTTCTACTAAAATAAATTTAAATTAGTCAAATAATAAATAAAACTAAAGATGAAATTAATCTAATGGAAACAACGAGTATTTATAAATTGAATGTGAATGTAGTCGAGTTTCCACTAGTCAAACTGGAAACAATTTAAAAGTATGGAAAAATTGAACGTAAGAAAAATGTTCAAAGTAAAAGTGAAAACCCTACACAAGCTGAACATGTAAATTATATTACACATGTTATCCAGAAGGGAACAAAAATTATTAATTGGGCTCAACAAATAATATGACGGCTAAAAAATTAGACAAACCACAGGAATAATGAGATAGTAAAAATGATTGTATGTTAAAAAAAGATTCTTTTTCAATTTCCTCGGGATGAAGTGATTTGACATTTAAACATATAGAGTTCTTTTCAAGATAGTTTATCGGTCTCACATTAAAAAGAAAATTGTTTACTAAACAATGTTGATAGTTTGAGTATTTTATTATATTCTTAACGTTTATGCGAGTACTTTGAATTTGAATTTTTCAATATCTGGAAGAGCTGGTAATAATTTAATATGACAATTGTAAGAAAGACAAAATCAGATTACATTGATTACTTCTCAACTGAATTCCCGACATCATAGAATTATCAGTGTTTAAACAAAGTTGATTGTTGTGTCATTTTACCTGAACACTGTGACAGTGAAAGTGTAAACAATTTGGCATTAAAGTCGATCACAATGAAAAACAAAGATCATTGTTACGTCACTTGGCAGTGAAATTGTAAACAATTTGGTGTTAAATCGGCAACACTGTTAAAAACAAAGATCACTGTTACGTCACTTGACCTGGATCACTTTTTGAAAAAGAATTAACAACCTAATCTAAGAAAACTTTGTAACTATACTAGTAATCGAAGTTACGGTTTGTATGTGAAAATCCGGTGCAGGTGTGCAAACTGCCTACGTCCCGTTATAAACATTGAATACAGCCACTAACAATTTAAAGCTAGTGACTAAATATATATATATTCTTTGTAAGTAAATGCAGGAAACCGATATTGTTTGACAAGAAAGTGCATACATTGAGAGAAACTGAAGATTGCACGTCATTCTGTTAGTTCTGAAAAACGTTCAGAAGGCAGCGGAAATACTTTGAATCTGAAGAACCTTTCGAATTGTCACCGATTTGTCCAATCATGTATTAATGTGCCACGAAAAATACCGCAGAAAAAAACAACATAGTTAATGAAACGGGTTCATTTTACGGTGTTGCACAGGTTCTATCATTTCTTCTCCGAAGACTTCATATTCTACGCTACTAGTAATTGAACATGGAGCACTGGACAACAGTGAAATTAAAAGCACATGGATACCTAACTTAGCGCCGGTATTTTAATATTTTAAATATAGAGTTAATAATATAACGTAAACAAACATTTCTCTACAATGTTACCATAATATTACAAGAGTTGTTTTTCAGATTTTATGGTGTATACTGGAGGGATTTAGACATTTTGACTATAACATTAAGGTGAGCGATTATAGAAATAGTAAGTAAACTTATGTACAGTTGTGTTTTACAAACGTCTATGAATATCATTAAACAACACTTAATAAAAGGAATCCCTGAATTGAAGCATCTCTGAGTTTTTAACATTCTGATAATTTCAACGTCTAGGATATAGGTAAAGCTATCAGCAAGCTTAACAGTTTGTATAGAAACTAAAAATAACTATGTATATATAAGTTTATGAAGTCATATAACAATTAGAATCTGTTTTAGAAGCATGTAATTCATTAACGTTTTCACATTTTATATAGTTCTATCGAATATCTGGAACTCATTCTGAAGTTTGTGTTGTTTTTTCTTATAGCAAACCCACATGGGGCTGTCTGCTAAGCTCACCGAAGGGAATCGAACCGCTGATTTTAGCGTTGTAAATCCGCAGACTTACCACTGTACTGACTGTGTAGTTATTCCCTGCTCGAACTGATCACTTTCATTTCCAAACTTATGATGACATCATTTCATGCCTCTTATTATTCCGTTTCAGTATTTGTTTCTTCGTCTGGACGACATCTTGTGTACACAGAAGACTGTAAGTCCAAGCCAGAGACCCTAATATTAAACTGTGGATCAGACGGAAGGTGATCAATTGGCACCACCCTCCACCCTTAATAACTCTTATCTGGCTGAAAGTTCAAACTTAAAATTTTGGATCTACCCCGCGGATGCCTTAACGAATGGCCAAGCTTGCCTCGGGCCCTGTCTAGTTGAAGTACTTATATGGTGAATTTTATGTATCTCAGTGTTAATTACAACATGTAGTACGAGTCTAATATACTGATATAATGCTACATTTCCATTTTCTGGTATTCGGATTCTATTAATTCGACCTATTATTCTACTCTCTATATAACTGACGTTTGTTTGTTTTGGAATTTCGCAAAAAGCTACTCGAGGGCTATCTGTGCTAGCCGTCCCTAATTTAGCAGTGTAAGATTAGAGGAAAGGCAGCTAGTCATCACCACTCACCGCCAACTCTTGGGCTACTCTTTTACCAAGGAATAGTGTGATTGACCGTAACACCATAATGCCCCTACAGCTGAAAGGGCGAACATGTTTGACGCGACCGGGATGCGAACTCGCGTCCCTCAGATTACGAGTCGCACGCCTTAACACGCTTGGCCATGCCCGGCCCTATAGCTGACGAAGTTATATATTTGTGCCAGAAAATCAAAAGCTAACAACAGAGCATGGTTAAAAAACAACTGAAGATCGTTACAGTTTGAACTTTGGGAAAACAAGATATTCAACCTTGCAGATATAAAGTTCATTCAGAGAGTTTTGGTTTCAGAGCAAAACATATTATATATATTAATAAAAACAAATCTCCGGATATTCTGTGATTGTTTTTACGACATCTTTGATGCTAGTATAGTAGAACTTTATTAATTTACTTAAATGTGTTTATATATTAGTGCACATCTGTAAGCCATTTGCATTGATACATAAATGAATATTCAACTCGGACTAGACTACCTATGGTCGTAGCACGAGATGCGCGAGACAGCAGATGGTCTTACTTCCTGTCACCGGCTAGCAGCTCAAAATGATCTTTACCGCTTGCCTACTGCAATTATAGCGGCGAGATGTACCCGATTTACAGCCAGGGAATTTTCCTCTCAGTTCCGATTCGCCCGACCCGAGAAAGGAGTTTACGTTACTAAGGAAACGCGCAGTCTCTCTAGTCCCTCTCGGACAAATTCTGATGTTTGCCTCGTTGTTAACGTTCGAGTCTTAGGTAAAATGCATTAAAAAACATAAGTGTGTAGTTTTGTTTAATTACGGAGTCTGTGTTAGCTGGTTCACGTTCTTAGTTGGTGGACGGCCGGTCATTATCGTACATATTTTATTTGTCACTTAGTTTGAGTTCGAACGAAATCAGGACACTTGAAAACACAAGCGTTCGCCTTTTTCCATAACCTCTAACGAAAACAAAACACAAGTTATTCTGTTTTTACTTGATTTACTGTAATAACGTCTCTACAACACCGACTTCTGCCTCGAACAATTATTTACCTGTGGATTGACTATCTACTGTCTGTCGGGTACACCACTTGGGTAGGATGGATGGGAGAGACTGTGCTTAAAATCGTTTATTTAGTTTGGGATAATTGTATATGTATATATATATATACATGTGTGTGCATATAATGTGTAGTTTACATTATTTGAATCATTATTAAATTGTACATAATATAAACAGAGGAAGTGCTTCTGAATAGATTGATATTTACGTATTAACTTTAAAAACAACCAAGAATGAACAGTTTCAATGCGGAAAGTTTACAGACTTGCAACGTTAAAATGAGAGGTTCGATTCCATGCGGTGGGCAGAGTGCAGCTTTGCATTAAGGAATCAACAACAATATCGTTCAGTCAGTTCGTGGACCAACAATAAGAATTTGTCTGCACGTCACTGAAATCTGTAATGATCGTCTGTGTAACAGTTAATTTCTATTTATTTTCATTATTTTCTCTATGTGTGTAAACATTTTTATGTGAAACACTTGATTTTTGTTAGTAGCTATGCTTTTTTGTGTATGCAACATTGATCTTGTATGCAAATAAATATTTTCTGTTTATGTAACATTGACTTACATCATTACCCGATGGTCTTTGTACGTATATAACCATTTTCCTTCAGTACTCACTGATTTCTGTGTGCACAATTACATTCTGCAAGTACCCACAGGTTTCTTTCTATTTAATACCTGCTTCCCGTCATTGGATCACTTGTTTTCCTAGTTTAATTATGTCTTACACAGTAGCCTAAAATAAAACCATTCTTGACGATTAAACTGTCTGTCTGTATACGTGTTTCTTATTACATAAACTGTTTCCATTATAATTTCGTTAAACAAAAGCTGTAGTCGTATTTTATGTCGGTTTAGTTTGGTTTGTTTTGAATTTCGCGTAAAGCTACACGAGGGCTATCTGCATTTGCTGTCCCTAATTTAGCAGTATAAGACTAGAAGGAAGGCAGCTAGTCATCACCATCCACCGCCAACTCTTGAACTACTCTTTTACCAACGAATAGTCGGATTGACCGTAACACCATAATGCCCCTACAGCTGAAAGGGCAAACATGTTTGGCACGACCGGGATGCGAATTCGCGTCCCTCAGATTTCGAGTCGCACGCCTTAACACGCTTGGCCATGCCCGGCCCTATAGCTGACGAAGTTATATATTTGTGCCAGAAAATCAAAAGCTAACAACAGAGCATGGTAAAAAAACAACTGAAGATCGTTACAGTTTGAACTTTGGGAAAACAAGATATTCAACCTTGCAGATATAAAGTTCATTCAGAGAGTTTTGGTTTTAGAGCAAAACATATTATATATATTAATAAAAACAATAACCTAGTTAAAAATAATTGTTTCTGATCCACCAAGCAAGTCGTAACTATAACTTCACTTTACGTATCAAATAACTGACACAATCGATGAAACAGTAAATATTTATACCCTAAACATTAAACTATACAATAGAATACAAGTCAAACATATCATGCAAGGCATAAGACAATGATGCCAGCGAATTATACGTCATAGTTATTGACTTAATTTAGTAAATGGGCCGGACGAGGCCTGATACTTAGCGTGAATTCATGGTTTGCGTCCCGTTACTCCAAATATTCGAAACGTTACTCTATTCAGTCAGACAAAAATAGCCAAGAAGTTGGCTGGTAGTGCTGTCTAGCTACCTTCTCTTTTAACTATCAGTTTAAAATTTTGAACAGCTTTGCGTGATAATTCTGAAGCAAAGAACGACTTCAATGAAGAAAAAATGTGCAGACTTACATCCAAATCTCACTTTCTTGTACTTCTTTAACCTATGATCCCGTACTCAGCGAATAAAATAAAAAAATATACTTCCTTGAAATAGATTTAAAAAAAAGATGTATGCTTACGAACAGTACCTGTAGAATGGTGTCCCCATCCATCATGCTCTCGTGATAACGAAACTCGCGGGTTGTTGGGCCGAGCTCTTGGGATTTTCTATCCTTCTCCAGGTGGTGACGGAAAACAGCTGGAAGGGATTAAAAATTAAACGAGGTGAACTTTTGATTATAATATCTATAATTATGAACAACTGCAGTTCTTATGTCAAGTTTTATATATAATTTGTTGTTAATTGAGAAAAGTAGTTTAAAATAACAAGTGCAATAGCCTAAAAAATTCATTCTCAGCAGCGTCATAATAGTGAAGTTTCTCGATAGATACAAAGGTAATTGGAACTTATGGATAGCAAAACAACAACAAACACAGACATCTAATTGTATTTTACTAATTTATTCAATGGAGTGAGAAAACGTATATATTTAGACAAACGTAGTTTGATACTAATAAGCCGTTTGAATTAGTTGGAACGAAATAAGCACTTGAGGGTTAGATATGATATCTAAGTGTGGTGTTAAGTGTGGTGCATATTCTTTACATAGAGTGTCGGTCTTAGTAAAGTTTGACAATGTGATACAAATACACTGAAATATTTTAAAACCTGTAACATTAATGCCACCAAAACTTAGTGATGTGAATAGGTACACTGAAATATCTACAATATTACCAAAGTATTTTCTTTAGTCGACAAAGCTGTCCTCCAGAGTTTAGTGAATTGGTTCACCAATATGAAAATACTTCTCTTGTTTCAAAGCATACAGTATATTATTGTCACTAAATTTAATAAAAGTAACTTACTCTCATGGAAATATATCTTATATTTCGAAAATAGAATACTTTTGGCACTGTAGTTTAGTGCAGTGATTCTCTTCCGTTTCAAGACTTCCCGTATTTCAAAGTGTACAGTCTTGTTTGGCCCAACATGGCCAGGTGGTTAACGCACTCGATTCGTAATCTGATAGTCGCAGGTTCGAATCCCCGTCACACCAAACATGCAAGGCATTTCAGCCTTGGGGACGTTATAATGTGACAGTCAATCGCACAATTCGTTGGTAAAAGAGTAACCCAAGAGCTGGCGGTGGGTGGTGATGACTATCTACTTTCCCTCTAGTCTTACATTGGTAAATTAGGAACGTCTTGTGCAAATAGCCTTCGTGTAGCTTTGCGAGAATTTCAAAAACAGCCCTCTAGTCTTGCGTTGTTAAATTAGGTACGGCTAGCGCATAGAGCCCTCGTGTAGTTTTGTATCAAATTAAAAAACAATAATAAACAAATAAGCAGTCTTCTTTAAGAGTACTTTGGAAATATATATGTATATATTTATTATTTATCACATAATTCTTGTTATAACTGTAGACTCCGCCTCGAACTTTGCAAAATTCTTTATCTTCTTATAGTTTCACCGATGATATTCCTGGTTTCATTCTTATTACATCACTCCATCTCGTGACTGGCCTTTCTGTTTGGGCTTGGCATGGTCCAGTGATAAGAACACTAGGCTCTCAACCTGCCTATCCCTAGTTCGAATCCCGCCACCCAACAGGCTCGCCCTTTCAGTCGTGAGAATGTTATAATGTAATAATAAAGTCTCACTGTTTGTTAGTAAGGAGTATCTTGTAATTTTGAATCACTAACGCAAATAACCCTTGGATAGCTTTGAGCAAAATTTGTGAAATGAACAGAACTATTTTATTTTCTACCTCATCTGTTCTTCAAAAGATGTTGTTTTTTCATGCACGTCTTGCATATTCTTTCGATGTGATCAAAATTATTACAGTGATATCACGGTTTATTGTTTGGGTTTGTTTGGAATTTCGCGCAAAACTACAGGAGGGCGATCTTCGTCAGCCGTCTCTAATTTAGCAGTGTAAGACTAGAGGGAAGGCAACTAGTCATCACCCCTCACTGCCAACTCTTGGGTTACTCTTTTAGCAACGAATAGTGGGGCTGACGTAACATTATAACGTCCCCACGGCTAAAAGGTCGGGTATATTTGGTGTGACGGGAATTCGAACCCGCGACCCTCAAATTACGAGTCGAGCGCCTTAAACACCTGTCCATGCCGTGCCTTACGATTCAACCAAGTACTTGAAACTTTAATTATTTTGGTAACCAATGACCTTTTCGTATGGTCATCTTTCTTGTCGTTGTTAGCCCTCTCTCAATCCGTACAGAATAATTTTTGTTATTAATAATGCATGATCCTAAATACTATGTTCCTGTTTCAGTTTCTTCTCTGTAATCTCTAACTTCCCTTTCACTATATCTTTAGTTTTGTTTACATTTAGCGCTGAACAAAAAATAATAATTTTATCATTCACTCTTCTGACGAATCTTCTGAGTTGTTCCTTTTCCTAGCAGATCACAATTGTACCATCGCATCAAAAAGAGATATTGTGTAACATTCCGCTTTGTTCAGTATTTCGTTCAAACCCTTCTAATACTTCACTAACATCATTGTTTATTTATTTATCTGTTTCTTTCTTTCACATCCGGTGTTTATCTAGCCTAAAGGGTAACGTGAACCATTTTATGCCCCAAATATTTTCTACCTTCTTCAAAAACGTTTTTTTATTGCAAAATGAGCTATCAGCGCTCTCTACTTCGTAGGGAATAAAATGGTATTATAGAAACGGTTTCTCGACTTATCGGAATTTTAAAATCTGTGACACAAAACGATTAAAAGATAATTGTTATCTGAAGTGTGATCGGAAATGCGATTAATTATTCATTCGCCATTTGAGCCATTGCAATCCATCTTCAATATGTAGTATTGTAATCATAAATAGCGAGGAAAATCTGATAATGTAGTTCAATTCTTCAAACCAAATCATAAATTATTCAGTATCACTTATTCAAACTAATTTTGTAGACTTCGTTTTCAACGTCTGATGACCTTTCATTGGGTGTGACATAGATTCCAAGAACATTTCACAATGAGACTGAAGTCTTTTGAACCTGCACAGCAAGAGAAGGAGCAAGCGTTGTCATCCACTACGAAGTTAAGGCCAATCGCACCAATATATGATAGCACAAGAAGACGCTAATATATAGTTTTTGTATAGGTGCTGCATTGATTGAATCTTTTTTGCTTACGCCATCACTGCCAGATGCACTAGGTTTTTGTATGAAAAGGGGTATCCATTTGTTGTATCGCAACATGGAGAAGCCCAACTCATCTCTAAAAAGAATGATACTCCACGTGTCCTTCGTAAACTGATGGCGTTTTTGATATACTTGAAAATAAGCCATTTTGTATTTTGTGCTGTGAGCAGTATATAATCTACTGATCAAATGCCACTGTTCGATTAGAGTACCCCAAAAGCTGGTGATAATTCATTTTGGATAATTGCCTTCTCTGTAGACTTTCAGTTTAAAACTAGGGACATCTAGCGCAGATACCAGTTGTGTTTATTGTTATGCACAGATAATCGAAAGAAATAAACCTAGGAAATTTCAAATTAAAGATAATGTTTTAATCCACCTTATAAAGTAGTAAGTTGACAACGTATAGTGATATTTTTTTGTATGTATGATACACCTCAGTAGCTCAGCGGTATGTCTGTGGATTTACAACGCTAAAAATCGGGTTTCGAGACCCGTGGGGGGCAGAGCACAGGTAGCTCAATGAGTAGCTATGTGCTTAATTTAATACGAATACACATGCATGATAATAATAAACATAAGTACCTTTAACAACGCATCATAAAATTTTCGAAGAGAAAATTTACGAAAAACAGATTTATGTCAAAATTAGCAGTTTACCTCTAAACGATAAATTAAAACGATATCAATAGGCTACAGTCAACACAAATACAAATATAACTGAACCAGAAGTTAACAAAAAATTATTGTTTCCAAAATATGAAAGTTTCCAAGAATGGAGTGTGCAAGTTAAAAATAAAGAAGAAAGAAACGATAATCTGCTGCAAACTCAGTAGGTCTACAATAAAAACCTATTGACCGTTTCCATGGAAACCAATCGATTTGACAAGTACACCTGATGAAAATATCGAGTATACAAGGAAAGCCATCACAATTTCTCAGCCCATGTTCAATCATCCTTTTGCAGCGCCACCTTTCTGCACGAAGGAGATGTTTGTCATTTGCTAGAATATATATAAATAATCAATACAGAGGAAACTCAATATATAATTATACTATAGCACAGCTACAATTACTTTACTTAAATATGTTAAATATTCATATCAAACTGTTCACAGGACCCAAATGATTTATGTTTTTTAATAGAAAATCCCAGTTCACTTGAATCCTCAGATCAGTCTGTCAGAACATAAATATTTATGTTTTTCAGTCCAGTTAATCAATGAGTTTAACTTCTCAATTTTAAATATATTTTAAAGTTTATCTGAACGTAATTTGAATGAGAAAGAAGCACGAGAGGATTGACTTGAAAGAAATCACGTTAAGATATAACGACACTTGGTGGTTAAAACAATCGTTTACAAATACAGTCAGATACATAAATGAAACGCATTTAATCTATGTAGACATATACAAGCTTTTATACTGGGAGGTTCAGATCTGCTATGTAAATTACAGACGCTTCATAGCTGTAATTATTGTCTCATGTTAGGCGTGGGAAATAGTACAGTACAACAGTGTTATGTATTAAGTACTCACGTTACTACAATAGTTAGCTTGTAAATCTTACTTAACCAGTTTAATCCTTCTGTCCATCTTATCGATTTATCTATATCTGACTCTCTGACTGTCATCGATGTGTCTAGATTATTTGTTTATCAATTGGCCATTAATTTATTTTTCTGTCTACTTGTCATCTATTTATATGACGAAGTATCTATCTGTTGTGAAATTATATATTCTTCTATCTGCCTATTTAATTCTCTAAGTTAAGAATGCACAGTTTCAAACCCTGCGGTTTGTACCATATACTTAAATTTCAGTTCTGAATTATGCACTTTTATCCTCACACATGTGAGCAAAGTGCCGAGAGGTTTTGTGCGTATAACCCACGAAACTGGTTTCTTGAAATATAAGCTACTGAATTTGAACTATTTTCTCTTCTTCCTATTGTACCCCTGAACCATTGTCGAACCCGCGACCTTCAGATTGCGAGTCGAGAAATATAAAACACACGTACCGAAAGGGCTATCTATGCTCTGCTCTGCCCATCACAGCTATCGAAAACCTGTCACACCAAACATGCCCGCTTTTTCGCCAGTGGTGGCGTTATTATGTTCAGTCGACTTTTAGGGCAGATGGCGTTAGTGTAGCTTTGAGCGATATTCAACGAAAAAATTTTCCATCCTTTTACTCTCTATCTATTTTACCTTTAACAAATATTGTATATTAATTTAAAGCACTAACATAAGCAAAAACACTGCTTTAATTCTTAATATTACACTTATTAACTGACCAGGAAAAGCAGTAAAATCAATAACTGTAGTCAGGAATGCTACTATAACCAGAACTGCTATAGTCAAGATGATTGTAATCAAAACAATTGAAGCCAAGACTACTATAGACAGAAATACTGTAACCAGGACTACTGTTTTACTACATTCATGAAATCAGTATGAAGCGATTCTGTGGTTATGAAAGAAACGTTGGTTTTCGACTAAAATAGACTTGCACGTGCTGTTTGTATTTTAGGTTATCTACTAACATAGAACACTGTGATTAATTCTGGAACAAAAATAGCGCATTTTTTTGTTTCCTAGAGTTAAAGCTGGCAGATATCTAGAAACATATAAAACACTCTTAGACCTCCAACATACTGAAGAGTACGCAGTATTGGGGATAACATCCCAAACGATCACCGTGTTTCAGAGATGGTATAATCCTATACTCTGAAAAAGTATAAATGTTTGAGATGTGGTGTACAGAAGTTAAGCACGTGATATTAAAAAATGCTATTGAACTATTATCGTTTCATTACAAGATATGTTGCCTTGTCTGGTCATGCTCCATCTGACAACTGTGATTCATAACATTGCAAAAAGCTTTATTGTGAAGTTGTTATGGTCAAAGCACTTTGCGAATTATTTTCTGAGTGCTTTCATAATTCATCTAGTGTACAAGAATGGCGGTTTCTCGCCATCTGTTTTAACAGTCCAATTGCACAGAAAACCATAGATAGTGCATCCAACAACCTGATCTAGATGTCCTCGTACGGAATAGCATGAATACCCACTTCATTTTCCAGTTGCTTAATGTATGCAATGGTTGAACAGGAGGTATTACTGAAATCCTTGTTCTAGTGAGCCCATGAGAGATAATTTTTAACTAGATTGTGTACTGTTGCCTGGTGGACTGATTTTTATATTTGTGACTTCTCAATTATTACAAGATACTGCACTTTGCTTACTACAAGTTGAATATATTGTTATCCAATGTCATTAAGTACAAGTGATATCTCTGTTTTGGAAAACCCATTCACCGATCTGAATACATCTGTGAATTGAGTTTGTGAATATTGTGCGTCGAAAAGGGGTGCTGCACACCATCTTCAAAAGTGATCAATATTCTCTGGCATCAAACTACCTAAGTCACGCCAGAAAGTGCTAAAATATAGTAGTCATACATATCGTTCCACCGCGACAATACATCGGCGGTGGTTGCCACTTGACTTGCATATTTTCGTATTCAACGATGATTTTATATAACGTATAGAATTCCCTGTAAATCGAGGAGTTTTAAGATGCATATCTCATTAGAAAAGATAAAGTCTAAATAGATCTAGAAATATATACTTAGAAATGAACTTCAACAATAGATAGATTGTCCACAGGTAAGTAAAACTGTTACAATGGAAACGCGTATAGTGATTACTGCATAAATATGAATAAGCAGTTAGAGATGGTTCGATAAATACACTGATGTTAAGAATACTTAATCGAATAAATAGACAAACCTAACTGTTCAATCCAAATGAACAATTGCAGATATACAATTGTATAAACATAAAAATACTGTATGTTGTATGCCCCTGTAACTATTTTGCAGAGTGTAGATGGATCATCACCAAAATTGGTATGGAAGTTTATTCCGTTCATGCAAGGTTACGAAAAAAAATCTTAGTTTTACGTTTTGCATTTTGTATGGGTGTTTTACGTCTTTATCTCCTATAGATGGCTCTTCACTGAATCTGGTATGAAAATTTCATGAGTCCGTACAAATTTTCAATGTTGTTTATTACGTTTTCATGGACATTGTTTGCCTTTTTTAAACAAGTATATTTAAGAAATGTAGCTTTTCATTTCCTAAGATAACCTTCCATTAATCATGAATTTATTTAAGTTCTGTCAAGGGAACGGCTATTCAAGTTAATATTACAGATAGACAAAAGAACTGATAAGACAGAAAGATACCAATAACGTCATTGTCGTTGCTTCTTACAGAGGGCTCAAACAGAGCTTCTCAGGACAGGGGAGAAGAGAGGTAAAGGTTATATTATATACTGTATACTATTCTTATCACTTTTGTGTTTACAGCTTAACATAACACGATACTGACATACAGAAACGTAAAACATTATATTCAGCATGCAAAGAAATGTGAAGTGTTTTGTACACGTATGATTGATGACGTCAGAACAATGAATTTTCCCTCGCCTTATGTATAGTTGTGAGGTCTTATATATTACGAACACCATTAAGATGTACCTATGAAAATTCTTCGTACGATTGTTTACCTAAGCCACCTGTTGGAAACGTCATCACGATTCGTCAAAAGTTATTGACGTTGTTCGTCAGGCCCTGGAATTGTGCATACTATAATGTTTACGAATTTCACTGGAGTTGAACAGTGGTTTACAGTGATCGATGATAAACATCACACCTAAATTACATTCCCTTGTCTTGTGACTCAAAAAAAATGTTGAAAATCTCATGCTTGTATTTACGTCATATTTTACAGTCCTATGGCTAATTTTATGTCATCATTCAAGATTCAATTCCCAGTTTTATGTCACCTTTGAAGATTCTATGACTGGTTTTGTGCCATCTTTAAATATCATATGACTGATCTTATGTCATCTTTGAAGATCTCATGACTGGTCTTATGTTATCTCTGGATATTCTGTGATTGTTTTTACGACATCTTTTATGCTAGTATAGTAGAACTTTATTAATTTACTTAAATGTGTTTATATATTAGTGCACATCTGTAAGCCATTTGCATTGATACATAAATTAATATTCAACTCGGACTAGACTATCTACGGTCGTAGCACGAGATGCGCGAGACAGCAGATGGTCTTACTTCCTGTCACCGGCTAGCAGCTCAAAATGATCTTTACCGCTTGCCTACTGCAATTATAGCGGCGAGATGTACCCGATTTACAGCCAGGGAATTTTCCTCTCATTTCCGATTCGCCCGACCCGAGAAAGGAGTTTACGTTACTAAGGAAACGCGCAGTCTCTCTAGTCCCTCTCGGACAAATTCTGATGTTTGCCTCTTTGTTAACGTTCGAGTCTTAGGTAAAATGCATTAAAAAACATAAGTGTATAGTTTTGTTTAATTACGGAGTCTGTGTTAGCTGGTTCACGTTCTGAGTTGGTGGACGGCCGGTCATTATCGTACATATTTTATTTGTCACTTAGTTTGAGTTCGAACGAAATCAGGACACTTGAAAACACAAGCGTTCGCCTTTTTCCATAACCTCTAACGAAAACAAAACACAAGTTATTCTGTTTTTACTTGATTTACTGTAATAACGTCTCTACAACACCGACTTCTGCCTCGAACAATTATTTACCTGTGGATTGACTATCTACTGTCTGTCGGGTACACCACTTGGGTAGGATGGATGGGAGAGACTGTGCTTAAAATCGTTTATTTAGTTTGGGATAATTGTATACGTATATATATACATGTGTGTGCATATAATGTGTAGTTTACATTATTTGAATCATTATTAAATTGTACATAATATAAACAGAGGAAGTGCTTCTGAATAGATTGATATTTACGTATTAACTTTAAAAACAACCAAGAATGAACAGTTTCAATGCGGAAAGTTTACAGTTTGTTTGTTTTGGAATTTCGCACAAAGCTACTCGAGGGCTATCTGTGCTAGCCGTCCCTAATTTAGCAGTGTAAGACTAGAGGGAAGGCAGCTAGTCATCACCACCCACCGCCAACTCTTGGGCTACTCTTTTACCAACGAATAGTGGGATTGACCGTCACATTATACACCCCCACGGCTGGGAGGGCGAGCATGTTTAGCGCGACCCGGGCGCGAACCCGCGACCCTCGGATTACGAGCGCACGCCTTAACGCGCTCGGCCATGCCAGGCCGAAAGTTTACAGACTTGCAACGTTAAAATGAGAGGTTCGATTCCATGCGGTGGGCAGAGTGCAGCTTTGCATTAAGGAATCAACAACAATATCGTTCAGTCAGTTCGTGGACCAACAATAAGAATTTGTCTGCACGTCACTGAAATCTGTAATGATCGTCTGTGTAACAGTTAATTTCTATTTATTTTCATTATTTTCTCTATGTGTGTAAACATTTTTATGTGAAACACTTGATTTTTGTTAGTAGCTATGCTTTTTTGTGTATGCAACATTGATCTTGTATGCAAATAAATATTTTCTGTTTATGTAACATTGACTTACATCATTACCCGATGGTCTTTGTACGTATATAACCATTTTCCTTCAGTACTCACTGATTTCTGTGTGCACAATTACATTCTGCAAGTACCCACAGGTTTCTTTCTATTTAATACCTGCTTCCCGTCATTGGATCACTTGTTTTCCTAGTTTAATTATGTCTTACACAGTAGCCTAAAATAAAACCATTCTTGACGATTAAACTGTCTGTCTGTATACGTGTTTCTTATTACATAAACTGTTTCCATTATAATTTCGTTAAACAAAAGCTGTAGTCGTATTTTATGTCGGTTTAGTTTGGTTTGTTTTGAATTTCGCGTAAAGCTACACGAGGGCTATCTGCATTAGCTGTCCCTAATTTAGCAGTATAAGACTAGAAGGAAGGCAGCTAGTCATCACCATCCACCGCCAACTCTTGAACTACTCTTTTACCAACGAATAGTCGGATTGACCGTAACATCATAATGCCCCTACAGCTGAAAGGGCGAACCTTGGATTGCGAGTCGAGTGCCTTAACCACCTGGCCATGCCGGACCATTTTATGTCGGATTTTCGAAGATTGCGCGTCAAGAATAACGTATATTTTAAACTTTTACAAATGTTTTTGCCCCCCAGTGGCTCAGCGGTATGTCTGCGGACTTACACGCTAAAATTCGGGTTTCGATACCCGTGGTAGGCAGAGCACAGATAGCCCATTGTGCAGCCTTGTGCTTAATTCAAAACAACAACAAATGTTGTTTTTTTTACGGCAGGACGACTTAGAATATTTTCCTCCTTTAAAAACAGCAACATTATTAGGACTTCATTATCTGAAATATTTTTTCTTTATTTAATTTGTTTGTTTGTACATAATTCTTGTGCAAACCTACACCAGAACTATCTGAACTGATAGACTAGAGAGAAGGAAACTTTTCAAGAGCACCCACAACCAGCTTGTTGGCTACTTTTGAATAATCGAATAATTTGTATTTACAGTCTCTCCTGTAGCGCCGCTCGGTTTCAAACGTGCTGAGTCTTTTTTTTTTTTTAGTACCAAGACGATAACCATGAACTATCGAAACCACTGTCTAAGTACACTAACCGATAGGCCCAGCCCCGCCATTTATTTCACGTGAAATACAACACAAACTATAATTTCAAAACACGCTACACTACACTGTCATTTCACAAGGAAATAGCGTGACAATGATATCGCTAAAACAAAGTAAATTTATAATTCATAATATACAAGTGCTTAAAAGCAAAAAGTAAAGCAATGAATAATAGACAAGAACATGAAAACAAATTCCCATAACTTACTTTCTACAAACTAATGCGCATTTAAACTCAAGAAAAAAGGTAAGTTATGAACAATGCACTTTTAGAGTGCCTACTCTGAATTATCACTAGAAAGCTCTATTATTATAACATAATTATTACACCCCGCTATTACAGCGGTAAGTCTACGAATTTATAAAGCTAAAATCAAGAGTTCGATTCTCCTCGGTGGGCTCACCAGATGCGGTTTTGCTACAAGAAAAACACATATAATATAATTATTATGATCAGACGGGTGATACCACAGCATGTTTATTTAGAGATTTACCTCTAATTTGTGTAGGATTAGATTTATGCACTTCTTACAAATTTGAATATAAACATTTTCCATAGACTTATTTATACGGTGGTATTAGGATGTATGGGATTTAAGTAGTACAAGTGTGCATTATTTGTTAAAAGATACTGCAAGTCTAGTTATATTTGTTACAAATTACACTTCACTTTTCAAATACCTGCCACTTGTCAAGGTTGTTAAAAGTAGTAAAACAGCTTACGACTAAGCCTAAACTAATTATTTATATTTAGTTTTATAGTTCATCTGCCGATAATATATTGTGCTTAACAACCTAAGAAGAATTACTATCAGTATTAACTACTTATATCGATACTACTTGCTAATCCTAATACTTATTAGCAGTGACTTTCCGGCCTGGCCGTGGGTTTGCCGCTGGCAGCGTACAAGTTTCAGGTTGAAATGAAAGAGCAGATGCTTTCCTAATGGTAAACAAGGTACTTCTATCCAAAACTAACGACTTTATTAACATTCGCTAAATTAACATCGACAAGATCAGACAGAAACACTAATTCTTCCATCAGAAGCTGTTCAGTCAAAGACTGTTTATTTATTATTCATCAGGTTGAGCTGACCTGTATACTAGTAGACAAGATAAACACACCAATTAAGATAGCTACACTGAAAATTAGTCTTATAACGACAACAAGGCTGTTTCAACAGCTGTAAATGTATGCCCAATAAAGAAAATCTCACAAAGCATGTTAATTCATACGAAAGTTTTGCGTATCGTGTTAAATGTTTTAGCGTATTTTGGATGTTTTAGTTTCTAGCATTCAATTTATTATCGAAGATAACTGTTCAAAGAGATTTCTTGCTTGGTTATATGATATTATAAATTAAGAAAGTCGTATGTTTTATACTTGAAGCCTCGACCCGGCATGGCCAAGCGTGTCAAGGCGTTCGACTCGTAATCCGTGGATCGCAAGTTCGAATCCCGGTCGCACCAAACATGCTCGCCCTTTCAGCCGTGGGGCCGTTATAATGTTACGGCCAATCCCATTATTCGTTGGTAAAAGAGTATCCCACGAGTTGGCGGTGGGTGGTGATGACTAGCTGCCTTCCCTCTTGTCTTACACCGCTAAATTAGGGACAGCTAGCACAGATAGCCCTCGAGTAGCTTTATGCGAAATTCAAAACAAACCAAAAACACACACAAACTTGAAGTCTAACGCAGCATCCTTGCCTAACAATACTTTTAGCTCTCGTGTCTTGAATACGTTTAAGGTTTTAAAACTAAGTCCTTTGAAATTCAAGTATTTATTATCATCATGAATGAACTTGGTAGCAACATACAGAATGTTGGTAGGAAGTGAGGGCATATCGATTGGAGAGATAATAGAAACACAGCTGCATTAATACCTCAGGTTTAAGTTAGACATATGTAAACCTGTTGGAAGACTCACGAGCGACGAGACCCTTGCTGGTACAGCGGTAAGTCTAGGGATTTACAACGCTAAAATCAGGGGTTCGGGTCAACTCGATGGACTCAGCAGATAGCCTGATTTGGCTTTGCTATAAGAAAAACACACACAAGCGACAATATGGTGATCAAAAATATGATTAACCAAAATGTCAATTAGTTGGAAAGATGCAGCTTTATATATAAATACATATTTGAACTACCAGAATCAGAAAATAAAATCATTTTTTTAATTTAAACACTCTGGAACAGTTTATTATTCTAAAACATTTAATCAGCCTTCAGTACCAAGTGACGTTTCATAAGGCTTGAAGACCTTAACCCTCAAATTACTGATTTGTGTTTGACGTATCCGAGGAGGCCTACATAACTATTGAAGCCTTAACCGTCAAATGACTGACCCGTGTTTACTTCTTTCACTACCGACAAGGCCTACATAACTGTTAAAGGCCTTAACCTTCAAATGGCCGACCTATGTTTACTCCTTTCACAACTAACGAGACCCAGATATTGTGTCATATTTAGTAATTTTACGTTTTCGCTTATTAAAACATTCACAGTTTAATAGGAATAAAAACAACTGACATAAAATTGGATAAAATAACTTATTTTCAAGTAAAATACATAATCTCCAGCAGTAAGTGGTGTGATTAATTGCAATATTACTGGTATATTTTAATTGCATTTGCTTATATAACGCGTATACTTAAGGGTAATTTTAGGATTAATATATGCTATTTTCATCTTCCTTAATTATAAGTAATAAATATTTAATCTCCTTGAAAGAATTATCTCAGTATCACATGTTTTGTTAATTTTTTGAGCTATTATGTCTGTCGTGGGATAGACAAATAAACACTTTTAAATGTTTCCTTCACAAAAACAATAAAAAATTGACAAGTTGCCAATTCTACTAAACATCGTCTAGCACCAGTTACTGAAATGTTCTAAATAACTGATCAATTACTTTGTTAATTCCTCTTGAAATCAGATACGAGGAAAAGTTGCCCTCAACAACAGTTATTTTTTGTTGTAAAAACGCGGTACTTACGAGTTTTGTGATTGTTTACTTGATTCTTGTAATTACCATCAAGTGCTATGTTATATTCTTGTGACCAAGGTTACAAGAAACAGTTACACCAATTATATTATTATTTTATATGTGTGATTACGAAACAATGTGAAGCAGATTTTACAGGTTACGATCACAATAAATTTTTTACCCGCAACATTACAATTTGTCTTCCCACTAAGAACAGAAGATCACTGTAGGTGGCGCGACTGTGACAGCAAGAACATTAACAGTGAAAAAAACGAATTGTGCTGGTATATCCGACTATCGCTACAGTTTAGAAAAACTCTATTCGCTGGTATGTCATATTCATAATCTTCTTATTTGGAGCGACACACATCATACCATTATGTCCAGACATTAACAATAAGGCTGATAAAACACGGAAAACCTAATCAAATAGACCATTTGGATTTCTTAATAAAATAAAACAATACATTGAGGTTAATTCGAACATTGGCTGGGCAACATATTCTGACCCTCGAATATATTTGAAGACGCTTGACGTAATTGTTCCCCGGTGAACAAATACATGAGTTTGGTTCCTATTCGATCTTTGTTGTTTGTGTTTTCTACACTAGAATGTTACAAATCATACCGTTCTTCTTATGAACTAACCAATGATGAGAAGCGAAAGTGACAAATAATAACAATGATGACAAGTTTTTCCCGCGTGACATGATCACCAGTACACTTTTGTAATCTTAGGTGGTTTTACGTATTTTTCTGAAAAAAAAAAAATTCTTGGAAGTGATAGCCAGACCGCCACAAACATCTGCACGAATCAGTGCTGTTTCTAGCTACTGCTTAGATATAGGACAGTTGGATGGACAGCTGGTTTCATCTAGCGTGCTTAAAGCCATCAGTAGAGTTGATGTCTTCAAAATAAATAGCACTTTGTGACTGGGGACGTGACCAATGATCCTGTTATTTAGACTAAATACATACTCGAATTACACACATACTAGGCTGATTAGTGTAATTATATTATCGGGCAATTAAAGCAAGTTTTATACATACAAACACTACACACTTTAATGAAATTCAAGTTTTACTTCTAAACATAACTCTTTTACGTCATACTTATCGCAAATTTATCCAAACGACACATGTTATAAATTAACAAGAAGCTGACTGTATGACCAACGGCTTTAAGCTATTTTTTGTTTCGCGCTGTATTGATTTCTAAAGGTGCATAAACTATTTCAATGCTAAAATATATAAATTATTGCATGTATATATATATATATATATCCCTTACCTATACCAATCCAGGCCAAGATAAATAAACCACTAAAATATACAAAACGTTGTATATATATCTCATACCTATATCATTTCCGGCCAAAATAAATAAACCCATAAAATATATAAAACGTTGTTTAGCTGCATCATCGTAATATAAGTGGTGCTGGTTATAGTAGTTCCTTTACCAATTAGTTTAAATTGTACGTTCCTTCTCTTATTAAATCTGAAATTATTCGTTCTTACAAAAATAGGCCCGACATGGCCAGGTGGTTAAAGCACTCGACTCACAATCCGAGGGTTGCGGGTTTGAATCTCCGTCACACCAAACATGCTCGTCCTTTCAGCCATGGGGGGCGTTATAATGTGACTGTCAATCCCACTATTCGATGGTAAAAGAGTAGCCCAAGAGTTGGCGGTAGGTGGTGATGACTAGCTGCCTTCCCTTTTGTATTACACTTCTAAATTAGGGACGGCTAGCGGACATAGCCCACGTGTAGCTTTACGGAAATTCAAAAACAAATCTTATAAAAATAGTGTTGCACATATGTTTTTTATTCACGTAACTAAAAAAAAAATCCAATTAATAAAAACGTTTAGACCTATTGGTTTTGAATAGTTTGCTGGCTTTTTCGTGTTGCAATCGACATGACTAGTTGTTTTATTCCTTATAACTCCGTTCAATACATTTATAACAACGTTACAGTTCTATCTAACTTCACGGTTTATGTGGTATATTTAACATCGTGCCGTCACTATGGTTTTAGTGTTCAGGTTAATTCTTCCCAGTAGGTTCTATTTCATATTCTCGTCTGAGAATACCCTCAGACTTTGCACGATTGTTTTGGGTTTTCTTCTTCTATATTTCAAGTTTTATATTTTGTAATCTTGGGCACAATTTTTTTGTGAATTTTGCCGAAAAACTGATTAAGAACTGAAAATTCGCAAAGAAGTTTTGAATGGCGATGGAACAGACAGAAAATTTATTGCCTTGGGAGAACTTTGGTATAGTTTTCAGTGATGATGTTGGTGTATTAAATATAATTTATAGCCTTGGGAAAACTTTGATACACTTTTTAGTGATGATTTTGGTGTACCAGATACACGCTGTATAACTATGGAAGAAGTCTGGTGTAATTGTTAGTAATGGTGCTGGTATAGACAGACTCTATGTAGTTATGAAATTGTGTTATATTCATTTCCGTTGCAGGTCTATACCGATGGGTATGTAGTGGTCATCCATGTGTCTATATGGTTACAATTGTGTCGTTGATTGTGAACTTGGAATGATTCCAGTTTGAACCTCCAGACTCTCCAGAATTATTGTTTAGAGGTAACGACTTGTAGGTTCGACACAACATGTAGTATTGACAGACTATCTCGCTTTTCTAAACTTGTCGGTTTGTACTAAGATGTTACAGTCTCATCAAACTATCTCTGTCTGGCTTCTCCTAACTTGTGGATTTGTACAAGAATACTACAATATTAATAGACTATCTGGCTTTTCCTACCTTATGGGTTTGTAAGGATACTACAGTCTTGTTAGATTGTCTCTATCTCTCTTTTCCTAGCTCGTGGATTTATACAGGGTGTTCGGAAAGTCGCTGTGCACTTATATATTTATTAACAGACATGTTTCAGTATAGAATATAGGAAGTAAATATGAATGAGAATTACAAAAAATGTTGAAAGTGACCCCCGTTGGCATCAATACAGGCTTATTTTGTTTCTAAACACCGCTCTCATTTGCTGGTTTGAAATAGACTAAATAAAATATGATTACAAAGCTGCACAGTGACTTTCCGAACACCCTGTACAATGACCCTAAAATATTAATAGACTGTCTCTGTTTGTCTTCTCCTGACTTGTGGGTTTTTACTAATATACTACAGTATTGAAAGACAATCTCTATCTGGCTTTTCCTAACTTGTGGGTTTGTACTAATATACTACAGTGTTGAAAGACAATCTCTTTCTGGCTTCTCCTAACTTGTGGGTTTTTACTAATATACTACAGTATTGAAAGACAATATCTATCTGGCTTTTCCTAACTTGTGGGTTTGTACTAATATACTACAGTGTTGAAAGACAATCTCTTTCTGGCTTCTCCTAACTTGTGGGTTTGTAGAATATACTACAGTATTGAAAGACAATCTCTTTCTGGCTTCTCCTAACTTGTGGGTTTGTACTAATTTACTACAGTATTTAAAGAAAATATCTTTCTGGGATTCTTCAATAACAGCCTTAATAAATAGGTTTCTACGGTTGTAGTGAGTAAAAACAAGTATATTAAGATCTACTGTCTTCAGGTAAACAGCTGAAGTACCACAGTCGTCTTATTCGTTGCACATTATCAGTACTGAGATGGTCCACGTCATTAACACCATCTAAACATATGGTTTAAGCATATTAACATGATGCCCATGAATCTTTCCTCCTGTAGACAGTTGGGGTGAATTAGGTGGTAGAGACATCAAAATTCTTTCTTACATTTGGCCAAACAAATTGATAAAGCCGGGATCCTATAGACGTTCCATATAATTTGCGCCCTCCATTCATTTTCTGCTAGCGATCAGTAGTGTTATGATTACATCACCACTACCATCATCCTTGCTTGGCACTTAGATATTAGTTTGAAAACATGGTGGACTGTATATAACAAAATTTCTGCAACTCCACTCATTACTCGTTGTGAAACGTATACTTATTTTTAAAATGAATTTTAAGATGCCGGGTGAATACGGGTGAAATATTACTCTTAGTGTACGTTTTACCTTTAGCTGAATAAATAGAAAAGCCGTATTTTTCACCAGTGTACTTGCTCCGCCTGATTAAGCGTTTATAATCTAAAATTACCAGTTTCGAACTTAGGTAAGTCGTTAAAATCAACTTTTTAAGGATATATGTATACCCGTCAATTGTGATCGTTATTATAAATAAGAATTTTATTTGATTTAGATATTTTAAGAAGCATGGTAGGAAACAAATAAATTCTTCTCAATACACTTTGAATGACCTACCTATGAATAGGTATCTAGGAGACGTCAGATTAATCAAATATTTGACATGTGGATCTAACAAGATAACCAAATAGTTTGTATAAACATCCAGATAATTAGAAAGTGGGTAAAATGAAGTAACGATATGAAGAAGCCAAGTATTTGGACCTGAGGCTAGAAAATGTTCACTAGGGGAAAAGGAAAGCATTCAATATACTTTGACAAGTCACATTCATCCTATGTAATAACGACTAAGTAGGGCAACAGTGAGACCCTCACACCGATGTATCTGCACTACACAGAATGATGACTGGCGGACCGGAAATCGGCCCATAAAAGTGACAAAGGCTAATCCCGACCACAGGGCGCCAACCATACAGATCGCTCTCTTTCGCCGAGACATTAATAAACGCTTCTCACCGTCCCTGGAGCTGTTCGGCGGCAGCGATGCTCATTTCTGACGACCGCTATTTCGAGGTCGGCTCTAAGCCGAATCAACACTCGTTTATTCGACTTATTCAACTACTGCACTCGTAAGTATAGCGGGGTATTAATTCACCAGTCGTATATATCATAATTACAACACGTACATCAATCCTGCTAAAGGACAGAGGTTTGACAAGTATTATGTAATACATACACAACAGCACGAAGAAAATGAACAAGAACACCATAAACATTAGAACAACTGAGGACATTGGTTATAATCTTAGACTTGTTGACTTGCTTATATATGTTCTGTACCGATGAGCCCATATGTTGTATAATTGCTGACTTGTTTATATGGTTTCTGTACAGATGAATCCATGTGTTTTATCATTGCTGACTTCTTTATATACGTTATGTACAGATTAATTCACATGGTGCGTTGTTATTGACGTATTTATGTACGTGGAAGGACCTACATGTTGCATCCTTAATAACTTGTTTCTATACGTTATGTTCGAATGCGCATGTATACTAATTATATCGCTACCGACACTATAAAGGGTCCATCTACATTTTACATCATATTGAGAAAACATGTTTCTGTGTGATATAACACTCGATTAAAAATTATCTGAAGAAAAGTGGGTGTATTTATTAATTTTGTATTTTCAGTACATTAACCCGCAACCATTTCGATCCATAAATAGTTTTAAAAAGTATATTTCAAATCTCGATGGAAATCATATCCTAAATGGTCGAGGAACTTTTGTTGAATGTTTCTTGTGACTGCTTAAAGCTGACTGCTTTCGTATAATATATATATATTTCTGTACAAAACTTAGCCTCAAAGTGATGATAAGTAATTAGGCTAAGCTTCAATGTGCAATGTAAAACAGTTTAGTGGTTTTTGTCACCGATAAGGTTATACGAAACCATGTTCATTTCGCCGCCCAAAGAAGTTCATTTTTGTGCAACAGGTACAGGAAGACTATGGAGATATATATCATGTAATTAATTTATTAGATTTTTAAATATTAGAATATTTCAGTGAGTTCGTGCTCGGTGACGTTTATAAAATATTGTAATGTAATGTAGTTCAGCGGCTGTAGCAGATTTTACGAAATTTATTGTTGATATGATGAGCTATTTATAACAATTACAAATGATGAAACGTATGAAAAATACAACCCAACAAATTATTCATTATTCTCCTAATCATGTGAGCGGTAACAGTCATTTGAAGTAGATTATGGAGTAATCCGTTCATACTAGGTAAAACGACCATTTTAAGAAGGAAAGAAAAACTTGGTACACAATAAGGATCGTGGGTTTGAACTCTGAATTTTAGAACTAGGAGGCATGGTTCGAATCATGCAGTACAGCAAAATATGTAGGTAGACAATGAGAGTGAGAACTAATCCCCTAATGTAGACTGTAGACTTGTTGCCTTCCTCTCTGGTCAGTGGCTCAAAATTATGGTCGTGGCAGATAGCCCCAGTAGCTTTGCCACAAATATAAAATACAACAAGGGAATGTTTGGCTTTATATACAAGTGTATATCTTGTAAGCTTCTTGTGGGATAAAAACATTGTTCCACATCCGTTCGTTTTTGCGACGTAAACGCGGAGCTTATCGTTTCCTTATCAAACTTGTTCAGATTCAAAATTTTTCTACTACACAGTCTCGATCATATTATTATTGCCTTGAGGCCACGCCCAGTCTGGTGCTGCACGATGTTAATATATGTAGACATATCAAAGTCAGTAACTGTCCACAAGTACGTGATTGTGCATACACAAAATATATATCCCTGTTCTATATGCACCTTAGAAGCATTTGTTCTGTATGTAGCATAGCACCACTGAGTTTCAACTTGGGGGACACGTGTAAGGACATTTAACAATTACAAGAAGTAACCACAACTATTATCGTTTTTGAATTGGAGTTTCTCTGTAAAGGAATGGATTTCAATTAAAATGTTTCGTTTATGACAAATATAACCGAGAGAATGCTTTTAGAGGAATAAAATTATGTTTCTGTATGACTTTCCATTTATGTAGATTAATACTAAATTAATTAACCATCACTGCAATTGTTGGAAAGTGGGAGGTAAAAAAAAGGCTCCTAGTGGCTCAGCGGTATGTCTGCGGACTTGCAACGCTAAAAACCGGGTTTCGATACCCATGGTAGGCAGAGCACAGATAGCCACTTGTGTAACTTTGTGCTTAATTCCAAACAACAACAAAAAAGAAGGAGCGAAGTCAGTACGGCATAATTATTTATAATAGTGTATGCATACTAACTGTAAAATGAGAGGGACATGCCCCCCTTCTGCCTTTTGAAACCAACACTAATTTGTATTATTATTACTACTCTAAAGAAGATTTAGTTTGATTTGAATTTTGGTAGCCGTTCCTAACTCAGCAGCAATAGACTAGACACCTAGTCATCAACACCCGCTGCCAACTCTTGAACTACTCTTTTACTAATAAATATTGGAATTCTCTTTTACATTATAACGCCCCCAAAGCTGAAACAGCGAGCATGTTCGGTGATAGGGATGCGAACGCGTGACCTTCTAGAACGCCCTAACCGCCAGGCCAATCTAAGGGACACAGAATTTATTTACTGTCTCTTCCTGCTGGCAATAATATGCCTCAGGACTGCCTTTATCCATATCATTTATTCGTGATTACGTAACTGATTTTTGTAATGCTTCTCAACTAGTTATTCAGCAGGTCTGGGGTTCGATAACATCTATATCAAACAAAACAACAACTTGCGATTATGTCAAATTCAAAGTCTCTGATTGAGTATAGAATAGAATTACCGAAAGGATCCATCATACCCTAGGGGTTTTTTAAAAGCATTTTTGGTACTTTTCATGTACCATGTTTCTTGTGAATTCGTAGTATTGTAATGCAATTCGTTGGCCCCACTGATAGTGAAGGTTATAAAAACGAGTAAGTAATAAATAGTAAATGCAAAATGATGTCGATTTAAACATGTGCCAGCTTTACTAGAGAGCGCATCTGTAGGAAAATACGCATTCTGAAATTTTCGTATTGCTTATGAATGACTTGATTTATCTTCATGAAATATAATATACACAGGAACGTTCGGTATGATAAGTTCGTTACAGCCCCCCAGTGGCTCAGCGGTATGTCTGGGGTCTTACACGCTAAAATCCGGGTTTCGATATCCGTGGTGGGCAGAGCACAGATAGCCCATTGTGTAGCTTTGTGCTTAATTCAAAACAACAAAAAAAGAGTTCGTTATGTTTTTTTTAAGGGAGCGCCTACAAATTAAGGCTTTCATTGCCACAAAGGAAATCTTAAAAATGAAATGTGTGAAGTGTTTTTGACTATTTGTAAAAGGGAGCGGTATGAAATTAGAAGAAACTAATTATGCTTAAAATACATTTACTGAAAAATTCGAATAAGAACGCGATAACTAGATATGTGATTTTTTAGAAACTTGTCGATAATGAAAATAAAAGAAAGCCCAGTCTGTCTTTCTCGAGAAAATGGACTTAACTTTAGGGGTTTGTAAAGTGATGATTTATATATATGTATGTATGTATTATTTATAGAGTAATATCAATAGAAAAAAATTGTATTATCAAAGCTAAGAAGTTTTCATAAATTTCCATGCATAACTTGAAACCAAGATTACTGCTTTCTCTGATTACACATATATAAAATGTGTAGAATATTAATACTTAATACTGTTTCAGACCATGAAAATTCTCAAGTATGACTGTGCATGTCCTTTGTATTTTATTTAGAAGTGAATTTTTTTTAAGAAATAATAGAAATTCTGATAATTCATACGTTTTTTTTTCTTGTGTTAAAGTTAAAACAAAATGGACTTTACGTGTTTTCACGTAAGCACACCTGCTAAATCATTTTATATGAAAGCCATGGTCGCTCTGCTTGTTTCTGCAGAGCAACACTTGGTATTATCTGATGTGAGAATGGGGCCTGCTTCTTATAAACTCTCAGAACATGAGTAAAGCTTTAAGCCCACTAATAACCGCCTAACAACAAGAACACCGTCATTTTGCACGCTTCACTTAGGTTAACATTCAGGATTGTGAAATATACATTCTACGTGAAATTATGTGCGAGTCACGTGACAACCGGGGAGCGAAGGACAGTCAGTGTACATTAAGAAAGACAAGGAGAACATTAAAAGTTACTCGAAGCCAAGTCATCCGTTCACTGTTCTTGTTATCTTATCATATAGGAAAAAGGTTTCTTCTTAGATTTCGCTGGTGCCGCATCGTATATCCTCCTCTCGAAGATCTTGTGAACAAAGAACACCTTGGGAACGAGAATTTCCACAGGTAAGTAAAGAGTGTGTAAAGCGTTACCTGAGAGTGCAACTGTAAAAACAATGTTAATATTATCACCCGTCTAGAAGTCACAATGCACAGGTCTTTCGGCGAATGTTTGCTATCTCTGATTGGCTCCTATATCAAAGTTCAGACACGAAATATTCTCTGATTGGTCTTTATACAGATGTCTTGACCGGCACATCTTTGACGAGTTAAAAAAAGCTTCGATAGTTTGGATTGTTTTTCGTCTTCAATTTATCTTGCTAAATTAAAATGTTGTTTTGTACCTGCTTTGTTGTCAGAAACACAGAATCGGGTTCCATTAACTTAGACACAGCACATTTCTTAATTGATAAGCTATTAATCAATTTATCGTACATATCTTTCATCAAATCTAAATAGTGCATCGCTAAATATCTAACTCTTCTTTGAAAACCAGATCCTTGCGAGTGTATGTCGTAGTTTCTAAATACACGATCGTTCGGACACACGAATATGAAATCATCATGTCTTTAATAACTACCTACTGGCCTGCAGATTTTAACGCCACGTTTAAAATTTCTCTCGAGCATAAGATGTTTTGTGATACTTTATTTATGAATGTTTACCTGAATGTAATATATGGTAGAACTTTGGATTTTTGGAACTGGCGAGACGGTTTCGAATCTTTACAACACCGCAAAATACTCAACACATTTTAAATAAGCTGTTGGTGTTTTATAAGAATAACTGTAAATCCCTTAGTAGGGGTAATGTGTGGTATGGTTCTTCTAATTAGTTGTCTTCCTTTTGTTAAGTAGTTTAAATGAGGGATGATAGCAGTAATGGCTTAGCCATAAATACAGAAAGGCATTTACATGTTCAAACCATGGAATTGAGAGGGGGTTAAAAGATGTTAAATATTGAAATGTGAATTCTTACAACATGTCATTTTTAAAAAAATTAATTGTAAGTGAATATTGTATCTTCTTTTTTATAAGATTTATATTTTCAGTATTGCAAAATAAATTTACGGGCAAGATAGTAATCAGGTTCTAACTACACAGTTAAAGAGAAGTGTAACTAAATTCGAACATATAAAAATCATCCAACTGACGCAGTTACATTGACGTAAATTATAATATTGATAAATAACACTCAGGTGGGTTAAAATATTGCATGAGTGAAATACGTCTTTTTGCTCTGATTCTTGGTGTTACGTTGCATTCTTTCACTTCTAGTCCCCCGTTAGTACAACGTACAACGGTAAGTCTACAAATTTACAATGGTAAAATCAGCATTTCCATTCCCTTCAGTGAACTCAAGCCCGATGTTATAAGAAGACACATACACACCCTTCACCTCTACCATGAGCACATTGTCTCACAAATAAATTGTCTCATCTATAAAGACACAAGATCTAAACAACACATTTCATGTCCCCCCTTTTCGAAGAACTCAGTTATTTATAAGTATACTTTAGATATTTATATTTATTTAAACTTGTACAATTTTAGATTTACATGTTTATTGCATGTGAAGAGGTTAATCATGAAATAAGGTCATTTAGAAAATCTGCATGATATATCATGTACGGTGACCGTTGCTAGAAACTGAAATTTTTAAGCTGTGACATTAATTAATCAATTGATAGATATTTTCGCTCATATCGTCCTCTGTATTGTTTTCTAACATATGCATACGAATGTATCTCTCGTATGTTAACAAAGGTGATTGTATTGTTAAGCCTTTAAACCGAGGCCGTAACGTAATAAGCTCACCTCTTAAATAGATTTGTGTTCTCTATATTAATTCCGCCAACCCAGTAAAAGAACGACAAGATTTTAGGGGCTAGATTCTCCCTTTCTATATAGGGATCATCTTTATGAGAACAGTATCCTGAGATATATGTTTAAACATGAGTTTCTGTTTCATCTCCCCTCTTCCTATGGAACTTTTAAACTGTCATCGCAAAATGAGCCTGCTGGTTAGAAGCGACAACAACAAGGTTATTGCTATTTAATGTTTGTGTTAATTTATGCCAGCTTACCTGTCTATCTTTCTGTGCTATTCGGAATCTCTCTGTGTATCAGTTCATCATTATTAATTTTATGCAAATACATTTATCTATCTACTTAACGCCTTTTGATGTGCTTTCTTATATGAAGACATACCGCTGTACTAGCGGGGGGCAACGCCTTTTGAATATCTGTTATACTGTTTCTATCAAAGTGTATCCATATAAATTCATCTCTCTATTTATTAGGCTATGTTAATCAGTCAATTTATCAATCGGCCCATAAGTCTGTCTACCGGTCTGTTTCTAGTCTTCCTTTTAAATTTTATATACCAATCATTTTATGTCTGCCTGTATCCAGTCGAAAGCCATTTTAACTACTTTAAAAGTGTGGTGAACAAATCGCCTGGCTGTCTACTTGGATCTGATCTTTCCAGCTGTACACAAGAATAAAGCTACACTGGATCCAATCCATCTACCTATATGGAACAATAAAGACAAGTGGATTCAATCCATGCATCTATAAGAAACAGTAAAAGACCATTGAATTACATTGTTTTTGTTTGTTTTCAAATTTCGCGTAAAGCTATTCGAGGGCTATTTTTGATAGTCGTCCCTAATTTAGAAGTGTAAGACTAGAGGGAAGCCAGTCATTACCACCAACCGCCAAAACTTGGGCTACTCCTTTACCAACAAATAGTGTGATTGATAGCCACATTATAACATAACCACGGCTGAAAGGGCGAGCATGTTTGATGTAACGGGACTTCGAACCCGCGACCCTCAGATTTCGAGTCAGACCTGGATTAAATCCGCAAAGCTATATGCGACATATAAAATCCGATCTATCTATATCTATGCAAAGCATAAAGGTATTTTGAGTCCGATCTGTCTGGCTATATGCAACGTATGAAAACACATTGAATCTGATTTGTTGTTATGTGTAACGTATACATAAATATGCCTCCTTCATAGATTTATATTATATATTTTAATACTTGCCACACTAGCCGGCTCAACATTTTTTATGTGGATCCAAAACAATGAGTCATTCTGGAAATGTTTGAGTTGTTGTGATTAGACAAAAGTAAGACGTTTAGCATTATTTTAAAAGTTCAGGTTACTGGACCAGACCCATGACCATCCCCGAAACCATGAGAGCCAACATAGAGAAGTAAACTTGTGAATGCAAAGTAAAACATACTTGGAATGCCGTAAATGGTAACGAATGTAATGGTTTAAGTGTAGCGATTAGGCTAAACCATGGTTTCAGGTCGGATGAGGGAAGGACTTATTCGATGACATTACAACAGATTTGAAATACGAGCTGAATCCAATATTCTTCAATAGCACTAATTACAGCACTTGCAGCGTGAAAAACCTATTCACCTTTAGCCCTCCCCATCTTTTTTCACTCAAGAGGTTTCTTTTTTTTCATTTTGAATTTATGTTGCGAACGAAACTAATTCATAGCTAGAAATGTGTAGGTGTGTTATTTTCAAAACACTTTTAGGCCATTAGCTTAGCGATTAACTTCCGATCTATATATTTAGAGGTTCATGGTTTGTTTTCTGTTACCAAAGAAAAAAAACGCATTTCATTCTTTGGAGCATTTAGTAAGTTGTAAAAATGAAGGTCAAATCCCACTATTGGATTAGAAAAATCCGAGAGATGACGGTAGATTTTGTTAACTATCTCCTTCCCATTAGTATGTCAGTTCAAAATTAGAGTTTAGCCTTCGCAAATAATTTATGTGCAGCTTTGGAAGAATACTAGATATAACAATGAAGATTTTACGATTGTTATTTCCTATTTTATTCCTGTTCCAAAAGATATATTCTAAACTTTTTTTAAAAAAAAATCAAGTTAATCGTAGGTATTGTCTTTTTTATTTTATGCTCTCCTCTTAAGTTGTCCTTTGTGGCTGAAAATCAGAGGTGTAAAAAAGTAGCGTTTCAAATCTATTCTTTGTTTCCCATAAATCCTTCCGCAAAAAACGTTTTGTTCAATACCATTATACTAAATATATCAATAGCATTTCATAGAGTCTTTCATAATCTAGTCAAACTGATGAGTTCTGGCAGCCCCCCAGTGGCTCAGCGGTATGTCTGCGGACTTACACGCTAAAATCTGGGCTTCGATACCCGTGGTGGGATATCTAGCCAATTGTGTAGCTTTGTGCTTAATTTAAAACAACAGAGTTTTGGCATTGTGCTAAAAAGTTTCTGGAAGCAACAGCTCGTGGGAAACAAAAGATAGATCTGAAATGTTATTTTCACAAACCTCTGATTCTGAGCCGCAATGGACAAATCAAGGATATTTTGTAAAGAAAAAAAAAACTACTGTAGTTAGCTTGACTTTATAACATTTCTTACGTCTACAATTCGTCACTCTCGGTATTTAAACTAGTTATTCTTCCGGTTCTGTTTTAGTATTGTTTAAATTAGTAGGTATTAGGCTAAATTTTTGTAAAGTGTACTGTGTGGCATTATTTTGTTATTAAAGAAACGTGAGATTTGTAACATAAGGTGAAGTTTGTAAAATGACAATAATGAAACTAAATTTAATGTAATCGAATATTTCACAGCAACATTTATTTATTACTGCTATTAGTTTAAAGTTTGGCGATAATTATAAAATTATAGTAATTACCTCAAAATCTGAAAAAAAAAAATTATTACGCTTACCACTCATGGTGACACACAAATACATTATCCTATATAGGCTTGTAGTTCTACTTGAAAATGTGTTACACCTTTACCACCTAGAGTGCATAAGACTAACAAATTAATGTTTCACCTTATTCAGTTGTCATTCAAAACGTTTTTGAAAAAACACATAATGACAAACTAACTTGTTTGCTATGGATGTTAAAAGTAGTTAACTTTTCAAATATTGGATTTAAGTTGCAATAAATGCTTCTAGGGGCACTATAAGTATTATATATATATATATATATATGTTATGTAACTGACACATTTTCAATAACTGCTCAATCGGTAATTACAGTTCTAACAATTGTTCAGAAAAATATCTCAAAATTACAGTTAATCACTAAAATTAAAATTACCAACACCCAAAATTAAATTTTGTTGGGAGACACTGAAGTATGAATTTAAAATTTCTATTTCTCATTTTTCGCAATAATATCAGTATAAACATGTGAAATTATATTTCAAAGGGTACAGAAAACAATGAAACTTCATAATTCCAGCGTTTTCGAAGAGTAGGTATACCTTCCAATAGAACTGGCTTTTTATCTTAGTACTGATTCATCGCTTCAAAGAGCATGTATAACCAAGACAATTTAAAGAGAATTTGAAAAATATAGTGATCGCATATCGATTATTCTCTCTCTCTTTCTACGTACAATATTAAAACAGTACTTTGGTGACCATGGTCTTCCGCAGGTCTGTACCTCTTTGTGTAGCATATCCAAACAGGACATTGGAGACCACGGTCTTCCACAAATCTCTCCCTTTATATACATCATATCCAAACAACTTGTTGGTGACCACGGTCTTCCACAGATATATTCTCCTTGAGGCACGAATAGTTTCCTATGTAAATAATTCATCAGTTTAAATAGGTCAGCCTTTGTCTTTCACAGTCTTTCCTTCCTTTAATATTTCCAGTTACGATCAGACTTTTATTTTCTTCTTTTCTCATAACGTGTCCAAGAAACTCCAACTGTCTTCTTCTGATTCTAGTCGGTAGCTTCCTCGTGCGACGTGTTCATCACAAAATATCTTCAGTGATGTTGAGAAAACCCACTTGTAGAGAAAAATATATATGTAAAAACGGCTTGTTTGGGTTGAGAAATTTTTTTTACGTAGAGGAGCGAACAACGTTTCGACCTTATTCGGTTATCGTCAGGTTCACAAAGAAGGAAGAGGTAACTGACCGAAAGCTGACCACATGTTTGACAGGGGTCGTGTAACTGAGTGTCAGAATGTAGAGACAGTGCTTAGATGTTTGAATATGTAATTTTATGTTATTTATTTTTTATTATTATTTATTATATTATTTCAATATAGGTATAAAGATGTTCCTTTGTATTGGTTTATTTTGAGCTACTCGAGGGCTATCTGTTCAAGCCGTCCCTAATTTAGCAGTGTAAGACTAGAGGGAAGGCAGCTAGTCATTACCACCCACCGCCAACTCTTGGGCTACTCTTTTAATAACGAACAGTGGGATTGACTGTCACATTGTAACGCCCCCACGGCTGGGATGCGCGACCGGGATGCGAACCCGCGACCCTCAGATTACGAGTCGAACGCCTAAACACGCTTGGCCATGCCGGGCCAAATTAGGTGCAGCTAGAGCATATAGCCTTCCTGTAGTTTTGCGCGAAGAAACAAATAAACCTGACAATTAAACTTTTAAAAAAATCCAAAACGTTTTTAATAAATAAGGGTGTTCGACTATTTGGTTTAAAAAACAGCAACAACTTTCATGTTTTTTTTATTTGTTTACTTTACAAAATCACATTAATATTCTATTACTTTTTAAAAGTCTAACTAGATCTCTGAAATCAACTGCTCTTACCTATTCAGCCCCCTCCCCGATAGCACAGCGGTAAGTCTGAGTGCTTATAACGTTGAATATCAGGTTTCAACGTCCGCAGTGGGCAGAGCACAAACACCCCTTGTGTAGTTTTGCAGTTAATAAAACAAACAAACCTATTCAGTGTTCTAAGCCTTTTAAATATTTTTTTATAACAAACTGAACACCAAAATATTCCGCTAAGATTACCGCGGTCTTGACGAGTCTTAAATTATTTTTAAAACCTTTAGCGTAACGATAATATTTTCTCACTACGACTTTTCAAAGAGTTTGCGCAAGAAATACTGTGTGTTTATCTCAGTATTATTTGTAGGCCAGCGAAAAACATATTTAAATTCCTATTTGCATGTAAGTTGTTGCTCTTTGTTATTAAGCACAGATCTACACAATTGATACTTGTGCTCTCTGTGCCCGCCAAGGATATCGGAACCCGATTTCTAGCGTTGTAAGTTTGCAGATCTGCCGCTGTGCCAGCAGAGGGCGCAGAAAAATTCCTTCAAATAAAACAAAAATTACAGGTAGTATATGAGCATCATGACAACACATAACTTGAAAGTTATATTGTTTACGCTAATTTATGCATAATTAATTTTAATATCACTCACGACTGTAAAAGTTTCCTGTGGTCCAAATTATTAAAACGTAAATTAAGATAAGGCGTAATTATAGGGTTGCTAACTTTTGTTCCAGCCTGAACAGTTAGGCTTAACCATAATTCTACGACGGGTAAACTTATTTCAATTTAATTATACTGATTCTTACGATAAAAACTGATAATAAAGACGAGATTCGTGATTGCGTGGTGCTTTGCATCGAAAACAATTTTCCAGTGTCTGTTTTAATATACCCCTCGTGCTAAGAAGAAAAAAATCTTACCCTTGTTACACATGCTTCTTCCTATAATTATACGTATTTCAGTCTCTGTGAAAAAAGACAAATCTAAAATAAATCATCTGCAGCTTAATTTTAGATAATAAGCTTTCTATTACCGTTTGTTTGTAATGTTTGTTACTTCACTACCGGTTAATTACAAATTATTTAGACTGTTCGCCGTTCACGTTTGCTTTAACGAAGTTTCATTTATCAGAAATTCCGCGCAAAATTCTCTATCGTTTTGCTACTTCTCTTTCTTCTTTTTATAAACTTAACACTTCTCCCATTGCCTTTACTTTCTTTTTTATCGTTTTGTCTTATTTTTTAAAAATGGTTTGTTTTATTCACCTCTTTTTCCTTCTGTATTATTAACTCGTGTTTCGGAAGCTACGCTTCCCTTTAAGGGTTTTTGTTTATACATTCAACTTTTCTCAGAATACAGCACAAGATGGAAAGACTGTGTATTTGCCCGATGCATTTGCAAGCAAAGAAAAAATATGTTACACCATTCTTTCTTTTTTCATCTTGTACTTTGCTCCTTTTTTTTAGTCACGTCATTAATCTAATTTCTAGACCTCTTTAATTTGGTTATTAGTTTCGATGCTCATACAGGGTTAGTAAATAGATTACGGCTATTGGTTTAAAATGTCAAAAAGAGAACCAAAGACTAAACGTCTCAAATACTTTTCAACTTGCTGATGTCGCCGAGATTTTGATTTAATTTCGAATTTTTATTCCGGTTCAAAATGATTCTGGTGCTGTAATTCGTGATGACGAGAAACACACTTGATGTAAAAATGTGTCTTTAACACTTTTAAGAATAAAGTGTTAATACCCATACCAGCCGTCCTGAGATATAATTGTGGTGCTGATTTTATGCAAGACACTCAAAAATTTGAGTAAAATACAAAATCAATGTGTCAACTAAGAACTACGCGATATCGACTTTATAAATACAAGTTTCTTTTATTTTTCCAACGGTACATATTTGGCTGGGATTAAACTGTTAAGAGCTGAGACTGTTCTGTATATTTCCTTATTAATGAATACATAAAATGCTTGCTTCTTTAATAGCGCTTAACGAAATTCAAGAGAAATAAAAAAAACATTTTTTTTTAATTTCGCGCAAAATTACAAGAGGGCTATCTGCGCTAGCCATACCTAATTTAGCAGTGAAATTCTTGACGAAAGGCAGCTAGTTATTACTGCTAACTCTTCGGCTACTCTTTTACTAACGAATAGTGGGATTAAACGTAACGCTATAACGCTCCTTCGCCTGAAAGGGGGAGCATGTTTGGTGTGAAGGGGATTCGAACCCACGAATCTCAGATTTCGAATCGAACACCCAAAACCTAGGCATGCTGGGCCAAGAAATAAAATTAACTAGCTTTCAATCTAACACCTTTTTTAAAAATGATTTTACTGTAATGATTTCATTGATTTTTTTGCTGTTAACAATGGCTGTGCTCTGCCCACCATGGTATCGAAACCCGATTTTTACTATAACGAAAGCTCTAACCAGAAGAACACTTCATATTACGTATTTATTACATCGAAATCCTTCCATTTATTCAAACGCCACTTACATTTCATAAACTCTTGGGTTGGAAAAAAAACACTTTAACATGTTTATGTTGGAAATATCTTCCATAATGTAGCCAGTTTCTTAAGAAAGCTTATTATGAATACATAGTAATCTATTACAAAGAAGAAAAACACTTCTTCATGAATTGTCAAAGTAGACAAGGCAGGTAAATAAATTCAACTACCTGGGAAGATGGATGACATCAGATGATTCACGTTGTCATGAAATGAAACGGAGAACAGGGATGGCAAAAGATGCGTTTCTGAAAATGTTTTTACAAAGGGATATATGTAAAGGGATACTGAGAAATAGTAACATTTCTACGAGGACAAAGATAAGAGTTTTGTATTGTTATATTATACCAATTCTCACGCATCTATCAATATCACCAAGTATAGGAAAGAAAATTTAAGTGTGGTTCTTAAGACATATCTTGAAGACACGTTGGACAAGCCAAACCTCAAATGAAGGTATTTTGTATATATGTAAAAACGGCTCGTTTGGGCGAGAAATTTTTTTACGTAGAGCAGCGAACAACGTTTCGACCTTCTTCATATAACGCCCCCACGGCTGGAAGGGTGAGCATTATTGGTGCGACTGGGATTCAAACCCGCGACCCTCGGATAAAGAGTCGAACGCCTTACCACGCTGAGGTTCTTGAAAGAAGTAAAAAATAATCAAATAAAGAACCATAACGATTCATTCTTTTGGTCTGTGAGTACGTTATAAAGGTGACAGTGAAATCTCATTCTTCGATTAGAGTAACCCAAGAACTGGCGATCGGTGGCATTAATCAGCTGCTTTTCCTTTACAACTTAAAAATAAATCAAAATTAACCTCACGAGTGTTTTTATATACGAATTTCAGAGTGTAATAATGTGTCAAAGGTAATATTGAAATATTTCCCCAACTAATGCACGTTACCTTAGGAAAAGGTGATACAATCCCTTAATTCACGCAGATTTGTAACTATGTACTAGAAGTAAGCGTATCGACTTAGATAGCTTTCTAATTAACCATGTCTTATTGCTGAGGTCTTTTTATTTGTGGGGACTTGTTGAAGTCTTTGTGTTTGTCAAAAATAAAATTTAATGTATTCGAGTAGTAGTACTTGGTGTACGACGTAGAGATTTGATGAGCGTGATGTTAAACCTTTTGTGATTAGACATTTTTATATCCAAAGAGCCAAGAGAAAATTTTGTTAACCAGCTTTCGAGATCGGGAATTTTACATTATCAGGAACCAGAGAAAATTGGATGTTAACTAGCTTTCTTAACTTTCTTATTATGTACAATTTTGTCCAGAAAGTTTGTTTTTTGTTTTTGAATTTCGCGCAAAGCTACACGTGAGATATCTGCGCTAGCTGTCCGTAATTTAGCAGTATAAGACAAGAGGGAAGGCAGCTAGTCATTACCACCCACCGCCAACTACTCTTTTACCAACGAATAGAGGGATTGACTAAAACATTTTAACACCCCTACGACAAAAAGTACGAACATGTTTAGATGAACAGAGAGTCGAAGCAGCAGACAAGTAGGGAGGCCCTGGATGTACCTGATCCTATCAGGTCACTTGACCAAACAACGATCAATGTACTGTTTTTACAGTGTAGGGAAAAGGTCAAGAGTGAACTTCATCTCTCGAGGTCTACGAAAGACCTAAAAATCGGATCAAGTAACAAAACGTTCTTCCAGGGTAACAAAACTAGGTCAAAATAACGGCCGCTTACGTGCTTCTTTATAGGTAGAGCAAGATACGGCCGTCATGCAGAGCTCATTATTATAGGTCCCAATGTTTCTGGCATCTGTATTAACAAACATTATTTGCGCGTTCAAAAGAAAGTAACAGAAGTTATTTTTAAAGGACATAAACTGGCCATACAGTTATGATAACCTCTTCGAGTCTTCCGGTGGGACAGTGAGGAGTCTGTGGACTTACAATGGTGTATTCTAGGGTTCGATTCTTCGCAGTGATCACAATAGATAGCCCGATGTGATTTTTCTCTGAAAACAAGTAATCTGTTTGTGTTTTCCCATAAGTATCCAAGCCAATTAATTGAGAAGACAGCAACTATGAATTATATATGTTAGAGATTACTTAAAAACATAAAGTTCAACTCAGCTAGCTTCATGCTTAAGAAATAAGAAACTCTGAAATAAAAGTTCATGTCCAATTCGTGGAATTAAATCGAAACAAGAAAGCTCACTGATGCGAGACCTTGCCATTCTTAACTTGGGTGGTGTCTCACAAACCTTGGTCTTTTCAAGGCCAAGAATTGATTTCTCAAAACGTGATTGACAAGACTATGACGTTATAATCTGTTCAGGGTCATGATCTGAGACTGAAGGGATTGAGGCGTGGTTGAATGTAGATATGATGCAATCATATCAGTAAAGTGTGTGGTTAACGATTGCCTCGAACAAATGACTAATACGTTTAAAATCGATATTCGTTTCCCACAAACCTATCCAAATCCAAGTGTTTTTTTAAATGTGAAAAAGCTTTGAAACCTACGACAGAATTTTGCTTGTGTTCAGTGATGTTATTTATTTGTGTGTATGTATTCAAGCTGAGACTAAAAAAACACTTAAGAAAAAAATTAACAAGTGTGTCGACGACTGAATTTCTAACCACTAAATCAACGGAACAATACACTCTTAAAAGAGGATGCACGCTTCAAAGACGTATGAAAAAATAAAACAGAAAGGAATTTTTTTTATATTTTTCTCCAGTAACGATGTGGCAATGTGGGCGGACAGAACAAAATACTTGATGCTCGACTGTACACTAGAAGTATTCATAACCCCTTATTTTCTTCGTTGTGGTTTGCAGGCAACTCCATTTATACTCACTCATTCAGATCTAAGAGTTGTCGCAAGTTAGCTGGGAGTTGTTATTTACTACCAAGATTGTCGCCATTGAGGGTATAAATTTGATAGATCAAGACTTTTTGTTGTTGTTGTTGAAAACTCGTAATTCCCAGAAATTAGAAAGATGAAGAAAATTTGGATGTTTCTGGAAGTTTCTATAGACTTTGCTTACTACATTCTTAAGCTCCTCTCTGCCAGGTGGCTCAGCTGTAAGATTGTAGGCTGATAATCCTAAAAATCGGGCTTCAGTATTCGCGGTAACCAGAGTGTAACTTTGAGCTTAATAATAAATAACAACTACAATCATACATACCTTGGAAATAGCCTTTTGTTCGAAGGTAACTGACGCTTAAACGTAGAATTGATAATTTGTCCAACTTGGACAACACGCTTTGCTCAAACGGAAGCAGACTCGCCAACATGTCCAGTTCAGCATTAAGTCTTTCTCTATGTCTCTTACTTGGGTTGGACTTTGTCTGGCTTTCTTTGGCCGGCACTCGTACACTAAAATAAAAGAAAAAAAGTACTCTAAAATTTCCACCCATACTTCACCCACCAGAAGAAAAAAAAGACGGACTTCTATATTTAAAGTTTAATACAAGACAAGTCAACTTCTAATTGTTTACGACTGATATCGTTTTATTCCACCGTCCGCTACCAGAAAACATTTCTTCAATATCTTAGTGATCGGCCTCTTCATCTATTGATACCATTTTACATGAGTAATCAACTTGCTTCTGCTTATCACCTTAGCCTGTGATTACAAGGATTGAAACCCCTGATCATTTTGTTGCCATTCCTTTGAAGTCTTAATATTTGCAAATGCATAAGCCCTCTTCTGAGTGATTACACTGCAAGTCTTATTCCGCGATATTAAATCGTTTGGAAGAAAGGGTTATCCGTATTGTTGAACTGTGTCTGAAAGAGACGATTCCAAAAAGTTCACAATACGTTCGTTACCCAAGATATTAGCGGTCCATTAAAGTGGAGGTCAGTATCTCCCTTGAAACTTCAAACAAAATAGCTTACATAGATTTGGGGTCACCAAAGCAAAAGGATAACTGTATTCACAAACGTCTTGCAATACACGTAACCGAACGCACAATCTGGCACAATATTGGACATCAATAAGATGTGATTTAATAAAGACAAAGCATGCAGCTGGTAGTAAAGATGTCAGGTTCTCTTCAACATTCAACAGCAAGTAATATTTCATGATATATCACGTACAAGCGTTCCACACATTGCTCAGTCGGACCTTTATCAGTATTGTTAGCATGTAAAAAAGGGGAAGGGACCAATATTGAAATCAGTAGAAGTGTTCAGAATCAGAGCCATCACCTACATCATCATCGATGGGAGAAGTAGGAGCCGTAAGGCAACTCACACTCTTGTACCACATATTTCTCTATACATAATCAGTGTCTTAAAATGAAAACAAAATATAAAAAAATAATTATTTAAGTACTGGCGACGTAGTAACAAATGGTTTAGTCATATAAATCATATAAAGTAGTTTAACTGTATATCATTGCTGTAAAGCCTTTACATTATCTTCATTATCACAGTCATCGTTCATAATCACAAACGTCTTCACCCAACTGTAGTAACTTTCAACATTATTGTATTACAATCACTATAGCCAAGTACAAGAAAACCAATTGACATTTACGTTGTTAGATGTAATATAAAATAAAGCAAGATGTCTTTAGCATTTGGAATGTTAAAATATTATATCAGTATCTAAGTTCACTTTTCCACCTTGCACTATTGTTTAGTCAAAGTTCTTATCATTATAATCTTCTTGTCGTATTATAATGTAATATTTTGCCTTGTCTTTACATCATTTTACACACATCAAGCCTTTCAGCTTCTTTTGTTCACTATAACAATATATTTTTAGAGTCCCACTGTTCACGTATAAATCCCACAAAACAATAGGTTTCTAAACCTCTATAATAAAAATTGTAATTTAATGTTAGAATGCTTTAAACGGTAAAACAGAGCTTTCACGTACATAAAGCCTTTCGATATCTAACGAAGTAGCAAGTGACTGTATCATCTCTCAAAAGTTTGACTGCCATCATTTTAACCACAAACACATACAATATTTCTATCCCCCCTCCTAATAGCACAGTAGTATGTCTACGGATCTATACCGCTAGAAACCGGGTTTCAATACCCGTAGTGAGCAGAGCACAAGTAGCTTTTTGTATAGCTTTGTGCTTAATTCCAAACAAAGAGATCCATAAAGTACTTTTATCAGAATCCACTAACTGATTCTTGAGATAAAAATTGTTATACCGAGTTTATAAACTCGTTTGTTAGAGAAATAAGAGCATTCCTTAAATTTCGAACTATTACAAGTGATCCCCTAACCAATAGTGGTTAAACATTGTTTTTTGTATAAACTAACGAAATTTTATCTTTGACAGCATCGTGCACTCCTTTGTATAACGACAGAATTTTTTTTAGTTGCTCTTTTGCCATCTTTGCTTAGTAACATTTACTCTACTCCACAACGCCTCATCGTTAAGTCTAAGAGGTTGGGTTACTAGATATTTGGTCTCGATACCCGCAGTTGGCAGAGTACATTGTGTAATTGTGTAACCTATTATGTAATTTTGTGCCTAACAGCAAGCAAACAAATATTTACTCTAAACTTTTGTTTAAAAGTACTCATCTTGAAAGGTGTACAAGTATATCTTTTTCAATTATTCCGCATTCTTCTACTTCAAATAATTTCAATTTCATCGTTCTACATGAAGTTGTAAGTGACTCTATAAAGGTGTTCGAAAAGTCAGAAAGCTTGGGAGGTTCCCACAATCAGGGGTTCTACAAGATGTGGGTACACTTGCCATCCAATGGTGGGAACGTTGCAAACAATTTATAAATAACCTCTTTACTTACAGTAGCGTCCATCTATCCTTATAGAAAAATAAAGAATCCAATGAGAAAACGTGTTGTATTCTTTGTATCGACTATAGCAAAGAAAGCAGTTTTATCAGGTGAAAGTATGGTGGTATTTTATTTTTATAGTATTCTAAGTAGAATACGTGTCATTCTTATTTTTCATAAATTTCACATACTTGTAGCAGTTTTACGGTATTATAAGTAGAATACCCGTATTTCTTATTTTTCACAAATGTCATGTCCTTATCAGTTTTACGGAATGTACATAGAATACCCATATTTCTTATTTTACATAAATGCCACATACTTGTACCAGTTTTACGATTTTTTTAAGCAGAAGGCCTTATTTTTTATTTTTCACAAATTTCATATGTATGTAACAGTTTCATTAAAACGTAAACGGAATACTCGTATTTCTCATTTTTCACAACTTTTATGATAACTTAAACAGAATATATCTGTTTTATACTTGATATAAATATTAAGGTATACACTTATATGTTCTGCTGTTCTTTAATATCTAAATAATAGTTTAAAAATTTGAGGTCATGTATGGTCAAAAGTCAACGTTCATACGCTTACGTAGATAGCAAGTCATGGGGTGAAATTGGCGCTATTATAGTCGTTTTAGACCTAAAATTTTAATAATATTGGGATCACAGAAAGCAGACTAGTTTTTAAAATTATCATTTAATTTTTATTCCTAAATTTGGCTAGTATTATATTTTATATGGCTCAAAAAGTACCAGCAATATTAGTTGTCGACAAGTGCATTAAGTATTAAAGTTGATGACTTATGACCTACACCTCAGCAAAGACTCGTGCGGAGTGAAGAAGAAAAACCCGTTTCCCTGTTATAACCGAAGCTAGAGTTTTTCAAATTATGGGTGGCAAACCCATTTGTAGTCGCAATAAGACGATTTCAGTTAGGCCTACTTTTAGGTCTAACTCGTTTTGAATTGAAAAGCTTCGAAAATCGCCCTCTTCATGTGATATTTGCTGTGTTGTCTTGGATGCAGTTAAAGCTCCAAATGGGGTTATTGTTCTGGACTAAAAGGCTCTAAAAATCAATATTTTGTCCTCGTTAATTTCTGATATTCATAAAGAATTCTTTATTCTTGTTTTTGAAACCTACAATAAATCCAATACCTTCGCACAGTCGAAGTAATGTTGCAAAAACTCGTAATTCTCTTATTAGTAGAATCGTTAATCTATTCACCTGTCCGTGATGTCGAGAAAACCCACTTGTAGAGAAATATATATATATGTGTAAAAACGGCTCGTTTGGGTGGAGAAAATTTTTTATGTAGAGGAGAGAACAACGTTTCGACCTTCTTCGATGAACCTGACGATGACCGAAGAAGGTCGAAACGTTGTTCGCTCCTCTACGTAAAAAATTTTCTCAATCCAAACGAGCCGTTTTAACGTGTATACTGTTCATCTGTCCGCTTCTTCCACAGATATCTAAGACTGGTAACTTTTTAATCACTAGATGTAGTAAACACGAGTCAATTGAAGTAAAATTTCACTTTGAAAATCCACTTCTCATGTTGAATATCTCTGTCCTTACTAAGGATGTTATTAAAGGCTTATAGCCACGAAATACTAACCTACCTCTCGAAATCGCAGCCTCATGAGGCAGAATGTGTTTTTAAATACTGTGTTATTAGAGGTTATTTTATTCTGGACGATCAGAAAGAAATTGTAGTAACTAAAGAATACATTGGAATCCTGGTTTTCTTGTTTATTTAGGTCTATCGACTGAACGTGAATGTAATTTTACCGTATGCAGTTAATTCGATTTTAAGAATGTGTCTCTATATATAACCTACAGATCTTACTGTTTGTTCTTTTGTTTTTCTCCTAACACGCACCTCCATTTCTTTTTCCCTATCCAAATCCAAGTGGTTTTTCATGTGTAAAAAAACTTTGAAACCAACGACAGAATTTTGCTTGCGTTCAGTGTGCAATACACCAAGCGTTTTTATACATTCTAAGCGCACTGTTGAAACAGCTGACAAAACATTAGACGATTGTTGTTTCCTTAGTGCAAAGCTACGTAACGGACCGTGTGCACTCTGCAACACCTTGGGAATCGGACTGATGATTATAATGCAATAAGTCCGTGCACATCACCGAGGGACAAAAACAGTAGAAATATGGTGTTTTGGTTCATAATCATGACTCCATTAAGCCTGTTAATAAAGTATACACATATTAACTTTACAGGTTCATCAACACGGAGTATGTATAGAAATTCCCCAAATCCCTAATGGAACGTTCGGGCAAAAAAGCTCCTTAAAAAAAGATTCAGTTCAAACAACACTTTAACATCTTTACTATTGACTGTTAAGGCTGTACACGCATAAAATGCGCAAAAAGTACGCATTCAGACTTACAAGGAAAAGAAAATTTACTCAACCGGTTCATTTTTTGTTCTTCCTCTTATTCTCTTGCCATTCCTCAACATAAAAGTCTTAGTATATTAGACTCAAGTATTTGTAAAATACTTTATAAGATACTGTGAATGATGTATGGATATTGAAAAGTCGATTCGTGTCTTTTACATTTGACATATGCTAAGGAACATTGCAGTTCTAGTGTAAATGTTCTCATTACCTCTTAAAGTTAGCTTTCCTATAAATTTCTGGCGTTCCTTTAAAAACTTAAGTACAGCGTAAAAAGAGGCATACCAGACTATAATAGATCAAGATCAGTTGACTATAACGTGTAGATACTCAGTGTAATTCTTGATAGCAGCATAGAGCGAAAATAGAAATTTGTAGTTTGAATGAATAATATCTCCAGTGTCTCCAGCCATGTTTGCTTCCTTTTTATTAACGAACCCTATCTTTAAGTTTCTAAATTTCAAATTTTTATTTATCTTGTGCAATTGAGTAACGCTTCATAATACAGAGGATACAACACACCGTCGTACAAGGAGTATAATATTCCATCATACGCTGAGTATAATGCTCTATTATACACCGAATATAACACTCCATCATACACTGAGTATAATGCTCTATTATATACCGAATATAACACTCCATCATACACTGAGTATAATGCTCTATTATACACCGAATATAACACTCCATCATACAGAGTATAATGCTCTATTATACACTGAATATAACACTCCATCATACAGAGTATAATGCTCTATTATACACTGAATATAACACTCCATCATACACTGAGTATAATGCTCTATTATACACTGAATATAACACTCCATCATACACTGAGTATAATGCTCTATTATATACCGAATATAACACTCCATCATACACTGAGTATAATGCTCTATTATACACCGAATATAACACTCCATCATACACCGGAAATGTTAGTACAGTTTCTGTGACAGACAAATAATGTATCAGTTTTACTTGGAGTCTTTATTTTGCAGATTAGGCTTAACAAAAACAATGTATGTGTAAATAATTATATACATACAATCAAAACAGCTAGCGACAGTATTTACTTTTCTTGGATAAGTACGTTTGAAATAAATAATAGTACGAAACTCCTTAAAAGTGCAGTATATATCACGTTATCTAATAAAAGTATGCAACTAACTCCAAGATAGTGCAGCACATGTCATGTAATCTAATGAGACTACACAACTAATTCCAATAAGTAGCAGCACCATATACCACATATTCTAATGCTAACACGCAACTCGCTCCGACAGCAAAAATATAATTTCACCTCTAAGAGTCTGAGTTTGTTTTCTGTTTCGTTTTATGTGTTTAGTGTTTTACTAAAAGTTCAACTTCTTCACAAAAGCTCCTCACCTTCGCAAAAAACAACAAATCATAAACAAACAACAGACAGCAGCAAACAAACACAGGATAACTTCTCTTACATGATAATAGAAACAGGTTTTTGTTTTCTAAACTAAAGATAATTTTGTATCTTTTTTTGATAACCATGCTCTTGGAAGTACGACAGGCTTGTGGCAAAATATAAATAAAAAAGTTGAACTTAGTTTATGCACCGTAATTTGAATTAACAGGTAAACAAACGTATACACTGTACTAGTGACATTAACTTTTGTCTGTGGAACCTAACAAACTAGCATATCTACAAACGTAACAGATATGCTTTAAGAGAGGTTTGATGTCTGAGTAGTGTATGTAAAAATTTAACAGACATACTTTTGGAAAGGTTTGACGTTTGACTTTGTTCAAGCAATAGACAAAAATACAAAGGTTTGATAGCTGACATTATTTAAACAAATAGAGATACGAAGATCTGGCGGTTGATATTGTTTTTAATTTGCTTGAGCCTAATACATTGAAACATTTATATAACAAGAGAAAACATTATACCCTACATACGGCAACAAAATGGAAATATATAACGTAGCAAAATCAAGTTCAAATTTACAGAGTAGTCAAAAGTTCGAACCTGTTATGAATTTTAAATTAATTAGAAACCCATGGTGTCTAAACATACACAGAAACATTGTACATTAGACTGTGTCTGTGATGAAAAGGGGGCGGGACTTGAGACGTTTCGATGACAAAGGGTGGGAAGATGTTCGCGTGCAAGAGCTGACACTAAAAATAATGAAAGTTATCCAATAATCGATAGAACAAAATTTAATGTATTCTTGAGAGATACACGGGGATAAATCAATAGTCGCTATATCATAGACTGCTGCTTAAGCAATCGCTAGGTTTGTGAAACGTTAAGTGAAAAAAGAAGGAAGCTGTATCCAGAACTCACTTCAGGTATAGCGTATTGATCTGTTCAGGCAAAAGTAACGTCGGAAATAAGCCTTCGGTGAACGGACTTCTTTCCGTTCGGAGAATGTTTCTCTCGGGCCAGCTCTTTCTCTTCAGAAACGACTGGTAATGTACATATATATATATATAAACGTATAAAAGGCATTTAGGTCCATCTACACGCCAGGCTGCTTTTGACTAATGTCGTCATTTTAAACTCCACGAGGAAAGCACCAATTATAATTCTTATCTACTTCGTTTTCCAGTAGTACAGTCGTGATAAGTCTATAGGCAATCGGAACTGGTTTATATGAGTTATTTCTTGTTCCTTATAGCTCAATTTTCTTTTCGTTGCTCTTCTTTCCAAGATGACATCCTCGACTGTTAATATAGCAGGATTTATTTCAATATATATATTTGTGTATATTGGAAGAGATGAATATATATATATATATACGTGTGTATGTTCTATGATGTAATTTAACATATTCGAATTTTGTGAGGCTGGAGTACGCATTACGTGAGTAAGAGTGTTGATTTGATGCACGTGAATGTTCTTTTCGCGTGCTTACTCTACCCCCAATTTCATTCCAGTTTAAAAGAAGTCGGTCGAATCAGTGGGCTCAGCACTCAATTTGTTCACATTCAACGAAAGTCTCAATCTTGCGATTGTGTAGCCAAAGTTGTGGCAATTCACTTTAGCCGGTTGATAGATTAATATACAATTTACAGACACTACAGTAAACACAAATTTTCTTCTCAAAAGATGAAATAATCCAAACATTAAAATATTATATTTCTCAAACTCGGAAACAAAGCCTACCGCTATATATATGTGTGTGTGTGTGTGTAAAAGTATACTATCGAAATTTAAGTATTTTCTTCTAATTTCAAAACTCACAAAGTCTGAAAACACTCTTAAACGTTTTATATATATATATATATATATTTGCCTCCTAGTGGCACAGTGGCATGTCTGCGGACTCACACCGCAAAAAATGGGGTTTTGATACACATGGTAGAGCACAAACAGCCCAATGTGTAGCCTTGTATTTGTTTAATTTCAAACAAACAAAAATATTTTTGATTTATTAGCTATAAAACCACATAGTTTAAGAAATATAAATCATAAAGCTTAACCCAAATAATTACAGGATGGTTTCTACTTATCTAGGGATAATAAAGTGATAAAACGGTGTTGTTTATACATCTGATTTTTTAAAAAGTTTATTCAATTTAAAATACCTTCCTCGTACATTCACGGATTTTCAATGCATAAATCCCCGTAGTGGACAGACGACCAGTCCATTGTTTAGCTTTGCGTAAAATAATAAATAAGAGATATTATCAGTTTCAAGTTTTAAAATTCTGTCACACTTTGAAAAGTATTGCGTTATGACCCTTAAAACAGCGCTTCCCAACTTTTGTTATTCACGTACTGAATATGATTTCTTGCTACCCTCTCTCTCTTTTCTTTTTAATCAGTGAAAGAGTGAGTTAAATGACAATTCGCATCAAGGTGCTGTATGTGTTGAAGTAATTAATTATTATTTTCATTAAAGAAAAATACACCAAAACGCTTAATTTTGCATTATTTCACTATCGTCTTAACCCCAATCGCTCGAGACCTCAAGAGATTATTTGCAATTCCTGAAGGGGGCACCCGACACTCTGGAAAACACTGTCTTAAGGTAAATTAATTACAGGAGAAATTAAACTTTCCACTCTAAGAAGAGTAAGTGTATAAATGCAGCATTATGCTTTGGTTGGATAGAATGACAGATAAAAGAAGCACACAAAAGGAATTTCTTTCGGAAAAGTTAAAATTAGATCGTATATAACAAAAAATGTTAAGTAAAATTAGCGATCACGCCAATAAATTTAAAAAAGGAAAAGAAAGGACTCTTTGTCAAACAGCGGTCATTTTTGAGAAAGTTTTTATTTTTACTAGTTTTGCAGCTGACTTGTTTCTTGTAATGCAATAACGTTCACTAAATATAACGATCCTCATCTAAAATGATTATACATCCAAGAATAAAATGTATGCAACCTGTAATGCACAAAGCCATAGCTTATCTGTACCAAATAATGCAATAGAAAGTTTAATGGCATAGCACGAACTCTTTTACTGTGTCAAAGCTTACGTTTCTAACCCATTACATGAATTTATTCGACGTTTTAAAGATACATATACCTTTAAATCCTAATTGCCCAAGACGTCTAATTTCTGAGACGCGCGTCGAAAGTCGGTGATGGGTTTATAAATGCAATGAACGCTAAGCCTAGCTAGCAACTATAAACCTTGAAAGACAACGCACGTAACAAGATCTCGTTGACGTCTGCACGTGACTGTATCATAAATTATTCTACTTTCGTATTTCCTAAAACGGACTCAGAAAAAATAATTAATAACTTATTAAATCATACTTTAAATTAATATCGTGTTTTCAGTTTTAAAGCTCATCTTTGTTAAATTACAAAGTATATTTATATCGTATATCTTATTTTTATATCTCCCGTACTAATTCGAGCCTAAATAGTAAAATAAATAAAAGCCACAAGGAAGCAAACATCTTATTTTACTTTGCGAACCATTCGTCACATTAAAAGAAAAAAATGCAACAGTGGTCTTCTTTATAAGAGATTGAAGAAGGATTTCGTAGAGATAACGGGTGTCATAGAGAATCTTTATCAGAGAAAGGAAGGACGTTCTAGAGAGAGGGTCTTTTTTATAAGAGAAGGGAAGGATGTGTTGAGGATCTTTATAAGTGAAAGGAAGGCTGTATTAAAAGGTTTTTATAAGACAGGGGAAGGAGTTAGAGGGTCTTTACAAGAGAAATGAAAAATGTGCTAGAGGGTCTTTATATGAGAAATGAAAAATGTGGTGGAGGATCTTTATAAGAGAAAGGAAGGATGTGCTAGAGGGTCTTTATAAGAGAAATGAAAAATGTGCTAGAGGGTATTTATAAGAGAAATGAAAAATGTGCTAGAGGATCTTTATAAGAGAAAGGAAGGATGTACTAGAGGGTCTTTATAAGAGAAAGGAAGGATGTGCTAGAGCAGTGGTTCACAACCTTTTTTATGCCCCACACCCTCCAAAAATTTAATAAGTTCTCACATTTCTCACAGTAATTATTTATTTAAGAACAAAGGTAAAGGTGGCCAAAACAAATGTTATCTCGCACCCCTGGTTGGGAATCACTGTGGTAGAAGGTCTTTATAAGAAAAAGGAAGGATGTGGTTGAGAGTCTATGAGAAGTTACGCATATAACATCTTCACTCATCATAGCTTTGACCATTCTTTTCGATATTTTTTTCTAAGGACTAAATTGAACTGATCGCATTAGCCTTACTACTGTTTTATCGTATTAACTTTTCTTGTGTTAAACGTAACAAACTCAGGATCAAACAAATGCCCACTAAACGTAGTCGAAGTTCAAATGAGAAACATCTGCTCACACGTCATGTAAAAATTAGCCTGAATTTCCAACGGTTGTACCATAAAAAATGTGTAGTTTTCGCTTTAAACCGTTTCGTGTTTTATAATAACAAGAATCCCTATCGTTTTATGATGAATAAGACGCCATCTTTAGGCTTAATGTAGTAAGATGGGCGGGGCACTGTGCAGTTATCGTAGATTATTGATTGCTGAAACTACGAGTTGTAGTGTTTAAAACAGAATCGATTATAGTATTTTCTCTCTATATCCTCCTAGTAATATGTTTACGCAGAAAAACCTGTCTGTCTATGCATCTATGTTTTTGTTGTTGTTGTTTTGTCTCTGTCTGTCTACTTATCTTAATAAAGTATAGTGATTAAGACGTATTACCAAATTAAATATATTGCTAAATATCAAATATGGAAATTTTGAAATACAATTGGCTGTTTAATTTAAAATGGGCCGTTGCGTATTAATCTAGTCAACAAAAACTTTGAAAGAAATTGGCTTTCTGTCTCGTTATGATGTAGGACAATGTTTCATTTTCCCCCATTTTCTCCCTATCTCATACACGAAATCGATGCTCTTTTTTTCTCTCTTCCAATAAATTATGCGATATAGCTTAACAATTCCCATTCTTTGTGATAATTGGTTAATCATTGAAAACTGTCTAACGCATGCGTCATCCGAATTTCATTAATGTCAAAGTGTAACCTCACCAGTCTTCCCATCAGTGTTTCCATAGAAACCGCCCGATGGTGCTAAGTTAGTAAGAAAACTACTTTTAAAAAAGAACATGACAGAGAACTGGTTAATATAATGTCGTCTGTCCATAATCTGTCAAACATAGAACCAGCCTAGTCTGCGCGTTTTGGATCAGTCATGCAACTTCATTGTTATATTTAAAAATGATTCTGTCCGAAAGCATAAAAAATAAACTCCTACGTGTGAGAATCGTGATTTTCATAATATGAGTATAGGGTTCTTCAGACTAGCTCATGACACGTGAAAACGACTACGACATACCAACTGTTGTGTTGTAAACAAGGAAATTTATGTACAGATGAGAGATGGATAAATAGACAGATCCATAAGTGGATGGATGGACGCCAGATTGTTAGATATATAGGTTTTATATTAGATTGTTAAACATAATGGTGTATTTTGTGACTTGTAATAAATAAATAATTTGTAGATTATTAACGTTTGGCAGTCGTATTTTTCTTTTGCGTTATTTTATGGTATCCTGTTGTGTAGTTAGCAACGTTCGAACTTTGTGAAGACCACCTGCATGCGCTATGACGTTTTTGAAGTGCGTGTCACGTGTACAAAATAGAAACTGAAAATTAAAGAGCGATTAAAGGGCTTATCTTATCTAGGTACTCAAGTATGATCTTTGTAGTTTATTTTGTTCCACTTTAGAACATAACAAGGCCTCTCAAAAAATAGTGCGTTTACATTTTTGGGACTTCCGCTAAAAAAATAAATTAACCATTGCAAAACAAAGAAAGACAATGGAAACGTATCTCTTTCCACCCTAGCTCTCTGATGTAAATAATCAAATCATCCCGTGTGCAAGCACTCACAACAATTTCCAATTACCCAATCTAGGACAAAGGAGGTTATATCCGGCCCCTCGGGGGTCATCAGTGTCAACAAACAACTTATTAGCGTTCGTAACTAGTGTTTAATTGCTTCGTCCAACGATATCATTAGTTTAAATAGTTAAGGATTTTGTTTTGTGTATGATCTGAATTAATAATCAGATGACCCAATAATGTCGTGTCATTACAAGAAAGAAGGGGCCGAATGATATTTTAACCACTAGAGGGCAGGAGCAGCCCAGTGTAACAAACGATAAGAACATGTGCTGACTAACAACCATACACCATTAGAAACGAAAATACTTATTGTATAGTCAGCCACTGACACCACTATATGTTTCACTAAGAAAGAAAGAAAAAACACACGAAAAATATCATTACCTATTAATTAGCTATTTTGATAGAATTATTATTCTATAACAGTGGTTGTTGTAGTATATCAAACTCATCTAAAATTACAAAGTTGAGTGGAATATGTCGGTTAGTATATTGAGGCGGAACTCTTGAATTCGGAGCTGGCAAGCCAGTTTCCCATCCATGCTATATCACAAAATATTCTCAAATTATATTATTGAAATGATGACAACTGATTTTGTTTAATACTACAGTTATTTGTTAAGATGTTACAACTGGCACAAACACAATGTTAACATAGCTCATGTACACCAGTGAAAAGTTGAGGTGGTGTTAGAAGTGATACACCCACAATGTTGACATACCTTAGGTGCACCAGTGAACAGTTGAGATGTTACAATTGACAAAACCACAATGTTGATAAACTTTGGATGCTACAGTTGAGTGGTATAATGTTTTGCGTAAATAAAGTCTACGTCATCGCTTGTAAAGCACATCCACCCAAAATATTGAAGAAAGGAAATCTTTGAATTATCGTTGACTTTTGTGAGACATATAATATCTCAGTTGTCTGTTCCCTAACCATTGATTTTTGTTGTGGTAAGTTACTTTACTACTTTAGCTAACTGAGCTAGAAAAAAGTGTTCGTGGGACACAACAAAATATTCGTAATTCAAGACTGTACATCGGACATTAGTTGGACACCATTGTTATGATGATGCATTTTGTGCAGATCCCAAAAGTGCACATAGATGGCATTTGTACCACACCGAACTTCAGTTGAAGATTTAATTGTGTAGCAATAAAACTGTAATATTTCATCTAGCTACAGTAATGCCAGAACAAAATTATGTAAAATATCCGACAGTTACGTTGCTTTTAAAGTTTAAAATGCTGTAATTCACCTAGTTACAAAATTCTCTGTTTAAATATGAGACTATAGAAATTTTGACAGTTATAATGTTTTCTGAAATGAGGACCAAAAATAAAAAACCGTTACTGTTTAAATATAAAATTAAATCAGCAATATAAAAATTATCCGAAATGAAATCTGCAGAAGGTTAAATATAAATTTAAGAATAGCAAAACCTCCACAATTACAGTATTGTATGAACAGAAAACTAAAGAAAATCTCACAGATATGCAACTGCCCCAAATAAAAAAAAATTATAGGTCTTTCTAATAATGCAAATAAAATGTTTGACAATCACATTTCTACCAAAATAAAAACTACAGCAATTCCAATAGTTAAGTTTTTAACAAAAAATTATTAATTTATATTGTGGAGGAAGAAAAAAAAATCCAACAATTTCCATATTTACATAAATAAAATGTATAAAAGTTATAATATTGTCTCAATACACAAGGTTACAAGTAAACTTGCATACTAAATTATTGGTATTTAGGTTTGAAGGTTAAATGTTCTGGGTTAAAACTTTTTCGAATTGTCACTCATCAAAAACACCGAAATCTTACAATTAATCACGTAGTTATGAAACCAAATCTAAAAACCTTTACAATAAATAGATATAGCTCTGCATTTTATGTATCATATTTCTATTTTTAGTTACGATTGAAAATAAAAACGTCGACAAAAAAAGATATTTACTTATTCTGCTTAACATTGAAACCAGTTTGCCCGACAATATTGGTGGATAAAAGTTTTGTCGATTGTTAAGCCTAACGTGTCCTTAGATTTTGAACGGTAAAAATTTTTACTAGTTTCAACATAATTTCAACAAAAAAAACGTGATTTGTTGAAGTATTTTCCTTTTTTTTTGTTTTCATTGCTTTTTATTAACGTATCGTATTTCTTCCTGATGTATTTTTGTTAGAGTTGTAGATTTTAAAAAATTGAAAAAAGTAAAAATGGCAGAGAATTTACCATTGGAAGTGTTTCATAATTTTATGTATAAAATATACATCACGACTGTTACATAACGTATCCAACTGCTAAATGGAAGAAACCATTAGGACATTTTTATTATCTGTTTCTTGTTACTTTCAAATAATTTAATGGACTATTACGTTTGAACTGGGATACAAAAAGAAATTTTACCCATTCTTGTATGCATTAGACATCTTGCAACAACGACAGAAAAGACACATACAGATGATTGAAACAATAATATCCTTCCACAGAAATCAAGCACTCGAAAACCTGCCTAGTCTAGATGATTATATAGATTTAAATCACGGCAGTAGCCGCCCTCTTTTAAACAACGAGTTCGAGTACACGGTTATCAGCGATTACCCATAAGTTATCTCCCTCTATCCAAATCCTCCTTAGTTTTACCTTATTGCCCTCATTCTATGACTGTCCTGAACTTGGTTCCGAATGCTGGATCTGCGGACGTTTTATGATGTTCTTTTACTCTACAGTTTTAATGATAAGAGAGTTTTTCAAAGAGACTCAATCAAAGCTCGACTAATGGACTAAGCCTTTACTAAGTAATAGACTTCCTGACTGTCTCTCTTCCTCTGTGTTTGTGGTGAGATAAGAGTGAAAGCAATCATGTACACATTTTCTACTTGGGAGGGCCAGTTGCAAAGAAATAATATGCTCATTTCTTTAGACTCAGCTTCAAGATAAAGATTTTTACAGGCATTAAATACTCGTAATGATGCCACTAATAGTATTTTTACCTCGTCCTACTCCAAATTCACTGATCGGAGTAATTTTATAATAATGTTTACGTAAAATTAGATATTCGGTACGTGCTTTAAATAAACCACAAGACGTTATTGTTTGTTAATTTGAAAAATTCGCGAAAAGCTACAAAAGGTTGTTTTGGCACTAGCTGTCCCAGGTTTGAACTGACAGACAGCTAGTTAACACGTATCAACGTCAGCTCGTGAGCTACTTCAGTTGACAAGTGGAATTGACTATGACTCTTATAGCGCATCTGAAGTTCCGAAGTGCGAAGCGCAATTTTTTTTTTCAGTAACTGGGTGTAAACAATGACCCCTCGCAAACACAGCCCGGCACGCTAACTACTTGCTCATGCTCAAACTCATAAAACGGGAATTGACGCATCCAAACATTTTAGAAGCTAATTTTAAAATAATGTAAATATCCCCTCTGTTAACATTACCAATAACCTCGATTTCGTCTTGACTTTAAATGATAATATTTCAGGATTTTTATTAATAAAGTTCCTGAAAGCGTGCTTCTTACCAGACGACGCCAGGTAGTTAGCGCTCTCAGCTCGCAATATGAGGGTCGCGGGCTCGAATCCATGTTTCACCAAAAGTACTCGCCCTTTCAGCCGTAGGAGCGTTATACGTTACTTTCAATTCCACTATTCGTTGGCGGTGGGTGGTGATGACTAGTTGCCTTCCCTCTAGTCTTCTTGCTACATTAGGGACGTCTAGCACAGATAGCTCTGATGTAGCTTTGTGCGAAATTCAAAAACAAATACTATGAACGATAACAACTTTTTACAGTTTGAGGTAACTGCTAAAACCTTAACAACAGGAAGTAGCACGTGCTTTTTGCATTGAATACTTAATTGTTAAGAATATTGAGACTTTGAACTAATATTTTTACATGCATTCTAGTACTTTAATTAAGTGTCACTCAATGGCAGAAGTCATGTTTCTTTGTTTGATATTTTCTTAAATGCACAGAATTATCTTTAACAATTCTACGAAAGCAATCAGCATCTGAGATCACATTAAAAGGCCAATAACAAGTCAGCATCTTAGTTTATGTTAAAAGATCGATAACTTGTTAACATTGGAGTTCTCTTTCTCTCTCTTTCGGTGTTTGGGTATCATATGCACACTGGAGGGTCAGGTGTTCTTTGATCTTTTCCTCACTACTTTACTTATGTGGTCATGCAGTGTTTGGGTCAGAGTGGGCTGCATTACTCCAACCCTTTTTAGGGCAATGTCCATGTACTGGTATGCATATATAGATTTTCTTTTGCCCTGTCAGTAAGATAAATAAAATAAAAATAAAAGTAATATTTTCGACGAATTTTATTACTTTTTATTTCTACTTTTATTATTTTATATATTTTTTTCATTTATTTATTTGATGTTTAAAATATAGTCCATATATTTTTTTTACTTTGGCACAAAGCTATGCAAGGGCTATCTGCACTAGTAGTCCCTAATTTTGCAGTGTGAGAGTAGAGGAAAGGCAGCTAGTTATCACCACTCACCTCTGATGCTTGGGGTATTCTTTTACCAACGAATACTGTAATTGACCGTCACATTATAACACCTCACGTCTGAAAGGGCGAGCATGTTTGATGTGACACGGATTTAAACCCATGACTTTCAGAGTGTGAGACGAGTGCCTCAACCACCTGGCCATGCCGGGCCAAGTTCATGTCAAAATGCCGATAACCAGTCGACATCTTAGTTCATATTGACAGGTCGATAACCAGTCAACATCAGAGTTTGTATTAAAAGGCCAATAGATTGACTATCAAAAGCTTGCGTCTTGAAATAAGAAGAAAAAAAAAGTAAAATAAACAGAAATAAGATTCATTTATACAGTATTGCTAGGTTGTATAACGTGACTTCTGAAACGTGTTTTTTTTTCTTGTATCAACATTAATACAGCTGTTTGGTTTATTTGTAACTAAACACAAAACTACATAGTGAGCTATCTGGGCTGTATCGAAACCAGTTTCTAGCTTTACAAGTCTTATTGCCGTGGCACTTGTAGGCAAGCTGTTTGGACTTGCACTTTACTTATTGTTGTTTGTCTGTTTTTCTTTTCTTTTTAAAAGTGCAGAGGAGTATATGTGTGTGTTCTTCTTATAGCAAAGCCACAACGGGCTATCTGCCGTGTCCACTGAGGGGAATCGAACCTCTAATTTTAGTGTTGTAAATCCGAAGACAGCGGGGAAAAGAGTACAGAGGAAGTAGAACAATATAATCAATATACAAAAGGACATTAGTGAAGTATAAAATTACGTTAGTGAAGTAGAGAAAGACTTTACGAAATACAAAATGACATTGGTGAAGAATAAATGGATATTTTTAAGTAAAAAAGACATTAAGGAGTACAAAAGGATATCAATGAAGTATAAAAGCGCATTAGTGAAGTATAAATGGACAAAACGAAATACAAAATTCATGTAATATAGAAAAACTATAAACGAGGTAGAGCAGAACACAAATACCAGAATAAAGCCTGTGAAAAACGAATTTCTAACACAGCACTACACCTCCGCCATTGCTTAAAAATTCCAACCTCTGACACTACTAATTATGAAGTATGTAACAGAAGAACCCATCTGTGTCCACATCTGTGCCATCTATAATCTTCTGGAATATTTTAGTTATATCATCACTTAATTCAGGTCTAGAATTTATCTGACTAGTACAACAGCATCGCCCAGTTGAGGCGCCAACAGCTTACATGGAAAAACACTGTGCGTGGACTCGATTCGAAAGTTAATAGATGAAGCAGATTTTTGCTTATTTAAAAGAACCAACAATTACAATATTAAGTAACCTTCCAATAGAGAACCATAATAACCACCATGCTTTAGTGAATGCCTTAACCAACAGATTTCAGGTGACACATCAGAAGGAACTTTCCAAAGGAAAGTTTAGGAGCAGAGAAAGGAAGTAGAAAGGAATCTCAACGAAACTTGAGGAAAATATAAAAAGCTTTATCTAATAAATTATCCAAATGCTATACATAAAATGATGGATTTTTGAAACATGACCAATTCATATATGCAATCATCGTATGCAATGATAAACGAGAATATGCGAATTATGATAAAGCATAGTTGAAGAATGCTTTGTAGGTGACAATGTAACTCGAATTAATTAAACTTGCAGATTAACAACTAAGTTCACCATTCAGGAACAATGAACATAAAAGTTCAAATAGTATAAAAATATTATTTCTCTATAAAAAAGTCTAGAAGAGCTCAAACAATTCTTCAGGCTACTGTTAACTCATTTATAATTGCATCATAAAAAACTTATAGCCAAGAACTACGAAATAACCTTTAATTTAAGAGGTGTTTTTCATGGTGGAGATAGTAAACCACAGGACACAAAATACTACAATTTCAACTTAAAAGAGTATTTGTTACAAACTCCCCCTGCAGGAGCACAGAAGAAAAATATTGTTAAAAAGTGATGAAAACGTGGACATTACATCAGAAACTATGATGAAACGGTCGTTGACAATCAACCAAGGAAACTTTATCTTCATGTCCACAATACTGCATTTGCCACAAAAGAAATAAGGAATGCATTACTTTAAATAACCTAGGCCTCGAGTCAAGGAGACAGCTTCAAAATACAATATTTTAAAATATTTTAATTTTAGTTCTTGTCGGTTGAGATTACTGCAACCAACCTGACCAAGTGATGAAATAATGCTTTCTAATCACACGCTTGTATTATATAAATATAGATGTCTTCAATGGTTTTTGTCTTCTTTTTTTTCTAGATCTGACTATTGATCGGAAGTTATTTGTAATTTTTTCAGCATTGAAATTGCCATAAGTGCATTTTTAAACAATTTCTCAGGATCAAAAGTGTCATTAAAACTCTTCTATTGAAAAAAGTTTCACAATATCCTTTTAAACTCTTCAGACAATGAGTCAGTACTGAATGTGCCTTTAAAAACTTGTATATAATTTCTCAGTATCAAAAGTGTCATTAAAACCCCGTAGAAACATGCCAGTTTCTTCTTTGTAAATTTTCACTACGAAGTTTCATTATATTTTGAAAGATGGCGTTGACTTGTACTCAGTCACTGCCATTTGTGGTGTGAGAAGTTCGATCAAAAGATTTTAAATATTTACTGAGCAAACGACAATTATGAATAACACTCATATCAAACAAAAAACAACACACACTCAAACACCAACCCTTTGAGAGATTAAGGTAATAAAATCTGTATAACACGCCACTCTGTTTCACGTATAATAATAGTACCAACTTATAGTGTAAAATATCTAGCAAGTATAGCAACACGTGATTTATGCATCCGATTTAAAATACTTGGATGATATATGTGAGTTGAGTAGTATTGCAACATGTTATAAGATCGTTTATGCAAAAAGTAGAGTAGTAGCGATAATATTATTGGCATTACCCATTATCCTATCGTTGTTTCACTAGTGTTTCTAGTCAATGGCTCTTCGTATTATTGGTAACATATACGACTAACCATTCATAATACAATTTGTTTTTAATTGGAGTTTAAAACCTGCAATAGGGATCGTAAAAAGTAAGGAAACAAGGTTAGAGACACAGTACAAATTGTTTAGTCAAATCACAAACCCCTATTTCGGCTTCATGCTTTTATCTAGAATTACATTTAGTGGAGGCACAATAGGAATTTATTGTTAGAGTAAATAAAGCCTACAGTATCTATGACCTAGCTTTCTTACATTTTTACGATTCCTATTTGCAGACTTTTAAATTATCAATTCTTGTTTATCTCATTTGCTGTTTTTTTATGCTCAACTTTAAGGATTAATGTGTAGCTAACTTTATACATTTTAATAATAACAAACATAGCAAGCAGCTGGCTGAGATAGGATTTTTGCTTCATACATAATGTAGTGGTTAGCTCCCTAAAGACACCGATTGTATAGTGTACAAAGTATTGAGTATCTACATGATACATTCATCTATCACTGGCTGATACTTCACCCTGTACTTCAGTTTTTTTTAAAAAAACACTAAATATTTGTAAGAAAACTAATTTTATTACACTAAAATTATAAGAAAATAATTTTAATAATAAATTAAATCTTTTTAAAGACTTTTAAAGACGACAGGTCCCTCGATCGTTTGACTGAATAGAAACACAAGAACACTGTTAAATAATCTGCAAAGTTATAATTTTAATAATAAATTAAAATTATTAATAAAATTATAATAAAATAAGAAATGTGTTTTCTATGTAAAATAAAGAAAAAAAAACTGACTTTTCTATATCCATGTGACCTTAGTAATCAGTATTTCGTATTTTACAAAAGGTTTCAGTACAATATAATAAACCGATTTTGTTGTAAGGTGGCAAAAGAATAACATTAATAACAATTACAAATGGGTCGTTTTGGTCAGATTTGTTTTCCTTGCAAGCCTAACATCGCGGTACTTTATTTATAACAATTTATACGTACATAGCCTTAGCAGTCACTATTAAATGTTTCAAAATGCTATTTGGACTGAGTATTTACTGTTTAAGGTGCTTTTTTTCCCCGAACGTTCTATAATGGTTTTATGGAATCCCTTGCGATCCTTATTATTAACTACTGCTGTGGTTCGTGATATTCAAATACTATTAAACAATAATGATCTTTTCAATCTATCTTATGCCATAATCTGTTTATTATTAATATTTACTGATCTGTCGTGTAACATTTCTGTTTTTACGAAACTTTGCTGAAATAGTAAACCCTGATGTATTGAGATAAAACTTATCACACACTCACTCTCATAAACTATTATTGCGATGGGCGTCATAAGAGCTTCAAGTTTGATTTGAAACAACATTCAAAGTGGAAATTTAATTATTGAGTTATCTTTATTTGTCTGTCATCTTTTCAATACCTAACAATAATGTTTTCCTTTTTTTTAAATTACTGCCTTAGTAGTGATTATGTGACTGAATACGAACAAATTAACAATGTTAATTAATCTGGAAAGTTGTTACTCCCTACTTTTAAAGACGACAGGTCTCTCAATCGCTTGACTGAATAGAAACACAAGAACACAGTTAAATAATCTACAAAGTTATTGTCCCCCGCTAGCACAGCGGTAAAATGAGGAGTTCGATTCACCTCGTTAGACTCAGCAGATAGCCTTATGTGGCTTTGCTCTAAGAAAACACACGCACACACAAAGTTATTACTACCTGATTTTAAAGATGACAGGTTATTCAGTTTTGCTTTAATAAAATTGAGATAAAGTTCTTATATAATGTAGTCTTATTTTATGAGCTCGGTTTCACACTTACTGTAATGAGGTGTCGTTCTTGAGTAACGAAGAGTTGAATGATGTCTTTGACTATTCCACTGTAAAACAGGAAATATTAAAAGACACTCCAGGTGGTTAGGGCACTCGACTCGTAATATAAGAGTCGCTGGTTCGAATCCCCGTTACATCAAACATGCTCGCCCTTTCAGGTATGGGGGTCTTATAACGTTAAGATCAATTCCACTATTTATTGGAGAGTACTCCAAGAGTTGGCGATGGGTAGTGATTAGCTACCTTCCCTCTAGTCTTTCACTGCTAAATTAGGAACGTCTAGCTTTGCGGGAAATTGAAAAAAACATACAAGAACTATATAACATCAAAAGCATATTATACTTCGTGACTTGTAAAAAACCAAAATAACTTTATTGTTTTGCAACTCGGTGAACAGTAAAGTATTAAATACAAAAACAGTTTGTACGTCAAAAATTCACGATGAGAAAAATCTTTAGTTTTGTTGCTTAGATGTGTTCCAGCAGAGAGGCACTGAGTTTCAAGATGAAGATGACCTAAGAAGGTCGAAACGTTGTTCTCTACTTTATTTTAATGAAAGTTTTAATACCCCTACCAGCCGTCTAGAGATACATTTTTACTTCAAAGGGTTTCTTGTCACCACGAATCCCAAATACTGTTTATTTTCATTTTTGGTGTCTAGGGAAAAGGAGTACCGATTGGCGACGTTTTTCCCTCTCTTTCTATAATTTCTGTAATTTGTGACAGAGTAACTAGCTAATTACAGACTTAGAACCGCGGGAATCTTGGGACTGTGCTATTATATACGGTATTACATATTTTTGACCGTGCAACTATTGTGTGTTGTCAAATTTTAAAGTAATTTTGCGTCTACAAATGGGCTTATCAACAGTGCAAACCAAGAATTTTATAAGGTTGATCTCAAAATGTTAGAAGAGGTAGTGGTCAGCCAAGCTGTAGAGTTGAGGCTAAACAGTTTCAGTTTCGTTTTTAAAAAATGAAAAGAAAAGAAACTGCGCCTGTGAGTGCGTGATAAGAGAAACAGTCAAGTTCCACTATTCGAACTAACAAGAGAAGCCTGAGAATTAGTAATAGATTGTGTTATCTGTCTTCCTTCTGGCGTACTACTTTATAGTTACTAAGAGTTAAAGCAGATAATCAAACAGTAAATCCAACAAGCAAATTATTGTTACGTCATATCCCCTGATAGAGATTTATGTAACCTTAGGAAAAACTACAATATTTGTTGTGCTTTATTAGATTTCTTAGTATTACCAAAGAAATATAAAGAGGTGTTTGTAAAAAAAATCGGTAACTTTTTAATAAGCTGTTGGCTACTACAGAGGATTCTGTATCCCTGGGAACAATTAACATTTTCACTTTCGTTTTTATTGTGGTCCTAAGTTTACCAGGTTTACAGCTGCAATATTTCAGTGGTCCTAAGTTGACGAGGCTATACAGCTTTAATATTACAGTGGTCCTAATTTAACGAAGTTTAAGAACTACAATCTTACAGTGGTCCTAAGTTGACGAGCAACTGTAATATTATAGTAGCCCTAACTTTACAAGGTTGTGTAGCTACAATATTATAGTAGTCCTAAGTTAACGAAGTTTTTAAGCTGTAATATTTCAGTGGTCCTAAGTTGATGAAGTTGTGAAGCTGTAATATTACAGTGGTCCTAAGTTGACAAAGTTGTAAAGTGTAATATTACAGTGGTCCTATGTTGACAAAGCTGTATAGCTGTGATATCACAGCATTCCTGAGCTGACGAGGTTTGTATAGTTGCAATACCTTCACAAAACTTACGAATACTAGAGATTGGGAAAATAAAGAGTTTTCATTATCATAATATCATATGTTCATTCTAAGAACTGGGCTGGAGGATATTGGAATTTGATTGTTTACTCCTTGGTTGTGACTTATGTAAGCCTACTTTTGTAATAGCTTTTGATCGTCATTTTATAATAAACGCAATATTTTAAAGATAGGCTTTGCAAAGGTAAATAGCATGGACTGTACCTGAATCATTTGTAATTTGCGATCATAACAAGGACAAAACTAAAACAAAAAATACTTCAATAAATAATGTACCTACTTGTATCGGTCGGTTTAAGAGTATTAATGTCATAATACAAAGCACAAGTAAATAAAACTTATAAGGCACCGATTCGTTCTTTTGGTATGATATCATCGTTAGTATTGACAATTTTTACCAAATAAAAAAGCTTGCTTAACTGCAGTAACAAATAATGCGAGTAGCCCAAGGTTTGGTGACGGGTGGTGGTGAATAGATGGCTTCCCTCTTATCAGAATTTGGGATGACTACCACTGATAACCCTCGAGTAGCTTTGCGCGAAAGTCCACAAATAAACAAGCTACACAAATATTAATAGTGTATAACCTGTGCTTTTCGTGTAATTCGAGACTTCGTTTAGTTAATAGAACACAGTACGCGAAACTTGGATAGTTCTTTGTTTTGCAAGTACAGATTAGATGGATTTTAAAAGACTAGTTGCTACTCACAATACTGCCCATTGGAAGGTTTAATAACACGAGCCTTCTACTGCTTATTTCTTACCGCGGAATCATCAACTGATCGTGATTCTGTGATGCAGCCATTTCAAAGGACTACCACAGCGTGTGTATGCTATATAGAGAGATATAAGTTAATTTTACAAATGTATATTGAACCATAATTCTTTTTTATGTTTCTCTTTTTTTCTATTCGATGAGCTTCTCGGTCGTTAAACGCTATTAAGACATGTAAAAACTATAAATTCCTTTAATAGGTTGCCGAAACGTCTTAGATTATATTAGAACAGCGGTGGTACACGAATACATATCTCAACTCGCCAACAGCTTTATGTCACTGTTAAACAGGTTTCCGGACGTGTATTGAACAGTTAATTAGATGGAGTGTACGTATATAATATTTCAAAACAATAATTATTTTCCAGTTGCATGACTTTATCTTCACATACATACATCAAAGGAGAAGATTAAACATTTACACAAAAGCCAGGTACTTTGTCCGTAGATTATTTTGATAATCTATATCGTGTTACCGCAATTGACTGTTTTCCAAATAACATATTGTCACAAACATTTCTTATACAGCAAAGATGAGCCCGCTTAAAGATATCAGGTATTTGTAACTACTTACATGTGTAGTTACTTTATAAGCGTTTGGTTCAGTTAATTTCTCGAGTGGGTTCAGCTCGTCTAATGGTAAAAAGATGATATTAATCAACAAAGCACTCAACAATATATTACAGTATTATATAATATAGGGGGACAAAAATTAAACTGTCTGCTGTGGAGACAGTAGAAAAGAAATGGTTACTGTGGAAACAGTAAAAGAGAGTGGTTAATATGAAGACAGCAAAAAACAACAACAACCGATAATTGTTGACAGTAAAATACAACCTGACAGCCGTAGAAAGATGAGAATAGACACTGATTACTGAGTAGACAACATTACAGAACTTAAACACCTTGAAAACAGATATACAGATGACGACTGTATTATGTGTGAAAAACTTGTTTAAGATTAAGCATCTTATGCGATGGTGAAGTCACTGTAAAATGCGGTATATTATTATTCCGTTTTGCTTACCACGCATGTGCAATAATGCGTGTAAAAAAGAGCAGAAACTGACCTCAGCGTGTCAATTTGCGTCGAATATTCCATGGTTTGTAACATAAATTATGTGATATTGTCTAATTATTATTTTTCACATCTCTCGGCTTAGATTCTTATCGACACCCAGCAGAAATAAGTTCCGACGTACAGAATGACAGCTCTGGCGACACGACGTCATTCTTGAGGAAGACCGCCGCGGGCCGACCATTACATACGGCGACAGCTGGGAGTTTTGAAGAGGCTCCTGTGCCGTTGTCGAACTGCTTTAAACGTGTGCGTGGTGGGTTAAACATAGCGACATAAATAGACGTAACCAAACTAGATAGGATGAGAAAGAACGTAATAAGCTGAAACAGAGGTGAAACATGAAATACAATTGTTTTGGTTTTTGTAGCTCAAACACAAAGCTATGCGATGGGCTACCTGTGCTCTGCTTACCATGGATATCGAAGCACCATACGAAGCACGGGGGCATACGACATTTTGCAGTTGAGTTACGTCTTGTGGGTGATTTTTGTTTGTTTACTTTGAGTTATTTACCACGAATTAACCCACGAATTATTTATTTATCTTATTATGGAGGGTAATGGGTAATATTATAAATAATATTCGATACCTTTAAACCCAATATTCAATTATCAGAAAATGTAAGCATGAATTCCAGTTAAACACATTTTTATTAAAGTAAAATATAACCGTTTTAGGGCCCGGCATGGCCAGGTGAGTTAAGGTGTGCGACTCGTTATCTGAGGGTCGCGGGTTCGAATCCCCGTCGTACCAAACATTCTTGCCCTTTCAGCCGTGGGGGCGTTATAACGTGACGGTCAATCCCAATATTCGTTGTTAAAAGAGTAGCCCAAAAGTTGGCGGAGGGTAGTGATGACTAGATGCCTTCCCTCTAGTCTTACACTGCTAAATTATGAACGGCTATCTGCGCTAGCCCTCGTGTAGCTTTGCGCGAAATTCAAAAACAAATAACCGTTTCAGTGGTAAAAAATAAAAAAAATAATCAGAGATAGTACAGGAAGCAGATGACTATTGCTTATATGTATTATCAATTTATCTTATATTCTTTCTTTAGTTTTATTTATTTTAACAGCATTGGTTAGAAAGTTGAATGCATATAATATATTTATATTTTATAATTTTTTATTCTTGTAATATATATTGTTGTTATAAAGGTTATTCTATATTGTTAGGTTATATAGCAGACGGATTTAAGATTAACTTAAGTTTTCTACGTTGGTCGAACCTCGCGAGACATTATTAGGATTGTGGACGAAAATATAGTTGCCAAACTAATGAATTAATGTATTATAATCACTATAAATAAGAATAAAATATCAAATTTAGCTGCAATAAGTTCTTGTTTAATGTTATTTCTAGAGTTTCTAAATTACTTGCTTTTGATCAGCAGTTAAGAATAATAACTTCAATTCAAATTAACTTGTAAAATAACAGTAATTAAACTCATCTAAGAAATTACGCAGGCTTGTAGAGCTGTGTTAACTATTTAACCGAAACGTTAATTATCCTATTTTGAACGCGAATATTTTGATTTCGTACATCTATTTCTTGAAAAGCGTTTTACGCCGTTCAGTAATATCTTTATCATATATAAAACTAATTTACCTGCATTGAAAACACATGCTGGATATGTCCCTATATCTGAGATATGTTTGCATAAAAATATTTAAAGGATATGTGCCTCCAGATCTAAAATATGTGTATGTGAAAATACCCACGAATATTCTTTCAGACCTGAACTGCGTTTATGTGGATATAATCGTTGATATCTCTCTAGATCTGAACAATGTCTACATAAAAATACTCATGAGATATGCCTCCAGATATGAAATATGTTAACGTGAAATTTATCATGGGATATGCCTCTAGATTTGAGCTATGTTTGCGTGAAATATTCTTGAGATATTAAACTCTAAATAAAATATTGTATTACTGTGATGATGGCATTGTTACATCATTCAAGTCACCGATTCAAACATAAATAAAACATTGTACTACTATGATGTATTACATTGTTACATCATTCAAGTCACCGATTCAAACATAAATAAAACATTGCACTACTATGATGTATTGCATTGTTACATCATTCAAGTCACCGATTTACTGTGGTGTATCACGTTGTTACAAAGTCACTGAATCAGCTGTATATTGTTGAAGAGACACACACAGACATTGTTAGAAATACAGATGTATTTAAAACGTTTCCTAGAAGCTTCGAGCTTTTTTCTCTGTATGTAATATAGGAATAAACGTAATGATCACGTGCAGATATACTGCCCCTTGTCGGAAGCAGTCTCTAAAGTTGTTGTATATGTAGATATAACACAAGGTGTGAGAGAATAGTTTAAAGTTGTTGTTCTTACAAAACATACTATCTTATCTTGTCGGTGTGAGAAATATTAACCTTCGTGTAGAGGCAACAGTATGGAAAGGAAATGCAAATCAAACAAAAAATACTTAAATCTAGTTTAAAGAAAAGGTAAACGTGAAATATTGATGGTTTTATCACATTTTCTTCATACAGATTATGAACTGTTAGTTACTGGATATTGACATTCTTACGTTACACTACAATATTAATTATGAACTGTTAGTTACTGGATATTGACATTCTTACGTTACACTACAATATTAATTATGAACTGTTAGTTACTGGATACTGATATTCTTACGTTACACTACAACATTAATTATGAACTGTTAGTTACTGGATATTGACATTCTTACGTTACATTACAATATTAATTTAAAAAAACATTTAAATTATTTTTAAACGACTATCTAATGGTTTTGTTCTGTTTTATTTAACATCTCTATAATATAAACGAGTATTGTTTGAATACTAAAAATAGGAATTTTTTTTATCATAGATTCCATTCGTTTTCTTTATTCGACCCACAGTCTCACGTGACTGACACTAGGATAGTGAAAACTAACTGAAAAATATTAGTTATACAAATAACAAGGAAAACGTGAATGAAATCGCTTCCACAGAACGACAGCAAGGTCTATGGATTTAACTTCACTAAGTCATCGGTAAAGTTCCTACTTAAATGAGTTCAATAATAACCGAAATATGATTTCAACCAACAAATTATTGGGGACTAGAGGGACGTGTAAATATTTACAACCAATTTTGTGCAAGAAAATATCATGCTTTGAATGAATAGATACCAACGGCAGTTAATGTCCAACACTCGTACATACAACTAAGTGATAAATATAAGAATGAAGCAAGAGGAAATTCATATATTTCTACAGTCATAAGGGTTAGTAGAATGTTAGAAATTATGAGACAGCAGAGCTGCTTAAGATTAGAGATATTCAAGAATGGTTTGTAGACCTAATTGATAGCACGTGCAGTCTGTTTCAGACTCTTAACATCTCCAGTCGCTTTACACTGTGAAAGTGTTAACCATTTCCACAATTAACTTATCTAATTAATTTTCAACTTACATTAATATCTCTAGTCGCTTCTAACCGTTAAAATATTAGCCATTTCCCCACTTAACTTGCCTAATTAATTAGCACATTACGTGAAATCGCCAGTCATTCAAATAGTAAAAATGTTAGTCATTCTTTACACTTGATTAATCCAATTACCTAGCACATTATGTAGATATATCTAGCCATCATTCTCAATTAATTTTTCTAATTATTTAACCCAACACGTTAAGATATTCAGCTATTGTACTCTTTAACATATTTCACACTTCCGCGTCGTATACATCAGGATGTTAATTTGGTCGTACGCTATTTTGTTTTCACTGTGAGTTCCATATTATCTGAGCATTGGTTAGCGACTAGCACACATGAAGTCTTCAGTGTCGTCTAACATTTGACACTTTGTAAACGTTTGTAAAAATAAGATAAATAGTTTAAAACATTGCTCATCTGTTTGGTAAACATGTTTCTCAAGAATTCCGACATCAGCATCCATTAGCAAGTATCAATATTTCAGTTTCTTGTGTTTCAATCTATTAAGTTGCTAAAACGTACCATGTGAAAACTGTATAAAGTTTTGTTGTTGTGGGGACACCTGGATTTGTTGAACTTAATCAACAGTGATAATGTCCAACTATTGAACCTGTCTGCTTATTGTTCGGCAAATGTTTGTTTTACTCAGAAATTAATAATAATCATGTGCGACATCAGGGACCGTAATAATGCAATATCGTTTTAGACTCCCATGCATACAATCCTAAAAAATACCAACGTTATATATTAAAAGGTATCCCCAGTATTTCCCTGGCCAGAGGTCTGGACCTCTCTCCTAAAAACACCAGCGATAGCACCATCAATCCTAAAAATATTAGCATAACATGTTAATAAATGTCTCATGTTTTTCCTGTCCAAAGATTTTACATCTGGTCAAAGTAACACAGTTATATATTAACAAATACTTTAACCGTTCCCTGGCCAAAGATCTAAACACTATGAAAACCGGAAGTGTCCTTTATTAACATGATAATTCTGGTTTATTCGTCTTGAACTTTTCGGTTTAATCACTATTTTCTGAGAGTCTACAAAAAACACGTTAGTTTGTGTAACAATGCTGGACTTGGAAGTTGGTATTTCGACCGGTTGTATTTTAGATTTAAGTACATCTTTTCCACAGTATTTCAACTGTACCATTTATGTTTCCAGTGTAATGTATTTTTACTTAAAGCGGTGCATATAAGGAGTACATGAATGTTTTAGTGATAATACATAGTTTCGAATATATGTGCTTGCCAAGTCAAAAACAAACATAGCTCGATATAACTAATGTCAACATAAATAACGAACATAATTCGGTATAGAAACGTAACAGGGTGAATGTTGTTGTTGTTTTGAATTAAGCACAAAGCTACACAATGGGCTATCTGTGCTCTGCCCACCACGGGTATCGAAACCCGGATTTTAGCGTGTAAGTCCGCAGACATACCGCTGAGCCACTGGGGGGGCATCAAGGTGAAAATGAATATAGCTTCATACAGATGGTTACCAGGCTGTAGCTTATTGAAAACATAGCCCGATGTAACTACGTTGAGCAAGTCTATGGTACAGAAACATATTTCAAAGACAGCAATACGATATATTCTTCAGACATACAGAAACATGTCACATATCCCTATCACTTTTCGTGATGTTTAAATTTATGGGTATGATGGTACTTAAATAGCCCAAACTAGGTGCAAACCTACTTAACAAACAAACCAGCGAGGTTTGCGTGACGATTGTTTAACAATTGCAGCGCGTATTAAACAATATTGTGGATATTTTACTGTCACACTAGGGAACGTCCTTAAAAACTATACCTATTACATATCACTTTTGTTCGTCTACTTGCGTGTTGTTGCTTTTTCCAAAACCATACAATGTCGAGATAGACGAAATTCTAGCGATTGTAGTAATCGCTAGAAATGGTCAATTCTGTAAACTCTTCTACAAACTTTTGTCCACTTTTTATTTTATTTTTGGGGTAATGAAGACCTTGGACCATTTGTAAGTTTAGGAAACTATTTACAGTAGGAATATAGTCAGTGCTTACGAAACGGAATAGTTGCAGAACTGAAACTGGTCATGAAACGGCATACTTGTAGTCCTGAAACTGATTATGAAACGAAATACTTGTACTTTTGAAATAGCTCATGAAATGGCATGCTCGTAATTTTTAAGTGTGAAAACGGTATAAGCAGCGAGTTTAACAAGAAAGATGCTCGTCAATAGAAGTCAACATGAGTAGCGCAAACTTGTGTATAAACACAAAAATGGCTCATACCTCTTGATACACATTTGAAACCAACCGCTATAAGTGACAGTCTACTACGGTGTTTCACTTACTTTGTGGTTCATCATCACAGTTAAATATAATTGTTGTTATTAACGTGATGACGGTAAATTACATGGTCATTAAAGTATTGAGAAAAAAATAGTATAAATCGTAAACGACTGGAGTCGACTTTGAATCACTCTAACTTTAATTTAATTAAGAGTTGACCCATCTATTGAGAGAGGTCTAAGCTTATATAAAGCGACTTCTGATTTATTTTCGTAGGAGCACGTGAAAAATGGAGCGTGTTATATCTTTAGTTTTAATATGCATTACTGTTCTTTTACCCCAGTATGTGAGCGTTAACTTTGAAGACTTCTGTCGCTAACATTCGGTGCGACACAAACTGACATGGTGCATTTTAAAACAAGTAAAATCTTGTAAAAAGGGGTCGTAATTCTGTATGTAGAACGCATAATTACAGAGAGATGTGAAAAAAAAATTATAACTATTTAACTTATAATAGAAACCTAAGAAGTTGTCAGTATGGGCTAGAATTACGAGTTTGTCTTCACCTAACACATGGTGCAACTTAAAGATTTGAACCCACAATCAATACTAGCATCAATATATTAGAAACCCAAACGATTTTGAGGTAATTTATTTTGTAAGCTTATTTTTTAATAGCATTTTAAGGTGGTGAATAATATTTTTCAGGTAAAACTGTATATATTTTTGTTAACATTTTAGCAAGACCTAAGTGCATATTGCTTACATGTAACAAGTTTTTCTTTTGAATTAACAGTACAAACTTTTCATGTATTCCTCAGATATTTTAGAGCCGAAAATTGTCTCTAAATTACTTAAAATAAACCTGCTCTGTCCAGAAGGTAAAGAAGATCTAAATGCTCAGTAACCCTATGCTCATAAGTAGAACATTATAACAAAGTTCGTGCATTGAGACACATTAGTATAAAATGTTTATACATTATTCTGTTTCCAGTATTAAGATTTACTTACCTTTTGCTGTTACGCCTCCTTCGTTTAGTTGCATACATTGTCCCTAGGTGATTCATACTAACCGCCTGATTATTCTCGAGTATGTCATCATACCAACTGTCAACGCACAATCAGTTATGCTAGAATATCTTTTGGTCAGTATTTAAACATTGGCCATAGTCCAGGCCAGTGGCCCGGACTCCTCTAAAGTGTCTGTATGTACGTGGAGAAAAGATGTTTAGAAAAAACTAAAAGATCAACCTCTCTGAGGGCGCCGCAAGCACTGTACTCGAACCCTAGAGGTAAGCCTGCTGCGCTAGACGCTGTTCGCTGTCTTTGTGGAGCCACCTGGTCTATAGTTGATCACGCAACCAACAGCTCGCTAGCTATCGTGGGATCCGAATTGAGTGCACGAGTACAATCAGTCGCTTCCAAATTCTGTTCATACTCGACTCATTTTCTTTTTAATATCTCAAACCTATTGTGATTGATAGCTCACTTTTTACTGCATAGAAGTTACAAGTGGCCACACCCCTGGACGCCCCTCCACCAATTACGTCTTTCCCATGTCGACGCTCTTTCGGAGTGATGGCTGTTACCTCGTCACGTAATACCGGCCGAAATTCACCGCCAGGAGTTCAGTTACAGTCACGTCGCGGGTTACCTTGGAAACGAGTTGGCGCTACGATGGATAAGAAGTTTCGTTCACCTGGATTATCTTAGCGAAATGAAATATTTAACAATGTCTGACAGAAGTATTATTTTAAATACACGAATTCAAATTATTAAAACTTCTAAGAATTTCAAATGGGACTTTTTGTAAACAGTGTGAATAAGAAGAGAGAAAACGAGAGGACAGGTAACCACAAGACGTTTCGTTGAGGTTCATACTAAAAACCCTTACAGTTTGACAAATTAACTTCCGTTTTTTAAAAACAAATGTCACAACATGTCCGTCGTGGCCGGATTTAATAATCCTGTTTATATACAAATTTCACAACTGTTTGTATGTATCGTATTCATACTCAAATTCTATATCGCCTTATAACCGTCATGCATAAAATATCGTTTCTATCAAGGCTCTTTTTTTTCACTTAGGGGTGCACTGTTTATCATAGTAGTCGTATTTTTAATCAAGCGTTTCACAATTCGCTAAACCATCCAAATATCTAAAACCACAGTTCTTGTAGAATTTGAACAAATGTAAGTTTTAAAATGTTCATGTAATCTTTCATATTTGTACATCTAATTCGCTACAGTTTTTAACTGAACAGTTTATAAACTCGAATTTTGAGCATTGTTGAAGGTAAAGAGTGTAATATTGCATCTTAATCTCCTATCTTATAGATAGCAGTGAGGATTTTGTTGTTGAGGGCAAAGTTACACAATATGCTTATCGGTGTTGTCTTCCCCACGGGTATCGAAGCCCTGCTTTTGGCTTTATAAGCCTACAGAATTAACGCTGAGCGACTGAAGGGGATATTACTTCATAACTAAGCGTACAGTAGATTTGACGTTGATAAACGGAGAAGTATCTCTGCTGGAAATGTACATTAAACGGGTAGTATGGGTATTAACACTTTAATTGATACAGAGAGAACAACGTTTCGACCTTCCTAAGCTATCTTAAACTGAAGATGACCTAGAAAGATCAAATCGTTGTTCTCTCCTTATCAATAAAAGTGTTAACACCCGTCCAACCGTTCTAAGATACATTTTTATTTCAAGTGGGTTTCTCGTGATCAAGGAATATCTCTGTCTATCTTGCGTATTACTAATAACGCATACGTTTGTAAGAAAGTGTAGGAGTTGAAAACGCTCAATAATTTCCAAACAACAGGATTTGTATAACATATAATTAAACTTTTTTTAATTACTGTGTTGGTATTTTAAAGCCAAACAAATATTATGGCTGGCACCATTACGTTTAGTTTATCTGAACATGTGTAATAACATGTATTAAATTTCATCCTACTGAAACAAAACGTTAATAAATTGTATTTACTTATAAAGCCAAGCTATTATTGACTGTTTTATAGGTCATGCATACTGTATTTTTTGCAGGAATTTACAATTGACAATTAAATAAAAAGCTATTCAAATGTTATGGCTAAAGTATATACTAATGTTGTTTTTTAACAAATCGAAATAATGATATAATTTTAAAATAACCATATATAAATGTGTGTATTGGAAGCACTTAAACTGATTTATATATCATAATAATAGCTTAAATGTATTATTTTTTGCCATTGGTTAAAGTATAACACGTACTTAAATATAGTATTGTGTGTATAATCAATAAACCTTTGTCAACATAGCTGAAAAATGTTACAATATTATGAATTAAAAATTTTTAGTGTACTCCACCCACCCAATACAGAAAGTTCTCCTAATGTCATTTAATTTACTTGCAACTTACTTTAATGATCAGCAGTGTAAAATGTTTGCACAGTTAAAAGGAATACACAACCTTACATATACTGTTTATTAATTATTCCCTGAGAAACCAGAATATCAAATGCTACGTGTACTGTTTATTAATTATATCCTGTGAAACCAGAATACACAGATAAATTCTGGAAAAAATAATTTTATAGTGTATGTATTCAGGTAAGTTACAGCCACAACTACATCAATTAATGCCTTTCTTCCAAGTCTGCTGCCAAGCTATTTAATTGCATCTTCTACCTACTGAAATGCCAAAGAACACGACAACGCTATGAATTAGTTTTACAATGAATGGCTATTCAGCCTCTGTTACCACAGATATTGAGGATTGATAAAATGGAAGAATGTCTTGGAATATTTCTCCAACTAGGATGAGACCTGACAATATTGTAATCGAATATCTATCTATACGTGTGAAAGTAGGAATAATTCATCAATCCAAGTAGCAATATGTTATTATGAAACTGTATTTGGAAATTTTGCTAGATATAGTTCACAAAATATCTTTATTAGATTTGAGGTAATCCAGATGACTTATGTTTGTCTTACTGAAAAGGTCAAAACAAAACAACAACATCAACACCAATAGCTCGAACTGCACTTTGAAACATGGCAGATTTAACATCTCATTAATCATCCAAGTGGTCATATAGTGGAGGCTAGCACTGCAATAGCGGATGAATTTCATACAAGTCTATAAAACCCCATCATGTACACGATAACGTACGTGATTGTGTAGTTAAATCATCCACCAATGTCTCGTGTTAGTTAATACTATCAGTTTTCGGCCATTCACATCACATGACATTGTAGGGAACAATATTTATCTTCCTGACTTTACTTAAAACTTATTGGCATGGGTGATAATTGTGGGTGCAATGATGAAGACACAGTGTTTGAAAAAAGACAAACCTTGGAAAACCATCATCAGTTAAGCTTTCTTGATGAGGAGAAATTCACTTGAAATAAAAATGTATTTCAGAACGACTGGTATGGGTATTAACACTTTTATTGATAAGTAGAGAACAACGTCTTGACCTTCCTAGCTCATCTTCAGGGTTAAGAAAGAGAAAGATTGAATGTCACAGTTGCTGGACACATGTCTTAAGGACGAAAATGTAAACAAGTACTTTAGTTTTGTACATGGTCTTTGAATAAAGTTGGCGTTTACTGAAATGTTGTGTTTTGTTATAAGTTTCTTCTAAATGTTGGCTATTTTTTCGCTGATGGCGGGAACATATGGTATTCAGCAGTATAAGGTTTTGCAGTTTGGTGTATCTTGGAATTTATTGTTGGTCTCAGTGTGTGCGTATCATTTTTTTCCACGATTTATTGAGGAAATTTGTTGATGTTGATGACGTGTTGTTTAATTTTGTTGATTTCATCGTTAATTTTATCAAGTGAGCATAGTTTTGTGGCTGTGTTTATTTGGTTTCTTAATATGTTGAGTTTTTATTTTGTTTTGTATACTGAGTCCCAAGGAAAGTATAATCCAGTATTGGTGATTTTTCTGTGTATTTCTGTTTTGAATTGTATATCAGTTCTAGAGATCCTGAGGTTAAGAAATGTTATTTGGTTAGTTTTTTGCTGTTCACAGATGACCTTAATGTTGGGGTGTATCGAGTTAACGTGATTGAAAAAAAGAAAAAGTAAGTGTGTGTTCTGTGGATGTGAATCAATATACCTGTACCAGTGTAGTGGTGGGTGTAAGGCTGAATTGACCGCTTGAGATTCAATCTGTATTATAAAAATGTTGACTAGAACTAGTGACACGGAATTCCCCATACTTAGGTCATTTATTTGTAGGTAGTTTGGCTGGTAATGAATTCTATAAGGGTTGCCAGTTGGTTGTTGGGCATGTATATCAATGGGTTGAAGTCTTGGATATAAAGTTCTGAAGCTATCTTGTAGGTTTCAGTGGTTGGTACTTCTGTGAAAAGGGAGATTACATCAAAACTGGCGATTAAGACTTTATGATTTAGTTAATTAAGAATAGATTTAAGGTTAAAAGAGTCTTTGAAAAACGAACAGGGTCATGTTACATATTTAGAAAGTTCTCACGCTATATATTTACCGAGTTTGTAGTTAAACGATTCATAAGTAGACATTATGGGTCGTAGTGAACAATCAGGTTTGTGAAGTTTGGGTATCTGATAGTTGTGGTGTGCGTAAGTCGGTCTTTCGTAGGTAAGAACAAATGTTTTCTGATATTATGTTGGTCTTTTTTATTTGTAGTGGTATTTTGTTCAATTGGTTTTCATATTTTTTGTTGGATTTGTGTTTAGCAGTTTAAATTTGTTTGAATCTAACAAGGTGTTGTTCATTTTTTGAATTATTCATTTGTGTTCATTATAACAATAGCATTGCCTTTTTCTGCTTTTAGAATTTTGATGTTGTTGTCTTGTTTTAAACTGCTTATAAAATTAATATCTTTTTGTGTTAAGTTGTTTCTAGATTTATTTTCTGTGAAATTATGTTGATACTTTTGTGTGAAAATTCTTTGGAAAAGTTGTTTATGATACTGTTTTGAGGTGTTTCTGGGAACTAGGTGTTTTCAGTTCCACCTGGAAAGATAAGTTGTTGGTTGTCGGTGGAATTGTTGTCGAAGTTGTCTTCTTTCTGGTTGTTGTCTTCCGTTGTTCTGTTAGTTTATTCAGTTTGGGTAGAGTGGATTACATAGTTTTCTAGCTATGTCTTTCAGGAAGGCTTTCATTTTGATGGATGGAATATTTCTAGGTGTTATTATGAAGTTGAATCCTTTGTTGAGCACATGTATTTCTTCATTGCTTAATTTTCTCTCGGATCTGTTAATTACGAGGTTTGTTGGTGATTCGTCGTGTTGACGTCTTTGTTTGTTATTAGCACCTTAGTTTATCTAGTTTCTTGTTGAGGCGGACCTTCTTATCCTCGTCATTCTTACTATTGATTTGATTCTCCACTACGACCCATAATGTAGACTTATGAATCATTTAACTAAAACCTTGGTAAATACATAGTGTGGACATTTTCTAAATATGTAACATGAATCGGTTCTTTTTTCAAATACTCTTTTAACTTTAAATACACTGCTGGCCAAAATCTTAAGGCCATGAATATAAAGTAAAAAATATGCATTTTGCCTTGCTGAACTCAGCCACTTATTTGAGTAGAGTTTTGAAAGACGAAAATAAGAAAAATAAAAATAAGAAAGCCTTTAGCATTTAATAGGGAAAATGTGAACACTATGAAATTAGCCTAAATTAATTCATAATCCAGATGACTTCCAACGTTACTGGCACGATAAGGATATCCCACCGGAGACATTTTCTACACGACACAGTGGAGGAGGTTCCATCATGATCTGAGGTGCTTTCTCCTTCCATGGAACAATGGAGCTTTAGGTTATACAGAGGCGTCAAACAGCAGCTGGCTACATTGGCATGTTGGAGAGAGCATCCTTATTGGCAGAAGGCCCTCACTTGTGTAAAAATGATTGGATCTTTCAGCAGGACAAGGCTACAATCCACAATGTCCGCAGGACAAAGGAGTTTTTCATGGCAAATGATGTGATTCTTTTGGATCATCCAGCGTGTTCGCCCGAACTGAACCACGTTGAAGATGTTTGGGAGTGGATGGCAAAGGAAGTCTATAGAAATGGACTATAGAAATGTATCGACTATGCTAAAGCAAATGTTTGAAGTTATTCACAATGATGGTCGTGAAACTCACTACTTAGACCTCTTGTTTGGCATTTCTTACCCTGTTTATGACTTCTTTTTGGTATGGCTTTAAACTTTTGACCAGCTAGTATTTAGGCTAATTTCACAGTGTTCACATTTTCCCTATTAAATGCTAAAAAAGTTTTTTTTCCTTTTTTATTTTCATTTTTCGAGCTCTACTCAAATAAGTGGTTTAGACTAACAACGCAAAATGCATATTTTTTTCTTTATGTTCATTGTCATTAAGATTTTGGTCAGCAGTGTATATTTTTAATCAACTAAATCATAAAGTCTTAATGGCCAGTTTGGATGTAATCTCCCTCTTCACAGAAGTCCAAACAACTGAAGCCTGCAAGATAGCTTTAAACCTTTATATCCAAGACCCCAACCAATTGATACACATCCCTTGCAACACTTATAGAATTCATTACTTTCAAAACTAACTTTATGTTCAATGACCAAAACTACCTACAAATAAATTGCTTAAGAATGGAGAATACAATGTCACCAGTTCTAGCCAACATTTTCATGACATATTGTATCTCAAGCGATCAATTCAGCCTTGCACCCATCACTATACTGGTACAAGTATGTTAATGATACAACTGCTAGATTCACATCTACATAACACACATTTAGTTTTCTTCAACCACGTCAACTCTACACATCCCAACATGAAGTTCATTTATAAATAGGAAAAAATTAACCAAATAGCATTTCATAACCTCGAGATCACAAGAATCGATATATCATACGAAACAGAAATCTACAGAAAAATCACCGATAATGAACTATGTATTCCTTGGGACTCAGCACATGAAACAAAACAAAGCCTCAACATGTTAAGAAACCAAATAAATACAACCACAAAACTATGTTCACCAGCAACATAATTTATAAAATACAATGCTATAGCTGCCACGACTTCTATATTGGAAAAAGAAACAGAAAAATGGAAACTAGATTCAAATAAAAAAAACACACACATACACAAACCAACTTCACACGTTTTTAAACACTGCAAATCAAATAAACACAACATAACCATAGAAAACACCCAAATACTAAAAAGGGAAACAAATATAAACAAACGCAAAATCAAAGAAGCCTTACTTATATAGCAACTAAAACCAAAATTAAACCAATATAAAGAAACACCTTTACACTTATACTAATTAATAGCCGAACATCCACCTGCAACGCTCTCTATAAACCCGTACCCGTTTATACTCTCCTCCCTAAGATATGTGCCCGGCAACGGTTAGTTGCAAACTCTGTCTTTCTTAACCTGAAGATGAACTAGGTAGGTCGAAACGTTGTTCTCCACTTATCAGTAAAAGTGTTAATACCCATACCAGCAGTTCTGAGATGCATTAGCTATGCTTTGTCCTAAGTTCAGTAGCTTCATCACTTTTACCCAAGTTTACACTGAAACCATTCACTGTGAAAAATAACAAAGAAAACACACAACTGGTGAAAACACCGATAGGTTGAATTGACGAGTGTATGAGAGAAACAGCAGGCAACCGAAGGATAGTAAAGTGTACAACCTGATGTCTCTGTCATCGTGAGCTGGAAATGCAGCAATACTCATAAGAAAGTCCTCAACAGCTGTGATGAAAAAGACCATAATTCATATTAAAGTTCACTTTGTTTCTACTTTTCTTCCAGTTAGTGAATATAAGTAGGAATGCAAGAAATTATTCTTGTTAAAATAGTGTGTGAACTCAAGTTTTCAGAATTCTCAGGCTATAAATCAAGCTAAACTGAAAGAAATTGCCATAGTACAAAGTGAACAAATAGAAGAGGATACAGGAAAATAACTCACTGTAGGTCACAGGCTGAACGTGTGAATAGTACTAGTATTCCAGCTCTAATAATCGTGTGTTACTGGCCTGCCATTTAAGTTTTCTTATTAAGCTGTCCAGAGTATGCTTTCTTCTGAAGGGATGAAAGTTTCTCCATTGATCTCCCCAGTCCAAACTCTTATGAAGAGATGAAGATTTTCATATTGAGCTGTCCACAATCCGCATTCTTCTGAAGAGTTGAAGATTTCATATTGAGCTGTCCACAATCCGCACTCTTCTGAAGAGTTGAAGATTTCATGTTGATCTGTTTCTAAAGAGATAACGTTTTCTTATTGAGCTGACCATATTTGATGAAGTTTTCATATGGAGCTAAATGTTGGACTCGTATGTACCACACGCTGGGTATTTACAATTCTAGGAGTTAAAGAATAGGAAATCTGAAATAAAATCCAAAAGACTCAAGAGGGGCGCATCGTTATTGCAACATCGAAACATGAAAAACATATATATATATACACACACAATAATATAACAAAATCGTGATCATTTAACACCAACACCACCAGACCAAAAAATAAGAGTCTGATGTGAGATTTCAACTGGCTGAGAAACCAAAAATTATTGAAAAGAAGTTGCAATTATTTTATAGAATTTTCGGTATTTAGGTATCTCTTGATTAATCTATTTACATATACGATCACTCTTAAAAGATATAAAATTTAGAGCTCATATAAAGGAACTGGCTCTGCACCATTCTGTCTAAAGTGTGCGAATGACAGCAAGGGGAAACTTGATTTCATGTGAGTTAGAGACCCAGTAATATCGACGACCAAAAGTACAAGTTCCTAGCAAGATACCGTTTTCGTGTATGCCTTCGAATAACTTTAAAGGAGCTATCAATACAGATTTGCCCATCTAATGAGGACTTTCACGGTAGTACATTTCATAGTAATACTGTGCCGTTGTTTTCCTAAAAGTGTGAAGTTCATACAAATCAATTCGAAAATTAGAACGTTACGCCAAACCATCAAAACTACCAAAAGGTATATCTAAAAATTATAATATTACTCCAGTCTCATACTACATGAAAATTTCAACAGCTATATTTGAAACTCAAAAAGTTAGGTGAGTTTCATACTGGAGGTAACTTTCAACAGATCCATCTAAAAATAATAATGTTAGCCCAGTCTCATAGTGCAGATAACTTTCTACAGATCTGCCTGAAAATCAAAATGTTACGTCAGTTTCATACTACGGGTAACTTTCAACAGATCTATCTAAAAATCATAATGTTATCCCAGTCATATACTGCAGGAAATTTCAACAGATGCGTCTAAAAATCATAAAGTTAGTTAAGTCTCATACTCCAGTTAACTTTCAACTAATTTATCTTAAAATCAGGCCCGAAATCGCTAGGTGGTTAAGACACTCGACTCGTAATCCGAGGGCACGGGTTCGAATCCCCGTGACACCAAACATGCTTGCCTTTTCAGCCGTGCGGTCAATCCCACTATTCGTTAGTAAAAGAATAGCTCAAGAGTTGGCAGTGGGTGATGATGACTAGCTGCCCTCCCTCTTCCCTTACTCTGCTAAATTACGGACGGCTAGCGTAGATAGCCCTTGTGTAGCTATGCGCAAAATTCTAAACAAAGAAACAAACAATTTATCTAAAATTTATATTGTTAGTCCCTTTTCATACTGCAGGTAACGTTCAAGAAATCTGTCTGAAAATCAAAGTTTTGCCCCCCAGTTGGTCAGCGGTATGTCTGCGGACTTACACGCTAAAATCCGGGTTTTGATACCCGTGGTGGGCAGAGCACAGATAGCCCACTATGCAGCTTTGTGCTTAATTCTAAACAACTAAACAACAATGAAAGTGTTTAGTCAGTCTCATACTACGGGTCACTTTCAAGTGATCTATCTAAAATCGTAGTGTTATTTCAGTCTCATACTGCAAGTAATTTCAAAATTGAGTCTAAAAATCATAAAGTTAGATGTCTCTCATACTGCGGTTAGCTTTAAAGCGATCTATCTAAAAATTAAAATGTTAGCCCATTTCATACTGCAGGTAAGTTTCAAATAAATTTATCTGAAAATGAAAATGTAGGGTTAATTTCATACAACGGGTAATTTTCAACAGGCCTTGCTAGAAAGAAGGTAGCTAGTCAAAAGTCCCCCCCCCTTCAATTAAGTTACAAATTAAGGAAAGTGCGCGATATTGCGTCATCTGGATGTACTCTTGGACATTCAGATTCAAAGTCCTGCACAGTGATCGCCTGGCCACACAGCTCATTTGATTTTGTTTGTTTATTCGAAATTTAAAAAAATGACACACAAAAATGTATTTCAGCACGGCTGGTATGAGCATTAAAACTATTTAAAACTAGGAAAGTCTAAACATTGTTCTCTCGTTATCAGTAAAGTTATAATACATTTTCCAGCAGTTCTGAGATACATTTTTATTTCAAGTGGGTTTCTGTTCATCAAGAAAATGGCACAAAATGCGTTATCTGGATACAGATGCCAGTGAACACAGCAGATAGCTTGATCTGGCTTTGCTCTAAAAAAAACGTATAGATCGATATTCGGTTTTTAGCGTTGTATATCCGCAGAGATATCACTATGTCGTTTGGGAAGGGGGGGCATTGCACACGTAGTCCAGGTATTAAGACATACATAGCAATAGACTCCAATCACTGATTGATCCTATTAAGTCTAGTTTCACTAGTTATCATTCGATCCAGTTATTACTAAAGACTAAGTGTGAATAGGATCTTTGTATTGTTTAACGTTGCCAACTTAAACCAACAAAAATGTTATCCTTGGAACAATTGCCTTAGGTCTAGGAGATAGTTATTTTCATTATGAATGAAGTCTGTGTCTTGATCTCAAGTTGTATTTGCATACCAAATAAGTATGTATTTCGTTTATACTTCTTATGTTAGTAGAAGTAGAAGAGATTTAGTAAACAAACTTAACAAGTGAAATTATAATTGTGCACTTTGGCCATCTTTACCTTTCTTGATATTGTACTAAACTTGAATTATATATAACCAGTTTATTAACGGATCCTTTGTAGATGTTAAGTAACGGTGATGTTATTCATGACGTTTTGAAATAATGACTTGAATGTTACAAAGGTGCCTTCTTAATAGTTTTATTATTATTAGAATATACAATTTTATAATATTAACCACTACTATTTTCTTTATGTCTGCTGGAAAAAGACTCATCGGTCTGGAGACAACTCGGCAAATCTCTTATTTTCTTACCATGAAATCTCTTTCGTCGATAACGTAACGAAATAATTTTTGTACATTAAACAAACATACTTTCATCAAAGAAAATATTTGATAGTAATTACTGCAGCAGTTGATCCAAACCACGTTCTCTTTTGAAAGCCAATGACTGCACACTTAATTCTCTTGTAGGGTCTTAATGAAATTCAGTGAGTGCGTTGTTAAATTTCTTGTAGAGTTTTAATGAAAACGGATGAGTGTGCCGTTGAATTTCTTGTTCGGTTTTAATAGAAGTCCATGAGTGCTCAGTACCTTCTGATCCATTAGACTATAGTTAAAAAATTGGTGTGTGTTCTTGGTCCAGATTCTTCATTCTGTAAGTAGCTCATTCTTATAAATATTTAGGTAAACTACTAATTTTGTGGGAATTACAAGTAAAGTGTTTCACAAACTTTTTCATCCTTCCTTTAATAAATGGGATTTCTGGCAAGCAAGTCCCCTCTTTTTTTCTTAAATGAGTGAGTTAAGTGACAGGATACAACGTATGTTAAAATTTTTACATGAGTTTTAATGATTATTCATCATTTGTATTAATAAATAATATATTAAAATGCTTAATTTTGAACTATTTTACTATTAGCCCTACCTTAGTTGCTTGCGCCTTCTTCTCTGGGGTCGAGGGTTAGGGCACCCAAAATTTTGGGAAACACTGATGTAAGAAGAGATTCGGATGTGCCAGATGTGAGATATTTTTTCTTATAAATATGCAGGTTAAATTACTTGGCATAATGTTGAAAACATTTTTTTATTTTGTAAGAAGGGTCAGAGAGCCGTATCTGTTCTCTTTCCATTAATCTTAACCACCAAATAAGGCCCGGTATAGTAAGAAAAACACAGTTAATTTTCCAGAGATAAATATGCTATAATTAATAATATTATAAATAAATATCTTTTTTACCTATGACGTATTTGTCATTATTTTTATAAAGAAATGATTCTGTTAATTAATTAATATACGTGTAGTAGAGCCATCCATGAACAGATGACTACGAAGCTCGAGTGGCAGTTTATGGGTCTCGAGTTCGAATACCTGTACCACTAAACATGCTCATTCTTTCAGCCGTGAGGATGTTATAATGTTACTATCAATTCCCCTATTGCGTGGAGGGATATTATTTGTTGCGGATCTGCAATTATTTTGTTCCAAGATAAATCTTTCTGTTTACAAGAGTTACTATATTGGTTTATTTTGGATTTCGTGCAAAGCTACACGAGGACGGTCTGCGCTAGCCGTCCCTAATTTAGCAATGTAAGACTAGAAGGAAGGCAGCTAGTTATCACCACATCCTGCTAACTCTTGGGTTACTCTTTTACCAACGAATAGTGGGATTAACTGCCACATTATAACGACCTCACGGCTGAAAGGACAAGAATCGTTGGTGTGACGGGGATTCGAACCCGCAACCATCGGATTACGAGTCGAGTGCCTTAACCGTCTGGCCATGCTGGGCTGCCGCTTTATTAATCAAGTAAATCACTTGTGAAGCAAGAATGTGTTTATGATATGTCATATTTTTGTATGTGTCTGTGATTCACCTCTACCAAGCATCAGGATACAGTAACATAAGACAGATATTTTACACGATTGATAAACACACTTACTATTTAACACTATGTTATTGGGATCAACAGCGATCTAAAAATGTATGATGGTGGTTACGTTTCTTACATTTAGCTAGGCTTGTGGGAACATTCATTGCAATACACTCTAGTTTTTCCGTTGTTTAGGCGATAGCAAGCAATATATCGATAAACTGAAACTTTCCCGTTGTCAGGTTGATAGGAACCAAGAGAACTACAAACTGTAGTTCTTCTGTTGTTAGGGCGATAGGAAGCAATATATCAATAAACTGTAGTTTTTCTGTTGTTAGGTTGATAAAAACTAATAGAACTAGAAACTATTGACGTAATAACAAACCGCATTCCTTCTGTTGTTAGGTTGATAAGAACCGATAAACTACCAACTGTGGTTCTTCTTTCGCTGGGATTATGAGAAGTGATGCCCAAAAGCCAGTGAGCGATTATTACATGTAGCAAAACACGCTGAAAGACCAAAGTAAATAGCTTCCGTATATTTAAAACAATACTTCTGGCTTGTTAACTCTATTTCTTCTAGGCCTGGCATGGCCTCGCGCGTAAGGCGTGCGACTCGTAATCCGAGGGTCGCGGGTTCGCGCCCGCGTCGCGCTAAATATGCTCGCCCTCCCAGCCGTGGGGGTGTATAATGTGACGGTCAATCCCACTATCGTTGTTTAAAGAGTAACCCAAGAGTTGGCGGTGGGTGGTGATGACTAGCTGCCTTCCCTCTAGTCTTACACTGCTAAATTAGGGACGGCTAGCACAGATAGCCCTCGAGTATCTTTGTGCGAAATTCCAAAACAAACAAAGTATTTCTTCTACCAGTATCTGAAAAAGAAGTAAAAGCCTTGTATTTTGTAAAACGAGTATAATAAGTCCGAAGAACCATATGATTAAAAACCTGTCGTCGAGACTGAAAGTCGTGAAGTCATCGTACAAACGGAATTTTTCCGCCGCTGGGACAGCGGTAAATCTTCGGATTTACAACGCTAAACAAAGGGGTTTGATTCCCTTCGGTGGACACAGCAGATAGCCTGATGTGACTTTGCTGTAAGAAAAACACACACAAACGGAAATTAGACTTTAATAATGTTTAAGTGAAAACTGAAAGCGTAAATACAGTTATTACTTCTCTCACCTCACGTGTTCTTTATTTTGCATAAAAAAAAAACACTGAGATCTTGGAGAAAAAAACGAAATAAAATTTCACGGTAAAAAAAAGAAATATTTTACGTATATACTATAGTTAAACAGTTAGTGTGCAATAAAATATCGAATAATAAATTCCACTAAATTTCATAACATTATTCACATATGTATTATAAAATTAACATAGGTCATTACATTGATGAAGCACAATGGACTCAAACTCCCATATAAATGCAGTTTTGATCAACTCCTTTAACAGTGTCACAAAAGTAACCTTGTAGTATTTCAGGTGGCTATTATAAAAAGATATCAAACTCACAAGTGTTTGGTGTAAACTGTCATCTGACAAAGGGCTCCGGTTCGAAACGTCATCCATCTTTAAATATAATAAAACAAACCTAGCGTTCAACCTATTATTTGATTTCACAAATGTTCAAAGGCAGGTGTTCTGGATCTTTGGGTGAGTGATGTTCACATTCTTATGGAGTACACGGCAATATGTCTCTGCCACTATTCCCTGTTAACAATCCGTTCAAAACTAATGTAGACTTTCTTACTTAGGCAGTTTTTTGAAACTATACATTTGTTGAAGTGCAGAACGAATAACGTAATTGCTCAGTTGCATCATCTCTGAATAATAAAGTCGGGAATATTAAGAAAATTTTGGAAAAATATAAAATTTGTGCACATGTATAAAATATTTTATTTGACAATAGGTGGCCTGTTTTGGCTATTTTTGAAGAGGACGTTTCTTGACTGCTCTCGTGGACGAAATGAGTATTTTCTTACTGCTATGGTAAACGAAAAAAAAAATTTCTTGACAGCCCTCGTTGATGAAATGGCCATTTCCCTTGAGTGTCCTTGTGGACGAAACCAACTAGTCACAGTTACATATACTTCAGGATATACCACGAAGAATAATGTATTTCATAGGTTTCACTGGTATTATATATTAATAGCGTACACCATCGGTCATAAAATGACTTTGGTTTAACAATCTAGATTAAGAGTGAGCTGAAATAAGTATGTTTATTTGTTATTATGAACTATTTATGCTGTGCCAACCGCAGGTATTGAAACAAGAGTTTTATCGTTAGAAGCCCTTAGATTTATCACTGATAGTTTAGAGAATTTTAAGTAAACACTCACGATTTATCTTCAAAGGTCAACTGTTCTCGATAAATATTTCTTTCTGAAATTAGTTTAGTTATGAACATGTAGTTCCGGATAACGTTCTCACCACAGATTTACAAACATTTTGTAAGGTTTTCTCTAAATTTTCGTATTTAGATTATTCTGATTACTGGACTTCGAGAGGACTCGACAGCTCAGGGCAGCAGAAACAACATAAATTTTTCTTAAATATGCGATCAAACGGCTTAACTCTTAAGGGAATACATAACTTCATTGCAGTCTCTTGATCTACTAATTGTTAATAAAATATTAGACGTTCATTGACTGGGTATAGATCATGTCTAGTGTTGTTAACCTTACTCTCAGATTAACATTCGAAGTTGTATATAACCTCCACAGAGCCTTAAGTAATGACCTAGTCAGATTATATATATATACATTGCATGGCCAAAAGTATGTAGACGCCCGACCATCACACCCATATGTGCTTGTTGAACATCTCATTCGAAAACCAGGTATTAATATTCAGTTGGTTCCCTCTTTGCTGCTATAACAGCCTCCACTCTTCTGGGTGGGCTTTTCTCTAGATTTTTTAGCATGGCTGCTGGGATTCGCTTTTATTCAGCCACAAGAGCATTAGTAAGGTCGGACACTGATGTCAGGCGAAAAGGCCTGGCTCGCAGTCAACGTTCCAATTCATCCCAAAGGTGTTCAGTTGGGTTGATGTTAGGGCTCTGTGCAGGCCAGTCAAGTTCTTCTACACCAACCTCGGCAAACCATGTCTTTATGGACCTCGCTTTGTATACGGGGGCATTGTCATGCTGAAATAAAAATGGGCCTTCCCCAAACTGTTGCCATAAAGTTGGAAGCATACAATTCTCTAGAATATCATTGTATGCTGTAACATTAAGATTTCCCTTCACTGGAACTAAAAAGCCTAAGCCAAATCATGAAAAACAGCCCCAGATCATTATCCTCCTCCAAATAACCTTACAGTTGGCACTATGCCTTCAGGCAGGTAGCGCTCTCCTGGCATCTGCCAAACTCAGATTCGCCTGTCAGACTCCCACATAGTGAAGTGTTATTCATCACTCCAGAAAACGCGTTTCCACTGTTTCAGAGTCCAATGGCGGTGTGCTTTACACCACTATAGCCGACGCTTGGTATTGCGCATGGTGATCTTAGTTTTGTATGCGCCTGCTCCGCCACGGAAACCCATTTCATGAAGCTTCTGACAAACAGTTCTTTTGCTGAAGTTGCTTCCAGAAGCAGTTCGGAACTTGGTAGTAAGTGTTGCAACTGTGGACAGACGATTTTTACGTGCTTCAGCACTCGGCGGTTGCGTTCTGTGAGCTTGTGTGGCCTACCGCTTCGTGGCTAAGCTGTTGTTACTCCTAGGTATTTCCACTTTACAATAGCAGCACTTGAAATTGACCGGGCAGCTCTAGCAGGAAAGAAATTTGACAAACTGACTTGTTGGAAAGGTGGAATCCTATGACAGTGCCATGTTAAAAGTCAGTGAGCTCTTCAGTGTGACCCATTCTACTGCCAATGTTTGTCTATTATGATTACATGGCTGTATGCTTGATTTTATGGCAGCGAATACTAAGAAATAGAAGACTTGATTAAGTATAGCTGGGTATTGGAATGAAACAGCAGACGGTAGCTGTATCGGATGGGCCAATATAGCGTTATTAAAAGGAAACAAAGTGGAGCAACACTGCCCTCTGGCGACAATTCTTCTCTGATGTGAGCGCTCAATAAAAGTCCAATCTTCAGATGCACTGCTTCAATTATAGTAATATAAGGGGTAAGGGGAAATCATTACTGTTACGTTGAAGAATGTGGAAATGACTCCACGGCCTATCTCTGTCTAGGGTAATTGAATGCACTAAGAACTTACTTTTTGTTTTTATTCGTCATTCAGTCCAGTGAACCAAATATTTGAAGATGATTTTGAATGTTGGTAATAGATTAATATTAACAAATCATGTTATCTCGGAAAATCCCTTGCGATATCTCAATGAGGTATTGGTAACGTCACATGCTAGGTTGATAAATGATATATAAATATATATTAGTTGTTTTAAAACTACCTTAATTCTAATTCTCGTTTTAAATTATAAGAAACGTAATGAGGAATCAATCGATAGGCATGTTCAATGAGATACATTTGTTTTGAAGTATCCGAAACAAATAAACAAAATATATTACCTATCTTGATTCTGAACCATTTGAAATTTAAGAATTGTATTTGTACACGCTATACTGTCAGATAATTATATAATATGTTGCGTTCATCTGTTATATCACGCTTTTAAAAGGACAGGGAATCAGTGACAGTTTTTCTATGTTTTGTAATTAACTTGTATTTTTAATTTATTTTGTTTCGTTAAAGTATTGGTAAAATATGTAATACATATATATTACATTTTATAGTGGATATTATTTTCATTGTTAGCTCAATATTTGGATTTAGGAGTAATCTAAGTCGTCTAAGCTGGCCGAACCTCTTGATGTGTTATTGGGAATATGGTCGAGAACGCCCGGCATGGCCAGGTAGTTAAGGCACTCGACTCGTAATCCGAGGGACGTGGGGTTGAATCCCTGTCACACCAAAAATGCTCGCTCTTTCAGTCATAGGGTCGTTATAAAGTTAAGGACAATCCCACTATTTGTTAGTAAAAGGGTAGCCCAACTGCTAAATTAGGGACGGCTAGCGCAGATAGTTCTCGCGTAGTTTTGCGCGAAATTAAAAACAAATCAAACAGCCGAGAATATAAAGAAAGTGAGAACTCCCAACTAATTAATCGATACATCCTAATCACTGTACGTTTTGATACTAAAAACATATATGGATATCAGTCTGTCGCTGAATTCAGTTGAGATGTTTAAGATTGTAAAGGGAACTGTTAGTGTTGATGCACCATCTTTTTCATATCTAACAGTGAGAACAGAAGGAATTAGGGACACAAATATAGTCTGGCAGGGTAGGAATCACCTTCAACTAAGACAGTTTTATATTTCCTGACAGAATGGTTGGTTTTTGGAATGGGTTGCCTTCAGATGTTTTAGAGGCAATAAATTTAAGTGAGTTTAGGAGAAGTCTTGATAACAACATGAAGATAAGGGATTGCTTTAAAAGTTTTAAAATTTGTTTATTAATAAATTTAATTTAGTATGCACAAAAGCATATATACATTATAGGTTTACTGTGAGTAATAGACAACTTAAAACATCTTACATGTACTCCTAGTTAATTAGATCGGTATATCAACTTAAGTATATTAATTGCTAAGCTTAGCCTTGAACTATGAAGGTACATTTATTTGATTAGAAATTAATAATAATGCTAGTTTATTTTTTTATTTTTACACATTATGCAAACAAATATTCATAAAAATAAAATAGCACATGTAGTATAGACTATAGATTGTTTTTGTAGGCTTCATATTTAGCCTAAACTAAGCTCATACAATGTTAGTGTTACAAACCAACCACGTGTAAAATGTTCGTGTTATAAACTTGCTGTAAAACTTTAAGATTACAAATGACTTATAAAATTTGTTACATGCCATGTTTAAAATGTTAATGCAACAAGCTACATATAAAACTTTAGTGTTAAAAGCCATGTGTAAAATGTTATTGTTATAGACCTTGTATAATATATGTATTAAAAACCATCCACGTGTTTAATGTTAGAGTTGCAATTTACGAGTGTTGCTATGGTTTGTATAGGTACATACAGTTATACAAGGTGATTATTAGAAACAAATTAGCATTTCAAATAGCTTCTAAAGGAACTGAGATTTATCAAGAACTGAATCAGCATGTTTACTCATTCTCAAACATTATAAGAAGCTAGTGTTAACTTCGCCTGTTCTGGACAGTGTTTATTGACTTTCACTGTATGATGGACACTGCCATTTCGTCTTATTCTTATTTGCTGTCGTTGTAATAAAAATGTTAATTTGCGAGTTAAATATGTAATGTTTCTAAAACTATCTACACAGTGTGTAATGTTACATAGTTTTATAACAACCTGTACAATGTGCAATGTCACATGGATTTAAGACAACCTGTACGATGTGTAATTTTACGTGGGTTTAAGATAACCTGAAGAGTGTGTGACGCTACCTGGTTTTAAAAGTATTTGAACATTGTGTGACGTTACATAGTTTTAAAACAGACTGTACAATATTTAATGTTACATGGTTTTAAAACTACTTGTACACTGTGTGATGTTACACGGTTTCTAAATCAACCTATACAGTGTGCAATGTTATATGGTTTATAAACTACCTGTACAAAATGTAATGTTACATTGTTATAAAACAACTAATACAGTGTGTGTGATGTTCCATGGTTTTAAAACCTCTACAATGTGTAATGTTACATTGTTTTAAAACTACCTATACAGCGTGTGACGCTACATGGTTTTAAAATTACTTATACAGTGTGTAATGTTACATGGTTTTAAAACAATCTGTAAAACAAACAGGTTTATAAATCATTTTTGTTGTTATGCACACAGATGTACAAAGTTCTATCAGCGCTGTGCCCAGTGTAGGTATCGAATTCCGATTGTTATCTTTATAAGCCTTAAATTTTACCTTTGAACCACCTATTTAAAAGACTCAAATAATTAATACAGTTAAAGTGAACTTCATATTGTCTTCATTTACGGTAAGTAAACCAAATAATGTCTTGTATAACAAATATTGTGTACAATGATACTGCGTACTGCATTCGTATAATACAGTTAGAAGCATGTGTTTTACTAATCATCAAACCAAATATAATAATTTGAGTATATAAAACAGAAATTAGCTGCATAAAGTACACCTTGGTTGTAATACAATAAAACACATAGAAACACCATTCTCTGTCTACAATGTTAATTCCAGAACACAAAGATAAACTGTAAAATTGTTTTCGGATTTCAGTTTGGCACCTCTGCAAGGACTGGTCTCCCAGATAATCAAGTTAGATTGTATACTATAGAAAAAATGAGTTTTGTTTGCATCACAGACCCATTTGGCTGTTATATCCACGTCTTTCGGAGGTCACTGCTAAATATGAACTTTGCAATAGAGTATAATTTTGGCATCACGTGATCATTTCCTGTAATGTAATAAAAACTATTGCTTAAAATGGTTTTACTTTGAAAACTGAATGTCATTTATCTAATAGAGATTGGCATTAATGAGTTAAGAAAATAAATAAGTAACAAAAAGATACGTGTAGAAATTATTCTTGTTATAAAACGTCTTTCAATTAAAAACACATAAACGTTAGAGCTTACTCAGTAGAGAAGTAAATACAAGCCTACAGCTGGTCTGGCACGTCATATATATCTGAATTGTAAACGTCGGTTTTTCTAAACTTTTTGTTAATATTTGTTAATCCATTCAGAACACACTACAAATTTTGAAATACTATCTTAAAATTATTGTTAATTATATATACAATCAGTGGCCACTTTATTAGGTACACCTGCTCTTTAACGCATATAGCTAAATGGCGTCATATGGCTGCAACTCAATATATAAAGCATACTCACATGGACATGAGGTTCAGTTGTTGTTCAATCGAATATTAGAATGGGGAAGATGCGTGATCTAAGGGACTCTGATAGCGAAATTATTTTTTATTGCCAGACGCGGTGGTTTCAGTATCTCAGAAACTCTTGACCTCCTGGAATTTTCACGCGCTACAGTCTCTAGACTTTACACAAAATTGTGTGAAAAAAACCCCATCAAATGAGTGGCAGTTATGTGGACGAAAACACCTTCTTCATGTAAGAGGTCAGATGAGAATGGCCAGACTCGTTCAAGCCGATAGGAAGACCAAAAAATACTCAAAGAACTATTCTTTACAACAGTGATGTGCAGAAAAGTATCTCTGAATGCACAACGTGTCGAACCTAGAAGCGGATGGGCTACAGCAGGAAAAGACCACGTCAGGTTCCACTCCCATCAAATAAGAACAAGAGTATGAGGCTACAATCGGCACGAGATCACCAAAACAGGACGACTTATGATTAAAAGAAGATCGCCTGGTTTATTGAATCTCGATTTCTTCTACAACACGCAAATGGTAGGGTTAGAATTTGGTGTAAATTGCATGAATCCATGGATTCATCCTGTCTTGTGCCAGGAGTAAAGGCTGCTGGTGGTGGTGTAATAGTATGGGGAATGTTTTCTTGGCACGCGTTAGGCCTCTTAATTCTATCTGGGCATCATTTGAATGCCACAACGTACCTGAGCATCGCTGTTGATTATGTGCATCCCTTTATGGCCACGGTCTACCTCTTTTCCAATGGCTACTTCTAGCAGAATAATACGCATGTCACAAGCACACATCATCTCAAGCTAGTTCCACGAACATGACAGTGACTTCAGTGTACTCCAATGGCTTGCACAGACCCCAGATCTAAATGCAGTAGAACACCTTTAGGATAAAGTAGAACAGGAGATTTGCAGCACGAATTTGTGCCCGACGAATCTGCAGGAACTTTGTGAAGCTATCGAGTCAACATGAATCAAAATCCCAAAGGAATATTTCTGGCACCTTGCTGAATCCATGCCGCAAAGACTTCAGGCTGTTCTAGAGGCAAAAGGGTCCTACTCGGCACTAGATAGGTGTACCTAATAAATTAGTCGTTGAGTGTATATACATAATAAGTTATAATATATCATCACACAAACTTGTAATTTTCTTATTTTTTCCCGTATAAAAAAACTATCTTTGGTAAATTATAAAACTGAGGATGTTAAATGTGTCCGTCTCCAATGCACTGTTGTTGTTTTTTTGGAATTATGGGCTACCTTACAAAAGAGTCAACATTTGTGATAAAAGTTTATAAATATGCAAAGAAAGTGCTAACCATTGGAAAGCTACACTTATATAGTCATTCTGAAGCATAGGATGGATAGAGTTATTTATCTTATGTGACGCACTTTAGTCCCCCTATAGGATAAACTTGTAATTTAAATCGTCATCTGAATCAGAATGGAGCTGATAGTGCTCTATGAATTCAGTGAGATCGTCTATTTCATGAAAGTTTAAAAGAGGTACATAGAGGTGTGATAATGTATTTGGCATATTAAAAGAATATATATATATATATATCAAACACGCAGATTCTAGCATGAAAGAGGGAGCATTTTTTTAGCAAAAGGGGTTGTTCATTTTTTCTTGATGTCTGGAGTCGCTCTCTACATAATAACTTTCCGATGTTAAAGGTTATTGGGGATAGCAATTACCACAACTACCTTTATCAGAGAAAATACATAAGCGTTTAAAACCAGAATTGGTGATATCAATTAATTCAACCACCGTTAAACGTTCTCTAGAAACAGACGCTTGGAGGGCAACTTGTCAGATACTAGAATGTGCCAACGTTCATATTCAACGTATTAGTAAAAGATTTATTAAAGTTCTTCAGGGTCTAATCAAAACAGCAATGGATAAAATTATAAAACATACTTTTATGTTGCTAAATAAGTGTTTGAAGGGCCTCCATTTATTAAATGTGAGAAATTGTCACCTAATCTTCAGAACAACTTGAAGAATACATCAAGAAATCCTGAAAGTGAAAACAGTATCTAACCACTACATTGAAACAATTATAATTATAGTTTCATCAAAATACCATATTCAGTATTGTCCCGGCATGGCCAAGCGCGTAAGGCGTGCGACTCGTAATCCGAGGGTCGCGGGTTCGCGCCCGGGTCGCGCTGAACATGCTCGCCCTCCCAGCAGTGGGAGCGTATAATGTGACGGTCAATCCCACTATCGTTGTTTAAAGAGTAGCCCAAGAGTTGGCGGTGGGTGGTGATGACTAGCTGCCTTCCCTCTAGTCTTACACTGCTAAATTAGGGACGGCTAGCATAGATAGCCCTCGAGTATCTTTGTGCGAAATTCTAAAATAAACAAACCATATTCAGTAAAGAAGTACCTCTTATTCAAAACAATATAGAGATTCTTTTTGTTATCAAGCACAAAGCTACACGATGGGCTGTTTGTGCACTGCTTATCACAGGTATCGAAATCCCGTTTCTAGCGTTTTAAAAAAGGGAAGTGAGAGATGTAAACGTCAAATGACCCATCAGTATAATTGTTTATTGGAACTGAAATTATCTTCACGGCGCTGTAAGTAGTGAAATATTTTGAAGCTAACCAAACTTTAATTAGAATTCTATAAATAGAAATAAGCAAAAAACGAAACATAAAATAACAAACTAATTTGAGAACATTTAAGAAGGCTCAAGCAAGTAAAAAAAGGTCAAGATTTCTCAAAGCCCTCTGTGGGGCAAATAAGCAATCACATGACCACCTGAGTAAACAACTGTTGCTTTCTTCCCTGGTAAAATCATTGAACATAGAAACATGATACATATTATTCAAACTGTTGCCAGTTTCGTTGGCATAAGCTGAGAAAATAGTTATTTTCATACACATCATATCAGGCAAGCTACTGGTAGTGTTGCCCTAGTGTAAATAACTGTAAATAATGACGTCACAGTACACTGTTTGTTCCAACACGCTATGCTGCCAATACGCCTTTGTTATATTTGGCATTTGGTTTCATAAACTATCTCCTCCATGATGGCTTAGCAGCAAATGTGAAGATACATAACGTTAAAGGTAAGTGCACACAGCACAGACAGCCCCTTGTGTAGTTGTGTGTTTAACAATAAACAGTAATAACCATAAACTACTTTCAAAAATTCAGATGGCCGACAGAAGCGCCCTTAGTTATAACAATCGAAATTTTGTTTGTTGAAACTTTGTAGAATGGACGGCAATTGCTTGTTGTGGAGACGAAAGGCAGAAGACTTTCGAAACGTCGTCCTCTACATTTGTGTTTCTACAACAGGCAGTTGCCGTCCATTCTATGACGTTTCATCATGAATACTCTGCCAAAACAATCTATCAAAGAAATTTTGTTTGCTTTTGTTTTGTATTTTTAATTTCGCGCAAAGCTAAATAGTGCTATCTGCGCTAGCCGTCCCTAATTTAGCAGTGTAAGATTAGAGAGTAGGCAGCTAGTCATCATCACCCACCGCCAACTCTTGAGCTGCTCTTTTACCAACGAATAGTGGAATTGACCGTCACAGCTGAAAGGGCAAGCATATTTGGTGTGACGAAGATTCGAACCCGCAACCCTCAGATTACGAGTTGATCGCCTTGACCCATTTGGCCATGCCGGGCCTCCAATATAAATTAAAGATAAATTTGATTTCTATATATAAGTAAGGTTAATATGACTTCGTGGATAAAGTCTCCCACTCGTAATCTGCGGGTCGCAAATTCGAATCCCATCACCCAATATTTCGTTATTTCAGCCACGTGGACGTTATAATGTTACGGTCAATCTAACTCTTCATTGATAAAAGATTAGCTCAAGGTTTAGCGATGTGCAGTAACGTTGACTAGCTGTCTTCCGTCTTGTCTATCACTTCTAAATTCGGAACGACTAGCGTAAATAGCCCTCCAGTAGCTTTGCGCGAAAACAAACAAACAAACAATAAACCAGTAATTATGGACAAAAAGAAACCAGTTAGCAGGTCTCTGATGTAAGCTAATGTAACGGATGCAGAAATTACATAACATTTTATTACAGAATATTTCGCCCCCTGCTAGTATAGCGGTAAGTCTATACACTTATAATGCTAAAATCAGGAGTTCGATTCTCCTTGGTGAGCTCAGCAGATAGCTCGATGTGACTTTGCTATAAGAAAAACACACACAAACAGAATATTCTTTGGATTCCTTTTATTATTTAAAAAAAACCCAGAAAAGCTAAGTTTAACAGCCGTTTTTAAAAGAAATGTTTCTTGCCGGGTTTTTTCTTGCAAGGAACAAATAACGAACAACATTTTCACCTTTATGTGATTAGTTTTTCATCAAATTTTAATTTCAAAAACTAGAAAATTTAAGGTTGTGCTAATCTTGCAGTGGAACCCTGATCGCAGAAGAAAAGAATACCAACCTTACAAGCCATTGTATTTACGAAATTACATAGAGGTTATCTTTGTCAACTGAAAGTTTATATTGTGTCCGACGCAAGATGGCTCTGAATGAGCGGAAGCTACAGATTGCTAAGAGTCACCAACGATACCGCTGTCTGATAACACAAATAGTATCTTTGTTGATACCGACGTTCTCTCGGCCGTAGTGAAATGAAGTCGATATTATTGGATTTTAATTATAGCCTAAGGCATTGAAGCTAATGATAAAAAATATTTTTACCCTATGCTTTCCTGAGCCAGATCATTTCTTCCATCAACGTCGCATCATTTCTTTTCTGAAGTCTGCGGAAATTATGTGGTTTGTTTAACGTTTAATGGTTTAAGAGGCACTTAGAATAATATCCGAAGGCAAGAACAGTCCCCATAAATGGATATTGTTCTTAGTTAAGTTATATATAATTGTCTTCTCTGATTTTTATTGTATATAAAAATGATATATCAACACATAACTCTGGCGGAGACGAATACAGACCAGTGTACAAAATTGATTTTTTATATGGATCCACCAATGTCTGTTAATAACGTGGAAGCATACAAGTTAGTTTAGTGTTTGCTTGTACTAGGCGTACTTGGGTAGTTAGATTTGTGTTTGTAGTTTCTACTGCTAGTACTACTGGATCGTTAGTTTTATGTTTTTATTGGAAAAACATTGGGAAATGCTGGTACTAAACTTACTGAACAGTTAGTTAGTTTTGTGTTTATAGTTTCTAATGCTAGTGAAATGCTGGTACTAAACTTACTGAACAGTTAGTTAGTTTTGTGTTTATAGTTTCTAATGCTAGTACCAAGCCTATTGGATAGTTGATTTTATGTTTTTAGTTCCCAATACTGGTACTAAGCCTACTGGATAAGTTGTTTAGTGTTTGTAGTTCCTAGTGCTAGTACTACGCCTACTGGTTTGTGTCACTGATGTTGCTTTAGTGGAAAAAGACATAATGGACTCTTCACGCTGACCACCGAGGCTTATTGAGACCAAGGTTTTAGCGTTGTAAATTTGTAAACCTACTTCTGGCCTACTAGAATACATCTGGGCTAGAAGTAATATTTTGGCAACGGAATGGTGGTTGATAGTATTAGTTTCATAGCGTTGTATGTCTGTAAACCTACCTCTGTTCTAACGGGGATCATCTGGAATAGGAAGAACATTCCCGCAACGAAACGGTGACTGATAGTATTGGTTGTAGAACATCCATCTCTGATCAGAATATCTACATATACGTGTTATGGAAATGTTGGGAATAATAAATGAAGCTTAAAAGCTTCGTGAACATGTTTGTATCAACGTTTAAGTGGATATATTTGATAACATCGAGGCGACCCTGGTTATTCGTGAATGGAACTTAGATGGATTTTGTAAATTCAAGTCATAAATATATAATTAATTACTAATAACAAGACTCGCATGAAACAAAATTTAATAACAACACGTCTTGCATGAAATATCATTTAATAAAACTTAACTTGTGTGAATTATGAGTTTGTAACAACATGACCTGTGTGACACATGAGTATTTTTGTTTTTTTTTTGGAATTTCACGCAAACCTACTCGAGGGCTATCTGCGCTAACCGTCCCTAATTTAGCAGTGTTGACTAGAGGGAAGGCAACTAGTCATCACCACCTACCGCCAACTCTTGAGCTACTCTTTTACCAACGAATAGTGAGATTGACCGCACATAATAACGCCACCGCGGCTGAAAGGACGAGTATGTTTGGTGCGACAGGGATTCGAACACGCGACCCTCAGGTTACGAGTAGAACGCCTTAACCCACCTGGCCATGCCGGGCCCACATGAGTTAATATCAACACGACTTGTGTAAGAAGTGAATTAATAACAACATCAACTGCGGGAAGTATGAGTTAATAGCAGTATGATCTGTGTGAAACATGAGTTAATTACAACAGGATTTGTGTGAACACAAGTTTGGTGGTTAAATGGCTACAACACAAATTCAAGTTAAGAAAATAAATTTTGAGAGTAAAAACAGAACACAACAATGTTGAATTTTCATAATATAGATTTTAAGTCGAACACTGCATAAAGCCATTACTTTAAAAAAAAATACCTTTGATGTCGAACAATTCGTGCCCACATGTGCTTTTTTTGAACGGTTCATAAAAAAGTGACCTCACCACACAATAACGTATTATGTTTTGATGTTTTATTACCGCATAGAGCAATTGGCTATCTGTGATTTGTTCATCGCTAGGATCTAAACCCCGGATTATGCAAACCAAGAAACTTACCGCCGACTCATCGAGAAGTGGAGCAAAATCTATTTTTGTGTACACAATTTTTGAAATGAGAACCACATGTCATTTGTGTTATTATACAATACGATCACATGCTTTATAATTCAAGCAGTTCTTTGTTTGAAAAAAAAACACAATTTGTTTTAATTTACAACAGAACTTTATTTATCGCGCATCGTCATCTTAATGCAGGTCGCAACCCTATTTATCTAAAATACAATTTACTTTTATCCTTTTCATATTTTGCCACCCCTGCTAAATAATAGCTCTAATGAATTGAGTTTATTAACTAAAAATAAGCCAGCATTGACTTAGTTCTATATACATAATTAAAGATAATTTTAAACAGTATTTTCATCTCCCTTATTATTTATTTATTTCTTTCCCTCAATCAGAAATCAGGAAAATTCGAACACAATGTCCACTAAACATAACTTTTTAAATCGTTTGTTTGTACCTGTGTGTGTATTTGTCAACAAGGATTTTCGAAAACGGCTGAATGGATACGGAAGAAAGTTAGTATAGACCTGGACTATGACGCAACTTAGAAGCGATTAGTTTTTGAGGGTCAAAGATCAAGGCCACGAAAAAGTTCGCTATCTGTTAACAATGAGACCGATTTTTCGCACTATTTTGTTCTACCACCCAGTAAAAATTGATCGGATTTTACAGAAGCTTGTTGGGCATAGGTAGAGTATTATTCCTGATTGTTCAGCCCGGCTTGGTCAGGTAGTTAGAGCGCTAAACTCGTAATATGAGGGTGGTGGGTTCAAATCCCCCATCACACCAAACATGTTTGTCCTTTCAATCTTGGGGAGCGTCATGATGTATCAATTAATTCCACTATTCGTTGGTAAAAGAGTAGCCCAAGGGTTGACGGTGATGTTTTTCTTCTAATCTTTCAATGCTAAATTAGGAATGGCTAACGCAAATAACCCTTGTGTAGCTTTCTGCAGAATTCAAAGGAAACTTGCCCAAAATTGTTCGTGTCAGTTGACAACGATGTATGCAGGAACACGTTTTCGTACTTTTGTTTTTTATGGCCGATAATGATCAACGATGCGTGGCCGAGGTAAGTTTTTTTATGAGCAGTCTTCTTGTTCCAAACGAAACGTTTAAAAAAAAAAACATTTGTTTATTGGCAACTTAATGAGTAGCTACTAGTTGTCAGCTTACATAGTTTCGTTAGTTTCCAACAAATAACTTTCATTTTTCCAGTCATGGACGGTTTTATAAATTCGAGAAAACGATAGAAGTGCCACGTCTTCAAGGATGTTAGTTGGCTTTCTGTACCGACATCTTGCAAGACCTTAACTGTCACCAGTGAAGTTGTTTCTGAAAATAAATGGGTATTCGCTACGACGGTTGATAGCTTTGTAGGCAGAATGTTACGATATCTGAACATAGACGTCATTTAATTTCACGTTGACTCGTGTCCCCGAACCCATGTTACATGAACACGCTACATCTACAAGTGCACGTGCACTTGCCAAAAATCGAAATGATTTTGTTTTGTAGCTAAACAATACAAGACCTTCAGATGGTTTCCGTGCATGCTTGAGAAGTGCTACATAGAGGTAATTCAGTGCTAATCACCACAATCAATAGACACAGTTTCAAGGAAAACTTGCATGTGTATGTATGGAAACATTAGGCTTTTGAGCTTTATTTGTATCTGAAGACAAAGGGAAATAAAGGTTGAAATATATGATTCAAGAACTCGCCTTGAGGGCCACATTAACAAACGAATATGCTTGTGAAATTTAACCCTTTGTGGTTTTATTGTTATTGTTTCTAAGACAGAATTTAAATACACCTCAACAGGTGGCGAATTTTCCCACTTCGTTGTATTTCAACTTAGTGTGATAATCCGTATGGATCCTGTATTCGAAAATCAAAAGAAGAAATTAACCTAATTAAATTCCAAGTAAATAAATACATGAAAACCATTTTCTTAAAAGGTCTAGCCTAAGAAGAATTTTTCAGGATTCAAGATACTCACCTGGGATAGGAAGTGAGAGAAAATCCTCTCTTGTTTTCATTCTCACTTTCCGAAATAACCTCACCTCGCAAAGGCGTATAAAACTGACCACGCAAACGTGTTATTCCATTCTAAAAATCAAGAATATTTAACATATCCTAAATGCCAGTTTCGACCTAAAAACAACACGAGATCGCCTGGGAAAATACACTGAGTTTCATGACTGCCCTAGAAGGTGTTAAGGTAATTAAACAGTCCCACAGTCAACACTTTGTCATTTTCTGTGTTTAATAGGAACAGGTGGTTAAGTCTATTGTTAAAACGTATAACATTTGCTTTGGTAGAGAAAACGGCAGAATGTACGTCTAGATAAACAACGCTTATAGTGGCTCGTATTTATATAACATTATCTTGCGTGGATTCAAAGGTCTTGTTATCATATGACAGCTATGGTTCCCTTTTTTCATTACTAATACATTCAGTTACGATCTCATTAGCAATCGGAGAAATTTCTGAACACACGTGCGATCCAGGTTGTCGGTTCTTTGGGCCACGAATTCGTCAATCTTCTTACCATATAAACTTAACTCACCACGTGCAATGACTTGAAACATTTTCAGTAGGTCTGTAGATTCGCTATATTTTACCTGAAATTAACCCGTAATGGCTAGCGGTATTACTTACACTATTTAATATACAGTACATATAAAGAAGCATCGCTCCTGATACTACAAATGCGCTTTCATCGAAAGATTCTGAAGAAGTAGCTAGGTATTTTTACAAAAAAATAATTCTATGTTGGATAGGACAACTACACAAGTATTCTTTCTAAATGAGGTTTCTTTAGTCCCTTCGAATGCTTGCAATTTACCTTCTCGCACACTAAGTCGAAACAAAATGGGCGTTACATAGCTAGGTGGTTAGGGCTCTCGATTCGTAATCTGAGGATCGCGGGTTCAAATTCTCGTCCCACCAAACATGCTCACTGCTTCACTCGTGGGGTTGCTATAATGTGACGGTCAGTTCAATTATTCGTTGGTCAAAGATTATCCCAAGAGTTATGTATCACATAAGCTTAGATTAATTCTGTCATACTACTTCAAACACCTCGTATTCTCCGGTGTGTTTTTGTTCATGTATACGTAAAATATACAATTGGAAAATTTACTTTTAAATAAATTAAAGTATGGGAATGGGTGCATCAAAAAATGAGGAAACAAGGTAGGAATGGGTATGGAGTAGTAACACTCTACAGCCTCGCAAGAAGGCGTGTTCTACGTCTGGTCCATGCCTATTTCGTTTATTTTTCCTATCCTGCATACAATAATCCCGGTGGACTAAACTTATCAAACTTAGTTATCATACAGTGTCTAGAGGTTTCTGTGAATCGAATTAATGAAGCAGTATATGTAGTGTAAATTCTGGCCATACAACACCAGAAGAATCAGATCTTCATGTAGACCCATAATTTATATGCTTTTCTCTTTACAAATTGACACTTCTTTTGCAGTTGCTACGTAGATGGATAAAAAAAAGATAAAAAAAATCATCAGAGGTTTCTGCGTATTGGCGTCATTGTCTACATAAAAGTAAAACCCACAAGTTGTATACCTCTCATGAACACAAAGGAACGAAGTAGGTGTGGACTGGATATTGGGCACGCCTCCTCATGAGGTTCCATTGAAGAATCTGGTAAAAAACGGATGAAAATATCGTTCCATTATTACCAGTTCCACAGAATGCGAGTCGACTGCCATAACCATTAAGTCTATTGTAATGGTAATTAGACATCTGTGTTTAGTTTTATGTCCTATTCCACATTTCCTACTGTTTCATCTCTGAGATAGGCTTCTTTAAAGGTAGATTTGTGTCACGTTTCAAACTGTAACATATTTACACAAATGAACCCAAATAGCTGTTTGTTTTACCTTAATTAAGAAGCATGTAGCGATAGCTTTGACTTTATTGTCATAGTTGTGGTCATTGGTGAAGTTTGTCCGTAAGCAAATTGTACTAATAAATATTTAGGTTCATTTTGCTTTGTTTACTTTTAAAAATATAAAAGTCCTAGTACATAAAATATGTTGCGAAAAGTAATTCGAAGTAACAAGCGGATTATGGAAGCGCCATCTATCAATGAAATATGTCAAGACATCTTTACAAAATAGATAAAAACACGTTTTGAACAGTTTGATATCAGTTCAAAAATATAATATTAAATTTTAGGTTTTCAGGCGTTTGAGGTAAAGAAGTGTAGCATGTGTTGCCTACTAAACTATAAGTTAAACATTCTACCTTATATAGGTAACATCAAGATACAACTGAAAATGGACTCACTGCTATAGATATCTTCATGGAAAAGTTTCTTTCCCTAAGAATTTTTAATATTAATAACACAGTGAGAACATCAGTTACCACGAGTTTTCTATTAAAACTAATTTAATTTTCTAATCTCCACTTTTTACACAGGCGTTTATTTAAATAAATAATTAGAATGATAATTTTCAATTTTTTGTCCAAATTAATAACCATAAATATACATAGTGTTGCATAATAAAGTTTCAATACAATTTTAATTGCTTTCGTGATATTATTTTTACAATATTACGTATTTAGAAATAGTTGAAGAAGGTGAAAGTAAACTGGTTTGTAAATATTCATATCTTACATTTAGGCCCCTCATGGTTAGGTGGTTAAAGCATTCGACTCATAGTCTGAGGGTCACGGATTTGAATACCCGTCACACCAAACAAGTTCGCCCTCTCAGCCATGTGAGCGCTATAATGAGTCGGTTAATCTCACTATTCGTTGGTAAAATAGTAGCTCAAGAGTTGGCGGTGGGTGGTGATGACTAGCTGCCTTCCCTACACTGCTAAATTAGGGCTGGCTAGCGCAGAAAGCCCTTGTGTAGCTTTGCGCTAAACTCAAAAATAGACAATCTTACATTTAAATTTCCCCGATTACTTGTTTATGAGACGACTATTATTGTTCTGTTACCCAAAAAACTGCTTTACTTGTTGGGTTTATTGATACTTCATGAGAGAAATGGCTAAATTCCATGGCTGTGGATGCTAATTACTAGCTGTCTTCTCTTTAGTTTCTCAGTTCAAAATTTGAAATTAAAGACAACCCTTTGGGTAAGTTTGCGTAAATATTCTAAAGCAAAGAAACAAATGTAACTTGGTAGACGATGCTTTATTTATTTATTGGCTTGCACCATGTCTGAAACTGAATTTAAGGGTTGAAAGTTGACTCTCGAAACTCTTACCAGTTTTCTTGGCAAACTAAACGTTTGCAGATGTTTGATACCAAAGAATTCGCTTTGAGATAATAAAGTATGAAAACTGCTTGAATGAGTAATGGTGTAACTTAATTATAGCAACCTCTTTGCATTTTAAAGTTGAAAAATGAGTTCACGTTTCCTTGTTTTTAAGAAAAAACTAGGTCAAAGTTTAAATAAAACAAAAATAAGGTTTTACAGAAATACAATAACACAAATGGCAACAAAAAGTTAAATTACAGTTTTTGAGCAAATGGCTAACACTTCTCAGATTTCTATTGTTTTGTCATTATTACAAACCCGTTTTAGTATAGTTATGTAATTAAATGTCTAATTTTCTCTTCAGTACAACAACGTATAAAAAAGGAATAATGTTTAATCCGTGTTGATCGATAGGGAAGACGTGTCAATTAAAGTTTAAGCTGGGAGCAATTTTAGATAAAGCGATAGGAAGAAAATAGCAAAAAATCACAAAAAAAGACCAATATCTCTATTAATGGCAGATTAAAGCAATTAGGAGAATTCATTTCTAAACCATTTTAATTTTATCTTCCATTATGGAATAGATCTGGTGGAGAAATTCAAAATTTTACCAAGGCGTCCTTGTAGTTTTAGGTTAAATTCATTAGAGGAATTCCAAAACAACCATTGATTATTCTTAAAAAATAACAACAATAATTACAGTTATACATATCGTTAAGTGAAATAAACGTTTAGCTAAAACCATCTTGTACAAGCCGTTGCACCTTTTCATTGAACTTGACTAAATATGATTATTACTTCACTTATTTATATTGGTGTGTCCGTTTTGATATTAGTTATCCAAATGTTTGGGGAAATTTTTGCTGACCTTTCTATTATAAATCAAAATTTGGGACATTTCGTAAAACAACTTTCAGTGTATTTAGCTTATTTTAATTAACTTTTTTAATTTAGTTTTCTGTTCTTAGTTTATTTGATATCTTTAGTGTAGATCCGTTCTTGGTTTAGTTAACTATTTTTAGTTTATTTAACTGTTTTTCACTTGGGTAACTGATCATAGTTTAAGTAATTAATTTACAGTTTAGTTTATTAATTAATTTCCCTTCGAATTTTTTTTGAAAAAAAGAAAATCATTATCACTATGAAAAATATGAGCCTTTCTCTTGACCTATTTAGAGTACCAGTCTTTTTATTAAAAAATAAATGCCCACAATGGCTCAACAATAAGTCTGAAGGCTTATGACGCTAAAATTCGGATTTCGATGCCTATGGTTAGCAGAGCACAGATGGACTATTGTGTATCTTTGCACCTAACAACAACCACACAAAACTAAACTAAATCACTTTGGGATCATCAAGCCCCACTGTGCGGTCAGAAAAGTGTATCTAGTCCGAGTGATGGCGACTGATAGCTAGTGTAACTGCTCAGAATTAGAGAAAGATATATACAAATGGTCATTTGGTGGCTTTCACGAAAAGTACTAAAAACAAACAAGTAACTTTCAAATGCATTCTGCTTTTGACAACAATCACACTGTGTAACAATTTTTTTTCACTTGTTTCTGGGCAGAAAGTGTTATTTCCTAATTGCTCATGTCTAAAGTAAATGGAAAATATCTGTTTTTCTCTTCAAACTTTGCTTTTGTGACCTGGGAGCGTATAACGAAAACATGATGGAAAACTATATATGGGGGCTGAAATCTTGAAAAACTACTCACTTCTAAACATTTTTGTACAACTTTAGATAAATACATGTAAATCTTGATTCATATGTTGATTTATTCAGACCTTGTGTGAATGAAAATGTGCAAATTTGTCCGTTTTTACATAGAAAGTAGGTTAATTTCTAAATTTGATTATTCAGGTCACAAAAGCAAAGTTTGAAGAGAAAAACAGATATTTTTACAACATAAGCAATTAAGAAATAACACATACTATCCAGAAACAAAATTTGTATTACATAGTGTTATCAAACCGCCTCCAAAACGCACTCTTCATTTGACGATAATTATAAAACAGCCTCAAAAATTAACTCTTCATCGCAGACTATTGAACATGTAAGTTACGTGTATAACTTGAGAACATTCATCTCAACATGTTGGAAATGGACGAAAACGTCGTTCACCACGTTTTCATAAAAAAAGAAAGCAAATAAAATAAACGGCATGTTGAGGCAATCAAACTAGAATTTTGAATAGAACTAAAGTAGTAACCACAATTAGATATTCCGACTGATGTCGGGTACAATTGTATTTCTTTTTCGTCTAAAATCAGTTACTCGCATTAATTTATTCAATTAATTGACAAAATTCTATGTTAACGTCAGCTTCTAACTAGTGAGCCACTGAACCTTTAAACTTTTAAAGCCACCAGATACTGATATAAGGGGTATGGATAGGGGTTCGCATGTGACTATTTCTATGTCAATCGCTGGGGGGAGGGTACACATATTCGTATAATATATTTCTCAAACCTTTAATCACCGTTGTCAGATTTATTTAGCACGTGCATGCTTTCTTATGACAGGTAAAACGTAAAGTTCATAATAATAATAATAATTTCATTTATAGCTTACATAACTATAACTTATAAAACATTTTTCAGGTTAATACGTTAGTTGGATATTCACCTGTCGAATTTGTTCATAGGCCTGGCATGGTCAAGCGCGTAAGGCGTGCGACTCGTAGTCCGAGGGTCGCGAGTTCGCGCCCGCGTCGCGCTAAACATGCTCGCCCTCCCAGCCGTGGGGATATATAATGTTACGGTCAATCCCACTATTCGTTGGTAAAGCCCCCCAGTGGCTCAGCGGTATGCCTGCGGACTTACACGCTAAAATCCGGGTTTCGATACCCGTGGTGGGCAGAGCACAGATAGCCCATTATGTAGCTTTGTGCTTAATTCAAAACAACAACAACAACATCGTTGGTAAAATAGTAGCCCAAGAGTTGGCTGTGGGTGGTGATGACTAGCTGCCTTCCCTCTAGTCTTACACTGCTAAATTAGGGACGCCCTGATGAGCTCTGAATTGTACGATTGAACACTGTCTCCAAAGGATATATGTAAACGCTATAATTTCTTCTAATTTTTGAAACTTCTTAAAGGATTAGATATAGAATGCTTTGTGCGAAATTCCAAAACGAACAATCGAATTTGTTCATAAAAATGGTTTTATCAAAAAACCTATTACTACATACTCTATAATCACTGATATTACAACATATTCTATAATCATGATATTACTTTATTTATGTTCATTAATTTTAATGTGAGCTTGAATGGTATAACAGTACTTCTAAACAGATAATAGCTTTCGCTAAATTGTGAATTTATTTAAGTTACACATTGGGGGTTTCAGCTTTAGTTCCATCACTGGTATCAAGCATCTATTTCAAATGTTAAAACCCGCAAACTTGACGCTGAGTTGTTGAGAAGGGATTGGTGAGGTGCATGGTCTTCAAATAGGAATATTTGTATTGTCGTAACATAAAGAACATAATATACTACGATGTCTCGCTACCAATTACAGGGCCATGAGTGCATTATTAGAGCGACAGTCAAATCCCACTTTTAGATTAGAATAGCCCAAGAGTTGGCAGTGGACGCGGTCGACAATTATATCTAGTCTACCGCAGTAAGAGAAAAATTGTAGTGATACAATTTGTAAAGGACTTTCTGTAGCATAACTGAAATTATCATAACTCGCCAAGAAGACTAACAAGCAAGTTCAAAAACCTTTGTTAGTCACATGAAGTTGGCCTTTCTAGACCTGGTTTCAAGTTATTTGACGTTACGGTCATTTTTAAAAAGTAAAGTAATACAAATTTTCAAAGACTTGTAACGACATTTTAATTATGACCTCTCGTTAGGATGACTAACGGGTAGTTTAAACAACAGTGTTAGTCACTTGAAGTCAGCCTTTCCAGTCCTAGTTTTGAATTATTTAATGTTATGGCCATTTTCTATTTTCAAACTAAACTAGATGTACTTTGATTTTTCAAAGGGAATCACATCAGAAAGGTCTAATGTACAAATTAAAAAACGTAAATAGCATTAAAACGATTAATGGCCTTTAAAAAACTAACTAAAAACATTTCCAAGGTAGACAGTGTCACCATCACCAATAACACTGTTTAACGTCACGGATAAACCTTGGCACAAAACATGTTTAAAATGGTGCTGTCGCTGAGAGCCATAACGACAAAAAGAAAGTAAAACATGGCTTATTGTGATCTGAGTGTTACACAGAAAACACATTGGTGCATCAGTTCCAGATAAAAGTTGTTGTTGTTTTGAATTATGCACAAAGCTACACAATGGACTACCTGTGCTCTGCCCTCCACGGGTATCGAAACCAGGATATTAGCGTGTAAGTCCCCAGACATACCGCTGAGCCACTGGGGGGCCCAGATAAAAGGAAACGATGAGTTAAACACTGTGACCAATGCGTAGTCTAGTTAGAACAACTTCCTCTTTCCGATTCTTACAGAAGCAAGACGGCCAAAGCCCAATAGAATGTCTTATTTGAGAAATGGCAGAACGCCTGTTCTGAAAAAGCATGGCCCACAAAGGAAGAAAAACACAATCCCAGGTAGGATGCTGTGGTAAGAAACGAAGTTTCGAAGCATGTAGTAAAGATAGCTGCAAGCGGCGGAGGTGCAAAGAAGGTTTATGATACTCTGTGTACAAACTTCGAACTGGGAAAGTACGGAAAGCCCTGGTGCACAGCCGAAGTCCTTGATGACAAATTGGGTCCAGCATCTTTAAGGCCGAGGTCCTGGCAGAGCTATAGACCAGTTACCCATAGTCTAGTATTGATTGAATAAGAACATGATATATCTTCACCACAGGACATCGATCCACTCCCAAGTGGTGGAGTAGAGGGCACGGAGGATGTTCAGTACTCTCGTACATTTAACCCGTGGTATAAATGTCAGCTTACGGTCAAAGAAAAGCACCAAGGACTTTTTCTCAGGAACCACAGACAGCACAACAGATGTACTGTCAGACCAATGAAGGGCCAGTTTGAGTTTCACCAGTGTAAAGGGACGATTATAGTCATAGAGACAGTCAGTTCAAAATAAAAGAGGTTAACCTCCTGCCAGAGTCTTGATGGCCAAGAAGGTGGAGAAACAAGCAGAAGTGCTAGATACCTGGCAAAAGCTTTCACCTAGAGTATCAGCTACTTCCTGGCAATTAAAGAGCAAGATTGAGAGGAGGACAGAGTCATATTATTCACTTACTTTTCAAATATTGCCCCATAAGACTTTGAAACTGTTGGTAGAAGATATGCTGGTTGTGAACTTAATCCAAGAGTCCTACTGGCTTTGACGCGTTACCCACCGAGCATGTGCACAGGCCTGCTGAAAAGCGATGCGGTGCGAGAGTGTGGGAAACCTACGAAAAGTATCCCACGCCCGTTTTTGAGCCTTCCGTGCCATGTGGCAGGTTGGATTCCACCGCGGACGAGGATATCGTGGAAAACATATCGAGGTTTTAGGAATACATTGAGCAACTACCTGTATAATATAGTCAATCACTGCGCTAAGCAATTGTCTACTGATAGCTTACAGACGACGGCAGGACCAAATTCTGAGAGAGCAGTAAAAGTAAACCAATTAGTTCGCTTCAGCTTCCACTAAGGCACATGGGTCGGATGGCATCGACCACGGCCAGTCTCTCTCAAAATAACAGGAAAATGATCACTGCCTTGTGGATTATTGTCAATCCTCCATGAAAAATGGGAGAATGATGAAGGGGAGTCAATTGAGAGATCAATAGGAGTAAAGAACTGACTAGGTACATAGAAATAAATATATAGGAGAACCAATATTGAAAACAGATAGGTTTTGATCGGAGAGCATATGCCCTACGGAGCGACATCTCCTATCAATATCAGTATTTCCCCAGAGGAGATGATGTTCATTAAAGTCCCCCACGGTTAAAAAGGGAGACGGCAACCGTTTAACAAGAGCATCAAGGTGTGATGGATCATAGGTTTCTCCAGGCGACAGGTGGAGAAAACAAACAATTATAGTACGACCCAAGGAAACGCGGATGTGTATGGCTTCCAAGGGTGTGTCGAGTATTAAAAAGACAGGGTGGACTCATGCTAATTAACCAATAGTGCCATCCTCCATACACTCGTCCATTACACAGCCTGTCATTTCTGTACAAAGAAAACAGCCGAAAGGTGACTGTATCGGCAGGTTTCAGAAATGTTTTATGTAAAAAAAGCCATACAGGATGGTAGGAAGCGACAGTTTTGATGTTATTCAGATTAGAACGTAAACCTCGACAGTTCCATTGTATCAAGGTGGCCATTTTTATTTATGTGTGGGTGAATTGAGTGGAGAGCCCTCATATTTATGACCACGTCTTTTTTCTGTATTGTCTTTATACGAGGGAAATCTCTGTTCGACTTCCATAGATCTTGCCCTGGGTCGATTGGGCAGGTCTTTGCTGTCCTAAGAGGATTCTTGCGACTGAGAACGTAAACGAAGGATCGTTTTGCATCTTGAGGTTGGAAAAAAATGTACCCGAGAAAATGCCCGCACCTGGAACCAAAGTAAGTGAACCGTCAGGTTTGCTGGAATTTATGTTAGGGACAGAGATGGGTGTCAAAGTTCATTCATCAACTTTTTTAACCATAGAGGTAAAAATACTTTTCATTTGGTTTGAGAACGATTCTTTTGGAGACACAGAGATCTATCTACATTCCCACTATAGTTGTGAAACAAAATGCAGCAGCATAGTCCGAGATGGACCTTAATGGTGGACATTAACTTTCGAGCCTCAGGGTAAGTAATATTTTGAATCTTTTTCAAACGCTGCACCTCTTTATCTTCCAACCATATAAGGCAAGAGTGCAATTAACACAATGAGGGTCCGTTTCACACTCAGGCATTGTGGTCTTTGCCGCCGCAAGGAGCACACGTCAAGAAATCACGACATAATATTTTCGAGTGACCAAACCGTTGACACTCGAAACATCTGAGAGGGTTTGGAATGTATGGCCGAATCTTGCAAATAAGATAACCTGTCTTGATGGTGACAGGTAGACGTGGTGATGTGAATGTCAGAATGAGGATATTTATTGGCATCGTAATTCCAATCTTTGCGAATGGAGATATGCCTCACTGCAGAAACTCCTTGGGTGCAAAAATCAACGAGAATCTCTGACTCGGGGATGTTCTTCAAATCCATTTCAACAATAACTCCTCGTGACGACTTTAAAGCAGCATGAAGCGTAACCTCAATATGTATATCCACAATCGCTTTTGACTGCAAGAAGTGTTCACTGTGTTGAGATGTGGATGTTTCCACCAATATGTCACCAGAGCGAAGCTTCTTTATTGAGTTTGGAGAGCCAGCAAGTCCCTCTAGTCCTTTCTGAATGAAAGAGGAAGGCATCTGCCCTAAAAATTTGTCTGAAAGAGAATGTAGTATAAGAAAATGAGGTACATGTGTTACAGATGTTGATGATTGCTTCCCAGAATCTTCAAGACGTGGTCGTTTACCTACAGACTGTTTTTCTCACTATTTTATTTAAGTTTTTATTTGGAAGTTCCATGGTACAAAAAGGATATTTCGGTGCCAACTGACCCCACCTACTATGGAGCCCTACGAGGGGACGGATAAACTACAATGCCAAACAAGGACACTGCAACAACGCCCGGGTTTCGTGAGCACTATACACAAACACTAACAGTGTCCACAACACCTGTTGAAAATATCCAGCACTGGTACTTGGTTGACCCTAGCCCAAGTGAAACAGCCGATTGACCAGGAATTCAAGACCAAAGTGGGTTAAGGTTGGACCCCTCAACCACCAGGATTCTCTCCTCCATTTCAGGGGTCACCACGCACGGCAAACACGTGGGTGGATATTTAGATTCCAAAGGAGGTAAACTGAAAGAACAGAACCTTCCCTGGGAGGTCCCCTCACCACGTACAGAACTCCGTACCGAGGAGCTGGTATGGGTATTAACACTTTTATTTAAACAAAAATGTTTTTCGCCTAAAGATAAATTAGAAGGTCAAAACGTTCTTCTCTGCTTTACTAGTAAAAGTGTTAATATCCATACCAGTCGTCCAGAGATACATTTTTATTTCAAGCGGGTTTCTCATCCTCACGAATATCATATTTCAATGGAATTGTTTATACATACATCCTCAATATAATAATATTTATACAAAGTATGTAAATTTTCATCACAATAATATCGGTTTGCGGTGGTTTTAACGTCTTGAAAATTCTTATGTGTTTCACAGTCACTCAAATACATTAAATCCTAAATGATATTCATTTTCCCCATTCCGTACGGAGTTTTCACAAAACATCATAGCGCAAGACATAAAAGAAAGACCACAACACGTAGGTTTGAGAATAAATTACGAGGTTTTCACAAAAAATCAGGATCAATTTTCGTTTCACCTCAATGTTCATCCCTTTCCTTCGTCTCCAGCTGCGAAAGCGGAAAGTTTTCGAATTTAAAACGCTAAACTCAGAGTCTCTACTCCCCTCGATAGACTCAGCAGATAGCTCGATGTGGCTTCGCTATAAGAAAAAAACACACACACTGTTATGTAAATGTTTTGTAAACGACAACATGTCGTGTTGTGTTTAAATTTTTATTTCTATTATTTATATTTCCATATTTATATTATTGTTTCAAAGCTTAAACCAATAAAATATGTTGTTATTTATTTAAAATAACATTTAGAAATTTAATTTCTAGAATTAGGTACATCAATCAATTGACTATAAATGGAATGTGGCGGCCTAGTGTCTAGACCACAAGTCTCGTGCAAGAACGGACATGCGCGGATTTCTCTGGAATGTTGGGGAGTTACGCGATGGTTCGAGAAAAGAAGCCTACAAATATATAAACAAACGAAAATGTGAGGGAGAGTCATTAGTTTTTATTCGAAGAAAAGAATAAGAAGAGTCAGTCATTCGTTTGAGAAAGTTTAAGTGTTTGCTGTGAGTTTATTCAACTTGAATTTGTGACCAGAGCTAGATCTACAGAAGCTGTGATTTTGTCTCGTCAATCTTTGCGATTCATTCGAATTACTGGTTGTGCTGAGAGTCGTCACGTACGGACTATTTAGGGGAGACTTGGAAAATTGAAAGGCGGCAAGTTTGAGACGTTCATCAAGAAGCACCGTAAAAAGAACTTCGTCATTCTCCATTCAAACTTCGGTATTTCTTCGTGGGACCAAATTCACACCCTAAACCGGAATTTTGTATTTCTGATCTGAACTTTTGGACTTTCACTCTAGATCATTATATTAGATACAGGCCAGTACCATTTTGTGTTGTAATTAATTTTGAAGGTTTAAACTTAACATTTGTCATTGTTATTATATAATTTATGTTATATCTGTCATATATATAATAGCTTATTGTAATAAATTATACAAGCTGTTATCTGTGTCTTTCTGTTGCGTTTAGTCTACATAAAACATAAAAAAAAACGTAACACACACTCATTTTTGTCTTCAGTTTTCTTTGTATTTTTGTCAACAAGCAATAATAAAAATATTCGTTGTGGTAAAAGTTTGTTTGTTTTGGAATTTCGCGCAAAGCTACTCGAGGGCTATCCGCGCTAGCCGTCTCTAATTTAGCAGTGTAAGACTAGAGGGAAGGCAGCTAGTCATCACCACACACCGCCAACTCTTGGGTTACTCTTTTACCAACGATAGTGGGATTGACCGTCACATTATAATGCTCCCACGGCTGAAAGGGTGAACATGTGTGGCGCAACCGGGATTCCAACCCGCGACCCTCAAATTACGAGTCGAACGTCTTAACACGCTTGGCCATATCGGGCCTCGTTGTGGTAAAGGAAAAAATAATTTAATCAAAGTAAGAGTGATTTTTTCTTCCCCATAATGAAAAAGTACTTACTAATACGTTATCAGTAGAGAAATACTGTTAGAAGTTACATACTACTGCTATATCAGTAGTAGGTAGTGCTTACTAATACACTACCAATAGAGGAACAATGCAGGTAGTACTTACTTATGCTTTATTAGCAGAGGAACGCTGGTAGGTAGTAGTTACTAATATATTAATAATAGAAGAACACTAGTAGACTGTACTTACTAATACATTATTAAAAGAGGAATATTAGTAGAATGTACACACCAATACATTATCACGAAGGAAACACTAATATGTAGTACTTACTAATACATTATCAGGAGAGGAACACTGGTAAAATGTACATACCAATACATTATCAGTATGTGTTTGTGTGTGTTTTTTCGTATAGCAAAGCCACAAAGGGCTATCTGCTCAGCCCACGTAGGGGAATCGAACGCCTGATTTTAGCGTTGTAAATCCGGAGACACATCGCTGTACTAGCGGGGGGCACATTATCTGTAGAGAAACAGTAGTAGGTAGCACTTACTAATACATTAATAATAGAGGAACACTGGTAAAATGTACTTATTAATATATGATAAGGAGAGAACTACTGATAGATAGTGCTTACCAATACATTATCAGAAGAAAAAGATTGGCAGAATAAACTTACCAATACATTATGAGTTGAGAAATACTGATAAATAGAACATAATAGTGTATCATAAGCACAGAAACACTGGTATAATGTACTTACCAATACATTTTCAGTACTGGAACACTCACAGATAAGTTCTTACTTATACATTATCAGTGGAGAAACACTGGCACGTAGTACTTACTGATACATTATCAGTAGAAGAACACTTATAAATAGTACTTACTAATACATTATCAGCAGAGAAATATTGGTAGGTAATACCAATATATTCTCAGCATAGAAACATTGGTAGAATGTAATTTCTAATACATAATCAATAAAGGAAAAGTGATAGGTAGTACATATTGATACATTATCAGTAGAGAAACAATGGTAGAACGTACTTACTAATACATCATTAGTAGAAAAAACTGGTAGAATGTACTTACCAGTACATTATCAGTAGAGAAACAGTGGTAGAAAGTACTTATTAATATATTATTAGTGGAGGAACACTGATAATTGTATTTACTAATACATTATCACCAGAGGAACAGTGGTAGAATGTACTTATTAAGAGTCTATCAGTAAAAAAAAAAGACTGGTAGAATGTATTTACTAATACACTATCAGTAAAATAACACTGGTAGAATGAACTTTTTAACACATTATGGTGTAGAGTTATACGGGAAGGTAGTACTTTCCAAAGCATTTTCAGTAGAAAAACACTTGAAGAATGTACTTATTAATACGCTATCAGTAGAGGAATTCTGGTAGAATGTACTTATTAATACATTATTAGAAGAGGAACACTGACAGCTAGTACTTAGCAATACATTATCAGTGAAGGAACAGTGGTAGGTTGTAATTACTAATACATTATTAATGGAGGAACACTAGTTGGTAACACTTACTGACATATTTTCGATATAGGAACTCTGTTAGAATATTACTTATTTAAGTTTTTATACGAGTATCGAAATAATATTTACTATTGACTCATCTGTAAAAGAATATAAAAGGAGAATAATATAATATTAATTCTAATTTAGTAAACGCAGGACAACTTTATTATACGCTGCTAGTTAAACTCTTAAGGGCAATGAGTATAAAAGAAAAATATGCATTTTGCGTTGTTAGATCTAACCACTTATTTGAGTAGAGCTTCGAAAGATGCAAATAAGTAAAGGTAAAATAAAAATAAAATATTTTTAGCATTTAAGGGAGAAAATATGAACACTATGAAATTAGCCTAAATACTAGCTGGCCAAAAGTTTAAGACCATACCAAAAAGAAGTCTTAAACAGGGTAGGAAAAGCCCAACAACAGGTCTCAGTAGTGAGTTGCACAGCCGTCATTTCAAATAACTTCAAACATTCGCTTTGGCATGGTCGATACAAGCGTTTGCAGAAGGCTGGCTGGAATGTTATTCCAAGTGGTGAAGATGGCTTCACGAAGATCATGCACTGTTTGAAATTGACGTCCATTTCTATAGATTTCCCTTGCCATACGCCCCCCAAACATTTTCAATGGGGTTCAGTCGGGGCGAACACTGAGGATGGTCCAAAAGAATCACGTTATTCGCCATAAAAAATCCTTTGTCTTACGTGCATTGTGAATTGCAGCGTTGTCCTGCTGAAAAATCCAGTCATTTTCACACAAGCGAGAACCTTCAGTCAATAAAGATGCTCTCTCCAACATGCCAATGTAGCCAGCTGCTGTTTGACGCCCCTGTATAACCTTAAGCTCCATTGTTCCACGGAAGGAGAAAGCACCCCAGATCATGATGGAACCTCCTCCACTGTGTCGTGTAGAAAATATCTCCGATGGGATACCCTTATCGTGCCAGTAACATCGGAAGCCACTGGACCATCCAGAAAAATTTTTTTAGCATCAGAAAACAATATCTTCGTCCACTTTTCTACGTCTTATGTTTGGTGCTTCTCAGCAAAGTTTAATTGAATTGTTTCGTAGTGTGGAAGAAGGCGTGGCCTTTGAAGACGTTTACAGTTTTTAAAGCCTTTCTCTCGTAGATGCCGTCTTATTGTTCTGCAGCTGCATTCTGCGTCCGTAAGGGTCTTAACCTGGTTCGACGACCGGCTGGTGTCTTGCTGGACAACCCTTCGAATCCTCCTGTTCAACGCCGGCTAAATTTTCTTGGGCTGACCACTTGAAATTCTCGTTCCGTATCCCTCAGGGTTTTAAAGAAATTTGCAACAGCAGTTTTACTACGTCCAATCTCACCAGCGAAGGCACGTTGAGAGAGACCTTGCTTTGGCAGCTCGACAATTCTGCCACGTTCAAACTCTGTCAACTTTCCAGCCTTTGCCATGTTTTTATCCAGTGTAATACAGGAGATGTCAGTGGGAGATATTGACAACGTTAATGCTTGAACACAAATGACTAAATTTCGTTACATGTTGACCGATTAACGCTTCGTTTCAGTATCGTCTTAAATTTTGACCAGCTAGTATTTAGGCTAATTTCATAGTGTTCACATTTACCCTATTAAATGCTAACAAAGTTTTTTATTTTTATTTTCTCTTTTCTTATTTTCATCTTTCGAATCTATATTCAAATAAGTGGTTGAGTCTATCAACGCAAAATGCAAATTTTTTCTTTATGTGTCAGTGGCCTTAAGATTTTGGATAGCAGTGTATTCTAACGTATTTGTTATAATTCTTGAATCTAAAAAAACAACTTTTCATGAAAGCAATTTTTTTTTAATCATCCGATATAATATCTGAAGGTTACAGTTTCTTTGAATGAACTTGGCCTATTTTCACTGACTTGCTTTGACCTTGGAAACAAACATAATTTTTCAAATTCTTGATGAATGTCGAAACTATATGAGATACTGGAGCTTTTCTTAACCTCATAGCTTAATACATTTGATTGTCAGGGAACGAAGGTACAAAGAGAAGATGTTGCTTTTTGAACACCTGAAATAAAGAATTGGTGACGAGTGCCAAATTATTGACAATGATGCTAATATGAAGATACCCTCTCCAAACTTTCAAAATAGAAGGTCAGCACGTGGAAACAGACTGCGTAAAAATTTATCTCAGAACGGCTGGTATGGGTATAAACACTTTTATCGATAAGAAGAGAACAACGTTTCGACTTTCATCTTCTTAATGTGAAGATGACCTCGGAAGGTCAAAACGTTGTTTATATTCATACCAGCCGTTCTGAGATACGTTTTTATTTCAAGTTGGTTTCTCGTCATCAAGACTGCGTAAAAGTCGTTGAAATGTCCACGGTTTGAGAGTTTCCGGAATATTTATTATTTTGATAACTGACTGTGGATGAGTGTGGCATCAGAAAAATTCTGGTGGACGTACGTATATGTTGGATACATCTGATCCTTCTTCCTTTCCCACTGTATCAGTTGAAAGCTGTCAGACTTATAAAGGTATAGTTTAAGATTCGACCTCCATAGTGGACGCAGCGTCTATATCCCATCGTATAACTCAGGAACAAACAAATAGTAAAAATAGAATTTAGAACAGTTAGAAAATTAAAGTAAATAATAATGTAATAAAAGAATATGTTGCAGAAACTACATAAAAGATCCATTCTTTTTTGTCCTGAACAAAAATTGACTTTTTAATTTACTTTCGTTGTTAACTTTATTTGATTGTTAACCTGTTTTTTGAAATATGATTTAAAAACTACCTAATACGACATTAACTAAAACACCAATTGAAAAATTATAGAGTTACTAAAGGCTAATTGCTAACTGTAATATAGAATATATTATTTATTCTTACAGACGAACCATTCAAACGATGTCAGTTTCGGTACTTGTCTGAGGTTTCTTTCCCTAGGGCCAGGTATCACCGCTTGCATCTTTCTTGGTTTTTGTTTCACGAAATTCTCCAACCGCCAAAGGCTATAGACTTTCGAACCAAATGAACAAACAATAAACAAGGACAATATATGGTATATATTTGACATATTCCCACTATGGAAACATCGAGGTAGTTTTATTTATTAGCATTTTCAATTTTGACGGTAAAGCGTTCTCTCTATTTCTTTGTCCTAATTTTTTCGATTATTAGTTTTCTTTAAGACATTTTGTCACTTTCAAGCCATTTTATTTTCATGACATATTTTTGGACATTTTACTGTGTTCTCAGATCTTAGAAAAGAAAATAGAACGTCTGATGAAAGAAAAATGTTCAATAAATTCAGTTCTTGTCGCTTTACATTTCCCAGATAAAACAACAACAACAACAAAACACATCATTATTGCTTTCGTATATAACAGAATTTTCGAGTTGTACGTTAAAGAAATTACTTACCTGTCTACTATAATACTACACTTTCTCGAACTGTCGTAAGATTTGTCTTTAAGATAGCACTTGGTTCTAAACAATCTTGTCTGGCTAATCTTCAGGTTTTAGAGATGCCGTACGCGTATTTGTGGTTGTTCGAAGCCCAATGTATCGCCCTCGGGTCCGCGTGTGTAGATGTCAACTCGCGGCCACCTCTAACTAGCGCTGTGTTAAGGAACTACGGACAATTAAAGACAGAATACCTTAGGGTAGACTTAAGCCGAGCGCGTTTTCATTTCAGTGCGATTAGTGTTCAAGTATTCTCTTTGTTTTTATGGTCTCCAATGAATTTGCACTATAGGTGAACTTTGAGTAACTCACCTTGGGTTAGGTTGCGTGGACAGCCAAAGAAACGCCTAAGCAACATGTTGAAATTTGTGTAAAGACGTGGTCAGTTTACTAAGTCAATAAAACCCCGACAAGAAAGAGAGGATGGTATATTACTAAAATTTCCTGAAGAGAAAATACTGCAATAGTCCCCCTCCAATTTTCTTCCGGAATGAACTTTAGAAAAGACCTACAAATTTCAAATTCGAACACAACGCCAAGAGAAAATCACATTCACAAGACGACACTTTCCCCAAAGGTACGTATGTGTATTCGTTTGAATGATAAGAGTAGGAAAAAACGATACATTTATGGATGTAGTGGTGTAACTGTCTTTTCACCTACTTTTCTGTCACTCAGTAAGTTTTTCATTCTAGTCATTCATTTCTTTTTCGACCTCATGCAACATCTATTTCACAGTCTTTTCATCTGTCTTTTATTCACCTGCTATAATTAATATAAAGTTACCGTTCATTATCAATTTGTTACTGTGCTCTCTATACTATCTATCTGGTATATGCTATAATTAATATAAACTTATCGTTTGTATCTGTCTGTATAATCCCATGTTTTTGTCTACTATCTATCTATCTCATTTTTGTATGTGTGTTATAGAACATATATTTATCGTTCATTATCTCTATCTCATTAATTATCTCTCCATACTATCTGTCTATCTGATGTATGTGTGTTATAAGACATGTTTTTCATTCATTACCTGTCTACTTAATTATGTCTTTCAACTTTCTATTTATTGTTCATTATTTCTGAACACCTGACCATCCACGCCAGATATTTCTTTTGAACAGGAACGTATTCCGGGAACTACAAGGTCAGCTACAAACTCACAATGTATATTTCCTTATGTAAGAAAGTATGGACCGATCAGCACAAGATACAAAGCTACATTGTATATCATTAGGTTCTTAAAATTGTAGCGAGAGCGAAGTTAGACTGTCCACGATTACCATGATAAAATGTTTTGTTATAAAGATTAACTAAGTCGTGAAGCTTAAACATAGGACCAGTTTCTTTGTGTGATTAACGTACTGTTAGTACGACTTCGTAGACCTATAATTTTCTCACAACCTTGTTTTATTAGTCGGAAAGTTTTTTAACCATTTTGTATAATGCAGGTATTTCAGGCACCTGGGTTAGAGTCGAGAAATCATCACGTGCCACTGTAACAATCGTGATATTAACCAAATAGCATGGTGGAATTTGTAAACATTGTAATATCGTGATATTGTAACCACTGCACAAATGTAACGTTTGTGATTGTTGTTTAATCCTGTTGAGCATGGAGGTATTTGTGAACACATCATTGTGGGAAGAGATTATAACAACTTCACTAGAAACGTATTTCCTGTGCAATTTGATGAGCTTTTAAGACGTGTTAAAACAACTTGAAATATCAAATAGCAGAGTAATAGCTTTTCTTAATTAGATTAATAAGTAATCGAGTTATGTATTTTCTTACTCAGATTATCACAAACTTGAGTGTTCTTTTTTTAATTTCTCACAAATCTACACGAGGGTTATCTGTGCTAGTCGTACTTCATTTAGCAGTATAAGACTGGAGGGAAGGTAGCTAGTCATCACCTTCTATCGCTAATTCTTGGACTGCTCTTTTTACCAATGAATACTGATTTTGACCGTCCGAATATTACGTCCACGCGGCTTGAATGGGAAGGATGTTTGGTGGGACGGGGATTCAAACGTGCGACCTCCTTGATCAGATTATTAAATTACTGAGTTATTTTAAGTCTGTTTGTACTCAGTAATAGTCGAATTATGTTGTTTTTTTCCATACTCAGAACAGAAAGTCCTGGTGCAAATACACATTTCCGTTATTTCAAACGTTAAGATATTTCTCCTGGTGGTGCCCTCGAGCAGCACAACGACATTTCTGCAGACTCACTATGCTAGGAACCAGGTTTTGATATACGTGGTGAGCAGAACACAGATAGCTCATTGTATAGCTCTATACTTAACTTCAAACAAATAATCATGCAGGTACGAAACACACCAGTCTGACAAAAACACACGTGTTTTGTTTTGTTTTCCCCGTACAAGCGATACTTTGTCGTAGTGTGAAATTTTAAAACGTCTCTTATTCCTGCGTAATAAATAGAATCGAAACGTAAAATATAAGCTTGGAGAACCCTGGTGATATATTTGTTCCAGTCTATAAATAAAACAATCGACTGCTGTTATTTTGTTTTAATCTATAACCTGCCACCTGAAAGGTAGAGACGTGTAAACATCGACTTTTAACGTTGACACGTGACTTTTATATGAATAAAATATACATAAATTTTTATATTTGTGTGAACATCGACTTTTAACGAAGATCCGTGACTTTCATATGAATTTATATATATATGTATAAAGCATAAAAGCAAAATATCCAAAACAGAGAAAGAAAATAGCTCTTATTTTGGACTAAATAATTAACTTTCTCCATAAGTCTTCTGTTGCTAAGCAGCAATGTTATGGGTAAGCAAATGTTTTATCTATTAATTTCATGCTCCGAATTTGGTGGAAAACGTACATCTTCCAACTGACCTTAGCTACTTATATGTACCGTTTTATCTTGTCTGTGTGTTTTCCAACTACCTTTGTCTATATATGTGTACCAACAGGCCTTGTTTGCAAAACTGATATACATTTCTTTTCTTTGTTTTCCTTCTTGTAGCTTAGATGTAGAAAGTGAATATAAGCTATGTTTTAAACTAAAGCTCTCAATGAATGTCACATATTAATTACTTTAATGTCCTACTCGTTCAGAGACTATATAACACTATCTTTTAAGAAAGTAACTTTTTTTTTCTGGTGGCTATTTGATTAGTACTTACATTTGTGCGATTTCCAGGATAATTTTATGTTCATATTTGTACATCTTTTTCCTCGGGTTTTCAAACTGAGACATAACCTGTCAGTCTACCACAGGGGAATTTGTCTAGATTAACAAACCTATGCGTAATGCACAAAAAAATATGAAAGACTATTATGACAATTGAATGAAAATAAGATGAAAGTGAAAACCACAAAATAGGGGGGAGATGTAAGATTAGAACAAGACGTTATTTCGGGGGAAGAAGGGTAGGATTGATGAGTAGGTTCTGTAGGGTGAACTACTGTAGTTATGGTTACGCCTCATCTCCCCCTCCCACCTCCCCGATTGTTAACGCTGAAATGTTTGTTTAATGTCATATTAATAACAGGATTGATGCCAGCCAAATCGTAAGTATGTACTTACCAGTGAAAGTCATCATCTTAGGAGCCCTGGCCCCTGGCAAAATATCTACTGTGAGACAGGGAGGAATGTTTCAGTAGATTAACTAGGTACACAATTGTTCTATCTGTTCAGCCCTAGGGTTAAATGCGGGCACCATAGTACCCTGGGAAACAGACGGACTAGATGGAATTAGCAAAAAATGGAAACGAAAATTCACTGTACAACACGGTTTACAGTTCAAATATTTACGTATTTAAACTAAAAGTTAAGCTAGGCATGTTTCCTTCAAAGGAAAATTTAGTGTCTGGGCTGTTCTAATGTTAAGGTGTACCAAAAACATGCACTTAAAAATAAAAACTTTTGCCCTCTCTTTAAAATTTTCTGATGAAAGCCCTAGTGATGAGTTTTCTAACAAAATCGTAGTAAAGGATTATGTGATGAAATCCCTGGTGATGGGTTTTCTCATGCAACTTCTGAGGTTTAATAGATGTGTATGAAATTCACCATCAATGACTCCCTTTGCAAAACAGCTTTCAATTTCAGAGATTTTCTTTTACAAAAATATTAGCTATATTTACAGCTGAAATATTCTTCTAACAAATATGGTTTTAACATCTGTAACCCAAATAATTTAGGAGTTCCAGCTTTATAAAATAACCACTGTACAGAGTTTATAAAATCTCAACTGGATAAAAATAATACCAAGTCGAAGAATGTCTGCATTCGTAATTGGTTCTCATACCGCGTTAACAAATTTAAAACGCTTAAACTTCTTTTGTTTGTTTTTGAAACAGTTAGTTATTTTATTAGTTTCTTAATGCTTTGTATTTGATTATACATACTAAAAATACCTGATTATTTGCCAACATTATCTACCTCATAGTTTGATATTGTTTAAAAGATTAGGTTAGCATTGTTAGTGGATTAGGTAAACATTGAATGCATTTCAAATTTAGTTATGCCACTTTATTTATAGTAAAAAGGCATAACTAAAGTATAAAAATAGAGAGACAACGAAGATATTGCTAACTGATCTCGATATGATTTCATTTTATTCTACACCAGTTTTAAGATTGTTGTTTCAATCGTTTAATTATTTTAATTTACTCTATTTAATTACTTCATGTAAATTTTTTCATTTATTTTTATTATCTCTCCCCCTCCTCTCAGAAGCTCAATAGTAATTCTGTAGGCTTCTAACGCTATAAAGGGGGTTTTGATATCTTTAACTGGTGGGTCACAAACAACGTATTGTAGCTTTGTATTTAATAACGAAAAACAACAACATATAATTCAATTTATTTTAAACTGTCGTATTATTCATCTGTATATACTGTTTTATTAGTTTAGTTTGACTATGTTCTTCATCAGTGTACTCTTGTCTTTGTTTACTTTGTTTTGTAGGCCCGGCATGGCCAAGCGCGTAAAGCGCGCGAGTCATAATCCGCAGGTTCGCGCCCGCGTCGCGCCAAACATGCTCGTCCTCCCAGCCGTGGGGGCGTTATAAAGTTACGGTCAATCCCATTTTTCGTTGGTAAAAGAGTAGCCCAAGAGTTGGCGGTGGGTGGTGATGACTAGCTGCCTTCTCTCTAGTCTTACACTGTTAAATTAGGGACGGCTAGCACAGATACCCCTCGAGTAGCTTTGTGCGAAATTCGAAAACAAACAAACTTTGTTTTGTTCTACGTTAGTGTATACTGTTGTCTTCGTTCACTTTGTTTTGTTCTACGTTAGTGTATACCGTTGTTTTCGTTCACTTTATTTTGTTTTACATTAGTGTATACCGTTGTTTTCGTTAACTTTGTTTTGTTCTACAGTAGTGTATACTGTTGTCTTCGTTCATTTTGTTTTGTTCTACGTTAATGTATACCGTTGTCTTCGTTCACTTTATTTTGTTTTATATTAGTGTATACCGTTGTTTTCGTTCACTTTATTTTGTTCTACATTAGTGTATATTTATATCACACTTATATTACTGATATTTCTCTCTTCTTTAAGGTGATTTTATTTATTTATATCATGTTTTTGCTCTTTATTTGTATATTGTTTATATGATACCTATATTATTTATATCAATTTTTTTCTATTTTTTACGATATTTATATTTTATGGATTTTGTGGACTGTTAAAAACTTTTAATGTTTTCAGAACTTCTTAACTGCAATAGTCCAGTTTGCTTATAAAGACCTTTCGGGCAGGTGAAGCTCAGAAATACTTTTACGACATTTAATCCAAAGTGAATATAGCAAAAAGAGAAAAAAGCATCCCACCAGCTTGAATAGGTCAACCATTCTCATACGTGGTTATGCATTTGCCAGATAGCTCCACTTAGCCAACCATCGATAACACTGGCTTAGGAGAGTTGAGTGTTGATCTATTTCTATAATCAGCTCTGCAATGTAAAATGCTTGCATCACCATGGTTCTGGAGTATATATAAAGTTAATACAATGCAGATGTGATAACACGAAATATTGCATGCAGGAGTTCCGTGCAGGACAATTATAAAAATCTATATAGCAGCATTATCTTAATCATGGTCTTGTATCTAGGGGCAGACAATAAATTGTCTGTTTGTGTTTGAATTTCGTTCAAAGCTACACGAGGGCTATCTGTGTAATACTAGAGGGAAGGCAGCTAGTCATCACCATTCACCGCCAACTCCTTGGCTACTCTTTTATCAACGAATAATAGGATTAACTGTCGCTTTATAACGCTCCCACGGCTGACAGGGATTCGAGTTGAGCGCCTTGACATCCTGGCCATGCCAGCCGTAGACAGTAATTAACTTAAAGGACATATAACTATATTTAAGCTTAAAAGCAGATCTCGATTCACTCTAAATATTATACCAGACATAAGCTCAATAATTATGTGAGGATTTATTTATAATGTTATAAACAAATCGTTTAGTCTTCCTAAAATACCCTATTTATTATTTTAGTGATATGGTTCTTATAATTTTTATAATAAATGTATTAACTTATAAGTCAAATTAGTAGTCGTAATAGACTACTTATCCTAAAATTTTGTCGGTTTGGAGAAGTAAGTCGGTGTAAGTCATGATGTGAAGGGTCTTATAGGCCTAGTTGTTAAACTAGTTAGAAAACTAATATGGAATATTCAGCTATTCAGTCGGTACTCAGACTGAATATATGTTAACTCAAGCATACTGCAAAATCTATAGGTTTGAAAATTTGCCATTGCGACTGACAACAGGCTTAACGGGCATAATGTGCGTGCCTATTTGGATTTAGTCTTAGATTATTATCATAGTTCCGATCGATGCATAAAGATATAACAGGCTGGTTTCACTTGTTATAGTCCGCTGTTGGTAGAGTAGTAAGTCTATGGATTTACAACACTTTATAAAATTAGGGGTTCGATTACCTTCGTGGACTCAGCAGATGGCATGGATTATGGTTCTGCTATAAGAAGTACACACACACAAACTAACTTGATGTAAGCTTAGATGGACATAATTTATATTTCTAAGAATACTATATTTAAAATCTTAAGTATTGCAGACAAGGATAACGTCTTTATCTCTTCTAATACATTCAAATGTTTTCAAAAAATGAAGTTTCATAATTGAGCTTACCTCTTCGGTAGGTTATTATGATTGGATAAAAGAAAGAACAACATCTTGACGCTTTCAATCTATGTCAATTTTCAAATCAATGCGCGAAATTAACGTTCCTCGAGCATGAGCAGTTTATTTTGTTTATTTGTTTGAATTTCGCGTAAAGCTACACGAGGGCTATCTGCTCTAACCGTCCCTAATTTAGGAGCGGAAGACTAGAGGGAAGGCAGCTAGACATCACTACTTACCGTCAATTCTTGAGTTACTCTTACCAATGAATAGTAAAATTGACCTTGATGTTATAACGCCCATACGGGTGAAAGGGAAACCATGTTTGGTCTGACTGGGATTCGAACCTGCGACTCTCGAACCCAGCGAAGAGAACGTTTACTACAGGAGACCAGTATCTAAGAGGTATTTCACTCTTTTTTAAAATGAGTAAATTATCGTTTACATTACTCTAACAGCCCCCCGCTAGTACAGCGGTATGTCTCCGAATTTACAACGCTAAAATCAGGGGTTCGATTCCCCTCGGTGAGCTGAGCAAATAGCCTGATGTGGCTTTGCTATAAGATAAACACACAGTTACTCTAACAAATGGAATAAAACTATGCTTCTAATCCTAACGGGCTGTACCATGTATAGCTGCAATAAAACCCTGGCTGTATGTAACAAACAGCATGAAAAGCTCGCTATAAAATTCTGTCGGTAATGTAATAAATCAACTATTCTATGTTTCACTGACAATTCACAAAAACATAATAAACGCTAATAAATACGCTAATTCTTTAAATGGACGGAAGATTATGGTAACTTATCGTGAGAGGATTGCCAAGTTGTTTTCTTCTGAGTTAATGTATAACGCAGAAAATAAAGAGCGTTTCTACGTGTGTACAATATTCACTGCCTCCAGTGTTCTTAAAACCTGGTCTTGAATGTGGGACTGAACATATCGCCATCGTAAGCACAAATTCCGCTGATATAGATGTGTAAGCCCCTATATTGTAAAATAGAAAAGGGCGTGGGCATGTAGTTAGTAGCAACAGGTATGATTTGTAGCAGCTTCGGCGTCAGGCTATACCTCATTGATATGAACGATTAACTGAAGGTCTGTAATTTCGTATCATTGAGTTATAGCCTACAGAAATATATGTCAGAGAAATGTCTCAATTTAATGGTGGTTCTGGTCGTCAGAGTTCTCATCTGTGTACTGGTTTATTTATATACAAGAAGGTTCCTGCCCGCCTGGTTAGAGATGGTAATAATAGCCTCGGCCCCAGGTGTTGAAATGATGTATTTAACAAGCACATAGCCAGTTCACTAGTTGTGTTAAGTCTTTCAAAAAGAAAATTAGGTTCAACCTAAAAAAAACTTATATTTCTTGGAACGTGACACTGCAAGCTTAATAGAAACTTCTACAATATTTGAGAGGTTTATAAACCAATATCGTCATGTAGATATTGCTATTCATTGAAGTAAATACTAGAATATCTGATTTTCCGTTTTAAAGATTTGTAATTAATTACATGAAAATTTAATTTTTGGAAGATCACTTATTTTCTATCCACAGTATTCCTGTTTTCATTGTGTTTCTTCACGAGACCTCACAACTGAATGGTTTGGATTAATGAGTTTGATACTTCTATTTCAACGTGATAAAACATATCTTTGAAACACAAATCAAGATGGAGCTACAATAAATTACACAGTGTTATTTGCCGTCAACATGTCTGTTCGAAATAATGTAGAAGGAATTATATAATCTGATTTTGTAGAAAATAATCATTTTCAGCATAATAGAAAAATTGTTCTAAACTTTTCTTCAGCAACCACGAGGACTGAAGGCTAGGTTTGTTTGTTTGTTTAGGAGTTTCGCACAAAGCTACTCGAGGGCTATCTGTGCTAGCCGTCCCTAATTTAGCAGTGTAAGACTAGAGGGAAAGCAGCTAGTCATCACCACCCACCGCCAACTCTTGGGCTACTCTTTTACGAACGACTAGTGGGATTGACCGTAACATTATACACCCCCACGGCTGGAAGGGCGAGCATGTTTAGCGCGACGCAGGCGCGAACCCGCGACCCTCAGCTTACGAAGCGCACGCCTTAACGCGCTAGGCCATGCCGGACCTCTGAAAGCTAGGAAGCTACATTTTTCTATCCATAAGCTCAATTTTATTACTTAAAAAATGCTAGTTCACTCTGTTTTAGGCCTGGCATGGCCGAGCGCGTAAGGCGTGCACTCGTAATCCGAGGGTCGCGGGTTCGCGCCTGCGTCGCGCTAAACATGCTCGCCCTTCCAGCCGTGGGGGTGTATAATGTTACGGTCAATCCCACTATTCCTTGGTAAAAGAGTAGTCCAAGAGTTGGCGGTGGGTGGTGATGACTAGATGCCTTCCCTCTAGTCTTACACTGCAAAATTAGGGACGGCTAGCACAGATAGCCCTCGAGTAGCTTTGTGCGAAATTCCAAAACAAACAAAACAAAACCACTGTTTTTTCACAAATAGTGAATTTATATTGTCAAAATGTTACCTCACGCTCATAAAACTAACCCCTTCGATTAAAAACTCCGAGTTTCTCAAGGTCACAAATATTTCACTATATATATACTAGACTGTTCGGCGGTATAAGAAATACTTTTCACATCTAAAACAAGACATTTAACATTTGATGAACGTTTTGTTACAAATTGTAATAAGTCCCATTAAATTTTTTTTTTTCACTTTCAGTATATTAATGACTAAATTTACATATACAAAGTACACTGGGTGTCAGCTATATACATATATGTTAGAAACTATCACTGCTTATAAAGTTACCACTGCTAGTTATTCTGACATAGTAGCCTCATATATACGTGTGTTACGTCGTATATTGAACTGACTACTTAACACAGGGGCCTGGCATGGCCTAGCGCGTTAAGGCGTGCGCTTCATATTCTGAGGGTCGCGCCAAACATGCTCGCCCTCCCAGCCGTGGGGGCGTTATAATGTAACGGTCAGTCCCACTATTCGTTGGTAAAAGAGTAGCCCAAGAGTTGGCGGTGGGTGGTGATGACTAGCTGCCTTCCCTCTAGTCTTACACTGCTAAATTAGGGACGTTGTTGTTTTGAATTAAGCACAAAGCTACACAATGGCTATCTGTGAATTAGGGATGGCTAGCACAGATAGCCCTCGAGTAGCTTTGTGCGAAATTCCAAAACAAACAAAACTTAACACAGTTATCACCTGTTTGTTATTCTGACTTAATAGCCACAAATGTCTTACGCTCTAATTAATTAACAAGATATAATGATATGGAAAAGCCGTATTACGTTATAAATAGTAACACGCAAGTCGGTGATAAAAACAACGTTCTAACATATGAAAAACGCAACTAACAAATAAATAGCATAAAGTTTTAGTCGGTTTCCGCTTATGCAAAGAAAGAGTTAAAATTTTTGAGTATGAAAAATAAAATTTGAGAGGCTAAAATTTCGAACTTTCTACTCCCCTTGCGACAACTAGTTAAAACAGTCCTCATCGACCGTTAATGCAGGTAACTAAGCAATTACACTCTTTTGCTTTAGGGGGAGGTGAGTTATTTAACAATATTTACCGAACCGTCAATATGAGTAACTAAACAGCGAAATTATTTTGTTTTTAGATGAGGTAAGCTACTAAACAATATTTATCGGTCCGTCAATATTAGTAACTAAACAATGACACGATTTTGTTTTAGGATGAAGTGAATTTTTCAAAACATAATATATTCAACGGGTATAGGAATCACAATCTTAAGTTCAAAACCCTAAATTTATAAAAATTTTGAATATTTATTTTTGTAAAGGTTTGATTTGAATTTTGCGCAAAGCTGCACGAGAACTATCTGTGCTAGTAAGATTAGAGGAAAGGAGGAAAGGTAACTAGTCATCACCACCCACCGCTAACTCTTGGGCTACTCTTTTATCAACGAATAGTAATATTGATCCTCACATTATAACGCCCTCACGGCGGAAAGAGCGAGCATCTTTAGTGTGAACAGGATTAGAACCCGCAACCCTCAGATTACGAACCGAATGCCTTATCCACCTTGCCATTCCAGACCAATTTTGTAAAGATAAGTCATTTTACAGTTTGGAAAGTTAGTGGAAGAGTTTAAAAAACACACATAAGTTATGTGAATTACCTAAAGCATTTCTGAATATTTCAAGACATATTCTAAATATGGAGTATATAGATAATTATAAACTATTCTGAGGCTTTTAACAATGATAGCTACGGTATTTACAACGCAATGGCATTCCAGTGAACTTTGAATGGATATTCTTTTTGATTATCTGGAAAATAGCTATTAAAAAGTATTTTAAGTTCATTGACGCTCTTAAAAGTGTTTCTTCCATAGTTGAACGTGTTCGACGTGAGAGTCATCATTACGCAGTTTTCATTGTGGCCTCTGCGAGTGATGATACAGTTAATCTTAGACAACACCAACTGAAACCCGATCCACTGTATTTGGAGGTCGAATTTTAAGTCAAGATTGAGCATACCAAAAAAAAAAACTGTACTGTAGTTGTATCTTAATAAATGAAAGATGTCTGTTACTCCAGTTTCTTCAGTCATTTTTATGAAAACAGTCGTTAACTGCACAGCGTGGCTTCAAGTTCATGAGCCTGTGCTATCTCCAACCGTTGTTTATTTAATATTGAGTTAAAGGAACCCTAAAAACAACTCGTAAGCCTGAGTCGAAAAGGAACCAGATGCTGTTAAAGCTAGGAAAATAAATGTAGGGGTCTCAATTACATGTGTGTGTGTAGGAGGTCCCATCTTTTGTAGTTACATCACTGTACCATAAGATGTGCTCAGTTTCATTGCAATGGCGTTTTGGGTCAGGAGTTACTCTCTTGTAAACACGGAATTCACTCTGCAGGTGAAGATGTCGTTTGATTGGCTTTTAATACAGGTTCGAAGCCTGATATTGTTCTACCTCCTCTGCTATTCGAATGTCCACACTTTCAAGGCTTCCTTCTTTTAAGAATTACTGTGTATGGTTAAAAAATCGCTATATGATCAACCTTCCTAACTAGGCGCCTTCCGCTAGTGGAGCGGTATGCCCACGGATTTGCAACGCTAAATCAGGAATTCGGTTTCCCTCGGTAAGCACAGCAGATAGCCCGATGTGGCTTTGCTATAAAAAAACACACACCCCTAGCTAGGCTGTGCCAGTGGCGCCCGGGCTTCCATCTCTGTACCAGCAAACTTTTTTTGTTTTAAACTGTTTGTTTGTTGGATCTGATTTTTTTATTGTTGTTGCTAAGCGACCAGTTACAAAATGAGCTATTTGAGTCGTACTCACAACGAGTATCGAAACCCGATTCTTAGCGATATCAGTCTTCAGACTTATCTCAGAGTCAATGGGAGGCAGATCTCACTAAATACCTTTTCCAGACTATTTCTCTTAATTGTCATCGCACCATTGTGATTTATTATCAATAGTTTTGATGATTATAACATCATAATCTTCGCGATGAAAAGTGCCACTTTTTTCCTCTTTTTTATTGTGCTTTGATGTTAGAAATGATATACTTAACATAATAGAATATTTCTTGTAATTGTGTTGAAAGAATGAGCTAGTTGTCGTTGAACGACATCTTCTCAGTTCTCCAGATAAAAAATAATTATAACCGAGTTTATTTTCTAGTTACAATCTATCTGCTCATAACGACTCCCATGAACATCTCGTCGAGGGGCCACGTGACACTCTGAAAGTGTTGGTAAAAGCCTAACTACGTGACTTAGAAATATTTCCCGTCGTGCTCTATATCTCAAGTGTCAAAGCAGGAGGTCCTCAGGCCTCAAATTCGAATTTGAAATTGATGAAAATCGAGAATTTGATCTGATTAATGGTGGCTCGGTAAACTTTGGAAAGGTTGGTTTCGTTTTAGTCACGGTATATTAAACGGTGGGTGCACATCTGATGAATAGGCAGTTTTGTCACAAAAGAACGACAGTTCGTCCGACTTCTCCGGAGTCAAACTGATAACGTCTCAGAAATATCACTGGGATGTGTCGTGGGAAGATCTCTGAAAAATGTGTTCACTCGTAAGATGATTTCACACTTTTCAAGTTGAAAGACATACGATTATTAATCGGTTTTCGGTGGAATTTGACAGTTTTTGACATATTGCCGTGTTAAATACGACCTCTTTACAGATTATCTATACAATATATCACTCATTTTCAGTTAACAGAAATCAGAGAACTTCGAAACCAGCTCGGCGTGAATTAGTAACAGTATTTGTTTTCCAACGTAGCATGTGATTAACTAATTATAGCTTAAAAATAAAACATTGAGTTGTGAAATATAAAATATGGTAATATTATTAATTGTTAAATCTTCTGCACGTGGAAACATGGACGTCGCAGTTGAGATAAACGTGTAAAGTTTGTAAAACCCATGACTAAACATTTTAGAAAAGGGTTGGATTCCAAATCCACGTCCCTCTGTGAAGTTCAGTTTTAATATTTGAGAAAGAGACTAAATTTAAAATACAAGACATTTCATGTAGTTTAGTTCTTAACATCTAAGAGAAAGAGAGATTGGATTCAAAATGGATGCCCCTTTATATTCGTTTGTTTTGTTCGTTTTTGTATTTCGCGCAGATCTACACGAGGGCTATCTGCGCAGCCGTCCCTAATTTAGCAGTGTAAGACAAGAGGGAAGGCAATTAGTCATTACCACCCACCGCCAACTCTTGGGCTACTCTTTTACCAACGAATAGTGGGATTGACCGTACCATTATAACGCCCCCCACGTTGAAAGGATGAGTAGGTTTGGTGTGACGAGAATTCGAACCCTTGACCCTCGGATTACGAGTAGAATGCCTTAACCAGCTGGCCATTTCAGACCCCCCTTTATGTAGTTCAATTTTAATATTTGAGAGAGAAAATGAATTTGGAAACACGCACTTTCGTGTAGTTTAGTTTTTAACATTTGAGAGAGAGGTTAGATTCGTGGATGAAACATGTATGAATATCATACATAACCCTACAGATGCCATATATAAAATGCTTTCTAAGCAACAAGTTGGAAGAACCTCGGGAAAAATAATCTGTAAACAAGAAGTTGGATACGCAATTTCGAGAGAAGAGACTGGAGACGGGAGGAAAATCTATCACGTCCCGTGTTGAGATAACGCAGTGGCCTTGCTGTTATCTGAAAATCCTGCATTTTCTCAACAAGAGATGTTCGGAATTGTTCTGTCAGTACCGAAGGTCTGCCTACAAAATACTTACGTCGATAAGCAAGCATCAAGAGGAGTGAAATGATGCGTGCCAAACTTCGGATTTAAATTGTAGTGTTTCCATTGATTTAATGAGTTCTTATCAGAGCAAAGTAGAAAATAATGCCAAAAAAGATTTAAAATGGACCAAGGTATTAACGGCACATATAACTGGAAATTGGTAGATGAACCTTTCTCAATGGTATCTACAGGAATATGTGTCCAAGGTCATCATAAAACTTCGGAACTAAAGCCTGTTTTGTATTGCTCCAGCATTTATAGTTTATTTCTGCATGTATATTTTGAGAATGCGATAGAAAATTGTCAAATTGTATATTGCTTTCACTCTCGATGCCTACGTGTATATTTATTTTACTCTCAATTTCTAAGTGTATATTTGTTTTCGCTCTCGATGCCTAAGTGTGTATTTATTTTACTCTCAATACCTAAACGTATATTTATTTCACTCTCAATGCCTAAACGTATATTTATTTCACTCTCGATGTCTAAATGTATATTTATTTCACACTAAATGGAATGTGGTGAGTCTAAATATTTAACGCCCAGCTTCCGCTTACTTCTCGAACGATCACGAGTTCACAAGACTTTATTTTCAAATTGAAATGAATTGTTCTGATGCAGCATTAACATCTTTTAAGCCTAGCGGACCAAATCGTTTTTAAAACACAGACTAGACATCTTTCAAGAGAGAAAACAACTAGTATCTTCAGAAATTTTGGATCTAGAACCTTCGGTTTCTTCAACAGCTGAGGTTTTATTGTCAGTTTTCCAAAATATTCTAATGGACGCGTTTCAACTTTTTGGCTTTTTCTAGAAACGCAGACAAACGTTCACCATTATCACACCACATTTAAATGATGTCTAGATCGAAATATCACTAATTACTGCGGTAATTCTGTTCTAGATATCGCCGCGAACAGTCTCGAGTCAACACAGTTCCCTCGTTTACAAAAACTTAAATAAGTTGTTTGTATCTCTTTTGTTATTGTATCACGTTAGTAAGAGCGAAGAGAGAATGGTTTTAGTTATTGTGTAGTGTTAGCAAGAACTAGGAGAGAATGGTTTTAGTTATTTCATAGTGTTACCAATAACTAGAATAGAATGGTTTTGATTATTGCATCACGTTAGTAAGAACGAGGAGAGAATGGTTTCAGTTATTGTATGGCGTTAACAAAAACTATGAAATAATGGTTTCAGTTATTGTAAAACGTTAAAAAGAGCCAGGAGAAAATGGTTTTAGTTATTTTATCACGTTTTTAATATTTAGAACAGGGAAATAAATTGGTTCTATTAGAACTTCTTTATTGATTGAAAATAATAAATATGGATAAAAATAGAAACATTAAAACAAAAAATAAAAGATTAGTTAAAAATAAATAAGTTAAAACGTTTCAAGTCCACGAGTGTCATTATTTTATAATCTAATATTTTTTATAATATTGTATACTGGTTCTTAGTTTTACATTTTTTTATCTCACTTAAATCTATACAAAAAAAAGAATCTATGACATGTGGACGAAGTGTTGTTTGGGTAGAAACATACCACACGAAAAGTATAAAAGTACCAAAAGGGCTTCTAAAATGAACTCTTTTTCCTGGGTCACTGTTTTTCTCAGTTCGCCCCTCACGATCATTTCCAAACTAAACTAAAAACATCGGGTTTATTCAGGTTTTTACCCTTTGCTGACTATCCTTTTTAAATTAAGTTTTATTCTTTTTTTTCTTCCTTTGCTCTTAGACAACCATGTATGGAGCAGCGAAACGTTATAGTTTATAGTGTGGTGAGACAAGAAACATTACATTGTAGTAAGCAGGAAAAGGATAGTATATTTTTAGGAAAATAAGGCAACATAATGTATCATAGGACTCTGTGAATCAACAAGTCTTGTGGTGAAACAAACATCCAAGCTCTATATTTAGTCTTACTTGTCACAAAGCCCACACGTAAAGTGCAGACCCTCAATAAAATACGCTTGGTCTGATGAAAGAATTAGTGTAAAGTTCACAGTATTGTGTCGGAACAGTTATAACATCCAGGGGTTGCCATAAAACGCGGAAAACCCGATGAATAAATTAGCATAAGGTCAGGAATGTTCGAGAAAAGGCAAGTAATACTTCTAGCAGCTTTACATTAACAGAGGAGTGAAAGTCGCTACTAAGTATCAAATAAATAAAATAACAGGCACTCGTCACCCATGCTCTATAACCTAAAACACGTTCCATTACCAACGGCTCAACTATTAACCTTTAACCCTAAGACGGTTGGCAAGTCTGTGCGTTAAGAGATGTGGGACTCACACAAACAAAGAGCATTGAATAAGCACTGTTAAGATGTAATTGTAATGTCTAATAATAAAAGTTATAAGTGTATCTATATTTTTTATTTTAGTAGCGTTACCATGTTAACGATGCTAAGTCTTTTTTAAGAGTTAGGAATGTATTGTTACGTACTATGCATGCAAATTATATTGTATAAAAAAAGATTTATATCAAACACGATGTTTCTATGCCAACCAGCTTTTTTCGTTACTAATATAGGTCTGAAGAATATCCAGTCTCGTTAACTTCGAAACACTAAATAGGGCTAACTCGATCTGTAAAATGTAAAATGAACAATGATTTGGACACTGGTAACTAAAGTATTTGTAAAAACATACAACATTTGTTTTATTTTTTGAAAGCCAAAATAAAAACAAAACCTCTACTTGAAAAAAAAAAAAATCCACTTAAATTGTGTCATCAAAGTCCCCTTGGAGGCCATTAGGATACACGCAAATATCTCTGTTCCATGGAGTGTCAGCATTTCATCCGAAGGATAGAATAGTTTTGGAGTTTTTATTTTATTGTAACTTCCAATAAAAAGCTACTCAGTGGGCAATCAGCGGGAAATAGAACTGTGAATTTTAGCGTGATAAGTCCACAAACTTCAAACCAGCCTACTGTAGAATAATGTTTTAGTAACAGTGAGAAATATAATGTACGTTATTCAGAGTCACGCTGTACAACTTGTGTCAGCGTGTATTGAGACAACACTGATGCAAATCAGCGAGATGCGAGAGAATACAAATTGTGGTGGTGTAGATAAAGGAATAACATTGTTAGTGGTAAGAGGAATTGATTCTTGAACATTTGAAATGAAGAATGCGATAACGGACTAAATGTTATGCTACATTTAATTTCTTTTAAACTCAAGATAACAATAACGAGACGTAATGACTGAAGTACGTCTGATCACTTTACAGACTCCAGCATTAAGACAGATCAAAACGAGAACCCAGACTATGAGATAACTGCAAAATTATTTTAATGAGTGTTTATATTATTAAAGATGAAACGGCAAAATAGTAATAAAAACACATATGGTTAACGTACCCTTCCCCGTGGCTCCGTGATAAGTCTGAGGGTTCAAACCGAGTGTCGATACTCGTGTAGATCGCAGTACAGATAACTATGAGGGTAACGAAAATCCTCAAAATTCCCATATGTTAACACGGGGACCAACTTTTCACACCATTTTTGCTCCATAACTCACTACTCCCATTGTGGCACAGCGGCATGTCTGCGGACTTAGAACGCTAAAGATTGGATGTTGATAACTGTGGAGGGCAAAGCACAGCTAACACATTATGCAGCTTTGCACTTAAAAACAAACAAACAAATAGTCTACAGCTCGATCAGAAATTATCGCATTGTGATGAAACTTGATGGTCATATATAGAACATTATTTCTCGCTGTCCTGAAAGAAGGGGTTTGTGTTCATTGATAACGACGGAAATTATGTGGTGGTATGCCCTCCACTGAGTGCCCCTATAGTACATTTTTATTTTATTCATCCTATGCTCATTCAGTGCTGGAAATAGAGGAACAAACTTGGCAGGCAGACTCTAAAGGGGCTAGATGCCCCCATGAAGTCACTATGTATAAGGGAATCTAAGAACAGGTTTTCAAGACCTTTGAATTCAATTCTGGCATTAGAGTTTGTTCCTTGACCCCCCCCTTCCGGACCTCTAGCTTCATGTATGAAACTATGTTCATGACTCCAGTGACAAGATAGCATGACTAAACTAGGCCCATGTGTTATGTATATTGGACAGGTGACTTAACCGTTTTATTTTTTCGAGTATAGATCCCCCTTTTGGTAGCTATGCAAGTAATTAGAGATAACATTGATCGGTGTCTTTGAACCAAATAACGGATCAAGGGTGTTTCATGATACTTCAACTCAAATCATGATACGTTGCTGCGTTTTCACCTTTGCCTTTTTTTCGCTGTTGTTAACCCTGATTTCATTACTGCAATCACTTTTCTTAATTATGGTTTTATTATTATAAGTTTCCCACTGGCTCAGTGGAAAGTCTAGGGGTTTATAACGTTGTTGTTGTTTTGAATTAAGCACAAAGTTACACAATGGGCTATCTGTGCTCTGCCCACCACGGGTATCGAAACCCGGATTTTAGCGTGTAAGTTCGCAGACATACCGCTGAGCTACTGGGGGGCTTATAACACTAAAAACTGAATTTTTGATATCCATGAAGAGGGCACAGGAGAAATATCCCGTTGTGTAACTTTTTGCTTAACTGCAAACAAATAAGCATTAGTGTAAACACTTTTCTTAACCTTAATTTTATTGGTATAAACACAGTTTTCCAAACCTTCCTTTCATTACTGTAAATAATCCAATATAAAAGATCTACTTAAGCTGAACTGAACAAATATTTTACACTGAATAGTGTAATGTGGGTATTCTACTTTCTTCACTGAATTAATTTCACTGGTAATAAATTACTTCCATCTTAACTTTCTTCTTTATCTTTTGTAACGATTTCACGTTTTATAATGATTTACGGCATGCTCGTGAAAGCCGAGACCTTCAACATTTTCTACGTTGACTCATCTTTTCATTGTTATATGTCGTGTGTGTTCTTTAACAAAACTTTATTTTTAATTTCATCTTCGTTTTGTCAACATTCATCACATCAAGATTTGATGTTTTTAAACAAACTTTCTGCATTATTAAAGTTATAAACTAAAAATAATATTTATTTGACTTACTTTTCTCGTCTTTAGCAAATTTAATGTCTATTAATAACTTCTAAAATTTTTATCTTCTTTACTCACGTTACGAAATGTGTTTCAGTTTAAACATTTTTCGTTCATAAATATAAAAACTATAATTCTCGTCAGAATACTTATATATAACCAAAAGTTTTACTTTTCTTTTCTGTCGTCTTTTGAAGTTATATATTCCTTGGAGTCATTGGAAATTACAGAAATACACACTAAACTGCCACCTTTGAAAACAGAAACACACACTATACTGTTATACTTGGAAACTAGAGATATATATACACCACACTGTTAGCTTTGCAAACTATGAAAACACAATGTTAGCTTTGGAAATTATAAAAAAATCAACAACACTACACTGTTAACTTTGGACTCTGCAGTAAAATAAACTTCACTGTTACCCTTTTTACGCATGAATAGCATACTGAAAAATCCTTGGCTTCAGCAAATAGTGATTTATGTATTGTGTGCTGTGTTTTCTTGCATATATAATATGATTACTCAGATAAAAGTTAATCTGTAGAGTTAAGCAGTTAAGCAGAGTTAGAAATCATAAAACCCTGACCATATGTTATTCTGTTAACATGTTTTACATAAAAACCCTGCTAATCTGTTATATTGTTGATATATTTTATACGAAAACCCTGACAATTTGTTAGTCTATTAACATGTTTTACACGAAAACCCCGATAATTTGTTAACCAATTGGTATGTTTCAAACGAAAACCCTGACAATCTGTTAGCCAAATGACATGTTTTACAAGAAAACCCTGATAATTTCTTAGCCAACTGACATATTTTACACGGAAACCCTGACAATGTGTTAGCTAATTGACATGTTTAACAAGCAAAATCCTAACAATCTGTGAGCCTACTGACATATTTTACTCTTCTGTTTTCTTTAGCCTAATGTACAGAAAGATGGTGATATTGAAGACATGAAATTTCACTCATAGCAATTAATTATTTTTATTATCTAATTACCTTTATGGAAGTGTATTCCAATATTTAGAACATTATGAATCATTCGGTCGAATGGTCAAGCAGGAGTTTCTGACCTCATGAAAACCTCAAAAAATAAAAGATATATATAATATTTGTGAGGTTAACTCCAATAAAAAAAACGAATATTAAAAATACATAATCATGTTCTGCGTGTAATTTCACGTGATAGTTGAGTGTCATTTGTAATTATGACTAGTGCGATTGTCTGTCTAAATATTTATCTGTGCTATCAAGTGCGACATTGAAACCAGGAGGACACCTAGATGTTGGAAAGATACCTTCCTTTCTCTTCCTGTAAGTAGCGTGATAACAATACACTCCTACTTCCGTTTCAAGTCGCATAAATACGGAAAACAATGGCGTTTATCCTACAAGTCACCCCGATCGTATCAGCTATACGTGCAGGAAGCGGAACGATTAAAAGTCAAATGTGATAACCGAGTCAAGAGAATAAAAGACGTGTTTAAACACAATATAAATAACAAAGAACAAGTTTGTTATAAGCTAGTAATGAGCTTCTGTGTGCTTCAGGTTTTATTATCTGTCATTGTTGTGTCCGTGTTTCTCCCATTATGCCAATAAAATGTTTCACAGAAATTGTAAAGGCAAGTGCACATGTGAAACACAATAAAAAATCTACAAACAAATGCTTATAATGATAAGTATATTATAAACGTATCAGGAGGGCGGACAATAAATATACTTATACAACATTTCTTTAGTTAATTAAGAAGCTATAGGAAATGCAGGTGTTATCACATGAACCCAGAATGTTTTGCTAAAATTTTATAATTCAAATCACAGTGAATAAAGTTCAGTAGAAATTACCTTCGAGCATGATTTGGTGCTTAGCGTGTGAGGTTATAGATTTGAGAGTCGAAGGCTCGTGTCCCGTTGCCGCAAATCACGCTCCACGCTTTAGATAAGTAAACGCGTTATAAGAAGGAGTGTTAAATCCAACCATTCTATAAGAAAAGAATATCTTACAAATTCATCGTGGGAGGTGTTGACTGAATATTTTCCCCAAGTTCAAAATTAAGAACGGCTTGCGTTGAGGATATTAGAAATAATCTACATGGGTTTTTATATCACTAAGTATTAAATAATATTACACACTATTCAAGTACATTTCAAGTATCCCAACAGATATTACTCAACATTGTCTCCAACAGTTAAAATCAGAACTTGGATTCTACAATACTTGTGTCAACACCAATTCATACAGCAAAAACTTGATGTTTATTTAGCCATGCGTTGATGAGTCTTACCTCTTAGTACAAAGATATCAACCCCATTTGGTTGAGGGTGGTTTCTTTAAAATCTATATGTGTCGATAATTAACTCGGATCTTTCTAAAATTAACCTCAAATCACTTGTACTTTGGATCTACATTTGTTCTGTAGAACTGAATAATGAATAGACGCATCCTTTGGTTATTCATTTAATTTATCACCGTTTTATTATATCCTGGCAGTCAGGGTACCCTACTTGCTACTCGAAGGTAACGGGTTCGAATTCTATCCCAAACTACTCGCCCCTTTTTGCCGTGAGGACTTTATAATGTCACAGTCGATCCTACTAATTCTTAATGAACAGAAGCCCAAAAGATGGCGGTGGGTGGTATTGACTATATGCTTTTCCTCTAGCCTAGTACTTTAAAATGGGGGACAGCTAGTGCTGATAGCTCTCGAGTGGTTTTTCATTAGGCTTGATGTATAACGCAAGTTCTTAAGCGGTTGTATTGTTTGCTTGTTCAGCATAAAGCTAACATAAGTTATCTACGTTGTATTTGCCGCTGAGATTCGGCCATTGTTTATTACGTTATAAGTGCCAATGCTAACTGTCGAGCTACATTGGCGAAAAGGACAGTTATAGTATCTACATCTGACAGCAGTCTAAATGCAAACAAACGCCATTTATTTGGGGCTTCGTTTATTTGGGTGTGTAAAAGAATAATCAAGTCAAATAGAAACAAGGAGGAATTCGCCATCTAATTAAAGGATTCCAGGCGCTATTGACCCCCGTCTCAGCTATCTCACTTACGTCTTCATCGTATGCCTCGGGAATAAAGTGCTTTTATTTTTGTTTTATTCTGAGCACCTAGTGACAGAAGTCTTCGGTGAATTATTTTGTCGTGGATGATTCTTCTGTGAATAGGATCCCAACTATTGCTCCTTATTATGTTATAATTCGTCTTGTAGAAGAAGTGGTCACGTGACGAGCTATTTATCCGCTAGGAAACAGAAAGATAAGCTACTTGCTAATCTGTGTGTGTAAATATATATATATATATCTATGCAGCTCTCTCTTTCTGTATAGATACATCTATGAATCTCTCTCTCTATATGAGTGCATGCATGTATCTGTGTGAGTAACTTTCGATCATTTTGCCACAAGTTATTTTTCTGTTTGAAGGAAAATGTAATTTCTTTCTCTTACATGTGAATTTTCAGTGACTATCTGTAATATGTAATGATGAAGTTTTCATATTTAAATAATTTTTAGAGGGTAAACTACTATAAAGAACAATCATTTTTAATACAGGTTTCTTGTAGTATCATAAATAAAATATAAAATAAGTATGGATTTAAATACAAAATATAAGTTCAAAAAAATGAACCTAGATAAGAAGCAACACCCCACATACCAGTTACAGTTACTTGTGAGGGTGGTGAATTCTACCCATGAAATAGTAAAAAAGTAAATGAACACAGTCTGTTAATGTTATTAACAATAAGTCAGACGAGAAGAGTTAGTGGACAATGTCTCACTTCCTAAAGTTGGCGGTCAGAATAATAGCAATGTTTAAAACCAGTGTTAATAGTTGGTTATATTTGTCCCACTGGTTATAATTAGTACCACCAGTTTCCTAACCAATCTAAAGAACTGTGGCTTCTTACCTGAACATGTGAATTGAATATTAACTCACACGTGTTACAGATGGCAGGAGAATTACGAGTTTGTTTTGTTTCGTTTGTTTTTGAATTTCGCACAAAGCTACTCAAGGGCTATCTGTGCTAGCCGTCCCTAATTTAGCAGTGTAAAACTAGAGGGAAAGCAGTTAGTCATCACCACCCACCGCCAACTCTTGAAATACTCTTTTACCAACGAATAGCGGAATTGACCGTCACATTATGACGCCCTCACGGCTGAAAAGGCGAGCATGTTTGGTGCGACCGGAATGCAAATCCGCGACCCTCAGATTACGAGTCGCACGCTTTAATACGCTTGACCATGCTGGGCCGAGAATTAGGAGATGGACGGTGTTCAAAATGAGAGAATGATTAGTTTTGTGTGTATGTATGCATATATATGTACATATGACACAGCTCATAGCCTTTATTTTTTAGTTAAACATGCTACTGTAATTACTGCCCATGGTTGGCCCATTTTGTGTGAATAGCCTTCGATCATTTTGCCATAGGTTATTTTTCTGGTTCAAGGAAAATATAATTTCTTCCTCTTACGTGTAAACTTTCATTGGCTATCTATAATATTGTTTTATAACTACTCCTAATTTTGTTGTGTGGCAGGTTGTGATTATGTAATGACAAATTATGACGTATTTTGGATAGAAAGGGGTGCAAACCTCCTCATTTATCATATGCGTAAGTTGTAGATATAAATTGTCCTGATGCAGTACCCTAAGGAACTTCGGCCGGAGAGTAAGGGGTAAAGAAAAAACAACCTCAGTTATAATCTGTTCAAACTGTAATTTAAACTCTGCAAAGTGCGGAATTACAACGCTCTTTGAAAGGTAAGGAGCTTTAAACCCTCTCATTTGTTATATACACAAGCATTGAGATGTCCCTTATGACTTTCAATTTGTGATGGTTGTAATGTGTTACAGTTTTATAAACCGGTGCGGATGTAAGGGAAGGACACAACTCATTCACATATATTTAACTCCCAGATAGTTAGTCCCAATAGTTATTCACCGTTCTTGATATTTTCTAGAAGTCGGTCAGTTTCTGTTGAATGAATTTCGAAAAATATGCTTTATATATATATATATTTCTGTCATTTATTTTCACTATTTCGTTTGGAACACGAAGCTTATCGTGCGTTTTGTACTTCACTATACTACTTTAATTGGTTTCTTTTGTGTGTATGTGTGTGCAATAGTTTTTTTTTACGTTTATGTTATTACTGTAAACCTCTGTAAAGTTTTCCAGAGTCCATCTCTTTACTATCATTGATTCGTCATTTCGATGGTCTTACTAACTGTTATCTGTTTTTAACGCAATATATTGGAGATTGCCTAAATTAGTGAGACCACCCATATAAATAGCACCTTGGGTTATATTATTAGTGTCCTTTTCATTTGACTTTTCATATGTAGTCAGATACAAGTATTCAACATAAACTGGGTAAGTTGCCAAGTTATATCCTGGACATCGTGTTCGCTGGACTTAATTGCCAAATCACAAAGGACAGGAATGTCCAACCTGGTCTTAAAGGTTGATGTGCAAACAAACTAAAAATGTTCTTCCTTAAGAGTTTTGTCAAAACCCCTTTTCTTTCGTTCGGTTACTTTTTTCATCATGTAAATTCGAGAGCATCAACACTAATGGTTCTCATGAGTTTTTTGGCGTTTTTACGGAGCAAAACAATAAAGCTATCTGCGCCTTATGGGTCTCATCCACTCCACATATTGCATATTGTAGCAACATTGGTGAGAAACTGAGTTAGCTGTTGTATGTTAAGAATTTATCCAGGTAGTTACAAGAAAACAAAATACTTCAGACTGTTATATAATAGACGGCGGATACATCAGAGCCTGAAGGTGGTCAGGGAAGAAGATAATAGAATTATTAATGAAAGGCGACTATTGAATAAATTAATTAAATAATAATGTCGGGTAACAGGGCTCGATAACGTTGACTAGTTAGTAAAGTCATTCCTTCCGGCCCCCCAGTGGCTCAGCGGTATGTCTGCGGTATGTCCGTGGTGGGCAGAGCACAGATAGCCCATTGTGCAGCTTTGTGCTTAATTCTAAACAACAACAAACAACAACATTCCTTCCGAGTTGAGTTGTTGTTTGTTATTAAACATAAAGTTACGCAATTTGCTATCTGTGCTCTGCTCATCATGGGTATCGAACCCATAAGTTCGCAGATGTACTGCTGTGCCACTGGAGGGGGGGAAGGGCTATAGATCTGTTTCTCCAGACAACTTTTAGATTCTGTTACAGAAGAGCTGTTAGCTTATAAAATTAGGCTTCAATAATTTGGAGTTCTTAATCTTTCACTTTTGTTGCTGCTAGAGATCATAAATAACTCACGTTTTCTCGGCAGCAGAAAACAAAGAAGCTGATAGCCAATCAGCAATTAACGTACTGGTTAGCTAGCTTTACCACACATCAAAATACATTCACTCCATTGAGAACTCCCGTCCTTATTCCAGAAAAAGAAACAGTGCTCGAACTGAGAGGAACAGGGGTATCATTGTCTGCGTTATTAAAAGAAATGCGTTTCTCCACATTTTTAACAAATCATTTCATGAGGAAACGTTTCAAAATCAGGTTCACATCTGGCTTGACTGCAATTATTTCTTCTTCCTCACCATGCTTTATCTTAGCCTTGAGTGTCCTACTTTTCTCCAACCGAAACATACAACCTCCTGATGACATAGATAAAAACAGTGGCAATTCTATTTACGTCTTAAGCCTTCTTTGGTATAACTAACAATTCTGCAATGGCTTTTAGTATGTATAAAATTCTACATAATCAGTACAAGAGACAAATATAATATTTTAGCTACAGAAATAGGAAAACAAAGTAAATATTACACTTTCTGTCAGTCTGGCTCCATTTTCAAAAAAGCCTCAAGTTATGTGATTAAAAAATTTCTCATTAATTGTTTCGGCAACAGGCTAATTTTTATGGACTTTAATTTGATTAATCCAGTAATGCCTTTGTCAAGCTGAACTTTGGAGCTTCAAGTTTAATTTTTTTTGTAATTTGGATATATATAGTGAACTAATTGAGTTAAAAGAATAATCAATGATTCTTTTCCTATATTTTCGACACTTTGGACTCACATAGAAATAAAACCATTTTACGATGTATTTAGAGTTGAACTGCAGCATCAAAGTCATTAACAAAATGACGGTAACTGAAATCTAACTTCTACATGTCCCATCTTTATATCCTGTTATTATAAGAAGACGATTAATATTTAATTCTAACCACTATATGTCCTGAGTTATGTTCAAAAATACCCTGAAAAATAAGGAAATAAAATATCACAACGCTGTCATATATAAAATTAAAATGAAATAAAATTACAAACCAAAACTTTGAATATTTTTTATTATATAGACCGTCAATAGAACAAACCTAGATACATAAGTTTACCTATGAATAACTATGCCATTTTGTTGATACATGTTATGATATCCGAAGAAAATTTCTCTCAAATCCATAAAGGATCTCTGAAATCCAATTGATATGAATACATACAAAAGATGCATAGTTCCTTATGAGTCACTGGTACCAGTAAGTTAAAATACATGCTTATAGATTACCACAAAGTATTATCGAACGTCTCAGCTGCAATAAAAAATTTAAAAAAATAAACAGAAAGTGAAACTAAAATAAACCGATCCACATTATACAACTTTAATTACTGTTACGTGTGCAATAAGAACTGTGATTCATCAACAAGTTGCATACCACATTCATAGTGTATGAAGCATCTTGTAGTTCAGCTGCACGTGACTAGTTGCATACATGGCTAAGATACAGGAGAATTGGTGACACCTGACCATTCTGTTGTTACCATCCATGGTTGGAATGTCTGGCAGAGTTTGGCCTGCTTCACGAAAAGCTGACGGCGCGCCCTTTAGATGTGGTATTTAGCAGTGTCACTCATGGGAAGATCGGAAGGTAGTGCTGTTTCGAAGAAGGTAATTCTTCCTTTATCAACTGTATCTTCGTGTGACGCATTTTAGATTCTGGAGATGAAAAGTTTCACATTTCTTTGATTGCTTCGTTTAGAGATTTTTCCTCTAAGATTTTGCATTAGAAGAAACCTTAAGAGTTGTTTGTCTTAATGAGACCAGATGAAGAGAATGTAACGTCACACCTTGTGGTTGTATAAGATCAAGAGGATGTGATGTATCACATTTTGGCTGTTTACATCCTCTTACTCAGTATGCAGCGAAAAGGTGTGACGTCACACTTTGTGGCTATATAAAATCAATAGGATATGACGTCACACCCTTTGGGTGTATGGTGAAGTAGGTAAAGCTTCCACTTAAGAAATCCATGCGTTTATATTACCTCACAGTGATGTACTTTGGTTCTTTTCTCTATGACAGGCCGAACCGAACCGATTCTCAGCTTTTCTCGACACTCCTCCTATCTAAATTTAATAATATATAAACCTCGTGGTCATTCATGACCATCGCTTTCAGATAAAGAAACAACTAACAAGCCACTGAAATTTACTCAATTATCTCCATAATCACTTACCTAATTTACTTTTGCCGTGAGTAGGGTGAAGAGAAACAATAGTTTCTGACCGCCCCTGGTTAATTTTTCATTCGACTTTTGGAGAGCGAAATAATAATTTAACCAAAATACCTATCAAGAATCCCGCACTTTTGTTCTTTTATGCATCACTGCTTCGTCCAAACGTTCTTTTCTTTCAGGTTAGCAAAGCGTATGATCAGCAATAGCTGAACATATGGACACCGAACAGGAACTACAATCATATCCGTGTTCGCATTAATGGAGCCTCGACTTTCTTTAAGTTGGGCAGTGTTTATACCAAGATCATTGTAGATAGCTTATGTTTCCTCCTGAAAATTAAACAGTCTTGTATTTTGATGAACAGTTGACCCAACACTAGTAAAAAGGTCTTATCTTGTAATGAACTGTTGACCATACACTGATAAAAAAATTCTTATATTGTAGTAAACTATTGACCATACACTAACAAAAAAAAACTTATCTTGTGGTGCTGTTAATTAAACACTTCTTTTACAATTGTGCAAGATCATTTGTTTTTCTAGTTGTGACGAGAATCTCTGCCTGTAGTAAGGTAACATCTCCTAACTCTGTAACCCTCCGAATCGTTACTTCAATGTTTTCCTTAGATCTAGTACCAGCTTTGAGTGAATTTTGGTTACATATGTCAAACACGATACCAATTCAGCTATATGGAGACCAAGCCATGGAAATTGAACACACACAAAAATCTAGGTCTTAATGAATTTTTCAGTGCACAATTATAGTCGTGAGACATCGTGCTGACCAAGTCGCTAAAAGTGTAGCAAAGATAAAGGTAAAAAAAAGAGTAATGTTGTAATTTTTCATGTTTGTAGGCACGATAATTTGCTTGACCTTACAAATAAACCAATTAAGACATAGTAAAAATCAGCATGTTAAAAATCTATAAAAATCAACAGATTAAAATCCGTCAATTTTTGCTTGTTCCCAAAGATTGACAAGAAATGCCTGAACAAGTATTTATTGTGAAAATGGAACCAGGCGTACTGCGAGCCGCAAAGATCGAGTCCAGAATGTTAATAATATAAGCCCTCTAACTTACCACTGAATCACAAAGGGAATTAGTTTTAGTGCGAGGGGCAATCAATTACTTTATTTCAAAGTGATCTCTAAATTACACATAGCCTCAACTTTCTTGTTGAGCCTAAAAAGTCGCATCAAAGTTAGAAGCGAGAAATGTCTGTTAAATAATAATAAGTGAATACAACTGAACTATTTTACAACCTTGCGGGAATATTTTGGGTTGTATTTGTAGGAGTACAATATTTCTATTTTTTTTTGATAATGAGATGCTTTCACAGGCATACTAAAGCTACAAGGACCTCGCTGTGAAGTGGAAAAAAAATATGAATGCATTTTACTTGAACAAAAAAACGTAATCATCTGAAAGATGACATCGAGGAAGATATAAAAGTTTGCCGAGATGTCACACAAAAAACAAATGTCATTCCATAGCCTCTGATCATGAGTGCGTATTGTTAGTGCTTTGTAGTATAAAACAGCCAATTAAGCTGTACTGTAGCCCTGTGGCTAACTCATTACGATCACAAAGCCTGTGTTTAACCGCCATCTGTCCATGGTTAATGATACGGAATGGAAGGGAACAAGAGAAGGGGGGGCGGGGTAAAATAAAACATTCCTTGGTGAGGAATTAGCTAAAAACTAGAACGAAAATTTCCTTTCATCGTCCGACTCGAGCAACCTACAAACTAGATATTGTAGACTGACAAAGTATAATAACGAACATCGTGACAAATATTTACCCAAAACAAAAACTGTTTATGTAGACTGACAACAATACACCAGATTAAACTGAGTAATAACAATCATATCCTGCCCACCACGGATATCGAAACCCGGTTTCTAGCGTTGTAAGTCCTCAGACATACCTCCGTATTAATCCAGAGCTGTATCTAATAAGTTTCTGTTTAACCCAAACTCCTTGTTTTTTCAATGTCTTACATGCACTCATCATTTCCGTTGGAATAGGTCCTTATATTTAACTTGAAAATAAACGAGCAATTATTTAGCAAAGAACAAACTGTAAGAAGGTGTTAAATTACAATATATTATGTTTGTATGAAACTACTAAAATTGCTGTTGTCGTAGTGACACAGTTGTAAACATATTTTTTTAAAAAAGGCATCCAGGTTTTTTATTATTTTCTTCTATATATCGAAGAACCCCTTCGACCCAGAAAACTCGGAGAATTATACCCATTTATCACCCCCTCCCTCTCTAATGTCTACCGAGGTTACTTTATAAGAACCAGTTCTACTCTTGAAATTGTTTCTTCCATTATCAATCTGGTTCAGGTTTATCATTGCATTGTAACAACCTTCTGAAAAGGGTAGCAAGAACAATCTTAGACCACAGATCTTGTTACAAGCTTCTGCAAAGGATAGTAAGAACAATCTATCCACTGATATACTATTGTACGTAAACTTCCCTTGTTTTGTGTATAAAACATCCAATTGAACTAATGCAAACTATCTCGTTTGCAAATTGATTAACTCCCCAGTACAACCTTTCCCTGGAGGAGATGCCTGTGCATGAAACTTTACATCTTGACCTTCACGACTTTCAGTTCTAAGTTCAAACTCTATGATGTACGTTCTGCTTCTGTTATTGTAAAGATAGTTTCTTCCGTCGTCACTTTTAGAAGAATCAAAATTTTCAAGAAACTTATAGTTTATCTTATAAGTAACTAAAGTTATTGGTTCAGCTGGGAAAGATCTAACAAATGCTATAAATACATTTATGATTGAATAAAGTTATATTGTTTTTGTAAGGCAAAACTCCCGAGTCTTTCTATTAGTTTTCATGTTATTTTTGTCACTTCGTCATTTTTAATTCTATCACTTTCGTCCACAGGGCTTTCACACATTTTCATTATACTTTCGCCAAATCCAACGCTTGGATAATACGATTATACCACAGTCCGTATCGTTACTCAAAACGATTAAAACATTTTTTTTTTCTGATTGGGTGTTAATTATAATTAAATTATGTTAAGCCCAAAGTACTAGATTTATTTTCTTTTTTTTTTTTATATTGGCTATACATGTTGGTGGTTGTAAATTTTTTTTGGTTTCATCTGATGTGAAAAATCTACAAATCTGTTCGGAAGCCCAAGTTGTTTTTTAAGTAATTACAGTAATAGTTTCGATTAGAGGCAACTACCACAATAACCTAGATTTGAAGTAACTATGGACATATCTTCGATATGATGTATCTGTTGTAAGACTGGACTTGTAGTAGATGCGGTAAGAACCTCGATCTGACATACCTTGTTTTAAATGCACATTACATTTTTCTTGTTGTTTTGAATTAAGCACAAAGCTACACAATGGGCTATCTGTGCTCTGCCCACCACGGGTATCGAAACCCGGATTTTAACGTGTAAGTCCGCAGACATACCGCTGAGCCACTGGGGGGCTTTACATTTTTACCACGGTCTTTATCTTAAATACTTTGGTTGGATAAACAGGATCTCAGATGGCCTGCCTCATCTACTGGATTATATTAGTGGGAAAAGTGTATATAATGTTGTTTCTATAAATTTCATTTAAAAAATAATATATGTGAAGGTATTGTACACGCGGACCGAAATTCAAGCCATTTGAAAAGAGGTGTGAATTTCTGTACTGAAGCAAAAGTGAGGAATTTACTATTGGTGTTCAAATCCCTGACACTTCTACGTACATTAACCGTTTCAACAGACTTGTAACAGTGAAGAATCTACTCACGATTGAGTAGTACTATACGTTTCTAACGGCTAAAGTCTTATTAGAATAAGAGACTGAATGACCATGTTAAGTAATTCAAGCTCCGTTTCTTTACTTGCTCGGCCTGGAGTAACCTATTTTGGTTAGATTGATGGATCACTGATCCAAGGATCCATGGTTCGCATCTCGTTGCCGCAAAAAATCCCGCCCCGCCTTATGGAGTTACGAGTGTGTTGTCAGAAAAGCGTACAATCTGACGTGTATTCTATCTATTCTATCACTTCAACTTTGGAGACGACTAGTGCGGATATTGCTTCTGTGACTTTGATCAAGTATACGAAACATGTATTTGTTTCACCTTTAAGTAGTTCTTCGAATTGAATACGTTTTGACTCAGAACGAACTTTTGTTTTAATGGTTGTAGCATTTATTCATTTATCGAATCAAAACTCCAAAATCGGTATAGTTTTAAATAATGTAGCAAACACACATAAGTCTAATAATCTAATCTCTCCACCTAGTGGTGAAGTACATAACATACAATTACTACAAGAAAATCGATCTATTATCTCAACACTGATACAGCAAATTTTAATTATTAATACCAGTAATTCTCAAATATTAAACATTCAAATAAAGTCTAGTGAACTCTGTATATGCTGGATGATTTAGTCAAATTTATACGACCTCATTACTACGACGTCAAAACCCAACAAGATGATACTTTGATTCCGCAATTCAAGTTTCACCTGCCTACCTCATGGACAGGGTCTTCTGTACTTCAGCAGAGGGTCTGTGTTGTGTGTGTGATTGTTTCTATACATATGGTGTGCTTACTTGGAAGTGCGTGGAATTTGGTTTAAAAAGCGCCTACACTTAGTTCATTCCGGGGTTAACTTCAGACTGAAAATCACGAGGTATGTAACGGGTTACTTATATATAAACTGACACGTTATTATAGTCCATGCATTGTGATTAATCGGCCGTGACGCTTCAACTCATGATAATCTATTGATAAATATGGCGTGTGACTGTCGTGACTGTAAATCGTGACTAGACAAAGACACCAGGGGTCACTGCTTGCGTTACGTATACAATCACATCTTAGAGTATCTGTGTGTGTGTGCATGTGTGTGTTGAGTGCGTGAGAACGCTTTGACATCGTAGAACATTTGAGTTTATTTGAAAATGTATATTTAAAACACTTAAAAAGAAAACTTTAGTACACAGACATTTATAACTACAGCGGCATTCGTTTAATTCACTAATGGGTAGTAAGTGTTGGACATTTACTTCCAGGTTTCTTTCATGCGCTAGTAAATAATTACAAAAGTGTTAAGTTTTATTACTTTATGCCACTAATGGATAATTTTAACTTTACCTTACCACTAGGTGTCTTTGATTTTTATAATTATAACGATGTTAGTCTCTTACCGGTAGGTTTCTTTAATTCTCTAATGTACAGTTATATCAGTGTTAGGCTCTTACTGCTACGTTTCTTTAATTTTCTAATGTACAGTTATATCAGTGTTAGGCTCTTACCGCTAGGTTTCTTTAATTTTCTAATGTACAGTTATATCAGTGTTAGGCTCTTACTGCTAGGTCTCTTCAATTTTCTAATGTTCAGTTATATCAGTGTTAGGCTCTTACTGCTAGGTCTCTTCAATTTTCTAATGTTCAGTTATATCAGTGTTAGGCTCTTACCGCTAAGTTTTTTAATTTTCTAATGTACAGTTATATCAGTGTTAGGCTCTTACTGCTAGGTTTTTTAATTTTCTAATGTACAGTTATATCAGTGTTAGGCTCTTACTGCTAGGTTTTTTAATTTTCTAATGTACAGTTATATCAGTGTTAGGCTCTTACTGCTAGGTTTCTTTAATTCTCTAGTGAATAATACTTATCTAGTAAGAGTTGTAGCACTAGCTTTCTTTAACTTGGTAATAAAAACGTACAACTTCAAACTTTGCAGTTCTATAGTGCTTGGAAAATACCATATTATGAAACTTGATTTTTTTGGATAGGAGATGCACACGAACTAAACCATATTACTTATTATTTCAAACTCATCTAAAAAATGGGTTTTCAGTAATTACCCTTTCCCTATTCTCCTCTATCTTACTGAAGGAAAGATTACGTTTTAAACTTCAATATAAAAAGAAATCAATTCGTGACCTTTCGAAAAGTTAGAAAGACCTTAATATTTAGAGAAAAAAACACCATTGTAATCGAAACGTGAAATATCTTAGAGAAAGATCACACAGTGCGATAGTTATTCCGTAAGGGCTTATGCGTATAATTATATGACCTAGCTTTTGTATCATCACGTCTCTGTGCTTCGACCTGTACAAAAGTTAAGGGGTGTATATAAAGGGTGTGTACAGAACGACAATATATACATAACTCAATAAAATTATGCAAAATAACTCCAACAGGAATGACTTATTAATTTAAGTGATGCAACTTTAATAAAACCATGTTTGTACAGAAGGCCCTTATCAACATGTTGTACTTAGAAACCCATAAACCAAATTCAAGTTTTCTACATTTGTAATGCGTATACATAGTACTGTACTTATTTGCAGTAACATCTGTCAATTGTCATTGCGCGCTAGTCCCCCACTAGTACAGCGGAAAGTCTACGAATTCACAACGCTAAAATCATGGGTTCGATTCCCATCGGTAGATTCAGCAGATAGCCCGATGTGGCTTTGCTATACGAAAAAAAACTCATTGCTCGCGAAGCATGCACTTATATTGCTTCAGGTTATGTGGTGAAAAATACATCGAAGGAATTATTCTCGTTTGGAGTGCCCCCCAGTTGCTCAGCGGTATGTCTGCGGACTTATACGCTAAAATCCGGGTTTCGATACCCGTGGTGGGCAGAGCACAGATAGCCCATTGTGTAGCTTTGTGCTTAATTCAAAACAACAACAACAACATCGTTTGGAGTTTCTTTTATTGTATTTCAATAATTCAAAACAATACAATCGATTAGAACTAAAATGTCAGCCAGTAATGAACATAGCTAATTACGAACACATTGTTTATCACTTTAGAATTTTTGCTGATAGCGATGAAATACCCTGAATCTTGTATATGAGCAACAAACGTTTTGCTAGCAATTTAGTTTCAATCTTGTTTGTACGTACACGCACACACACACACACAAAAACAATAATTATTGCTGTAGGATAAATTTCAAACTTATCGATACTTGTTACTATAAGACCAGTAATGTAACTTCATTCTGTTAGCCCTCCATTCACACACCAGTATCTCTGCGGACTTACATGCTAAAAACCTGGTTTCGATACCCGTCGAGAACAGAGCACAGATAACCATTTCGTAACTTCGTGCTTAACTACAAGCAAACAAAATATACTATTAGTTCAACGCTTCTCAATACAATTAATATTAAAACCAAATGGATAGCTATGTCCTATGACCTGACTTCAAACATGAGGATTCATGGCTCGAATTCCTTTGACGCAAAATGGCGCTTCACACTTTAAACCCTATAAAAATGCTACTTTTTGTACGGTAATCTATCAGTACAGAATTTGAGACAGCTATGCGCAAGTATTCCTTATGACGACGTTTGTTAATTCGTGGTTATACAAGCCCTGACGGCGTTTGTTAGTTCGTGGTTATACAAGCACTGAGGGCGTTTGTTAATTCGTGGTTATACAAGCCCTGACTTGGTTTGTTAATTTGTAGTTATACAAGCCCTGGCGACGTTTGTTCATTCGTGGTTATACAAGTTTTGAAGGTGTTTTTTTAATTGGGGGTTATACAAGCCCTGACGGTGTTTGTTAATTCGTGGTTATAGAAGCCCTGACGACGTTTGTTAATTCGTGGTTATACAAGCCCTGACGGCGTTTGTTAATTCGTGGTTATACAAGTTTTGAAGGTGTTTTTTAATTGGGGGCTATACAAGCCCTGACGGTGTTTGTTAATTCGTGGTTTTAGAAGCCTTGACGACGTTTGTTAATTCGTGGTTATACAAGCCCTGACTTGGTTTGTTAATTCGTGGTTATACAAACCCTCACTTGGTTTGTTAATTTGTGATTATACAAGCCCTGACGGCGTTTGTTAATTCGTGGTTATACAAGCCCTAACGACATTTGTTAATTCGTGGATATACAAGCCCTGACGACGTTTGTTAATTCGTGGTTATACAAGCCCTGACGACGTTTGTTAATTCGTGGTTACACAAGCCCTGACGACGTTTGTTAATTTGTGGTTATACAAACCCTGACGCCGTTTGTTACTTCATGGTTATAGAAGCCCTGACGACGTTTGTTAATTCGTGGTTATACAAGCCCTGACTGGGTTTGTTAATTTGTGGTTATACAAGCCCTGACTTGGTTTGTTAATTCGTGGTTATACAAGCCCTGACGACGTTTGTTAATTTGTGGTTATACAAGCCCTGACGGCGTTTGTTAATTCGTGGTTATACAAGCGCTGACGGCGTTTGTTAGTTCATGATTATACAAGCCCTGACTTGATTTGTTAATTCGTGGTTATACAAGCCCTGACTTGGTTTGTTAATTTGTAGTTATACAAGCCCTGACGGCGTTTGTTAATTCGTGGTTATACAAGCCCTGACAACGTTTGTTGATTCGTGGTTATACAAGCCCTGACGGCGTTTGTTAATTCGTGGTTATACAAGCCCTGACGGCGTTTGTTAATGCGTGGTTTTTCAAGCCCTGACTTGGTTTGTTAATTCGTGGTAATACAAGCCCTGACGACAGTTGTTAATTCGTGGTTATAGAAGCCCTGACGACGTTTGTTAATTTGTGGTTATACAAGCCCTGACGGCGTTTGTTAATTCGTGGTTATACAAGTTTTGAAGGTGTTTTTAATTGGGGGTTATACAAGCCCTGACGGCGTTTGTTAATTCGTGGTCTTTCAAGCCCTGACTTGGTTTGTTAATTCGTGGTAATACAAGCCCTGACGACAGTTGTTAATTCGTGGTTATAGAAGCCCTGACGACGTTTGTTAATTTGTGGTTATACAAGCCCTGACGGCGTTTGTTAATTCGTGGTTATAGAAGCCCTGACGGCGTTTGTTAATTCGTGTTTATAGAAGCCCTGACGACATTTGTTAATTTGTGGTTATACAAGCCCTGACGACGTTTGTTAATTCGTGGTTATACAAGTTTTGAAGATGTTTTTTAATTGGGGGTTATACAAGCCCTGACGGTGTTTGTTAATTCGTGGTTATAGAAGCCCTGACTTGGTTTGTTAATTCGTGGTTATACAAGCCCTGACTGCGTTTGTTAATTCGTGGTAACACAAGCCCTGACTTGTTTTTTTAATTCGTGGTTATACAAGCCCTGACGGCGTTTGTTAATTCGTGGTTTCTCAAGCCCTGACTTGGTTTGTTAATTTGTGATTATACAAGCCCTGACGGCGTTTGTTAATTCGTGGTTATACAAGCCCTGACGACGTTTGTTAATTCGTCGTTATACAAGCCCTGACGACGTTTGTTAATTCGTGGTTATACAAGCCCTGACGACGTTTGTTAATTTGTGGTTATACAAACCCTGACGCCGTTTGTTACTTCATGGTTATAGAAGCCCTGACGACGTTTGTTAATTCGTGGTTATAGAAGCCCTGACTTGGTTTGTTAATTTGTGGTTATACAAGCCCTGACGGCGTTTGTTAATTCGTGGTTATACAAGCCCTGACTTGGTTTGTTAATTCGTGGTTATACAAGCCATGACGGCGTTTGTTAGTTCGTGGTTATACAAGCCCTGACTGGGTTTGTTAATTTGTGGTTATACAAGCCCTGACTTGGTTTGTTAATTCGTGGTTAGAGAAGCCCTGACGACGTTTGTTAATTTGTGGTTATACAAACCCTGACGGCGTTTGTTAATTCGTGGTTATACAAGCCCTGACAGCGTTTGTTAATTCGTGGTTATACAAGCACTGACGGCGTTTGTTAGTTCATGATTATACAAGCCCTGACTTGATTTGTTAATTCGTGGTTATACAAGCCCTGACGGCGTTTGTTAATTTGTAGTTATACAAGCCCTGACGGCGTTTGTTAATTCGTGGTTATACAAGCCCTGACAACGTTTGTTGATTCGTGGTTATACAAGCCCTGACGGCGTTTGTTAATTCGTGGTTATACAAGCCATGACGGCGTTTGTTAGTTCGTGGTTATACAAGCCCTGACTTGATTTGTTAATTCGTGGTTATACAAGCCCTGACTTGGTTTGTTAATTTGTAGTTATAGAAGCCCTGACGGCGTTTGTTAATTCGTGGTTATAGAAGCCCTGACGGCGTTTGTTAATTCGTGGTTATAGAAGCCCTGACGACATTTGTTAATTTGTGGTTATACAAGCCCTGACGACGTTTGTTAATTCGTGGTTATACAAGTTTTGAAGATGTTTTTTAATTGGGGGTTATACAAGCCCTGACGGTGTTTGTTAATTCGTGGTTATAGAAGCCCTGACTTGGTTTGTTAATTCGTATTAGGTAGCACTGGAACTGTTTGCGTGGTTATTGCTAAAGCGGTTATACAAGCCCTGACTGCGTTTGTTAATTCGTGGTTAACACAAACCCTGACTTGTTTTTTTATCGTTTACAAGCCCTGACGCGTTTGTTAATTCGTGGTTATCTCAAGCCCTGACTTGGTTTGTTAATTTGTGATTATACAAGCCCTGACGGCGTTTGTTAATTCGTGGTTATACAAGCCCTAACGACTTTGTTAATTCGTGGATATACAAGCCCTGACGACGTTTGTTAATTCGTGGTTATACAAGCCCTGACACGTTTGTTAATTCGTGGTTATACAAGCCCTGACGACGTTTGTTAATTTGTGGTTATACAAGCCCTGACGCCGTTGTTACTTCGTGGTTATAGAAGCCCTGACGACGTTTGTTAATTCGTGGTTATAGAAGCCCTGACTTGGTTTGTTAATTTGGTTAACAAGCCCTGACGGCGTTTGTTAATTCGTGGTTATACAAGCCCTGACTTGGTTTGTTAATTCGTGGTTATACAAGCCTGACGCGTTTGTTAGTTCGTGGTTATACAAGCCCTGACGTTTGTTAATTCGTGGTTATACAAGCCCTGACTTGGTTTGTTAATTCGTGGTTAGAGAAGCCCTGACGACGTTTTGTTAATTCGTGGTTATACAAGCCCTGACGGTTTGTTAATTCGTGGTTATACAAGCCCTGACGCGTTTGTTAATTCGTGGTTATACAAGCACTGACGGCGTTTGTTAGTTCATGATTATACAAGCCCTGACTTGATTTGTTAATTCGTGGTTATACAAGCCCTGACTTGGTTTGTTAATTTGTAGTTATACAAGCCCTGACGGCGTTTGTTAATTCGTGGTTATACAAGCCCTGACAACGTTTGTTGATTCGTGGTTATACAAGCCCTGACGGCGTTTGTTAATTCGTGGTTATACAAGCCATGACTTGGTTTGTTAATTCGTGGTTATACAAGCCATGACGGCGTTTGTTAGTTCGGGTTATACAAGCCCTGACTGGGTTTGTTAATTGTGGTTATACAGCCCTGACGGTTTGTTAATTCGTGGTTAGAGAAGCCCTGACGACGTTGTTAATTTGTGGTTATACAAGCCCTGACGGCGTTTGTTAATTCGTGGTTATACAAGCCTGACAGCTTTGTTAATTCGTGGTTATACAAGCACTGACGGCGTTTGTTAGTTCATGATTATACAAGCCGACTTGATTTGTTAATTCGTGGTTATACAAGCCCTGACTTGGTTTGTTAATTTGTAGTTAAGCCCTGACGGCGTTTGTTAATTCGTGGTTATACAAGCCCTGACAACGTTTGTTGATTCGTGGTTATACAAGCCCTGACGGCGTTTGTTAATTCGTGGTTATACAAGCCATGACGGCGTTTGTTAGTTCGTGGTTATACAAGCCCTGACTTGATTTGTTAATTCGTGGTTATACAAGCCCTGACTTGGTTTGTTAATTTGTAGTTATAGAAGCCCTGACGGCGTTTGTTAATTCGTGGTTATAGAGCCCTGACTGGCGTTTGTTATTCGTGGTTATAGAAGCCCTGACGACATTTGTTAATTTGTGGTTATACAAGCCCTGACGACGTTTGTTAATTCGTGGTTACAAGTTTGAGATGTTTTTATTGGGGTATACAAGCCCTGACGGTTTGTTAATTCGTGGTTATACAAGCCCTGACTTGGTTTGTTAATTCGTGGTTAGACAAGCCCTGACTGCGTTTGTTAATTCGTGGTTAACACAAACCCTGACTTGTTTTTTTAATTCGTGATTATACAAGCCTGACAGCGTTTGTTAATTCGTGGTTTCAAGCCCTGACTTGGTTGTTAATTTGTGATTATACAAGCCCTGACGGCGTTTGTTAATTCGTGGTTATAAACCCTCGACTTTGTTAATTCGTGGATATACAAGCCCTGACGACGTTTGTTAATTCGTGGTTATACAAGCCCTGACGACGTTTGTTAATTCGTGGTTATACAAGCCCTGACGGCGTTTGTTAATTCGTGGTTATACAACCCTGACGCGTTTGTTACTTCATGGTTATAAAGCCCTGACGACGTTTGTTAATTCGTGGTTATAGAAGCCCTGACTTGGTTTGTTAATTTGTGGTTATACAAGCCCTGACGGCGTTTGTTAATTCGTGGTTATACAAGCCCTGACTTGGTTTGTTAATTCGTGGTTATACAAGCCATGACGGCGTTTGTTAGTTCGTGGTTATACAAGCCCTGACTGGGTTTGTTAATTTGTGGTTATACAAGCCCTGACTTGGTTTGTTAATTCGTGGTTAGAGAAGCCCTGACGACGTTTGTTAATTTGTGGTTATACAAGCCCTGACGGCGTTTGTTAATTCGTGGTTATACAAGCCCTGACAGCGTTTGTTAATTCGTGGTTATACAAGCACTGACGGCGTTTGTTAGTTCATGATTATACAAGCCCTGACTTGATTTGTTAATTCGTGGTTATACAAGCCCTGACTTGGTTTGTTAATTTGTAGTTATACAAGCCCTGACGGCGTTTGTTAATTCGTGGTTATACAAGCCCTGACAACGTTTGTTGATTCGTGGTTATACAAGCCCTGACGGCGTTTGTTAATTCGTGGTTATACAAGCCATGACGGCGTTTGTTAATTCGTGGTTATACAAGCCCTGACTTGATTTGTTAATTCGTGGTTATACAAGCCCTGACTTGGTTTGTTAATTTGTATTTAGAAGCCCTGACGGCGTTTGTTAATTCGTGGTTATACAAGCCCTGACAACGTTTGTTAATTCGTGGTTATACAAGCCCTGACGGCGTTTGTTAATTCGTGGTTATACAAGCCCTGACGGCGTTTGTTAATTCGTGGTTTTTGAAGCCCTGACTTGGTTTGTTAATTCATGGTTATACAAGCCCTGACAACATTTGTTAATTCGTGGTTATAGAAGCCCTGACGACGTTTGTTAATTTGTGGTTATACAAGCCCTGACGGCGTTTGTTAATTCGTGGTTATACAAGCCCTGACGACGTTTGTTAATTCGTGGTTATAGAAGCCCTGACGGCGTTTGTTAATTCGTGGTTATACAAGCCCTGACTTGGTTTGTTAATTCGTGGTTATACAAGCCCTGACTTGGTTTGTTATTTTGTAGTTATACAAGCCCTGGCGACGTTTGTTAATTTGTGGTTATACAAGCCCTGACGGCGTTTGTTAATTCGTGGTTATACAAGCCCTGACTTGGTTTGTTAATTTGTGGTTATACAAACCCTGACGACGTTTGTTAATTCGTGGTTATACAAGCCATGACGGCGTTTGTTAATTCGTGGTTATACAAGCCATGACGGCGTTTGTTAGTTCGTGGTTATACAAGTCCTGACTTGGTTTGTTAATTCGTGGTTATACAAGCCCTGACTTGGTTTGTTATTTTGTAGTTATACAAGCCCTGGCGACGTTTGTTAATTTGTGGTTATACAAGCCCTGACTTGGTTTGTTAATTCGTGGTTATACAAGCCCTGACTTGGTTTGTTAATTTGTGGTTATACAAACCCTGACGACGTTTGTTAATTCGTGGTTATAGAAGCCCTGACGACGTTTGTTAATTTGTGGTTATACAAACCCTGACGGCGTTTGTTAATTCGTGGTTATAGAAGCCCTGACGGCGTTTGTTAATTCGTGGTTATACAAGCCCTGACTTGGTTTGTTAATTCGTGGTTATACAAGCCCTGACTTGGTTTGTTATTTTGTAGTTATACAAGCCCTGGCGACGTTTGTTAATTTGTGGTTATACAAGCCCTGACGGCGTTTGTTAATTCGTGGTTATACAAGCCCTGACTTGGTTTGTTAATTTGTGGTTATACAAACCCTGACGACGTTTGTTAATTCGTGGTTATACAAGCCATGACGGCGTTTGTTAATTCGTGGTTATACAAGCCATGACGGCGTTTGTTAGTTCGTGGTTATACAAGTCCTGACTTGGTTTGTTAATTCGTGGTTATACAAGCCCTGACTTGGTTTGTTATTTTGTAGTTATACAAGCCCTGGCGACGTTTGTTAATTTGTGGTTATACAAGCCCTGACTTGGTTTGTTAATTCGTGGTTATACAAGCCCTGACTTGGTTTGTTAATTTGTGGTTATACAAACCCTGACGACGTTTGTTAATTCGTGGTTATAGAAGCCCTGACGACGTTTGTTAATTTGTGGTTATACAAACCCTGACGGCGTTTGTTAATTCGTGGTTATAGAAGCCCTGACGGCGTTTGTTAATTCGTGGTTATACAAGTTCTGAAGGTGTTTTTTAATTAGGGGTAGTATAAATCCTGATGGTGTTTGTTAATTCTTGGTTGTATAAGTTCTATAGCTATTTAGATTCAAACAATCTGCTTATAATAAACCTTTATCATATACAGCACGACGTACATATGAAAAATTACTTTTACTCGTTAAAGTTTGACAGTGGTGTTTACTATATATATACTCGATGGATAGTAATGAATTATACCGCTCGCTTGATTTAATCGTAAACATAGTTTGTTTATCGTACTAACTTGAAAGTTACCTAGTTCAGTGTACACGTAAAATACACACACATGGATTGAAGCTAGAATCGAGCCTGCTAAAAGTAGGTACCTTGCTCTTTGTTAGTCACAGTAAACCTTCGTGAACTGTGCAGTTCTAAGAAGAATTAACAACAGACAGTATAGAAAGAAAAAATGTACAACTAACAGAGATACAATAAATACGTTCAGTAAAAATAATGGAATGAAATTACACATTTGCATCATTATAGATTTAATGTTACACCAATAACCAGTATCCTGTTTTTGTTGTCTATCGATATATCTGTGTATGTGAGTCTGTACGCGCGCACGCACGCACAATTTATACCAAAACCTAAACTCTACATGTAGAAACTTGCACGAGTTCTTGTCTATATCCGTTATGGTTAGAAGTTTTGAGTTTTCTTTCGGTATGGTTTTGCTTCGGTTCAGTTTCTTGAATTTGGCAACGACCTAGTTAATTGTTTGTAGAAGTCTGAACTGTATGATTTTATATACAGTGATATTAAATGTACAGTGTCTCTTTTCACAAAACTCGTTAAATCATAGCATTAGCTGACCCTCTTGATTCAATAACTCGACATATATCACTTGTAACAGAGACCCAGTGTTAAATTTCTTAGAACCACAAACTCTCTTAGCTCAACAACTCGCTTTATATCTCCGAGCATAAAGAAACCATAGTTGTTCTTTCATTCTGTAAAATTTAGGAATGATTAGCGCAATAAACCATTGAGTAGGCTTGCGTGCATAACAAGTAAAAGAACAAGTCTCATAAGTTATATCTCTTTTTACAGATACTGATAAAAGAAAAATCCCAAAAACTCCCTTTTTAGTTTCTTTTCTACGTCTCTCGAATATTCATCTTTTTCAACTCATTCTTAAATGAAAGCAAAATAAACTTTTTAATAAAAAGTAAATTTAATTCCAAATATTTCCATTCGTACTCTACAAACAACACAAATTTTGTGTTTACTAACAGGTAACCCCATTCATTGTTTTTGCGTGAATTTACATTACGTCTGTTGTACTCTGATAACCCGGGTTTGAATCCCTATCTTATCCAAAGTTCAGGAATTACGTTATAAAAAGTAAATAAACGTGCGAGTATTAATTTAAAAAGAATACAGGCGAAGCATTGAATGTCTTGGTCCTATCGTAGAATAAAGTACCGTCACCACACTGAAAAGAAATTTACTAAGTATAAAATATTTGTCTGTATATATTTACGTTTCAGAAATTGGATTATACAAAAGTGGGCCACAGTAAACCCTGAAATGATTACATATTTACTGTATATTCATTTTTTTTGCTTGTACAATTAGTTGATACATCTTTTCATATTTCATAATAAAGGCAATAAAACTGAGTTACCTCTTTGTACCGATGCGGAAAGTAACATCTTGCTAACCTTAACTACTTTTCGCATGCTAAATAGTAATACGAGAGACAGTACATGAGGAGGGCTAAAATATTATGGTCTTTTGTTCATGGTATCATAGAAAACTTCTATACAGCTGCTTTCGTCTTTATTGCTCGATTGTTTACCATATTTAAATATTGATAGGTTTAGACAGAACATGTAAATTAAGCTCAAAACCAAATATATCAGAATAATTCTAACGAATTTGAAGAAACGTCACACGTAAATTCACAATGATATATTCACAATCAATGATTACCTTTGACGAATTAAACTAGCAACAAGATGGATCAAAATCGCAGGGGCAACAGCTGCATTGGTTCGTTTTAAATTTTACAAAAAGAAAAAAGGCGCAACGCCATCAGGATGACGCCTTGCTGGCCGCGTGATTCATAGGTTGATTGCTTACACATTGGATAAAGTTTTAAACTTTGTGCGTGCCTTGACCACGCCTTCTATTTAAATAAGCCTATCATTAACCCGCACCAGTTGTGGGTGGGCGTAATAATATCAAGAGGAATAGGTGGAGTTATTTGTAATCCGTAGAGATGAATGGGCGGAGCGATTTGCACGAGGATTTACCTTCTATGATAACATGCAATGGTGAGAATGAAAAACAAACAAAATAGAAAGAATATCAGCGTTAGAAGAATGGAGAAGAATGTAAGTCTAGAAAATGTAAAAACTAAAAAGAAAGAATCACTAAATAAGGTAGAAATAAAAGTATTTAAACAATAGTGTTCGCATTAATACTGGAACTTCACACAATCAGGTTTAAGCAACGGAAGAAAGGCAAAATATTATGATAAATATTAAACTGTAATATGTACAACTCCAAGAACTATTCTACGAATTTTGTATGAACAGAAGATGAAGTGAATCTCTACATATCTATGAAAAATAACATCTGAATTGACCAAATAGTAAAGAAATAAAGAATTCGTATTCTGTTTTTGGCTGAGTTGCGATTGAACGTATAAGATATTTTACAATCTAAATCATCAATGTTTATGTTGTCGACCATTTATGTATTGCTTCGTTTAAAGATGTCATAACTGTTCTAACAGCAGTTATTTCTATGAATAAAAAAGGGTTGGAAAAACTGCTGTACTGTTTAAAACAATAACACGTATTTAGAGTACAGTTTTTCAGGCTTGCCAAATGTTCCTAACACTACATGTTAATAAACACTATAAGGTTAAATGTAGCAATTAGCAGCAATGTCTTTTTACGGAACACATAATGAACTAAATCGGGTACGGTTAATAAAAATCTTAAGGTTAAACAAGATAAGCAGCAACAATGTTACTTTATACAACCTTTTGTTCTGTTGCCTTAATGTCCTAAAACTGCGAGATTAATAACCACATTATTACGTGTACGATTAACAATGTCACTTTGTAAAGCGATTATATTTTTCTGTCATTTTTAATGTCTTGACATTTCGTAAAGGAACATAAAGAGTGATAGTTCTTTAAATCTAAATAGGCCTGGTATGGCCTAGCGCGTTAAGGCGTGCGCTTCGTAATCTGAGGGTCGCGGGTTCGCGCCCGAGTCGCGTCAAACATGCTCGCTCTCCCAGCCGTGGGGGCGTTATAATGTGACGGTCAATCTCACCTTTCGTTGGTAAAAGAGTAGCCCCAGAGTTGGCGGTTGGTGGTGATGACCAGCTGCCTTCCCTCTAGTCTTACACTGCTAAATTAGGGACGGCTAGCACAGATAGCCCTCGAGTAGCTTTGTGCGAAATTCTAAAAAAAATAAATCTAAATATCTTCTCGCGTTCACTTAATAAAATAAAACTGGAACTTTCTTTTTCAGTTCAGTATCGTAAGCAGTAATAAATTTTGCTCCAACAATAATCCACATTCTTCGACCTTATGAGAGAAACTAAATAAGATTTCATAACAACATATAAGCCATACTATATCCGCTACATCCAGTGCCGACGAGGCCTTTTGTTTAATACCAGGGCTCTTGAGACCGGATGGGATACGACAAACAAGAGCAAAGGTTGATATTTTATTTATATCATCAAACAATGGTTGTTATACTGATGATATTATTCTCCTGACCGGAGGACATACACAGCCAGCGAAAACTTTGTGGGGACATGAGAATGGTTGTTTCTTAATTGACTACAATATACAAACATACACACGCACACACACACACATATATATACCTATCCAATTATAGTATCAGAAAGGTTAAAGAGTGGCTCATATAAATTTGGTTTATGCTGAATATGAACAATTTTTACCTGTTGTATTTATTTTGAAATTTACAATAAAACTGGAACGAACTTATCTTCGTTGTCCGTTTAATTACAGCGATGACTTTCGATCGTGCGAGTCCAATGAGAGAAACTAAAAGCTTGATTTACAATTTATCTTACTGCTCTCTAGAGGCATATTTGTAAACAGCTAATTTATTAGACGTTTCGGCTTTTCTGGTTGAACCAATACTTTATTATTTCCATTAACGCCAGCTTTTACTCGTATAAAACATAATTCTATTTTCTAGCTTTTACATTGAGTTAGTGAGATCTGTTTCTTTGCGTTTTTTGGTTATTTCTTTGCTTTCTAAATAAATGCATTGAATAATAATGATGTCACAAAACATAGGTAATTCTATCAAGTATTGTAAAGATTTATTTCACTTAATATCTTTACCTTCTCCGAATATACTCTAAAGGAGAAAACAGAACAAAATCCAAAGAAACCATTTTAACGTTATTGAAAACTTTATATCCAAAAGTCTGTTTCCCTAATACATGTGTTTAGGTATATAAAGAGAAAGATACCACAGAAAACCAATATTTTGAATATATGTACACACAGAGATAGATATATTATGTGTACAATGTATAATAGTATTTAATGAGCATAGCATAAATAACGGATGAAAATTATAATGGATTTGTGACATACCCTGACATTTGTGACACCTTGCAGTGGTATCTTAGTGTGCCTGGAGACTTAATTACACCGTGCATTCTTGTAAAGAAAGCTGGCAAATAGACATGTGCGTATGAATGATCCTTCCAGCTAATTTGAAGCCTCGATTTAGGTAGGAACGCCCACTTACTAGTCAACTTTAGGTCTCGAGTTAGACAGGAATATCCACTTTCTAGTCAACATTAGGCCTCGGGTTAGGTAGGAACACCCATTATCTAGTCAATTTTAGGCTTCGGATTAGGTAGGAACACGTGTTTGTTTTACAGTTCTCTTGTTTGTGATGTAAATTTTGTATGTCTGTTGCTTGGATTTAATATCAGTTGGATGTTACTGATCTATCACGTGCCCAAGTGATGCCATAAAGAAGTGTATCTTTGCTTGTTTGTTTCTTTCCAGGTGTCTGTGGTGATTGAACTTGTGTTATAAGTTCTCTTTACTCCTTTTGATGTCTTTGGTGGGAAAAATATATGTTGTATTATTGCTATGCTTTCTGCTCTTGTTGTGTTACGTCTCTGTGTGTGTGTACTCGAGGAAGGATTAATCTTAAGCAAGTATGCTGAAGAATTACACGAAATTAATGGCACCCTGACTGCTGAAAGGTACGGAGATTCATATCCATTATATTATTCCTTCGAAAACAAAGGTTGTTGGACATGGTCTCATCTTTCATTACAACAGTGATTCAAAGAATGTGATGGTGAATTGATAGCTGGAACTAATCAAAGAAGCCGATATAGGCTTGGCCTGCCTAAAGTCTTAATATGAATGTTGTTAAAGCTAAATGGACTTATGGTCAAACTGTTAAGGTAAAACAGCAACCAGTCAACGCGACTGTATTTTGCACGGTGATATGGGATCGTTGGAACAATATTTTACAATTGTACATTGATAAATTCTAACAACGAGTGAAAGTGAATAAGAATGTATAACAATACACCACTTACTCTATATCTGCTATATCCAGCGCCAGAAAGTCCTTTTGCGCAATATTAAAGCTCATTAGACCGGTTGGGATACAAAGACATGTAGTTATTATTATTTGAGACATTAAACTTTTTTTCGTAATTAAGCACAAAACTTCAGAATGTGATATCTTTGCTCTGCTCACCACGGATGTCGAAACCCGATTGCTAGCGATGTGAGCTCACAGACAAACCACTACGTTAGTATGGGGGGGAGTAGCTTTGAGACACTGTACTATGAACAAACAGTTATTGTGATGTAAACTAAATAAATTGACAAGGAGTAAGTTTTATACATTTTATGCGAGTCGTTTAAAAATCAGAGGTAACGTAAGGATTAATAACGGTTATTAGGCTGATATAAAATAATAATGGAATGTATAAGGTATGTTGCTTTCCTTTTCTTCTGTAATATCATATTGAGCTATAATTTCGTCATTTAGCTAGAACCACCCCTTATTTATGTCCCGTTCTTGCGAACCAACCATTTTGTATTTTCAAAATTGTTTCCCAAACTGAATTTATAATTATATTTACGATTCGGTTACAATTAAAGTAACATTATAGCAACGCAGCACAAACGTATGGATGTTGCTAGTCAGAAAAAAATGTGTTATATGTTCATTATCGCTAGCAGTTTAAACAAAAATTGTTTTATCAATCTTTACAAAATCGTTTTGAATAACTAAACAAAATGAAAGAGTCAACAGAAGTTTCACTGCCTCGAGCAGAAGAATAACTGATGATCCCGAAAACAAAATTAAAGAATTAGTAGGTGTTTACAAAAACACAAACATAAGTGTGAAAAAGTGTCGTGTTAGACAATTGTACTTATACAAGATACAAACGTATGTATGTGTAGAGAAGTGTCAAATACTTTGGTGAAATCCGACGGGGAGATCTCTGTTGTATGCCGTGAGTTAATCATCGTGAGGCGGTTCGTGTTGTTGTCAGGCTTCTTGTTCGGTAAATCCTGTTGTTGTGTAGACCGCCTGCAGGTGTTATGTGATTTATGTAGGTAGTACTTATATTAAACATCAAGCGTTTTAATTTTTGTTATTATACGTGTATGCTTTTAGTCTACTCTTCAGCCTTATGTTCTTCTTCGGTAAACATGAATACTAAATTGCATCGTGTTCTTAATCTCGATGGCATCTTATGCGAAGAATGAACCACACGGCCAGTCCTATAGCTACAAGGCTCGGGAAGAGGAAGGTATCCTATCAGAAATATTCGCCACCTGCACAGTAACTTTTACCCGTACTTTACATGATACATTCTAAACTGATTAGTAACTGCCAACCAATACTTTACATGATACACACCAAACTGATTAGTAACTGTCAACCAATACTTTACATGATACACACCAAATTGATTAGTAACTGTCAACCAGTACTTTACATGATACGCATCAAACTGATTAGTAACTGTCAACCAATACTTAACATGATACACACCAAACTGATTAGTAACTGTCAACCAATACTTTACATGATACACACCAAACTGATTAGTAACTGCCAACCAATACTTTACATGATACACATCAAACTGATCAGTAACTGTCAACCAATACTTTACATGATACACACCAAATTGATTAGTAACTGTCAACCAGTACTTTACATGATACACATCAAACTGATCAGTAACTGCCAACCAATACTTTACATGATACACATCAAACTGATTAGTAACTGTCAACCAATACTTTACATGATACACACCAAATTGATTAGTAACTGTCAACCAGTACTTTACATGATACACATCAAACTGATCAGTAACTGTCAACCAATACTTTACATGATACACACCAAATTGATTAGTAACTGTCAACCAGTACTTTACACGATACACATCAAACTGATTAGTAACTTTCAACCAATACTTTACATGATACACACCAAACTGATTAGTAACTGCCAACCAATACTTTACATGATACACACCAAATTGATTAGTAACTGCCAACCAGTACTTTACATGATACACACCAAACTGATTAGTAACTGCCAACCAATACTTTACATGATACACACCAAACTGATCAGTAACTGTCAACCAATACTTTACATGATACACACCAAATTGATTAGTAACTGTCAACCAGTACTTTACATGATACACATCAAACTGATCAGTAACTGTCAACCAATACTTTACATGATACACACCAAATTGATTAGTAACTGTCAACCAGTACTTTACATGATACACATGAAACTGATTAGTAACTGCCAACCAATACTTTACATGATACACACCAAACTGATTAGTAACTGCCAACCAATACTTTACATGATACACACCAAACTGATTAGTAACTGCCAACCAATACTTTACATGATACACACCAAATTGATTAGTAACTGTCAACCAATACTTTACATGATACACATCAAACTGATTAGTAACTGTCAACCAGTACTTTACATGATACACATCAAACTGATTAGTAACTGTCAACCAATACTTTACATGACACACACCAAACTGATTAGTAACTGTCAACCAATACTTTACATGATACACACCAAATTGATTAGTAACTGCCAACCAATACTTTACATGATACACAGCAAATTGATTAGTAACTGTCAACCAGTACTTTACATGATACACACCAAACTGTAAATTTCAAACTCACGATCAGATATACTGATATAGAGTAGAACATGCGATTTTCACAGATCTTTGAGTGTAATATACTCTTATTTACTTCACAAGTTAAACGGTAACGTTAAGCACTGGCGAAAATGAGTTCAAACTGAAAAGATAAACATTTATCCATCTTTGAGAATCGCAAATATTTTTTTTTAATATAGTTTGAGCTTCATAAAAATACCGGTGAGTGTGATAATTAGAGGTAGTGTTAACTGCATAGATATGGTGATTTGTTTACCTTTCGAGCTTACCTCATTCATAACAAATAAAACGTTTTACAGATATATAACAAAGTTAAATTATGTTTTTTTCAATAAAACTCCAAACATTTTTCGCAGCATTTTTGTCAGGACAGATTTTGGATTACAGACATCACGATTTTCAGCTGACGTAGCCCTACAGCAGTTTAATAAGAAGAAAAACTGATTTGTCGGACATGAATTTAAAATGGCATTCTTTACATATTAACCCTTAAATAGCAGCCATCATCAGTTGATGCTGCTACCTACAACATTCCTGCTGCTTAAGGGTTAACGGCTGATGTTTAAAATATAAATGCACAGTTCAACAAAATACGAACTTCTTAATAAATTGAAACATGAAATGTGGTTTTTATATGAAATAAATTATCAGAATAATCAGCTGAGAACTGTAGTTACAAACTACAACAACTCTCTTTTCAATAACTTTAATCAGCTGAGAACTGCAATTTTGGAATTTTTCATTATCTTGTGAGTGGTCTTTATATCACGTCTCCAAGTGTTTGATACAATCTGATGTCGGTTCCGCTCGTGGAAATACACATTTTGTTTTCTTCATTTTTTTATCCAGGTGTTTGTTAATAAAGTTTAAAAATTAAAGATAATTTGAGGTATCTGTTAAAAAAGTATTTAGCAACGGGGCTACTTGAACAGTCTGTTAACAAAAGGTTAAGATGCAGGTATAATTTTAGCTATCTGTTAACTACAGTAATAGGATCAATTACGCTGTCTATTAATAATAGGTTAAATTAAAAAGGTTATTAATGCATTTTATTAATAAAACTTAAGCGGCAAGATCATGTCTTTGAAGAGTCTCTAACATCTCAATCAAATAGATAACTTATTAAGAGACTTAACTAATGCTTTTATATAATCAGTGTAAACCTGTTCAGCTTTTATTTTGCTAAAAATAACATAATCATTTTAGTGAAATCATTGGTAGAAACTTAATTAGATTTTTAAAGCGCGGACAGGTGGGAAAGAAACTTTTAGAGTATTGTGAGAGAAAGAAAGCTGAAAAAAGGATGAACTTTCTATAAAATGCTTCGACATAAGAAATTTAGGATTGACTTTAGAAAATGAGATAAAAAAGTAAATTTACTTGCCTGTTGTGAAGACTATACTTGGTATCTGTTGTGTCCACTGTGGGAAATCTAATTCCCAATTTAAGTATTGTAAGTCGGTAAACTTACCACTGTCTCACCGAGAGACATGGAGATATACTAAAATTTTTCTTGAATTTTTTACGAAATACGAACATTGAATATTTTGAAGATTTTTTTATTTCTGCCAATTGGATGATTTCGATTCTCCGGAGGAGGGGAGGCTCTCCAATGTGGAAGTAGGGAAAGTAACGGGACACAAACACTTCCTTATATCCGAGTAGCGAGATCAGGCCATTAATATATGAGAGGAAGTGTATGTACATATAACAAAGACAATCATCAATATTGGTCTTATCGCGCACACAAATTCATTGATCTTAAGAGTTTGTAGAACAAAATCACATTTAAAAATCGAATCCCGAATGTTAGCACTGTAAGTCCGTAGGCTTACCGCTGCCCTACCAAAAGAATATCGCGAGATAAACTTTAATGATTTTCTTTACGAGTTAATTACGTCTCACAGTTATTGCAAGATTATTAATCATACATTACAACATCTGTTCTCTAATTTAGGACCTCTCCACATACACGCTTTTCAGTGGACCAAAATTATGAAAATTTCTCTCACGAACAGCAGGAGAATGCATAAAATGTAATCCACAACACAAGAGGTGTCAGGGCTGACACGAGACCCAGATTCCGGCCGTAATGGGTTTGCGGGTGGCGTACAAAACCGACCGAATTTGTCTCTTCCACACCTGCTAAATGACAACAATTTTGATATAGGTTTTGCACAGTTTTAGAAGAAAAGCTATGTATGCTATTACACACATTTTATCTGCCATGCAAATAAATATTATCTCCTAAAGTATTATTTTACTATGACCACTACGTCTTCTAAAATTTAACAACGTACATTTTAAATTTCACCAATTTTCATTACTGTACATTCTTCAATGAAACATTATAAGTGCCAATCATACTTAGTTGCTTATGTAATTGACTGTTTCTCATTACAAATTTTGAAGCAATAAAATTATGGCGTCTGTCACGTTCGGAGTTTTTATATGTTAGTTTTCACGACATTCTATTTTATGAACTATAACTTAATGTCTTGCACAACGTTTGAATAAAAAACGTAGATAATGGAGTTTAGATATTACGAAATTAACTAAAATATTGATATGTAAAGTTTGAGTAAATTCAACTAGTACATTCTGCAGTGATGCCTATGTAACTATGCACCTGTCAAAGTAGAACCATTAAATGTTTCTTCTTTCTTTTCATCCCCCAATTCCCCTGGTGGAAGCTTATAACTTTAGTGAAATTTAAATTTTATGATTGGTTTGGTTTGTTTTGATTTCGCGCAAAGCTACACGAGGGCTATCTATGTTAGCCGTTCCTAATTTAATAGTGTAAGACTAGAGAGAAGACAGCTAGTCATCATCACCCACTGCCAACTCTTTTACTAATGAATAATGGGATTGACCTTCATATTATAATGACCCCACTACTGAAAGGGCGAGCATGTTTGGTGTGATGGGGATTCGAGCCCGCGACCCTCAGATTACGAGTCGAGTGCCTTAACCACCCGGTCATGCCAGGCAAAATTGGACAATACTTCAAAGAAAACTTCTGTCCTTTCCTCTCACGTGAGGTACAGAACACTGCCCTCTATCTACAAACATTACACGAAAAAGAGCTCAAATTTCTTGGCAATCCATCGATCAGCTGTTGAACACTTTAACAACGAAACAAATCATATTTTCTTAAGCTGTAATTTCAGTCTCTACGATGACCATTCATCATTGTCAACTCATACCTGAAAAACCTGGCTCCACGCTTGGAAACCAACACCTGGAAATACGAAGGAAAGAAACCGACGTCCGCGTGAATATTACATTAAGATTTCGAAAACATAATCTGATAATTATAATGAAACTATAGCTTCATTTTTGTAACCCTCTAAACCGTTTCGTTGTGGATAAAGGTGCTTTAAATGGCTACTATTGTTTGGTTCAGGATTTATTATCATACCAAAAATAATAGTAGCATTTAGTTGTTTTATTTTTATAAGCTTTTGAAACTTGGAAGATTTATGCAGTATCTTACATGTACTTAATGTAAGTTGTAGTAAATATGTACTGTTAACATCTCGAGAGAAAATAAATCGTTGGTTTTCATGTATCGACACCTGCTATGTTAAAATACACTAAACAATACCTACACCTATACATACACACAAACACACTTATTTTTATGTAACAAACACAATAATAAAAGTTGGGCTAAGATGAACCTAACCCCTAACGGAAAACGAAATTACTAGTACCACAATAAACCTCTTTTTGTAATTACAGCGCACTTAGCATGATACTGAATCAGTCTGATATTATACTCGTTTAGTCTCCCTGACTGTTATTAATGCAGATATGAACATAAAAAGTTGCATGTACACTAAAACACACACATATATTGTTATGGCGTTGGTTGGTCGGTTCTTTTAAATTATTTCATAAAACTAATTTTAAGTACAATCTGCTTAACTAATTAGTTTATTTCCTATAAGCTTCAACACTCGCACATTGTCGTAGGGCTATGCTATAAATGACATTCAAACCTCTCTAATAATCTAAGACTAACTTCAGATCAAATCAATTTACATAAAGTAATCATGATAGCTAACACACTGACTGATTTACCTGAATATCATCTTGAAATTACTTAACACACTTCACAAATATTTCTTATTTATAATCTAGCTTCGAATGTACGAGAAACACAACATCTGTTCATAGAGTCCTAGGTGTACCTAGCTGGTACAGCGGTAAATCTACAACGCTAAAATCAGGGGTTCGATTCCCCTCAGTTGACTCAACCAATAACTCGCTGTGGCTTTGCTATAATAGACCACACCCTTTCTAGGTTTATCTACACATCATACGTCCTCTAACCAACTTATAAATTATAACGTTAAAATATAACTTACAGTATATATTTATACTTAAATCAAGTAATAAACGCGCATTCACATATATAAATTCTTATTATTGTCCAAAGTTCGAAGGAAATAGAGATCAATAGTACTGTACGATCATTTACCATTTTACTCTTTTGCTTGAAAAATTCTACTTCAGCTCTGTAATTTAAAAAAAAAAAAAATTATATTTCTAACCTGATCATTAGAATTAGTAATTCGGCAATTATTTGACTAATAATATAAAAAGGAGAAAGAAATAGGTATAGAAGTAGTTGTCTATTCTGTAAACATTGTTTTACATCTTAATTAACCCTGCAAGTTTAGTAATCTTTATGAACTGAAATTCGCAATAAGCTGTTTCATGTAAACCTTTATTCGTCCGTTCTACAGACTGTATGAGAAAAATGGCATTTACAGAAAAAAAGAAAGAAATATAGCGGAAGATCAAACATGCTGTTTAAGTGTTAATTTTGATTTGTTAATAAGCCTTTTTTTCGTTAATAGATAATATTATAGATGCATCAGGTAGTTGACGAACGATAAGAAAGCTTGTTATTTAACCCTAACATTTCATATCAAAGGTGAGATAGGCCTCGCTCTTGAAGTTAGCTATCGGAAACATGACATCATGGGGGAAGAGATACAAGAAGAATAAAATATAGGGGTTCACTGCTAATAAATGTGTCTGTGCAGTGCTTGTCGAAAGGTAAATGAAATAAATAGTGATATTTGTAGTTGTCCCTAGGATACGAAGTGGATAAATCGTGTCAGGTGTTGCTATAATAACACGATAGTTACCACGCTCGTTCATCAAACTGTAGTTGACTTTAAACATTTTCCATGCTTCTAGTTCTAGTTCTATGTCTAGTAAGAGTATTGTATGTGTATTTTTAAGTACTATCAAGACACTGTCTCAAGTTTATTTGTTATACAAAACAAATGTTGGATTAACTAAAGAATTGTTTGATATATGTTCGGGACGTTGTATTTTTCGTAAACTTCACCAGTTTACAATTTATTTTACCACTCTTAGTACAGTTTCACTAAGCTGGGTTTGTAGTGTTGTAAGTAGTACAAAAGGACGATGTACAGTAACTGTTTTGTTTGACATTAAATTCAAACTATATTTACGTTTCCATGACAACGTCTAGCTATTTTTAAGTTGCTATTCAAGAACACTAGAGCTACAGCTATTCTACGTTTAAGCAGGGCGAAAGTTTACGGACTAGTCAAACCTAGCTTAATGACCGAAACAGCCGAAGGGAGTTACATGATGAACGGTAGAGATTATATCTAAGTTACAGGATGAACCTCCTAGGCCTTACAGCATGTTTTCACTACTGTGATACGTATGGCTAAACTTTTATTGAATTTCCTCCCCCACCATCTTTTCCACTACTCCGTTTTAATTTATATAGCTTTTTAGATAGTTTTAGCTTTTTCTTATCTATAATTTTCTCCCTATGGTGAAAAACAATGAAATTCCAGTAACAATTATGTATCCATCAAATCACACTATGCCTTATTATGCTCAAATAATGTTCATGTGAACCCGCGTTTATTCCAAATAAACTTAGGCCTAATGAGAAAATCATATTCATAAAAACGAAAACAACAGATTAAATTAGTTTTCGCCTTTCTTAACTATTTTTAAGTTATGTTCCTTTTCTCCTGGAAGGAGACAACGAAAACATCTCTTATTATGACCATTCAACTGTCCTTCAAACGAACTTGTAATGTTCTTCGTGTTATTATCAATTGTCAAAAACTTATTCTTGTACCTATCATTTTTTAAGAAGTTAAACAACAGTCTTCAGTTGCCTTATATAATTTAAAACAATTTCTCAGGATGTTAAATTGTTTTTCATAATCTATTTAACTTCATAAAAATCCAGAATTCGCTTCCATAAGTTACACCAGCTTTACAAGATATTGAGTTATTTTAGTAGATAATTACACTTCCATGTGAAAGAACACACTTTAAGTATTATTTTAGTCATTATCTTTGAGTAAATCATCTCAAAACACTCTGACTTATACAGGTGTATCTAACGCATTCGTCTCACGCTAGTACAGCGGTAAGTCTACGAATGTACAACGCTAAAATCAGAGGTTTAATTCCCCTCCGTGGACTCAGCCTGATGTGGCTTTGCTATATGAAAACAGACACTAGCGCTTTCATTTTGAATCATGTAAAGCTTACCTCCGAAACAGCCCATAAACAACTCCATTGTTAAGCATGTTAAGTTATCTATATAACGGTGAACCACCACAAAGAAATGCATAAACCTGCAAGACAGCAAAATGCTTTTCATACTCTCTTAAATGAACAGTACGTTTTTCGGTCTTGCATTCAAACCACATTTTTAAGAGATTGTTACGCGACAGAAATACAGTTTCTGTATTCTCATAATTGAAGAAGTAATTAAAAGACACAAACGTAACATAACTAAAGTTTCTTACTTTATGATTTAATGTGATTTGTTGACATGATTTAAATGATTTTATAAAAGCTGTATTAAATAACAATAAACATTTCGTTATGACGTCACAAAAAATAAGTATACTGAGGCAAGCCTAAACAATAACATATGCGTAAGTACGTAAAATCTAACCCTCAAAATACTTGAATTTTGTTGTACTTCATTACACACGTAAAGGAACTTTATTTTATGGAATGATAATCATAGCTTTTAATTAAAATAATTTAAAATTATAATTACCATCATCAGAAACGTATTTGTTGTGCAATTGATAGAATTAATTGCCTTGTGGGTAAATTTTCTGATTTTTTTTGTCAATTTCAAATCATTAAATCATATCTCAGTCGAAGTTTCAACCCCCCGCTAGTACAGCGGTATGTCTTCGGATTTACAACGCTAAAAGCAGCGGTTCGATTCCCCTCGGTGGGCTGAGCGGATAGCCCTTTGTGGCTTTGCTATACGAGAAACATACATACATACGTACACACATTCGAAGTTTTATAACGTTTGGATTTTTGTTTACTTTACTGATATGCCGGATGGCATTCCATGGTTTAATAGTTTTACAAATTGATATTATAATAAAAATATTTTTGAAATATATGTGTTATTTAAATAGCTAGACATACAGGTAACTCAAGATTACATTATTTCTTTATACAGTTTTGGTTTTAATCATTTTATTAAGTATTCGGATAGATAGACAAAAGTGCATGAAAGTTAAGCTCAATAACACGTCACACTTTCAAATAACTGCTTTATATGCCTATTCGTACGATTAATCTAAAGTCTACTATTCTGTTTTTTCTTTTTGTAATTAAGCCAGAGAACGGGTACAACAGATGGCAAAGTATTGTATGTAAAGCAACTCGTAAAGGAAGTTTGGAAACGAACTCGAGTAATAATGACTTATAAATTTAACCAGTAGCCTCGTTATAGCTATATGTCAACGAACCGCGTCGGTGGATATTTAAGTATCTGATTAAATTGCCAATTGTATGTAACAACTACGAAAAAAAAATCCTTGTTTACTTATTTATTATTCCGTTAACAACTTCCCATTTCTCCTCTAATTCCCCTCGGCCCTGATAACACGTCTGAAGGGAACGGCTGAACGTGAACCAATTAAACAGACCAATAATATTAATCTACAAACTGTATTTGATAAGCAGGAAAGGAGTGAATGAATTTAGTGACAAGCACGTTAATGAAACCAGATATATTTGATTTTTAAAAATGCCGTTAGTCACGTAATAACACTAATAAACTTGTAATATTGAAGTTTATATATAAATATATGTAAAAGTATATTTTCCAGGTGCGTTTAGTAAACAGGTTGTAAAGTTAAAAATAACTTCCAAGACCTTTGGTAGACCTTTCCACATAGAGAAACAACAATCACTATTATATATTGTAATTCTTAGTGCATTGTAGGGGGAGAGGGTAACATTGCATGTTTGTAAGAAGAACGATTTTGATGCGTAAATACAAACAGGAATGAGCACGCTAGACTTAAACCCTGCCCTTTTTACATTGTTTCAAACAAATAGGTGTTTGACTCACACGTGACTTATTTAACCTAACGATAACATGTGCTTCGCGAGGGATGATGCTTATCGCTACACATAAGCTAGAAGAAAGTCGTTCTTCTCTCAGTGAAGAACATAATATATAAAGTGAATACCAAGCGCGAGGTACAAAAAAAGTCCGAAATAACCGTTAAGAATTTAGTGTTAGAAAAATACACCACCATGGTCATAAAAATAATTTAGTAATAAGACATAAAGCTCGAGATCGTGGAAATACAATATTTATTTCTTTAAGTAAGGAAGGAACAGGCACTACGAGATTCTATTTCACTTTTGGACTTAAGTAGATCATGTATAACTAAATAAAATATTTCAAAGCGCATTACAACAAATAGGAAACAGGAAAGAGTAGAATATCCAGGTGGCAGGAAGGTTAATAAAGAGGAGTTATTTGAAATATAACATTAATTACTTAACAGTTGGATTGCCAAGGTTTCCAAATTATACATGCGCTAGAAACCACCCTATCTTATTTATACGCGAAAAATCGAACATGCAGTTGGTTACGATATATTATACGTATATGTACTAGTAATTCACTTAAAGTGTCGCTAAAGTTTCTAGTATAACAATTCATAAATTTCGAAAACAACTTTTTCGCTTGCTTCCTACCTGTCATGTCAGTACCGCTAGCCCGTAGACGGCTCGGTCTATCGCTACAAAGTTTCACCACCTTACTTATATGGTTTGTGTGTATCGCTTTTGATATTCCAATAAATGAGAAATGTGTACAGTTTTTGTAATAAATGGTAAAGATATCGTGCACTTACTTAAATACTTTTAACTCCAATGCAACTCAACAGATGGCGATACATATCGATTAGTTCACAAAATAAAGGTAAACAAAGAAGAGTATTAAATGAAATATGAATTTTAAAGCGAAGTAGGAATCCTGCTACAAAAGACTAATGAAACAATAATTTAAATTAAAATCACAAATTTACAAAATCTGTTTTCTACTCTGGCAGCTTTATATATTTATCTGTAAGCCATTATAAAATCACGTTAAATAAATTTGTGATTGTGATTTTAATTCTTGTGAAAGTTATCAGCTGTACTGAATATTTATTGATGTTGTGTGCATTCTTTGGTCACATAAAAACTAGAAAAATAAGTAGGAAAACATTTTAAATTTTTAACGTAAAGTGTGGAACGTTGCTGCAGTAAAAAAGTAAACAAACAAGTGGTACTAGCTTTTAGAACGATTTTCTATCATTACTTTGGTTGACATTGTTGTCTGAACATCTGATAAGGCAGTTTAACTTTCATGAATAATCCTTAACTTCTTTTAAAATTTTAATTTTTTCTCCTCTTTGTAAACAGCGCACACTGGCTGTAATATCTGTATCAGAAGTTTTTTTGTTTGTTGCTTAGTGCAGTGCTCGCCACGAGTATCGATACACGATTTATATGGATAGAAGACATATAGAAAATACGTCATTATATCGTTTACAAGGCTAAAGAAAGAGAAACTTCGATGAATGTATTATGTAGTGAAAACCTGTGATGTGAATACTCCGTCACGAAATATTATCATAATATATATCTTGTTATGATGTATCACAAAAATTGAAATAGCGTTGTATGATATTGTATGATAAATAATAAATACATGCAGATTTTTAAATAAATGATAGACATATCCTGCGCTTATTTTATTTTTTACAGAAATGGTCTTGAAGAAATATTGAAATCTATACTTGATGATATCTTGTTAAACCACAATATATTTACAAGTTGTTAATATTAGTAGTATTGATATTTTACAAATTAAAAGTTTTTATTGATATAATTATAGTTTCCGTATAATACAAAAATCAGTGAAAGCTGAAATTCCAGAAAGTTGCCGAGCCTAGTGAAATGTGCGAAATATATTTAAAGAAGGAAACAGCTTTAACATTATATATATATGTATAAAATATTTTTAACGATGTTTCGTCTGCTGTCGTATAGCAACTGTCACCAAGCACTGGGATACTAAAACTGAGTATATTTTTGTTTACAAATGATTGATTGTTGCTCTCAGAACAGATTATTTAGACTTTATAGTTTTAGAAGTTTCTTTAAAACCAAATAGAAAAACCTTCCGAACTTTTACACGTATCTAGCGTTTTCCTCAGTCGATGTTTTACAATTTTCGTGGTTAGTCATTGTGAATGATAAAAGACAATTACGTTAGTAACACGCAATATTCTAGTACTGGTACCTACGTTCGTTTGATTTTTATTTCCTAGGATATGTCATGATTTATTATTAGGTTTCTTTATAACTTTACTGTTTGTCCACACTATACTGTGTTTGTGTTAAGGGTAAAGCAACGCAATGAGCTAACTGTGGTGTGACCATTACGGGTATTGAAACTGTTTTTAGTGTTAACAGTTTTTATAGACTTTTTGTAGAACTACTGAGAGGTAAAGGTGGAATGAGATTTTGTGTATGAATGGGCTAAGCCTAAAGCATCTATCCGGCAGGTTTTAATATCATTTTTGAGTTATTTAAGCTTCACAGCAATATATTTCATACTATGTTTCACTGGAAATTTTGTATACTTTACCGATTTCGTTTTTAAGTCTTAAAATTAGACAGATTTTAACCATTTGGTTTTAATGAATTTTTTTTAATTTTTGGTATTTTAAATTAAATTTTGTTTGATGTACCTTTAAAAACGTCTTTTTTATTTACATTTCACGAGACATGACACCTGTAACACTGTTAGTTTTTACCATAAACATAATTCTTTAGGGCTGTGTAGTGACGTCAGTAAAGTTTTTTAAGTTGATATTTCAGGTCTAATGACTGCTTTTACAATTTTTTTTTGAGATTTTGATTTCTTTAATTATAACTGAATTTAAATAAAGTAATCTTGATTGAAATAAACTTTGCAATTTCTGCTTTCTTCAAGAGTCACAGGTGGTATGAAGTAAATCGAAGACACTGCAGGAAATGTATTATAAAGTTAATCTTGAACGCTGAACCTAAGGGGTTATATGCGCATCTGAGACAGTGGGAAATTCAATGAAACGTGTTTTAGCTGTTAATGGTTATGAATTATTGAAGTGAGCATTTTTAATATATGCCCGGGATAAATGTTTATATCTTACTTGACATTCTGTATCAAATATCATCTGATTTGCAACTATATTTATTTAGCTAGATGAATGTATATATACGCGTAAACGAACAAGATAAAATAATTTTGTTCGGAGACTTTGTTCCGTCCATTAGGATCAGTACACCATTTTAAATGATTTAAAGCAAACGCTTCAATGCATACATTAAACTAATTCTCACGATTGTATCTATGAAGAATAAAAAGTAGTCAGGAATAAATCTAGAAGTGTTGTACTCATTACAGTTCTATTCATGTATACCTGTAACCCTTGTGCAATTATTAATGTTTCAGCAGTGTACTAAAATATCTCAGTTAAAATTCCTAAAACCAGTGTGCTGTAACAGAATTAACCCTGTTTCTGAAAGTAATCTGTTAAATGTTATCTAGAAAGGAAGACTTATTTTAACAGCGATTTTATGCAGAAGTAGTAAAATGGGATTTATTTGCAGGTTGTGAAGAGTAAAGTATCATGCGAGCTCTTATCAAGAACTTCGGAGAAACTAAAGATTAGGCCCAGTGAGACCCATTGTAAACACCTGTGTAGAAAGTGGTACTATAGTCTAATAAGCTAGTCTTTTAAAAATAGCTTGGCCAATTAGGCTAATTATGAATAATTTAGGATAATTATCTCACTGGATAGAACTTTCTATTTTCAACTCTGTTGTAATGAAACGAGTTTTAGCGTGTGACCTTTCCACATTTAGCCTGAGTATCATAACGAGTAGATACAACTAGACCTAGACCCACACGATTGTAGTTAGGCAATGATTTCGTGTGATACGATCATTCAATCATTGATGTAGACCACGAACACGAAGAGCTTTGGTCTAGTAATTAAAGAACTTGTACCGCTTTTTTTTCTCCTTTTTTCTCTCTGTTTCCTTTTTAATTTTTTCTTTATTTCGATACAAAACGAGAAAATTCTTTTAATGTTGAAAGTCCATGCCACCCTCCTTCCTCGACAGCCATGCCATTTATCACTACACCAAAGCATTCCGACAATTCTGATCACGAGCCCTAATTAGGCTTACCATACTCAAACAGTAGTCTAGAAAAGTGTTTCCAAGAACACGCAATTCAGCTTTTTACAGTATTAACACAACGTACTAGATTTTTTCTTCAACGTTCTGTCTCTCGTTATGTTACTCTACACCCCTCCTTCTTTGCTCTATTGTTATTTCATTTAAGCTCCTCCTCTTTCCAAACCTCTGGAGTTTCTATCGTGAAATAGTCCACCCTGACTCCACTTGTGTAATATCGAACTTAAACACGAATGATTGGATTTGAAATGGACTCAAGAAATAAATAGGAAATCCGCTAACTCGGTAATAGGATTTCGAGAAGTACAAATTGTGAAATTACAGACGGCTGTTAGGCTGGTGGAAAACGCTTTTTTTAACTTATAAAAAATGTGAAAGTTTTCTCTGATGCGTGAGCCGTTAAAATTGATCTTTTTTTTTTTTTTTTCAGAGAGTGTCAGGAAGATTATTGTAGACCTGCATGATAGTTAATCAGGAAATTCGCTACAAATCACCGAAGTTTTTAATGGAAATCGTAGTACATAATTCAACTTTTTGATAGGATTACTTTTTAAATAAACGGAAGTTCAATTCGATTGTTCGGTTTTGTATGCTTCTTGTTTTTTTTTGCAAAATGCATTAAGGATTCCTTCAACGTCAGTTCCGCCCTCTAGATGTTCAAGTTGCTCACCTATTTTAGTCTAGTCCTCCCTGTTGGTACAGCTATTATCAAATAGTCTACTGACGAGAAGTACAAAAACACAAGACTCACATAAAATCAAGAGAGCTTTGGACAAACGTATGGATATTTGTACATTAATATTTCGTCATGGTGTTTATTCATGTTGTTTCGTCACGATCTTTATACTCTGATAATTTGTCGCGGTATTTATACTATAGTATTTTTTCACAGTGCAAATCTGATATTTTATCATGATATTTATAGGCTGATATTTTTTCACGGTGCTTCATACTGTATTACCCTCACAATGGGACAGTTGTATGTCTGAGAACTTACACTACTAAAAACCGGATAGCCCTTGTGTAACTTTTTGCATTAAAAAAATCCAGAAACAAACAAACAAACCTACTTTACTGTTTTTATACTTTAATCACAAACGAAATACGAACACATTTTTAACCACTCAACTCTTTCGTTAGAAAATATTTTTCTTTCTCAAACAGATGTCCCCTTCATTGGCTCAGCGATATGTCTGCGGACTTACACGCTAAAATACGGGTTTCGAAACCCATGGTGGGCAGAGCACAGAAGCCCATTGTGTAGCTTTGTGCTTAATTCCGAAAAAACAAAACTCAAAAAGATATATTTTGATAGTAGTTTCAGTATATTTTACGTATCATAAGTTGTTTTTTGTATTATTGTGACACAATGAGTACCTTAAGCAAATACGTAACATATTAAAATTTTTAATTTGATATCTGTAACATATCGTATTAAACTTGATACCGAGCGAGGTATTTTCTATTATAATAAAGGTGACCTCATTACGTAACATAGTTGTATGTGCTCCTACTTAACTGGGCTGGACGTGGTCTGTTGGTTATTGTTTTGGGCTGACGATTGGGAGGTTGAAAGCTGCCCCCCGCTAGTACAGCGGTATGTCTCCGGATTTACAACGCTAAAATCAGCGGTTCGATTCCCCTCGGTGGGCTGAGTAGATAGCCCGCTGTGGCTTTGCTATAAGAAAAATACAGTGGTTGAAAGCTGAAACTGTGACACCGCCGGAGAAATTCTACTTTTCTCGCTGTAGGTTCATTATTACAGTAACAGATGATCTCGGTCTTCCGTATCGTCAGAAACTGGACATAACACTTTGGCTACAAGTACTGCTTTCTGGTCAGTAGTGGGAAATTGGGGACAAGTATATCTGAACTAGTCGAGTAGCCTAAGTACTCATAAGGTGACTGTGAGCTTAAAAATACCTATATTTAATTAGCTTTGTTACCAGTATTAAGCTATTTTATGATTTTCATTCTCTCTAACATCTGTTATACGTAAAAACAGTATTCGGCTTAATAGCCTATTTAATTTATTACTCGCCTCAGAAGTTTCTTGTCGGTTAACAAGCAGAGATGGAACGATTCCAAGGACGAAATATAACATTTCCAACTAATTGCATTTCTACTGATGGACAGATATCCAACAGGATATATTCCGCGCTCTTTTACTGATACCAGACTATTAACCAATCGATTGTTTTTCAACTTTCACTAAATATCTGTTATTAAAACTTCTTTGAACGAAACGTGCTCTGAATTGATTAACTTAATATCGTTGACGCATCAAAGCCTTTGAATTCCACACACTCAAACAAAAAGAAAAACTTTGGGCGTGATTAATGTAGGTATGTAGGGTCAGATTACAAAACATACTTTTACAATATAATTATATAAGCTGACATACCAATAAATTTGATTCGGCTAAAACATTCAAAATACAACATAAAAAAGCTTCATTCAAATATTTCTACATGTTCTGGGAAAAAATATCAGATGTAAACAATATTGAGTGTTAGTATTGGATATGAGAAGTTACTGTGAAACTCTGTTAAAGTTTCTGTTTCTTTTCTCTCTCCGCATAGAAGAAACTTGATTTGCCCGACACTAAATAACTGTCAAACTTATATATAAACAAATCTCTCAGTAGGAACTTTATACAATAAGAAACCAAAAAATTATCTGTGAAAATTGAAACTAGTAAACTCTCTGAAGAAAAATAACTTTTCCTTATAGTGGTACAAATTAACCACATTTACATATGGTTAATAATCTTCAAGGTTAAAACAAAACTTGTGTAATGTATCTAATACATTCTCTCTTGACAGTGAAACAGTTAATTCAACTTTGAAAAAAAAAATCCACTTTTAATCAGATCTAAGTTATTCGTAGTTTCCAAATCAGGAGTCCACCTCGATCCATACTAATATTTTTTTCAGTATGAAAGAGTCCATCTTAACTGATTCTTAAACATTTCCACTTTAATAACAGGAAGTCTACTTGTACTATGTTCGTGCACTCTTATTCACCCTAGACGTAGTTAACTTTGTTCATGATTTGTTAGGTTTGACTTAACTCGTATTAATTTCATTTTGCGAAATCTCACGCATTTACTCAATGTAGAGTAAGTCCACTTATAAGAATCATAAGTTTTTACTTGCCTACAGGAATTCCATCTTGAAAAAAGAGGGGCACTCAGTGGAGGACACGCCTCCACTGCACCTAGCGTTGATCATATTTGTCTACATGAGGTCACACAGGAAATACAGCTTGAGTAAATCAAAATAAATTTACTTATACTAGAAAAACGTAAACCCTGACTCAAACTTGTAAGTTTCTATTCAGCTTTTATTGATCCTGTCTCGGGCACGCGAAAATCATTTTAATTAACACTGAAAATATTTTACTCAGGTGTGAAAAAGTTTAATTCAACAAAAACTTGGATGATTGTACTAGGTATGAGAAAGTTTAATTCGACCAAAACCTGTATGATTCTATTAGATGTGAGAAAGTGTAATTCAACCCAAACCTGGACGATTCTATTAGGTGTCAGAAATCCTAATTCAACCAAAACTTAAATTAATCTGTTAGATGTAAGAAAGTGTGATTCTATCAAAATTTGGGTGATTTTAATAATTTGACGAATGTGTAGATTATTTTATCCAGGTTACAAAAGATCTAATTTGACAAACACCTGGTTAAGTTTATTTGAACTGAAGAAGATCTACTCCGACCAACATCCGAGTGATTCTACTCAGGCAAGAGAAATCCATTTCAACCATAATTTTGATACTTTAAATCTGTTCACATGCCTAAAGTTGTTGATGCTCAATTAATAATGTAGCATTTGTGACAACACATGATAATTAAAACTGCATATGACTTCTTTAATTGGATGAAAGCAAAATTGGTCAAAATACTTTTTACTGACGTCTTTTTTTTAAATGATAAATGGTCTTATTACAATGGCATGAATTGTTTTGTGCTGATTACTATTGCATAGAATATTAAAATGAAAGATGTAAAAACTGAGATTTGTCTTTTTAAACATGATTTGTAAGGTGTATTTTCGAGACCAGTGAATGTAGGGTAGAATGCTGACCAATCATTCATTGTAATTTAATCTATTTATTTTTATGAAAATCGGATGTGCAAACTATTGAGAGTAAAATTTCTTTGAAAACGATCTTCTCAAATGACAGATAAAATATTGATTTAATGTCTATAATAGGACGATTAAGGTGGTTGTGCAAAAATACCAGGTCTATTAATTTACCACTTTTCGACTACTTTCTACATTCAAACCATAATTGTAATTAATGAAGGTACTTTACGTGTGTCTAGTGATACCGCTGCTTGTTTCTTTCTTTCAGAATTTTTAACTGATGGACTGAAGAGAAGGCATCTACTCAACAGCGCCCACTGCCAACTCTTGAGATAGTGTCCTTAAACTAAAGGGTTTTTCAATGTCATTCTTGATAACGCGGTGGTGGAGAGCGTTTTTGCGACAATGGAATGCGAACCATCAACCTTCTAATTTACGGCTGTGCACACTAATCACTAGGCCACATCCGCACTTCTGGTAAAATGATAACTTACCATCTTAGATTTAACAAATATAAAAACTTGTAAGTGAAAAAAAACTGAAAACGTAAATGGTTAATAAACAAATCAGTGACTGCTTTCTCTATCACACCTCCCCACGTGAACTTTTATCTTCGTTAAAGAAGTTATCGTTTCCTCATTTCAATAAAAAAGTTGTTTGTAATTAAATACGAAATTACACAAGGGCTGTCTGTGCTCTGTCTACTACGGATATAGAAATCTGGTTTGTAGCAGTATAAGTTCGAAGACAAAATGCTGTGTAAGTGGGATGGAAAGGTCGGGTTGAGCATTTCAATCAAATGTCGGAGTAATCTTTTTATTTTTTGCTCCGAATGATAAAAAAGATGAAGTTATCGTAATTAGTCTCTTCATACGAAGTGTAAGTAAGAGTTAAGACTAACTTATTACGTTCAAACAACAAATCGTTATTTACATTAGGCTCCAACTAGAGACTCATAAATGACCACCCATTACCCTACTTTCCCAGAACGCTGGCTTTTCACTGGATGCGGAAATGCTGTCACTCTGTAAATTACCTCCTTAAGAGGCGACGTGTTGCATACTCCCTTCGTAGAACTATACGTTAGGAAGGTAATAATCCAGTGCCACATGTTTTCTAATGTCTTTTTACTTCTGTGAAGACTCAGACGGAGTCGATTTCCTGGGATATTTGTATTGTAATTGGTTTATATTTTACTCTGGAACTGTAAGTCATACTGTAATTTCATATGCACGTTGTTAATTATGCAGAAAGTTGAATTACTTTAGGGTGAAGAAGTTTCAAGAACCAAGAACTCTTTAAAAATGTATAGTTTACTGCAAAAACTATACCTGTTCACCAAATAAGACTGTACACGTGTTTCTCTTCCCAAATACGAATCATGTCAGCAGTTTTGCAAACATGTTTTTTTTTCTTCCCTAACATGAATCTTTTGGTATCTTTATAAACACGGTGTTTATCTGCCCAAATTAAATTATTCTGATTTCTGTTTATATTGTACATTTCATTTTTATATTAAGTTGTGTTGACCTCTGTTTCACATTGTTCATGTATTATTCCTCATGAAACATTGTTTATGTAGGTACTTTGGTAATTCTCTATAATTTTGTAAAGGAAAGAGCAGAACTTCAAACACCGACTTATGTTGAATTTTTTTTATTCTGGATATTCACGGTAACCAATAAAAAATGGCAGTAGAAAAAAAATGAAGACAGCTATTCAACATCACACACAGAAGGTAGATATTAAACAACATACTCAGAGGAAATATATTAAATAAACAACCATCTCTTAGGTTACTCTCATAAAGCATCTTTGTTTTTGTTTTTTAAGGAGGTAAGTCATGGGCTCTGGATCCAAAGTCCGACACGCTAATTATATGCCACAAGTATGGACGAAGCTAGGATCGATGTGTTTCTCTTACTTCAGTTTTTACTAAATTTTCATAATGACATTTTACATTTCTTTGTACATATAGCTATCACTATTTATCTTTCTGAATAATTAAAATGTTGCAGATATAGACTGTGTTCTTACTGTTACCTGTTCTTGATTAGGAAAGACAGATATTAACCAGATTAATAAAATATATTTTACAGTGGATGAAGAGTAAATGATTGACAGTGAATTTTCGAATAGGATGGTTAGAACTTTGGCCTACAATGTCCTTTGTAATGTCTGCCCGTCCATCTATCAGTTTGTCCATACATCCCACTAGATCAAATACTTCAAAAACTCTGTACGTAACATTTCAAGTTGATAGTTTACAATAATATATATTATTTTTATTTTAACTCAAAATAAGTTATGTACTGAGACCTCATAGCATGAATTATCAGTTTAACTTTCGCATTTTCTCTACTGACACAAACCATGCAAAATATTTTTTAAAACAAATTCTTTCGTCAGGGTCATAACAAGTGCGAGAGAAAACGAACAGCGTGAGAGTTTCTGCTGAGCAATTTATAAAGTTAGCAGGTCATTTGTCAGATAACGCCCTCTTGTGATCGTACGTGACTACTCCAAGACTTAATCTTTGTCGCCATCTTGATGGGACGAGTAAGCGTCATCACCTTTCACTTGACTTAGACATTGAGTGAGAGGTTTTGTTACTAAAGTGGAACTGTTGCTCTACCTGACGGCGACACATTTAATTCAACCTGCTTTTTGTTGTTTTTTTTGTGTGTTTTTTTCCGGTGATGTATCTCCAAGGGTTACTGCAATGACGTGTCGGATTTCCATTTAAAATTAAATGGATTTTTTGTCTCCATTGCAAAGAGGACCGAATGGTTTATGGAAGCTTCTAATTTAATTATTGACAAACGGCTTATCGCAACTTTTGACGTTCAACAATTACATCTTATGAATCTTGATATAAATTTGTTTGTTGTTTTTTGTTGTGTTTTTTTTTTGTTGTTGCAATAATTGTAATTGAATTTCTTGGTATCAATTTGGGCCGTGGTTAATATCGACGACTATCTAAAATATTCATGTACTTAAGAATCAAACATATTTTTTGATAACGTACACTCAACCCTTAAAACACATGAATCACTTTCAGATTGAAAAATCAATAATTTTTTATTTATTTAGTATCTTCGTGTTCAGTATTTTGAAGATTTTTTATGAAAAATGAAAACAATATTTAAATTAAAAAGTTTTATACACGGTTGTACAACGTAACCAATCCCCCAGTAGTACAGCTGTATGTCTTCGGCCTTACGATACTAGAAACAGGGTTTCGATACCCATGGTGAGCAGAACATGGATAGCTCATTGTGTAGCTTTGTTCTTAAATACAAACAATCACAGTCTATTGTTCGTGACTAATACAGATAGAAACAGGGTTTCAAAACTCGTGGTGAGTGGAGCATATATACTCCACTGTGTAGCTTTGTGCTTAATTCCAAACAAACAACTTATTTAGATTTTCTTACCAGCCTTTTGGTAAACTGGAAAGAAAACAAACAAACCAGAGTTTAGGTTTTTGTCAGATGTGTGAATAATATTTGACACCCGAACTTTCGTTATTTAAAGATTAGGCATGACATTTCGTGAACTACATTTTGGTAGCAACTGATCAAAAATGTATATTTTCTTGAAAAACAAAATATCCGGAAAAGATAAGAAAAGAGAAATTCTAAGTAATCAAGCTAAAGAACGACGAATAAAATAAAATTCCTTTTGGAAAGCGAAGATATTACAATCCTTTAGTTGAATTCGAAATTTCCGACTTAAAACGCTAAAATCCGAGGTTGATATTCTCTCGGTGGACAGCGCAGATGATTGTGTAGCTTTGAGCTAAACTGTTTAGCTGTACTCTGTACTTTGTGTCAAACAATTCAGATTTGATAAAAAAAAATTCCTGTTGTTTAGTTGTACTCTACAGATTGTATCAAACAATTCAGATTTGATAAAAAACATTTACAGTCGTTTCTCAACCCAAACTAGCCGTTTCTACATATAAATCGTTTAGTTATACTTTACATTGTGTGAAACAATTTATATTTGATAACAAACGTACAGTCGTTTAGTTGTGCTCAACATATTGTGTCAAACAATGTAGGTTTTCAGATATTATGAAAAACTATAACAGCATATAAATATGCTAGAAACAATGGACTATTTCATCGTTAAAAGTGTAATATGTGAAATAAATTGTACCCAGTCTGATGATAAATACATCACTGAAAGCGGTCGTCCAATACATGAGCTTCATAGGGAACATATCCTAGCCACCGCGAATTTTGATTCTAAAACCACTGTCATACAATTTTTAACAAAACGTGCAATTGATAAAACACTAACATTAAACTCGTACTAAAATGTCATAGTTTTGTTGATCGTAAACGTAAACTGTTTATCTTATTAAACTCAAATAAGCAGAAATAACTCTTAGCCTTTGTAATTAATGTTTTTGTGTGTTTTTACTACATTTGTTCATTAGTTTGCAATTTTCTTTCTATTATTTTTCTAGTTCCTTTCATGAACGAGAGATAAATGTGAGATTTCCATTGTTTGTTAATTTCTAATTGTTGTATATGTCGTTCTCAGTTTTCAGTTTATATGTAAAAATTAAAGAATAGGTTGAACAATTGCTAAGTTTTATATACTTTTAAATTTTTATTTAAAGAAAAGTGTCGTTTCAAGCAAGCTTTATTCGTCAGATCTAAATGTTTTAACTAGATTTGTTTTCTTATCAGTTTATATATGACGAAGTAAGCCTTGAGAAAGGCGTAAGTCGAAACGTCAAGTTCAAGTGATTTTCCTTTTCTAAAAGTACAAATTCGTTTAAATGTGCTTACCAAAACCTGTGGATCCAACAAGCGCGTTTCGTTACCGCACACAAAAAGGTAGGAAATAAAACTCTCTCTGCATTAGGGGGCCGTGTGTGTATTATAAGAGTGATAGTCGAATCAGACAAGATTAGGCCAAGAGTTTGTCTAGTGGGTGTTGCTGATTACCACCTTGCTCTATCTATTTACCAGTTCAAAATTAAGGATAGCTAGCGCAGATAACCCTTAAGTACTTTACGCGAATATCTGAAATACCTTTACCAGTTGCTTGAAGGTCATCATTTCCATTGTAAATTATTTGCACATGATATAGGTTTTTTCTCAAGTGCCAGTGTGGGATTTAATGATTTAAAGATCGTGATCCGAATATTTATGTTCTGCGTCAGCTTTCCGCAAAAATATGAAGGTGCGTTATAACAGTGGCGGTTAAATTGTATTACTCGGTCAGAAAAGAGTTGTTGTACAATACTAGGTGGTGGGTACAACTGAGTAGCTGTCTTCTCTCTAATTTCTCAGTTTATATTTAGCAACGAATAAGCACATGTGTAAAATTTTTCCCTCCGTTTTCTTTTAAACTTCTTATCTGAGCATAAACTCGAAACCATGGTCCATAAACAGTCAATAAAACAGTATTTTAAACGAGTTTCTTATTTTAACAGATTTTGTTAACCGTGTCGTTTATTAGCATCTAAGAATATATCTTTCCAACCATCAAACAACCATATATAAAGAAGTGTCGTTACAACCGTTCCACCTTTTTAAAACTTGCATGTTAATAACGTTAAGATGAAATTAAAGAAACTTCTAAGCTATATATCAAAGGAGTGAATTAAGATTGATTTTAAACTTACAGCCGAGGTGGAAGAAGCAATTTTTGTTTGCTCAAGATACTCAGAATAGTGTGCAAAGCATGCCAGTGTTGGGGGAGTCTAAGGACATGATCTCCAGAAAAGAAATATGTGCTGTAATATTGAATTTTGTGCTAATTTTACTAAAATTTACTGGAGATATTAATTATTTGCAAGGACTTACTTATGATTCGTAAAAATAGGTGTTCACTGGCTCTTATACTTCTCATAGATATAAGCAAGCACAATCATGTACACAAGTTACACTACTAATTTAATATGCACTATTATAGTTATTTATACATATTACTATAAATCTATCTATACACCTGGAAACAAGAACAAGTTTAAAAAGTCGTTGGTTTTGCTGCTGCCCTTTATACCGGTTCTACTTTGTGAAGTATGTGTAACTCAAATAAATGAAGAAAGTCCACAACATGTGTATTTTCAACAGTGGTGTTTCCATGACAGTAAAAGCCTAGGTTTAAGTTCTTGACTATGTATTCAACTGTCGGTTGTAAATAATTGATGTATTCAATTGTTGATTGTGAACAATTGATGTATTCAACTGTCGGTTGTAAATAATTGATGTATTCAATTGTTGATTGTGAACAATTGATGTATTAAACTGTTGGTTTTGAACAGCTGAGATATTTACCTGTCGGTTGTGAACGGTTGTACAACATTACAATTTCTGTAATTAACGCAGTACGAAAGAAGAAACCATACCGAGCATAAAGACTGGATTAATAAACTAGTAATTGTAATAGGAGCTGCCATGATTCAGGCATGTAATATTCATCACTGTAAACCTGTTTCAGGCATGTAATCTTCATCACTGTAAACATATTTCATGAATATAATCTTGTGAAACAGTATTGTTGTTGAGCAGTCTTGTTAAAAGATACACTAACTTTTATCTTCTTCATTCTAACTTAGATCAATATTGTTGTCGAACTTTCTTAAGAAGAAGAACGTGATTTTGTCTTGTCCTGTCCTACAAATCGTTAGTGTTGTCTAATTGTTGTACGTCGTTTTATGCAATCTTTTCAAGCTTTGTGCCTTTATTTGATTTACTAACTAAAAATTTAAAAGATGAGATAACAATACATTTATCAGGGTTTATAGAACTGTTCCATCATGGCACCCACGTTTCTTTTGTTTTTTCCTCTTGATTTGTTTTACAGCTTAAGTTTATTTTTACATCGACTGAAATCAAATTCTGACAAATTGTCAATAAAGTTAAACTCGAAAATTAAAAAAAAATCATACAATTTGGAAGTTTTCGAAAATGTGGTGTCAAAATAAGTTAAAAATAATATATATAATATTTATAAAGGCATTCCTTAATATCACTAATATATTTACTCTTTTTCACTACACTTTTTTATAAAACTTTACCACATTCTGCAACATAGATTGATTACAACGGGATGGAATATTTAAAACAACAATGTTAGAATGTTTCATTGAAGAAAGTTTAAGTCGTAAACCCCAAATCCTATATTGACGTTTATGATGATTTTATGCGGATTTATTAAGAAACTTTTACGAGGCTGTCGTTCTCGGTATGATAACCCAGCAAGATTTCACATTTGACATTTCTTTTTTTGGCAACATGCCAGTAAAGTAGGTTAAAGTGGGCCTAATTAAAATTCAAATATCTAAATTGCTTGTTGAGCGTATCGAAACTTTATTTTGGAATAAATCTAATTGGATGACGCACCATTCTTCATCGAATCCTGATAAAGATCGTGGATCAAAAATACTTAGAAAGAGCTGTAGAACGTCTTGGATCAATGCCGATCTGCAACACTAGCTCCGCCCTCATTGTGCACGTAACAACTAGATTAACTCTAAGTATAGACATATTCATAGACTCACGCTTTTTGTAAGCGTTGCCATAGTGACCAGCCCCTCCCTTGTCCTATCGTTCTTTATCCATTCTTTTGAACACTGTGCATCGTTAAGACTGAATAACCAGTCTAGCTAAGTTGCGCTGGCTATCGAGGGGAAGGTCGAGATATAATCAGTGGACCATCAACGAACGCTCAACTCCTCCTTTCTTCGAGCGAAACGACCATTTAATGAGTTGGAAGAGCGATTTACTGAGCATATTTAGGTAACGTGATACGCTCAGACGTTGTGCTAGCTTTCCATATTAAACAACAACATTACGTTTGCCACGTGTTATCAACGTTTCATAGAGAAACACACGTAGGAAATATCCTATATGTCCTTCACCATGTGTGAATTCACACATTAATCTGAAGAAATGTACCTAATGATGTTTTCACACAAAACATCCACGGACTAGTTGATTGAAAACATTTTACCAAACGCAATAAATGGCTCATCGTGTTTAATTAGGAAGTCAAATTAAAGAAATCTGTAACACATAACATCATTAATTTGAGGCTGTCTCTTTATTGCTGTGTCAGTTATTCTCACATACATATAACTTGGTTTTATGTTTTAATTTGACTCTGTCTCTTTACTGCTGTGTCAGTTACTCTCACATACATATAACTTGGTTTTATGTTTTACTTTGAGACTGTCTCTTTACTGTTGTGTAAGTCACTCTCACATACAAATAACTCGGTTTTATGTTTTAATTTGAAATTTTCTAATTTGTCCAGCAGTGACAAAACTATGTTGTTTTAACTAGTGGATATTTAATCACATCTTATTAGTTTAAAGTACATTCGTAAGTCTGGTGTTATTGGTTTAAACAGTGCATTTATTATTCAGATCTTATTGGTATAAACAATCGATTTGTTAGTCAAATCTTATTGGGTTAAGCAATGGATTTATTACTCAGATCTTATTGGTTTGAACAATGGATTCGTAAGTCAGATCTTATTGGTTTAAACAATGGATTTGTTAGATCGTATTTGTTTAAGCACTGGATTTATTACTCAAATCTTATTTGTTGAAACAATCGGTTTGTTATTCAGATCTCATTGGTTAACACAATGAATTTGTTATTCAGATCCTATTGGTTTAAACAATGAATTTGTTATTCGTATCTTATTGGTCTGAATTGAATTTATTACTCAGATCTTATTGGTTTAAGCAGTAGGTTAGTTATTGAGATCGTTTTGGTTTAAACAGTGGATTTGTTATTCAGATCTTATTGGTTAACACAATGGATTTGTTATTTAGAACTTATTGGTTTAAATAGTGGATTTATTACTCAGATGTTATTGATTTAAACAATAAATTTGTTATTCAGATCTTACTGGTTTAAACAATGGATTTGTTAGTCAGATCTTATTGGTTTAAACAATTGTGTTTGTCAGATCGAATTGGTTTAAACAGTGGATTTATTACTTAGGTGTAATTGGTTTAAACAATAGGTTTGCTATTCAGATTATAATGGTTTAAACAATGGATTTGTTATTCGGATCTTATTGATTTAAACTGAATTTATTTCTCAGATCTTATTGGTTTAAACAATGGATGTGTTAGTCAGATGGAATTGGTTTAAACAATGGATTTATTACTCAGATGTTATTGGCTTAAAGAATAGGTTTGTTATTCAGATCATAGTGGTTTAAACAATGGATTTGTAATTCGGATCTTATTGGTTTAAACTGAATTTATTTCTCAGATCTTATTGGTTTAAACTGAATTTATTTCTCAGATCTTATTGGTTTAAGATAAGGTTAGTTATTGATATTGTATTGGTTTAAACAATGGATCTGTTAGTCAAATCTTATTGGTTTAAACAAAGGATTTATTACTTAGACCTTATTGGTTTAAATAATATGTTTGTTATTGAGTTCATATTGTTTAAACAATGATTTTGTCAGTTAGATTTTAATGGTTAAAACAATGGATTTGTTAGTCAGATCGTATTGGTTTCAGCAATGGATTTATTACTCAGACCTTATTGTTTAAACAATAGGTTTGTTATTCAGATCTTACTGGTTTGCACAATGGATTTGGTATTCAGATCCTATTGATTTAAACAATGGATTTGTTATTCAGACCTTATAGGTTTAAACTGAAGTTATTAATCAGATTATATTGGTTTAAGCAATAGGTTAGTTATTGAGATCATATTGGTTTAAACAATGGATTTATTAGTAAAATCTTATTGGTTTAAAGAATGGGTGTGTTCGTCATATCTTATTGGTTTAAACAACGGATTTATTACTCAGATCTTATTGGTTCAAACAATGGATTTGTTATTCGGATCTTATTTGTTTAAACAATGAATTTGTTAGTCAGACCTTACTGTTTTAAATATTGGATTTATTATTAGTTAGTTATTGAGATCGATTTGGTTTAAACAGTGTATTTGTTAGTCAGATCTTATTGGTTTAAAAATGGATGTGTTAGACAGATCTTTTGTTTAAACAATGGATTTGTCATTCAGATCCTATTGGTTCAAGCAATGGATTTGTTATTTAGATCTTATTGGTTTAAGTAGTGGATTCATTACTCAGATGTTATTGATTTAAACAATAAGTTTGTTATTCAGATCTTATTGGTTTAAACAATGGATGTGTTAATCAGATCTTATTGGTTGAAACTGAATTTATTTCTCAGGTCTTATTGGTTTAAGCAATAGGTTAGTTATAGAGATCGTATTGGTGTATACAATGCATTTGTTAGTCAGATCTTATTCGTTTAAACAATCGATATATTATTCTGATACCTTTGGTTTAAACAATGGACTTATTACTTAGATCTTATTCGTTTAAGTAGTAGATTTATTACTCAGATCTTATTCGCTTAAACAATAAATTTGTTATTCAGATCTTTTTGGTTTAAACTGAATTCATTTCTCAGATCTTATTGGTTTAAACAATGGATTTGTTAGTCAGACCTTATAGGTTTAAACTGAAGTTATTAATCAGATTATATTGGTTTAAGCAATAGGTTAGTTATTGAGATCATATTGGTTTAAACAATGGATTTATTAGTAAAATCTTATTGGTTTAAAGAATGGGTGTGTTCGTCATATCTTATTGGTTTAAACAACGGATTTATTACTCAGATCTTATTGATTATAACAATAAGTTTGTTATTTAGATCTTATTGGTTCAAACAATGGATTTGTTATTCGGATCTTATTTGTTTAAACAATGAATTTGTTAGTCAGACCTTACTGTTTTAAATATTGGATTTATTATTAGTTAGTTATTGAGATCGATTTGGTTTAAACAGTGTATTTGTTAGTGTTACGTATTTTTTATGTTTTAAGTTCTTCGTAGATTAAACGCAACAGAAAAACACAGATAACAGCTTGTATAATTTATTATGCTAAACTGTTAACAAATATAACAGATATAACATAAATTGTATAATAACAGTGACAGATATTAAGTTACGACATTCGAAATTAATTACAAAACAAAATTATATTAATTTCAAACTTCAGAATAAATCACAATACAAAACGGTACAGGCCTGTATCTAATGTAATGATCTAAAATTAAAGTCTCAAATTCCTGTCTAGGGTGTGAATTTGGTCCCACGAAGTAATTCCGAAACAGTTCACAGTTCAATAAATTCGCCGTCTCTCAGCACAAGCAGTAATTCAGATGTATCGTAGAGATTGACGGAATAAAATCACAGCTTCCGTAGATCTAACTTCAATCACAAAACCAAGTTGAATATTCACAGCAAACACTTAATCTTTCTCAAATAACTAACTCTCTCTTTTTTTTAAATAAAAACTGATGACTGAATCCCTCACTTGTTCTTCGAATAAAACTAATGACTGACTCCATTTTCTTTTTTCGAATAAAAACTGAGGACTGTATCTGTCTCTTGTCACCGTCTTTTATACCGATAGGCCTATTTCTCGAACAATCTTGCAATTTCTATACAACTCCAGAGCTATCCACGCATATCCGTTCTTGCACGAGACTACACGTCTAGACAGGAAGTCACCAGCACTCATTTACATACATGTGATTGGTCTACTTAATTCGAGAAAGTTCTAAAATGTTACCCTAAATAAATAACATATTTTAGTTTAAACTTCGAAACAATAATATCAATATGGAAAAATGAATAATATAAATGAAAATTCAAACACAACACGACATGTTGTCGTTTACAAAATATTTACACATATACATAACAGTTAGTCAGATCTTATTGGTTTAAAAATGGATGTGTTAGACAGATCTTTTGTTTAAACAATGGATTTGTTTTTCAGATCCTATTGGTTCAAGCAATGGATTTGTTATTTAGATCTTATTGGTTTAAGTAGTGGATTCATTACTCAGATGTTATTGATTTAAACAATAAGTTTGTTATTCAGATCTTATTGGTTTAAACAATGGATGTGTTAATCAGATCTTATTGGTTGAAACTGAATTTATTTCTCAGGTCTTATTGGTTTAAGCAATAGGTTAGTTATAGAGATCGTATTGGTGTATACAATGCATTTGTTAGTCAGATCTTATTCGTTTAAACAATCGATATATTATTCTGATACCTTTGGTTTAAACAATGGACTTATTACTCAGATCTTATTCGCTTAAACAATAAATTTGTTATTCAGATCTTTTTGGTTTAAACTGAATTCATTCCTCAGATCTTATTGGTTTAAGCATTAGGTTTGTTGTTGAGTTCATATTGGTTTAAACAATGGATTTTTAGTGAGATTTTATTGGATAAAACAATGGATTTGTTAGTCTGATCTTATTGGTGTAAGCAATGGATTTATTACTCAAAACGTATTGGTTTAAGCAACAGGTTAGTTATTGAAATCGTGTTGATTTACTCAATGGATTTGTTATTTAGATCTTGTTGGTTTAAGTAGTGGATTCATTACTAAGATATTGATGTAAACAATAATTTTGTCATTCTGATTTTATTGGTTTAAACAATTGATTTGTTAGTCAGATCTTGTTCGTTTAAATAGTGTATTTCTTTCTCAGACATTATTGATTTAAACACTATTTAGTCAGTTCCTATTGGTTTAAACAATGGATGTGTTAGTCAGATCGAATTGGTTTGAACAACCGATTTATTACTCAGGCCGTATTGGTTTAAACAATTGGTTTGCTATTGAGTTGATATTGGTTTAAACAACGAAATTGTTATTCAGATTTTATTAATTAAAACAATGAATTTGTTAGTCAGATCTTTTTGGTTTAAACTGAGTTTTATTTCTCAAATCTTATTGGTTGAAGCAATAGGTTAGTGTTTGAGATCGTTTTGGTTTAAAAAATGGATTTGTTATTCAGATCTCATCGGTTTACACAATAAATTTGTTATTTAGATCATAATGGTTTAAACATTGGATTTGTTTTTCGGATTTTTTTGGCTTAAACTGAATTTATTTCTCAGATGTTATTGGTTTAAGATACAGGTTAGTTATTGGTATTATATTAGTTTAAACAATAGGTTTGTTATCGAGTTGATATTGGTTAAAACAATGGAATTGTTATTCAGATTTTATTGGTTAAAACAATAGAGTTGTTAATGAGAACTTATTCGTTGAAACAATAGGTTTGTTAATGAAGTCATATTGGTTTAAACAATGGATTTTATCAGATTTTATTGATTAAAACAATGTATTTGTTAGTCATAGCTTATTGGTGTAAGCAATGGATTTATTACTCAGATCTTGTTGGTTTAAACTATGGATTTATTAGTCAGATCTTATTGGTTTAAACAATGAATTTGTTAGTCAGATCGTATTGGTTTGAGCAATGGATTTATTACTCAGATTTTATTGGTTTAAAAATAGTTTTATTACTTAGATCTTTTTCGTTCAAGTAGTGGATTTATAACTCAGACCTTATTGGTTTAAACAATAGATTTGTTATTCAAATCTTATTGGTTTAAGCAATAGGTTAGTTATTGAGATCGTTTTGGTTTAAACAGTGTATTTGTTAGTCAGATCTTTTTTGTTTAAACATTGTATTTGTTATTCACATCCTATTGGTTTACACAATGGATTTGTTATTTAGATCGTATTGGTTTAAGTAGTGGATTTACAAATCAGATCTTATTGATTTAAACAATAAGTTTGTTATTCAGATCTTCTTGGTTTAAACAATGGATTTGTTAGTCAGACCTTATAGGTTTAAGTAGTAGATTTATTACTCAGATCTTTTTGGTTTAATCAATTGATTTCTTATTAAGATTTTATTGGTGTAAACAATGGATTTATTACTCAGTTCATACTTGTTTAAACAATAAGTTTGTTTGTCAGACCTTATTGGTTTAAATAGTGGATTTATTATTCACATCTTATTGATTTAAACAATAAGTTTGTTATTCATATCTTATTGGTTTAAACAATGGATTTGTTAGTGAGATTTTATTGGTTTGAACATTGGATCTGTTAGTCAGAACTTATTTGTTAAAACAATGGATTTATTGCTCAGACCTTATTGCTTTAAACAATAGGTTTGTTATTTAGATCTTATTGGATTAAAGAATGGATTTCTTAGTTAGATTTTATTGGTTTAAAGAATGGATGTCTTAGTGAGATCGAACTGGTTTCAACAATATCTTTGTTATTCAGATCTTAGTGGTTTAAACAATGGATTTGTTATTTGGATCTTATTGCTTTAAAGGATGAAATTGTTATTCAGATCGTATTGCTGTAAACAGTGGATTTTTCAGTTAGATGTTATTGGTTTAAACAATGGGTTTGTTAATCACGTTTTATTGGTTTAAACAATGGATTTGCTAGTCAAATGATATTGTTTTAAACAGTGTATTTGTTAGCCAGGTCTTACTGGTTTAAACAATGGATTTGCTTGTCAGATCGTGTTGGTTTAAGCAATGGATTTATTACTTAGATCTTATTTGTTTAAGTAGTAGATTTATTTTTCAGATCTTATTGGCTTAAATAATAGGTTTATTATTCAGATGTTATCGGTTTTAACAATTAATTTGTTCTTCAGATCTTATTGATTTAAATAATGGATTATTACTCAGATCATACTGGTTAAAACAATAGGTTTGTTATTCCGATAATAGTAGTTTAAACAATGGATTTGTTATTCGGATCTTATTGGTTTAAACTGAATTTTTACTCAGATCTTATTGGTTTAAGCACTTGGTTAGTTATTGAGATCATATTGGTTTAAACAATGGGTGTGTTCGTCATATCTTATTGGTTTACACAACGGATTTATTACTCATTTCTTATTAGTTTAAACAATGAATTTATTACTCATTTCTTATTAGTTTAAACAATGAATTTATTACTCAGTTCTTATTGATTTAAACAATATGTTTGTTATTCAAATCTTATTGGTTACAACTATAGTTTTGTTATTCAGATCTTATTTGTTTAAACAATGGATTTTTTTTTATTCAGATCTGATTGGTTATTACAGTGGATGTGTTAGTCAGATCTTATTGGTTTAAACAATCGCTTTATTACTCAGATATTATTAGTTTAAACAATATGTTTCTTTTTTAGATCTTATTGGTTTAAACAGTGGATTTGTTATTCAGATATTATTGGTTTAAACAGTGGATTTGTTATTCAGATCTTATTGGTTTAAACAAAGGATTTGTTATTCAGATCTTATTGGTTTAAACAACAGATTTGTTATTCAGATCTTATTGGTTTAAACAACGGATTTGTTATTCAGATCTTATTGTTTTATTGTTTGTTTGTTTTGGAATTTCGCACAAAGCTACTCGAGGGCTATCTGTGCTAGCCGTCCCTAATTACTGTTTTACTCGGATCTTATTGGTTTAAACAGTGGATATGTTAGAACTGTTCTTTTTGATTAGTAGATATATTAGATAGAGCCTTCTTACATTTATACGTCTTATTATAATTTTATTGTATAATTGGTGGATTAGTGAATCATAACTTTATCTTTATAATCTGTGTATTTTTTGTTAGAATTTTATTGGTTTAAACGATGTAATTATTAAATTGGATCTTGTTGTTAGCGCACAAAAGATAATCTAAGTGAAATTTGAAGTTTGTACATCTATATATTTGCTATGTCATTTCGTACATAGATTAAGTCACTTTTCTGACCATAATTCCCGTGAAAGGCACTCTCGCATTTTTAAATCAATTTACTTTATCATAGTATACTTTGAATTTCAATTACAGTTTTCCCTTTTTTACAGTTTTAGCAGAAGTTAACGTTTTAATTGTGCATTTCAATTTCACGAACAGTACTCTGTTAACGAGTTAGTTTTCACCGTATTATAATTTCAACATCAATTACAATTTTCTAAGCGATGAATAGAAAAACTAAATTATGCTTTAAAATTTTTATTCGAGTGGAAATAAACCAAACAGAGCACAAGAAACTTCAACATTTAAACTAATCTTAGAAAATCGACGTCGCCTAGGAAACCTGAATAGGAACAAAAGAAAAATTCGGTGGCATACTTAATTAAAGATGTATAACAATAGAAATCGGAGCTACACAATATACTATGTATACTCTGTCCTCCACGAGTATCAAAACCCGATTTCTAGCGTTATAAGGTTGCAGACTCTCCGCTGAATCACGTAGTGACTTGAGCATAAAGATAAATAATGCTGCAAACCGTAACATGAGGTGTCTAGTGTCCTACTTCTGTAGATAGAGCTTAAGTTATGTTTTCTAGGCTTGTCGGAGTGAGTCGAACAAATCAGAATGGAAACCAGAAGATGACAATATAACTGTTCAGTTTTATTGTGTATGCTGTTATGGAAAAAAAGGAAGAAAGATACAAACACGGCTCACAATATAGTGTAAAACTCAGAACTGCTCCCTTCTCTGAAAAGACACCATTAATTTCACAAGTTAATCTTGATTACAAAGGTTTCTTTCAATAAAAAGCTATTATTGTTGTTTTTTCAACATTTGAATTGAAATAAAATATTCGGCATGTTTTATTTTTAAATAGATTAAACTACCAGGTCATACATCACTTTGGTTCAGGCACAGTCGTTCCTAACATTTAGATAATAACCAGTGGGAAGACAGATAGCCAACAGCGCCCGACGCCACGAGAGTTTTGTAACGAGACTGATTACGACTCTTATATCCCATTCACAGCTATAATTTAACGGGTAATCTTGCTATTCGACTAAAGAAACCCAATAGAAGGAACACTTCTAAATAAAGGGTGGCTCATGCAGATAGCCGTCGAAACATTTTGCACGAAATTCAACAAAGAAACACTGTGGTTATGGAATACATTCGATAAATATTTAAAAAAATTGTATTACTTTACTTCATTTACAATACACACATATATATATATATTTCCTGTGCCCCCTTCCGCCCAGCGGCAAACTTAAAAGCTTATACGTTTTCTAAACACTGGGGTTTGATTTCTTTGGTGAGCAAAATACAGACAGCCCACTGTGTAGTGCGAACAAAAGATATTGCAACCAAAAGATGTCTATCAAGCAGTAGAACAAAATCTTATAAGCAATGCCAATCGATATAACTTTTGGAAGACCCCTTGCGGATCATGAATAATCATATGGACTTATAATTTTAAAATCCAAGACTTGATTTCTCACAGTAGGCATATCAAATAGCTGGTAGTGGCTTCGCTGAAAAAAAAACAAACGCACGCTCATTAGTAAAAGCATAAAAACAATTATTATAAAAAACCACTAGGTGCCTTCAGCTCTCTCCACAGCCATGTGCGCTTTTTATCTCCTAATGACTACAATAATAGTAAACGTGAGATAACTTTAGTTTGGCTACTTACAGTTTGTTATACGTGTTCATCCACAGATGTTTAAACTGTGCTCTGTTTTCTTGTAACTTAACAGATGGCGCTATGAGCCAGTCAAATATTGCTCGTAAAAACAAAAATATCACTTTCAATATTTATTCGTATATTTTCGAGTTAACTTTTTAAAAAATGTATTGTTATTACAACATATCATATGTGTACTGTCTATAATTTAAATTATTTATGTGGGCTAGCTATTAAAGCATATTTCGTTGACTGTTACGAAGACCCGTTATTTTTGTCACTTGTCCGAACTTAATTTTCTTATGTGTTAGTAGATGGAGCCACAAAACAGATACCTGTTTTGATTAAAAATTCCTAGCAATTTGCTCTCAGATTACAATCTTTCTTAATTTTATGTTTCCATTTTGTGTTCATATAAGACAACCAAGTTTAACAACAACATTAAAAAAACGTTTACTAAGAACGTGATGTCTAGTACAAAAATATAAAATCCTTCATATCTACATTCTAGTTTCTACCTATCGGTTTTGATAGACTTCATTGGAAGAATTGGTAGAAATGAAACAGCACGTTAGGCATAATTTAACAAAATAGTTTATTTCCACACCAAACATACTCGCTCTTTCAACCGTGAGGGCGTTATAACGTTTCGGTCAATCTCACTATTATAAAAGAGTAGCCCAAGAGTTGGCGATGGGTGATGATAACTAGCTGCCTTCCCTCTTGTCTTACACAGCTAAATTAGGGACGGCTAGTGCAGATAGCCTTCGTGTAGCTTTGCGCGAAATTCAAAACAAACAAACAAAATCGATTACGAGGTTTGGTTGTTATCTTCAACTGTTCGTGAAGTTTATTTCACGAAAAAATCAACCTGACAACTTTTGCAACATAGAACTTTCCTCAAATTTAAGTTGTAAGAGCGTTCTGAGATCGAAAGTCTATTAGCAGCGTGACAAAAACGTATTAGAAGCCCACAAAGTCCTAGAAACCAAAACTTTACAAGCACCCAGCAAAAGCTGTTTTCTCATGAAAAGGAATTTAAAAATGCCTTTGATCTATTGTGAAGAAAACGTTTCAATTTGCTGTATCTCAGAATGGCTGATATAGATATTAACGCTTTTACTAATTAAGTAGAGAACAACATTTTGACCATTCTAGGTCATCTTCAGGTTAACAAAGAGAGAGTCTGGAACTAACTGTTACTGGGCACTTTTATAAAATACAATGCAACAACTGCCACGACTTCTATATTGGAGAAACAAGCAGAAAAATGGAAACTAGGTTCAAGAAACAAAAAACACCATCATACATTTCTTGAGTACTGCAAAACCAATAAACACAGCATAATCATAGAAAACACTCAGTGGGGAAACAAACACAAAACCAAACAAGTTTTACTTATACAACTAAAAGCAAAATTAAACCAATATAAAGGAACACCTCTATACCTATAGTAATTAATATGGCCCAGCATGGCCAGGTGGGTTAAGGCGTTCGACTGGTAATCTGAGGGTCACAGGTTCGAATCCCCGTCGTACCAAACATGTTCGCCCTTTTAGTCGTGGGGGCGTTATAATGTCACGGTCACTCACTATTCGATGGTAAAAGAATAGCCCAAGATTTAGTCTAACAAAGGCCGGCATGGCCAAGCCTGTTAAGGTGTACGAATCATAATCTCAGGGTCGCGGGTTTGCATCCCGGTCGCGCCAAAATGCTCGCCCTTTCAGCCGTGGGGGCGTTGTAATGTGACGATCAGTCCCATTATTCGTGGGAAAAAGAGTAGCCCAAGAGTTGGTGGTGGGTGGTGGTGACTAGCTGCCTTCCCTCTAGTCTTACACTGCTAAATTAGGAACCGATAGCCCTTGTGTAGCTTTGCGAGGAATTTACTAATAAACAAACTAATTAATAACATAACATCTGCAATCCCGTACCCATTTATATTCTCGTCCCTAAGACGTATGCCCCCACAACAGTCAGTTGAAAACTCTCTCTTTGTTTACCTGAAGATGACTTAGGAAGGTCGAAACGCTGTTCTGTACTTTATTAATGAAAATATTAGTACCAGTACCAACTGTTCTAAGATGCATTTTTATTTTAAGTGGGTTTCTCGTCATCAAGAGTTTCAGTTTATTATCTTTCTAATGCGTATTAAATAGAAAGTAATTAGTTTTAAAAATGTTAATCGCTATAAATCACCGACAAAGTTTACAGGATCAGTACATATATGTACGTATTTATGTGTAACAATGAAGGTAGTCATGGAAACGTAAAACAACACTTGTACAGAAGTCACGAACGACGACCAAAGCAACAAAATGGTGAAATTCATAATGGTATAAAACTATCTCAGAAATAAGGCCGAGCGCTATCCAGTGGTTAACATTACGGACGATGAAACTGATGTCCTGTACTAATGTCCAGTTACCATTTAAAACTCATGCTTCGTACTTTTGAGCCATGGTTAAGTTATAAGTGTGACAGTCAAATTCCACTATATGGCCTGACAAGAGTAGTAGTGTTGACTAGTTGCCTTTTTTTTTTCGTCTACCAATACCAGATTAAGGACAGTCAATGCAGCTAGACTTCGTGTAGCTTTGCGCAAAATCCAACAAATAAAACGAAACATGATACCAACGAAAAGTGAAAAATGTATACAATGCACTATTATTTGAGTTATTTGTTTTACATTTTGTTTTCAACGCACAGCACTAGAGTATTGTTCCAAGTTTCTTGTATTATTCTTCACGATTCTATAAAACATTTTGAACTTCTCAGCTTTTACATAAGCCTCTCAGCCTTACGAATGTGTACATCGGGAAGCAAAATAAATTAGGTAACATTTTCGTGCAGATGTCGAGAGGACTCTCGACCTACATTTACGTTAGAGGAAGACATCAGTTTCGCAAGTGAAAACATGTCTCACTGACCAGGTTTAAAATATATTTCCAAATTTAATTGGTGTGTTGTCTATAGTTGAGTTTTTTCCCATCCCAGAGGAAGGTATGCGGTGAGATTGTTCAATTGTGTCAGAAGCCAAAATATTTTTAGATTTGAAACTACATCTTAGTCAATCAAAACTAACACTCGCATCTGCAAAGTGCAAGAGAGCTACGGTTACGAACGCGAATCCTCACACTCATTTATCCTTTATATCAAAGTAACTGTCATGAAAGTGGAGACTATCTGGTACTGTTAGTAAGAAGGGTTAGAAGTTCACTAAAACTCGCCACCAACACCGCTGTTTTTTCAAGGGAAGTATACATATTTACAAGTCTATTAAAGTAGCTGTGAGAGACTTGCATCTTTGGCCTCCTGATACATGGCCAGGGAAAATGGAACCAACGCAACTATTATAAATTTCATATCTACAAGTGTATTAAAGAAGCTCTGTTGAACTGTTGCATCCTTGGTATACTGACGCGTGGGCAGAGAAAATGGAAGGAATTCAATCATAATAAACTACTTATCTACAAGCTCACTAAGATAGCTCTGTTGGACTGTTCATCTTTGGTCTGATGAAGCGTGCCCTTGGCTGATGTCTGAAAGAATCCGATCTCATAGAAACATGGCTGCTGTTCAGAGGAAACAGAGTATGATCACTTGAAATAATATTGTTGAATGTAATCATGATGTACAAAAAGTGTAAACGAATTTCCTTACCCAGAAGTCACTATTTTGTGGGAGCTTCGCGTACTGTGAAATTGGATGTTACTCTTGCCAGAGGTGAGAGTTAAGTTTAAGTACCATTTAAACATAGAAAACCTAAGAACACGTACAAACTGCTATTGTCGTTCGTCATTTGACTCAAAGACGAGAAGTCTTGACATGTTTAAACCGGCTTCGCTATTGACATGTGGCCAATTACAATGCACGGAAACTTTTTTGGTAACCGAAATTAATTAGTCGATGATAATGTTATAATTTCTGAAAAGTAACACCTCAACACAAATAATCATTGACAACACTAAATTCTCAGAGAAGGCTGTAGAGCTATCTGTGCTCTGTCCATCGTCGAAACCCGGTGTTTAGCGTCGTAAGTCCACTGGGGGGGGGCTTGTGAGTGATGTAAAAATACACCCCATTGTTATACAATGACAACAATGATTTCACAGAGGAGACTGTGGGTAAGACTCTTTCATTGCACAGTTATTATTGTTATACAATAACAGTACAATAGTCAAATATGTTAGTCCCGTAAAAGAAAGTAATATTACTAAAACAGTAATCCTGTCAAAACCAACTCACTTGTCAGAAAGCGATAATTTCATCAAAAAGATTAGCAACATCTGCTGGTTTATTTCTCTGGAAATTCCTCTCCGGGGGACTTATATATATAGCTTACCCCTCTATTAAGAGGCGCTACGGAGAGCTAAATCCTAAAAAGTATCCACATATGATGATGGCCTAGAAGTAGTTTGCGTGAACGCTGAACACAGAGTTCGCATCTGAATGTGTGTTTTTGGTTTCCCTCTCCTCGAAATACAAGGAAGAAGCGAAATTTTTGAAACTTACAACCCTATTAACAAGCTAACATGGTGAATGTGCTTAGATACCACAAGCTAGTGAACTAACAGGCTTTGTTTTAGAGCTAAGCATAAAATTAAGTATACAGCCATGCAATCTCCATAGACAAACATTGGCTGATGAATGGGTCGTACTGAAAAGCTCAGTTACTTTCAACGTGCCACTGTCATTGAATACCACCTTTCCAACAAGTCAGTTCGTCAAATTTCTGCCCTGCTAAAGCTGATCCGGTCAACTGCAAGTGCTGTTATTGTAAGTGGAAACGTCTAGGAGCAACAACAGTTCAGCGACGAAGCGGTAGGTTGTTGGTTGATTGATTTAGTGTTTTATGGCACAAAACAGCTGGGCTATCTGTGCCAAACGTCCAGTAAAAAGGTAAAAATAAATTAAATGTAGTAAAATACATAAAAGGGAATGAAGGTAAAACAAAACATTGCTGAAAAACAGAAAAAGTACAAAACCAATGCTGACAACTAGTCTACAATGTTAAGAGAAAAAGCAGACTAAGATAAGTTGTACAAGACTTTCTCTAGCATAATGGTAATAATCATACCCCGCCAGGAATACTAACAGGTAAGTACAAGAACCACCGTCAATCACCTGAAGTTGGCCTTTCCAGTCCTGGTTCCGGATTATTTAATGTTATGGCCAGTAACAAAAGGTAAAGCAATAAAAGTGTTAAAAGACATGTAGCAAAACTATAATAACAACTCGCCAGGTAGTTCAAACAACAGCGTTAGTCACCTGAAGTTGGCCTTTCCAATACTGGTGTCGAATTATTTAATGTTCTGGCCATTTTCCATTTTCAAATTGATCTAGAGAGATTGAGACTTTGAAAAGGGAACCACAATTAAAAAGGTGTAAGGAATAAATATCGAACATTTAAATGACATTAAAAAGATTAATGGCCATTAAAAAACCAAAAACTTTATCAAGGTGGACAGTGCAACCATCACCAATAACACTATCTATTGTTACAGACAAACCTTGGGACAAAACATGTTTGAAAGAGTTCCGTCGTTGAGAGTCGTAATGATGGCAAGAAAGTAAAATGTGGCTTTTTAGTTACACAAACTACATACTGGTGCACCTGTTCCAGATAAAATTAAAGGATAAGTTACAAAACTGTGGCCAATGCGTCACAGTTAGTCTAGTTAGAAAAACTTCCTTCTTCCAAACCTTACAGAAGCTAGACGGCCAAAGTCCAATATAGGGTTTTATTTGGAAAAGCTTGTTGTCGCGTTGCTCACTCCAAGTTGACTGCCATGCCAGTTGACACAGAGCCAAGCCTTAAATACAGGACCATAGTCCATGTATGGAATAGGCACCATGGTGATAGTACCAGAGCAGATAGATTTAGGTGCCTGTCTACAGGCTTGTTCCCGCGAATACCATGACCTGGTATCCAGAAAAACTGGATAGAAGTAGATGTTATTGACAAATGGGCCAGTCGGTTTTGAATATCAGCGAGAACAGGGTGTGAGCCAACATGAAGCGATACCAGGGCCGGTAGAGAAATAAGCGAGTGCAGTTGGAGTTCTGCATAGTTTCAATATGATCCAGGGCAAGAAACATGGCATACAATTCAGCAGTGATCATAGAAGCTGTAGAGGGGATTCTGCAACAAACCATGGCAGAGCCCACAAATTTACCTGATTTGGAACCATCCATATAAATTGGAATGGAAAGATTGTTCAGTAAATAAAAGACGGTACTTCCAATCGGGAGTATCTGCTTTTCTCTCATGACTTAAAGAAAAATCACATTTGGGGACTGTAATAAGCCATGGTGGGATGGACTGACCAGTGAATTCTGCAATGTTATCCAATGATAGACCAAATTCATCCAATTGAGCCTGGGTGCGAAGGCCAAAAGCAGCAATGTTAGATTGTCTGTTTTGAAAAAGTATAGCCCACTGAGGAAGGAAAATACATCCCCAGGTGGGATGCCTTGGTAAAGAACGGAGTTTCAAAGAATATAGTAAAGACAGTTGCAATCGGCGAAGATGCAGAGAAGGTTCATGAGATACTACGAATGAGTTTTGAACTGGAGAGGTGTGGAAAGCCCCAGTGCAGAGTCGTTCTTGATGATTTATAGGGTCCAGCATCTTTAAGGCCGAGGGTCTGGCAGAGCCATAGACCATAAATCCGTAGTCGAGTTTTGATCGAATAAGAGCACGATATATCTTTAACATAGAACATCGATCCGCTCCCCAACTGGTGCTAGAGAGGATACGGAAGATGTACAGTGCTTTTGTACATTTGACCCGTAGCTGCTTTAAGTGTGATATAAAGGTCAGCTTACGGTCAAAGATAAGCCCCAAGAACTTGGTCTCAGGGACCACTGGCAGCGAAATTTCACCAATACAGAGTTCAGAAACAGGGTGAATACCTCGTTGGCGCCAAAAGTGCATGCAAACAGTTTTAGAAAGAGAGAAATTAAAGCATAAGACATTGCAGCAACGCCAGGTTTTTTTCACCACTATACCCAAACACCAGCATCAGACACAATGTCCAGAACACCTATTGAAAACTTCCAACTCTTGTACGTGGTTGACTCTAGCCCAAGTGGACCAGCTGATTGACCCAAGGGCCGCCCGTTTACAGAAATTCAAGGCCAAAGTACTGTGTTAGGGTTGGAACCCTCAACCACCAGAATCCTCTCCTCCCCTTTACGGGTCGCCACGCACGGCAAACACGCGGGAGGATGTTTAGATCTCAGAAGAGGTAACCAGAAAGAATAGAACCTTCCTTGAGAGGTCCCCTCACCTCGTACAAGAATCCACACCGAGGAGAAACGGTCGGCCACATGAGCTCACAAAACCGAACCGCCGTAAAAATTGTCTGTTCACAGTTACAACTCTCACTACCGAGTTCCAAACTGCCTCTGGAAGCACAAAAACTGTTCTTCAGGAGCTTCCTGAAATAGGTTTCTATGGCCGAGTAGTCACACTCGAGCCTAAGAATGTATTGCAAAATGGCAAGCGTTTGCTGGAGTGTTGTAAAACATATCGCCATTGGACTCTTGAACAGTGGAAACGCATTCTCGTGAGTGATGAATCACGTTTCACTATCTGGCAGTCGGACGGACGAATCTGGATTTGGCAGATACCAGGAGAACACTACATGCCTGAATGCATAGTGCCAACTGTGAAGTTTGTCGAGGAGGAATAATAGTCTGAGGCTGTTTTTTTATGGTTTGGGCTAGGCTCTTTAGTTCTAGTGAAGGGAAATTTTAATCGTACAGCATGCAATGACATTCTAGAGAATTGTGTGCTTCCAACTTTATGGCAACAGTTTGGGGAAGGCCCTTTCTTGTTTCAGAATGACAATACCCCCGTGCATAAAGCGAGATCCGTAAATAGATGGTTTATTGAGGTTGTTGTGGAAGAACCTGGCTGCCCTACACAGAGCCCTGACCTCAACCCCATCGAACACCTTTGAGATGAATTGGAACGCCGATTGAAAGCCAGGCCTTCTCGCCCGACATTAGTGCCCGACCTCACTAATGCTCTCCTGGCTGAATGGGGGCGAATCCTCGCAGCCATGCTACAAAATCTAGTGAAAAACTCTTCCAGAAGAGGGGAGGCTGTTATAGCAGGAAAGGGAGGACCAACTGCATATTAATACCCATGGTTTTGAAATGAGATGTTTAACAAGCACATATGGGTTTGATGGCTATATAGTGTTATCAATTTTCATAAAAAAAAAAACGACTGTTAAGGGGGGTTAGCCAGGTTAAGCAAACGAGTTTTAATTATTATCAGTTTTAATTCAAATGATTTGCAAATAGGATTTTATCAGGTAAAAATTGATGAAAAGACACAATTTATTTTATTTCATTTAACACAATTTACTCAATATATTTTATCTAATTATTTAATTTGAATATATGCCAACACGAGCAAATTTCTCCAGTAATAGCAAAAAACCATGAGTGTAAGAAAAGTAGAATATTTTGTTTGTTTGTTTAGAATTAAGCACAAAGCTACTCAATGGGCTATCTGTGCTCTGCCCACCACGGGTATCGAAACCCGGTTTTTAGTGTGTAAGTCCGCAGACATACCACTGTGCCACTGGGGGGCAAGTAGAATATATTAAGATATGTAAATTACTATACATCTACAGTAAAACTTGCCTAAGGCGGAATCGTAAGGGACCGAGTAAAATTTGCGGCTTAGACATCGTCAATATGCATTTCCTTAAGATTTATCATTTTTGAGCGGAACGTTTTACTCGCCTGACTTAAGGGAGGTAAGACGTTTGTGAATAAAGTTGTTATATTGTTTGTGCTATATTTATTATAATAAGATCAAAAATAGATATTCAAAATATTCACAAGTACACAAAATCTTAATCAAATTTATTTGAAGATAGTGTCAAATTTCAACTGTTTCGTATTTTTAATGGGCTTTCTCATGCGGTTAAAACAGAACGCCAGTTCTTCTGCCTTTTCACAAAGTTCATTTTCCCCCTTATTTTTGCATACAATTTGATAGCATTAATACAACTTAACACTTTCGATGAAGTAGGAATTTCCTCACTATTTTTCTCTTTTGTTCATCTTCTGAATCTCTCATACTATTATGATTTTGCGATTATATTATACTTTAAATTAATTTCATCAGTTTTTGTTAAAACATTCTTGTTAACGCTCACAAAACTTTCCGTGTTCACAGAATCATTTGCATCCATTTTCGCCATTATCAAGAATAAATCCTCAGTTTCGAAATCATTTTATTACGCATTCATCTTTTATGCATTTGGTTTAATGACTTAAAAATGCAATTGTACCTGACACGTCAGTTTTCATGATCATTTTAGATGCTCTCTTACAGTCGTCCATGTTTGCAATAATATGATGAAGTATCAGTTTTCTGTATTTCAGTTTTATATTCTGTATAATTCCATTACGTAGTGGCTGTAGAAGTGATGTTGTACAATGAGGTAGGAATACCAAACGAACATTTGAAAGTTGAATTTTTGGGTGACAAGTTGCATTATCTAGGAAAAGTAGAATGTTTCTGTTTTCTTGGTGATGGGAAATTCACTTAAAATCAAAACGTTGTTCTTTCCTTATCAATAAAAGTGTTAATACCCATATCAGCAGCTCTGAGATACATTCCTATTTTCTTGTTCCATACTTTTGTTTAACTGCAAAAATAATGACGGCAGAAAAAACAACAACAATATATTTAATCAATACTTACTGTAACAAAATGTCTAAGAATTTATTAATATTTAAACAAATTATTAATTAAATAACAAATTATATTTTAATCAAAAACATATTTTCCGTTTTACTCAGGTTCTAATCCTACTTGTTGATAAATGAGGTAGGTAAAAAGATAGTTTTCCGTCCGTGTTACACAGGTTCCGCCATATAGAGGGTCTTCTATAAGAGAAATCTTAAGATAATGCTGCAAAATTTTGGTACTTCCGGCTTTTACAATGTTTCTGCTCTATGCAGTTTCCGGCTTAGACAGCTTTCATTGTACTATATCCAGTGTCAACGAAGCCTTTGGTTAATGCCAGACCTCATCAGGCCAGTTTAGATACAACAAACATTTAATTCTTCATGAAATGAATGTAACATCTTATATTTTTTCTTGCAATAGAAATACCATAAAATTTATGAGTAAAAGTACAAACAATCGCGACTCTCTTCCGTAATTATTATACTACTGCAGATTTAACTTGAACATTTAAAAACTTATTGGTCGGAATATTATGCCCAGAAAATTTTTTTTTGAAATATGTTATTAACAGACTTCTCTGAAAATGGTACTGAACGAAAACACTCTGATTACATTTTTGTACTTTAGTAAGTAGTTTAATTTAAATATTAATTCTACATTTTTACAACTTACAAACATAATTCAATGAAAATCTTTTAAAAACAAAATACTAATGCTTAAATTTAAATTCTAACTCATCGTTTTCTTGCATTTTAATATGCTTAATTTATCTGAACAGGTTTGCTACTTTAACATTCTGTCCAACGGTAATGACGTTTTTCCGTGTATCATACAAATAAACTCACAATCCAAGGAAAATGATTGCCTAAAACCTTTCCATTATTGGATAATTAATAAAGCTCCTTGTTCTAAATAATAGGTCTTAAAGTTGTATTTAAAGGCCCTGGCCAAAATTGGAGTATAGCCTGTTTTAGAATGTTATAAACAAAAAAGAAAAAAGGCAATATTGAGCTATATATAAGATTTAATTAGTGTCTGCGTCAAATTTAATAAATCTGGGGAACGTCGTCATCTTTTAGAAACCTCGACTTTCTGAAGTCGTATTTTTAACTATGAATCAGTTTTTTTTTAATTTAAAGTAGACAATCATGTAAAAACGTGCCTTAAAAATCACCTTCCCAATTAAACTCCGACAATTACATGGATTTAATGATTTTATGCTTATAAAGGGTGAATGATATGTTAAGTGAAGACGTAAAATAGAGATTTGCGAAATTAAATATGATGATGAATTTGTTTTGAATTTCTGCGTTAGCCGTTTCTAATTTAAGAGTGTAAAGGTAGATGAACGGCAGTTAGTCATCACAACCAATAATGGGACTTACCTAACATTATAGCTCCCTTACGGCTGAAAGTACGAGCATATTTGGTATGACAGGGATTCGAACTCCCAGCCCTCGGATAATGAGGCGAGTTCCTTAACCACCTTACCATGCCGGGACGAGATATAATGATAATAAAACAAAGTATTTACAAACGACAACACTTGTATGATAATAGTTCAGCAATTACAGATACAATTTTTAAAAATCTCACACTAAAAACAAACTTAAATTTAATGCTTACGAGGAATCAATACACGCAGTGGCAGCGCCAAGATATTTTCGTTGGGGGGCTAAGGTAAACTGTGGAGGGGCTTCCCAAGATGCCATCAGTATAAAGCATAGATGGTAAATTGTAATAATGTAAATACCAAGGTACATTTCAGAAAGGTGTGCTATTTTGAACTACGTTTTCAATGCAGTTTTCATCGAAAACTCATTAATAATTCATTATTACAAGCCCCAGTGGTTCAGCGGTATGTCTGTGGACTTACAACGCTAAAAACCTGGTTTCGATACCCGTGTTGGCAGAACACAGATAGCCCATTGTGTAGCTTTGTGCTTATTTCAAAGAAATAAAAAATTATTATTACAAATTCGAAATAATCTGTTTATAAAAATATGCGTATATGTAAAAGAGGAAGTTCATCTAAATTCCACCCAAGGTAATACATAATACAAAAGAAAATCAAGATTTGTTTAGGTTGAACATTTAATACCAATAAGAATACAGCTAAAAAAATATGACATAAAGACATAATTTACATAGCAGAAATGAATTATCCCATGTGAAGTTAATACACTCTGAGGAAAAATAAGGTCACTATCAGGCTAACTATCATTCATCATGTCGTGTTTATAGTCAATATTACTTCAAAACAATGCGCCATTTGTAGTGATTGGCACCAAATGCATCTGTAACAGTATCGATATCGAGAAGCTTCAGACATAATAAACTTCTCTCACAGGCAGCAGGAGTGACAGACAAGGTCACAGTGATGCATACAAGTTTGTGGAGATCCGTGAAGGCATCCTTGTATGGCTTCAGCATGGTTGCAAGCTTCAATGGTGTGGATACTTCCTATTCCTTGTCTTTCTTCCTGGCAATTAGCCGATTCAACTGGTGGGCATCCACTGTGAGGTCATCCTCTACCATACTATAGTTTGCTGCCATTCCTAAGAGTGCTTGCTTGTCCAGAAATGTGGAGTGTTTGGGGTTCAATGCAGTTACACCCATCAGAACACTGCAGGCATCAGAGGAGAATCTTCTATTCAGCTCGTTGAGCTTCCTGTCTATGATGGCATAGAAGGTGTGTATCCTGGTATCTGGTGTTGGTTCATCTCTTTGGCCAGTACTAGATGTGATTATGAATTCGTGTAGGTGTCTGGGGCAGATATCTGTCCACTTTCATGCACTGTCTCAGTGCGTATTCCCACTTTCTTACATATATCCTCAGCAGACTCTTCCAAGTCTTTCCATGCTGCTTCAGTTCTCATTTCTGAGAGACCAGAGATGAAAGATTGTACTAGGTCCTCTGCAGAGACCAGCTGCAGGTGAGGTGACTGGAGGTGGTCTGATAGCTGTTTTGCCATCAGCAGTAGTTTTTCTATGGCCACTAGACTGGTTATGGACTGTTGATTTAGGAGGATGCACAGGCTTTTTGATTCAGTGGCTCTGTGGTCATTGTTCCCCTCCACAAGATGCTTTAGGGTTGTCACAATGGCAGGGAGGGTTGTTTTCACAGCCAGACAAACAGTATGTTGGCAGTCCAATCTTGTGTCTGACAATCACTTGAACTCCATGTGCTGGTTCACGGGTTCAAGCTCCTTCTGAACTTTCAGAAATTCTTCATGCACAACCGATGTAGAGAAGAATTTGTTCAGCTTCTGAATTGTCACAAAGAACTCTGCTGCAGCATGGATGTTGCGCACACAATCAACTAGCACAAGGTTGAGCTTGTGTGCATAGTAGTGGACATACATAGCCTGAGACATCTCTCTCCTAAACCTCTCCTGTACGCCACTGATGTGCCCTGACACGACTGCAGGTCCATCATAGCACTGGTCAATGCAGGCATTATGGTCAATACCACATTTAGCCAGAGTTTCCATGATTTTCTTTAGCAATTAATCTGCATCCAGACCCTCAGCAGCTGTGAAGTCCAGGAACTTCTCGTGAAGGCTCTGTTGGTGGAGATACCTTACCACAACAAACAGCTGTTCTTGTTTGCTCACATCCTTTGTTTCATCCACTATTAGAGCAAAATGCTCAGCTTCCATGACCTCTTTGCTGATATCCTTCCTGATCATTTCAGCTATGATGTCAAGTAGTTTGTTTTGGATATCATGGTGCATGTACTTGGCATTGCCGGGACAACTCATCTTCTCCTTCACTATTTCATCATACCTGGAAATTATGTCAAGAAGCTCCAGGAAATTGCCCCTGTTATCTGACTGACTACCTTCCCTGTGACCTTTCTGGGATTCATTCTTGCAGGCTGTGAAGAGCAGTGCATCTATCACGGTTCTTATGTAATGTCGGTTCTCCTCCACAGTTTAAGCATGGCTTGCGTCAAGAGTACAGTATGTTAGATCCTTGCACCCTTTGTTTCTTGCATTTTAAACTCTGCCCAAGCTTGCATGGCAAACTTGTGTCCTGCAGAGATATCATGGAACTTCAGTGATGTGGTCGCCTTCTTCTAGTTCCAGAAGCCTTAATTGGTGAAGGACTTCTCAGTTTTACTGAAGTGTGTGTGACTGAAAAGACGACAAGCGAAGCAGGATGCAATTTCTTGGGTCACAGAGTACTCCAACCACGAATGCTGATCACACCAATTCTTGTTGAATTTCTTGACTGGTCACTGTATTTTGTGGCCAGATATCTCTTCAAGTCTAGACAGGTAGGACCACTATCTGGAAGTTGGTTCAAGTCCTTTGATCCTGGTGGTAGTTTTTCACCCTGGGTGTAAGTGCTGCCCTCTTGTGGCTGGGGTCCCACACTAGGGTGTCTGTATTCTCACCATCACGATCACCACTGTCCTCACTTGCAGAACATGTGTTTGTAGGACCATCTGCTCACTGCCTCTTCTTGGGTAGCAGGTCATGTTGCATAATTAATCCTATGTGTAGTATGTCCCAGTTTATGTTTTGGTGGGAGATGTCTGACTCTTGTCTTGTGTGTTGGTGTCCTTGTTTGAAAACGAGTCGCTGATTTAGATTTCCTTTTATTAATCCAAACTGAGTGTGTGTTCCAGTGTGAGTCTGAGTACTAGAGAGAGTGAGAGCTGTGTAAACAAACATAACTCCCTTTTATACAGAGTGCGCAAACGTCAAAGTAATCCCCGAGCTGGCTGACTGTTAGTATCACTTCTTACTTCCAAGTTGTGTTAGTTTATTTGAAACGAATGGAAATTTCTCTCCTTATATTGGCATTAGGGCTTACAAAGGATATTCATTTTAAACATCGAAATCTTAGGAAAATATATAACATACATACTATTGGGTCATTTCATGAATAAGGAACAAATAGCAACTAAACATAGTTCAACATTATGAACAACTGCTCTGCGGCATTGAAATCACCAAATTACATTAATAGCACATAAAAATACAGAACGTATCTGTAAAATACTGTTAGAAAAAGTGTTTTTTCTTTAACCATATAGCACAAGTACTTAATTAGAGGGTAGTGATAATGTAAAATTACATGGCTAATTTGGGAATACAAATACAGCTTTAATAGTGCATGTTGTAAAACTGTGGGCAGCTAATGGGAGTGAGCTGGGGCTAGCGTGCAGCTGGCATCTGGATGTCTATTGGGCTAAGCCGATCGTTAGCCGTACGCAGAGCGTGCACCATGGTCAGCGGCTAGGTGATCATACGCTTAAGGCGTTAGAGGCGGGAATCGCGCGCTCAAACAAAGCAAACCCGCGATCTGGATATTGAATAGTCAGAGTAGCACCAGAACAAAATGTCTAAATTGCAGTTGACCTTCACAGAAAGGCTGGTTTCTTCAGAAGTTCACGTTATTCATACAGGCCAAACTGTGATTGTGTTATTGTTTTTATTATCATAAGTGTGACAAGCACCTGTTACAGTAATGTAACTACTACATTACATTAAATTAGGCACTTCTAAATAGCCCAATGACAGTTATAAATTTCATTCTAGAATTGTTTAGAAATATTATTTGGTCAGTTAACATGTAAGGTTATTATCTAATCATAAGTATAACATTAATTGGATTGTAAGTCACAATTTTAAGTGTATGCCACAATCATCAGTGCAATTTTGTATGGCTGATACACAATGCAAAATGATCTCACAGAGGACACAACACCAGCTAAATGCTTCATAGTTTTAACCTGTACACAATACACTTATATATGCATGCTATGTTTTATTTTTCATTAAAAGATAAATGGGTAAATACCTGTGAAACCTTTGGTTTATCAAGTAAAATCGCTGGTGATCTGTTGTAACTAGAAATCGACGTGGTTTTCTAATCTTCGTCAAAGCTCGAGATAGAATGATATTACACAGGGAACGGCAATAAAACGCATGAGTTTCACTGCATTCAGTAGGTTGCTATGAGACTCATGACACATACTTCCGTCATAATGAAGACGTTGAGATCTACAGATCTATGTCTCTTTGATGTTAATTGTTAAGCAATAACAACGATTGTGTTTTTCGTAGTTTATTAATATATGTAGGTAACAATATTGGGGGCTGAGGGGGGTCAGAGACCCCCTTGGCGTCGCCACTGAATACACAAGCTCATAATTAATATGAAATAAAATGTATAATTTAGATTTATATATAAAAACACAGATTTTTATTATAAGATCAAAATAATTGTTGCAAGCTTCTATGGAATAAAGCAAACAATCTTGTAATGAATTAGTGCAAAACAGTGATAACGTTAGTAGCACTAGAATTACTAATGAAAGAAGTTTTTTCTATAACCTATCGGCACATTAAATGTTATTTGCTTTTCTTTTTTTTTTCTGACGTACTGAGTGTTTAAATGTATTTTATAATTACATTTAGCCGACAGAATTACTCTTTAATTTGGTTTTAAAAACGAAATTTACTTGCCGTTCAAAGTACGTAACACTTAATACCAAGTTATAGGAAAGATGAACGTTTTGTTAATTAGATTGGACGTAATTACAATATATTATATGTATTCCTCAAAGTAAACATTGGAAACGTGTGTTGAATTACATAATCAAACATATGAAATGCTTGCTAAGGGTAGGTTTATTGATAAAATACGAAAACATGAACAATAATAACGCATATATGTATATAATGATGAAAGTGATCTAAGAAATATTTTAGTTTTGTTTTTAGTGCAAAAAAACACAATTTTTTATGTATGCTCAGTTACTGCGAAATATCGAACCACGGATTTTATTGAAGTTTTCAATTTGATTTTGGCAATAAACAAGCTTTCAAGAATTTACAGAAATGCGTGAGCAAGAAAATATACAGTAGTTACAAATGATAATAGCCTATTCACTCTATACTCGTGCTTTTACGATTACCAATCACGTTAGTTTCTTACTATTTTTATTTTATGTATTTGTTCACAGTATTTCTTTTGTAAAGTAGCTGTAATACATAACTGATATTTTTGCTTGTAAACTGCAGGAAAATTAATCTTCTAACCATTGAAATTAACAGTTTATGTCATTTGCGAGAGTAAGTTTCCATGCTTTAATAATTTGCAGTATCTTACCAAAAATAATTTTATGTGATTTGTCAATTCACATGTTTGAGTAGCCTGACATACAATACGTTGTTAAAAAGCAGGTTATGAAATGAAGTCGTTCATCACAAATTTTTATATCGATATAAACACTCAGCAGAAACGGGGCACTTCGTACAACTTGCGGCCAAAATGTTATCAAAGAGGCCGACGTTCCTTAAAATACTCGTAGAAGAAACAAGTTTTTCAGTTCCAAGCATCGAACTTCTGTACAGGCATAATGATAATATAACAAGCAGGGGCGTTTTGTGCAGAATGCCTTAGACGCCTCACTTATCAGCACACACAAATGACTACGCAAAGTTGGAGTTTTTAGAAAGTAGTTCTTGAACTTACTAATAAAATGCTTCTTTGAGTGCTTGTAATCCTTGAAAGTCAGAAGTAGATTTAAGAATCAAATAATTTGTTGCACAGCCTGTTACATATATTTTTATCAGTTCTAAATCTGTGATAAAACAAGAATGTTATGCGCAAGGATTTCCTTTTTTTTTTCTAATGGTTGCCGCTTTTGAAGTGTGCATAGAATAATTGTGTATATAATATATATCAGTGATAAGGCCACGTTGGTATAAACCTTACTTTAACATATAGTCAACTTTCCTGACTCAAAACACGTGTTCTCCCAAATGTCAACAAGGCCCACCATGATATGTAGTTGTTCTAATGTAACGTAATTTTAAGAATGTGACTGGTTATGCCACATAGGGTGGTGGCTTAACACAGCAGTATGGCAGCGCGTGCACAATCTGTTGTAAACTGTAAGGAACAAACAAGGCCTGACAACGTCGACTATTCAGCCCAAAATGGAAGTACGGATTTTAAAAGCGGAACGTCGGATGAAAGTTGTATTGAAGAGGTCAGTGGAAACGGAATAAATAATAATGTCAAGTCAACAAATATTAACAGTATTGGGAACCAAAACAGAGAGATGATAATGGAAAGCTACCAAGATAGAACTGGTACTGAAATGTCCACCGGTAGGCCTAGGCCTGGAAGTGGTAATGGAAATCACGAACAGCTTTCTTTTCCAGCAAATCTTGAGAGACACCGTATAAATTTCGAATGTCACGGTTTGAATCAGAATTCTAGAAATACTATTGTAGCTAGTGTACAAGAAAGTACTAACTCTGTTTCACTCGTTGGATATAGTGCCAGTGGAGTGTACAATACGGAGCGTGGCAGCTACTTGCAGGAACAACATGGCGGATCGGGTATGTCGGCGAACATTAATGCTAGTGATGTTATGAGTGGAAACACGCAGCAGAATAAAGTCTATTCACAATATAATCCAATACAGGGTAGGTTTCCCCAACTGCAGAGGGTTAATATGGGTCTTCTCCAAAGATCAGGAAATGCCTCGATGATGGTAAGTTATGGAAGTAATTCATCACCTCAAGTTCAACAGCAACAACAACGTTTTCTGTCAGGTCAAAGCATAAGTCAACAGGGCGGACCAACTCCTACACTGAACCAGCTTTTACAAGCTCCAAACACCTTTCAGAGATATCAGAATAATTTTGGAGACTATAACTCTGTCAGTACAATGACAAAAGGGCTACCTGTTGATGTGAATAGTTCAAACTCACCTCAGTTTGTTGGTAATAACCGAAGTAATGTGATTTCGCAAGCTGAGGGGTGGGGAAGTGTCAGAAGTCCAAATTCATACCATGCTCAGATGTCAAATACAATACTTAGAAACCAGGTAACTGCCATTTAGTGTGATGTAATGCTATACTAATGGTTTTAATAATTATGACTTGATATGTTTTAATTCTTACTTGCCCAACATTTTAGGGTTATACAGGTTTCTTGCAAAAAATAGATTATAACATAAATATAGATGTTTAGGCTTAACTTCATATTGACTTCTCTAAAAGACTAGTAAGTTATTATAGACCTACTAGTATACAACACAAGTTCAAAATCTGCTTTAAGGAGTATTATTTATTTAGTTGTAGCTTGATTCCCATATGATAGAAGATATTTTTCATTCTTGTGACACAAAAATTTTGTGAATTCTTCTCTCAGACTTGTATGATTGGCATGGTAATACAATTTGTATATTTAAGATGTAATTTCAAATAAGGTTTTATCAGTGCATTGTTGGTGTCATATGTGAAGTTGTGAAAATAGATAGCTTTTACAGCTTGTTACAAGAACTTGTCTTGTTACATTCACTTCCAAATAGTTAGTACTTTTATTAGAATAAAAATGTAATTTGAAGTGGTTATTTGTTATTAGAATCAATTATGTAGGTCCAAGTGTAGTTTCCAAAAGCATTTTGACAAAATGGAAATTAAACAACTTGTGTTTAACATTTTAGTGCTAAGCTTCATTATTTAAATTTGGTAAATAAAATGATTAGCAAAATCAGCTGTAGAGTCTAAATTTTGGACTTTGCTTACTAGATGAAAATTATGGTTTATATTACTATACAGTTGATATATTTTAAGTTGGATGCTTTCCAAATTTTCTGATACTATATTGTTAAAAAGTTATTTTCCTTAATTAATTATTGAATAATAGCTTGGTTTTACCTTAAGAATTCACTTACTCAATTGAAGTTTGACTTCTTTTGTCCAATTGACTGCTTTCTTGTCTTTTAGTACGTTCTTATACCTCCACCATATCTGAAGGCAACCCATTCCAAAGATTAATTATCTTCTAAGAAAAATTAAACTGTCTTAGCTGAAGATAATTCCTATCCTGCCAGAATTTATACTTGATTCCTCTAGTCTTAATGTTCTTACTTTTAAATATGAAAAAGATTATGCAACTACACTAGCTAACCTTTCTCTGAACTCTAACAGTCAACTTTTTTTTTTAAAGTAACCATCCAAAGATTGAAGACAGTACTCCAAATATGGCCTAACCAGTGACTTGTACAATGAAATTATAACCTCTTTAGACTTGTGTTCAGTATTTCTGTAGATATAACCTAAAAACTATTTGCCTTACCAATAGCAACAGCATATTGCTTGCATGGTTTTGGAGACTGATTGATGATTACATCATGATTCATTTCTATTAAGGTTATTCTTATCCAAACTCTACTTGTAATTGAAATTATAACCTACATGTATTATTATGCATTTATTATATTTAAAATATCATCTGCTATTTATTTGCCCAACTCCTTTTGCAAGTGAGCAGCATCCTTTTCACAGCTAGCAACACCAAAGACATAAATATCATCAGCAAATTTAAGTAATTTATTGACTGTTCCTTCATCTATGTCATTGATGCAAGTCTAAAAGAGGAAAGGCCCTAACATTGAGCCCTGAAGTATCCTACTTGTGACAATAATCCAGATTTACTGAATTTGATAGAAATAACTTGAATAATGTTATAAAGGGATTATGGTGTAATAATCGATCAGTCTCTGTTGTCATCCAAGCAGTATACTGTTGCTAATGGTAAGGCAAATAGCATTTTAGGTTGTATATACAGGAGTAGTGAATACAAGTCTAAAGAGGTTATAAGTTCATTGTACAGGCTACTGGTTATGCCACATTTGGAATATTGTGTTTGGTCTTGGGTACTCTACCTTAGGAAAGACACTGAATTGTTGGAAAGGGTTTAAGAGAAAGATTACTAGAATTGTGTCTAGGATGGAGGGGTTATCATGCAAGAGAGATTGAAATCTCTCAAATTTTCTCTTGAAAGAAGAAGAGGTAGAGGGATTCTGATTGTTTAAGATTCTAAAGAAAATTAATATTGTTGATGCATCATATTTTTTTGTATTTAACAGTGAGAATAGTAGGACTAGGAGACATAAGTATACTTTTTGACAGAGTAGGAGTCATCTTCAGCTGCAACAGTTTTATTTTATTAAAAGTTTAATTGATCTTTGAAATGGGTTGCCTTCAGATGTGGTGAAGGTAGTAAATTTAATGAATTTAAGAAAAAGTTTTTTAATTATATGAATGTTAAAGACTGGCTTTAAGATTTTTTTTATGTATTTTTAATTATTCTAATTTAGTTCAGAGGATGGAACAGTCAAGATGGACCAATAGGTCCAGAATGTTATAACAAACCTTTGCTTTATTCCATGTATCCACTCTTTCATCCAGTTATTCAACTTATTCTTTCAGCCTATAATATCCGTAAACAATCGCAATGTAAATACATTAAAACTATTAGTACAAATATCATTGTGAAATAAATCATTTTTCTAGTTTGTAATTGACAGATAAGTAGTTTTTGAATACATTTAGGTTTTTATAGCATTTTTTCAAAATTGTTTCAACATTTAGACTTTACTACAAGTGCAAATATCACAAACCTAGAAGTGTTATTTTAAGCATACAAACAGCCAAGATGAGTAGGAGTATTGTTACTTTTATAGAGTAGGGAATATCATTCCTCATGTTTTTTTTTTCCTGAGCATTAACACCCTTGTCTTTAGTGAAAAGTTGACCACAGGAGTAGCTTTAAAACCATTAGATTATTAGACATAATTAGGAATATTGAAATATAGCGCAGTGGTGTGAAAAATCCACCCCAGTTGCATGGGCCTTCCTGACTTGTATAAAATTCACTGGTTATTTGAGCACTAGCAGACAAGAAACATATATTTAGTTTTCATATAATAATAATAATAATGGACCAATTGACTTTTAATTGATGTTTCTTGACAGTACAGGGTAAGATCTGAATATAAAAACTGCACTGTGATCTGCTATAGTTCCATATCTCTTAATATTTCAGTATTTTCCAGTAGACATAGACTGTTTTAAAGTTACTAGTCTTTTGTTTCTGATGTTCTTTTTCACTGATTTGTGATTCCCTTCCAGAAAAAACAAATGGATTGTTTAATACTCTTTACATTAGTTTTATTAGCCACACACTAAACTGAACAAATTTCAAAATTCTGAGTTTTTAATTTGAGTTTCAAATAAATTATTGCATAATACTAAGCAATACTTTATTTCTTCTGGAAATTTTCACAAAAATAGAAGAGAATAAAAATTAGATTTTTTTTTAATCCTGTAAATAATAACTCTGTTTCTTAACAAGTGTGTAAGGATTTAGATACTCATTATATGAACAATTGAGTGAATTCAAAAATTTTATAATTTGCTCTTTTCACAATTAAAATTTTGAAAGCTCAATGTAGAAGGGCTGTTTTATATATGAACTTCAAAAATAATCTAGCATGGAGGCTGAAATTGTTAAATACACTTGCTTGCAAATATAATGATGTACATTAATATTTTTATTGGTAAGCTAGCTCTTGTGGCTTATAAACATATTTACTTGTATGTAAATAGATTTTATTATTATTGTTGTTTTCTTTTTACTAGATTCAAGAAGTTGAGTTTTACTGGGTATTGATCTGTTGCTGGAGTTTTAAGTGGATATTGATGGAGAGTTTCAATTGGTCGTTCAGTTTGTTGATATTACTGTACATTACATGTCAATATTCTTCATGGCATACTTTTGGTTATTTTGTAACATTTGGGAAGACCTTATAAAAGGAAGAAGTCCATTTTTTAAACTCTGCAACTTTGGTTTTTTGTTTTGAAGGGATCACTATGTTGATCCCTTTAATACGAGTCGGGTGCTGCAGGACTAATAATAGTTGTTTAGGATTGTTTCTTTAATTGCTTGCTTGTCTTAAGGAATGAAATATAGGATCTCATACAAAGCTCAAACTACTGCATCATTGCATTCAGAATAGTAGTGATTGTTTGTTGAGAGTACAGTGATTTAAATTATAAAAATTAAAGGTTTTGGCTTTTTTTTTTATTTCCTACATTTCAAATTTGTTTAGTGACATCTTAAGTGTGATCATAATTGGAAGAATTAATTTTTTTTTTCAGGATTCAACCTTTTCAAACATTCTTCCATACCTTGATAAAAGTTGCTATAGTGTATATAAGTTTCTACTGGAAATCATTTAAAATTAAATTTAATATTTTGTAAAAACAAAATATATTTTGAAACAGCTTAGATTTAATTTGTATATTAATCATAGGTATTTGAGTTTGTTGTTATAAGTCTTTGTTAAGATCTTGATGGTAATTATGACCTACCATCTAAACCTTTTAAACAGTGACTATGTTTATTTATCATCAATATTAAGGAATATTTATAAGCTTGTGTTGAATTAATTTGAGGTAAATATTTCTTTTAATTGTACAGTTGTCTATTATATCCAGTGTTTTTCTGAACAGAAAATGATCATACACCTTACAATCTAAATGTGCATATGTTAGTACAGCAATGGATATAAACAAAAGGCAGGTGTAAATATACTTAAGTAGACATTTTATACAATCACATATTAAAAACTTGTCAAAGTTTTTGAAATGTCTAATCTTAGTTTGAAAGATAAAATTATAAGTTTATTCACTTTTAGTTTTAAGTACATAAAGTTTTGCTTTAACTAAACTAAAAAAGTATACACAAGTTACAGTGTTAATTGATCTCTGTTGAATTTAGGCTGTACTTAATAACTAAAGGCTTAACTAAAGCTTGAGACAAGTAGACTTGCAGATTTTGGTGTCTGTGATTAGAATTCTTTTGTATTATTCAAGAAATTGTGTATATAAAGAAGTACAGTTGCAGTAAAGATGCTAGATTGACAACAAATGTTTTGTAGATTTCCACTAGTTCTATATATATTGGTGGTAATGTAATGAGTTTGATTATAAATGTTATATACATTTTGGTAATACACTGGAATGTTTCCTTTGAATTTCTTACTTAAACTGGTTTATATTTCACAAAAATGTTTTTATGTAATATATGTTATTGAGCTATAAACGAGCAGAAGTAATGTTGATGAATTATGAAACCAACAAAAATAATTTAAATAGTTTATTTAGACTTGTTTCTTGGAAGTATGAGTATTTGCATATTAAGTAACAAAGATAAGTTTTTGTTTTTTTTGTTAACTTGAACCTGATGAAGTGCAATAGATTGTCAAAAATGTGATAAACCATCATAGATTGCTCGAAGAATACAGTACAGTATAGTATCAACTGAAGTATCACAAGACTATGATTATTAAACATCATTCCTTATGCACTTACTTGAAAGGACATCTGGATCTGTGCATATTTATTATTAGATCAAATGTTCGTGTTATTAAGTAAAATTTAAAATGTTCCTGAGTTTTCCACAGGTGAAAACTTGCACAGTAATGATTGTTGATTCTTTCTATTGGGAACTATAATAGGATGAGCTAGTACATTAAGCATGGTTTCCAGTTACACGGTCTAAGACACCTTAGTGCTAAACTTCCATCAAATGAGAATTTAATCATAGCCATCACTTTCTGGACATTATTTTTCCTTATAGTTCTGAATGCAGGTAGCTTAATTTCTTTGCACCATAAAATGCCAAACCAACCTAAGAGTTGAATTTGTTTCTTTACAGATAAGTTTTAAGAAGTTGAGTATGTTCTGAATTTCATTCCAATCCATATTGGTTGCTCATGATTTGAAATCACATGTGATTTAGTGCCAGTTTGTTGTTTTTTTTTTTTTATAGAGGGTGAAGACCCTTTCTAGATCTACTGCAGGTGTTTTTCTGTTTTGTATAGTTGTGGTATCTTTTTATCGAAATTGAAGACCCAGCTCTTTTCCCTTTCTGGACTCACTGATGTATACATTTAAGATGACGTCATGTTCTTTACTGCTGTCTCTTGTTGGAGGATAAAGATTCTGGTCTCTTACCTTTTTGGACTCATTGATATGTACATTTGATGTGTTGTTATATTTTGTATTATGGCGTTATCTTTTATTGGAGGATAAAGATTCAGATAGCTTCTTGTGATAGACTCAGTGATGTGTACACCTTAGGTGTTTTCCTCTGCATTATTGTTATGGTACAAGATAATAAAGCTGCTAAATTTACTGATATCTTCAGCTAGGTGTCTCTTGTATTTTTAACACAAAATTCATTCTATTCCTTGATAAATTCAGCATTACTCTTGTCACTGTTTACAGCTTTAGAATAGACGACCTCTTTAAAAGATTTCACATAATATTATTTCTATTTGATCTTGTTTAGAATAATAATGAACCATGTTAGCATATTAGCCATAGTTGGTTTTACTTCTTGTATATTAAGACTGATATATATAGTTAATACTTGCTATATAACAGTTTGGTATATGTGACACTTCCTCTTGAGTTAAATTAATTTGTGATAATTACATTTTTTACCATATTTATGAGTTATAAGCCTCATTTCTAAGACATTATTATAACTAATTTTTGGAGGCTTATTGTGTTTCCTTTTGGGCTTTTGAAGAAGACTGTACATTGTTTTTTTTTATAGCCATTTCTGTACATTTGTTAAATGTTAAGGGTTCATTAAGAGTGGTATTTTAAACATCTCGTAACAAGTTTGATGTTATATTGTTGTGGAAGTTTCAGGTTTTCTTTCAGTTTTATGTTTATTATTTTGAATTTTTATAAACACTAGTCTTTGGTTAAACTGTAGATAAATTGGTACTACTACTTGACACAATTTAACTGTAAACAGCATATTGTAAATTTGTCATGATTTCCTTTATCTGCTAAAGTTATACTGTTAATGAGCTTTCACTCTTCAAATGAATTGACTTAATGAGTTGTCATTGGTCAAAGGAAGTAAGCAGTTTAATGAGATTTAAAGGGTAAAGGAAGTATTGGGGAGTGTTGAAGATTAATTGCTTTTTAATCTTATTTTTTTATTATTATACTATTATTATAGAGATTGTTATGCATTATTATCTTAATCCTTTTGTGATGGGATTGGATAAAACAAATGCATTTATATACATATTTGCAGATTTCAAATAATTCTGTAATTTACTGTATATATATTTTACATAAAATTAGGTATACTTTTAGTAAATATTTCAATTTTTTGTATTTAAAAATTCAGATTTTTTTTAATTAAGTATTTTTGCTAAAATTTGTTTGTGAAAATAACAAGTTTGTTTCTTTACAAATCTAATCCATGTGTGAAGTGATTTAATTGCATGATTTAAAAAAAAACTTTTGTCTTAAAAACCTCAAATATTATTTGTGTAATCTCTAAAACTATATTTTGTCTATTATTTTCTTTACCCTAACATTAGGGGTATGTTGTTTTGAGTGACCTCATAACTGGTATAGAATATTAGGAAATAAATATAAATTATGCTTTTTTCATTCTAAAATGACTACAGATAAAAATAGAAAAACACAAATCTTTAGTCTAAATAGCTTAAAACTCATAATGTTATATATCTGTATATGTTTATTATTTTTATTATATTAATCTTCCAGTTATGTCAGACTAACATTAAAGAAGTTGCATTGATGTGGCATGCATATACTCATGTTACTATATTTAATAATACAAAACCAACCTTTAGTCTTTACAAAGTGACATGTCTTGGTTGTGTTTTAGTGGACTAGCATTTTGTAAATTAAAATAAAATTTCAAATATTATACATTATATATGTATATAAATTATTACTATTTACAAACAAATTCTTAAACTTTTTATTAAAACAAAACAGTAAGTAAAGAAAAGAATTATCTATTCTTGTGATGACCTTTGTATTTAGTGCTGCTTAAGAAATTTTGCATGTGAAGGAAGTGAAACAAAATAATGTTTTTAAGTTTTTTATACACATTTTAATAACCCCCAAAATCATAAATTATTAGGTAGATATTTTAAAATTCTATTCTAATTTGTCGGGTTTAGTAGGCCCGGTATGGCCTAGCAAGGTAAGGTGTGCACTTAGTAATCTGAGGGTCGTGGGTTTTTGTCTGAGTCGGGCTAAACATGCTCGCCCTCCCAGCTGTGAGGGCGTTATAATGTGATGGTCTATCTCACTATTCATTGGTAAAAGAGTAGCCTAAGAGTTGGCAGTGGATGGGGATGACTAGTTGCCTTCCCTCTAGTCTTACACTGCTAAATTAGGGATGGCTAGAACAGATAGCCCTTGAGTAGCTTTGTGCAAAATTCCAAAACAAACAAACAAATCAGGTTTAGTAACTGAACTGTAATTTTGTCTTAACAAATGTGAAATTTTGAGTGGACTAAAGATACAACCTATCTCTTTTAAATCTTGTTTCAAAAAGAGTGAAATGACATCCTATTGTGTGAAAATAGCTGAGAAAGCCACAAATGTGAAAGATATTCTGAGCTTTCAATTGGTTATTTGCATATGAAAGGGTCTATTTCCAGAAATGGCAAGAATGGGATCAGTGTGTTTAATTCAGTGCATGAGCAATATCTCAGGAAATAAAAAAAAACATGAGGTTTTTGTTTTGTATTCTAGGTTATCAATATCAGTAATTTGAGTCTCTAATTTCAAAGAAACTATATACTTTGTATTTTTACATCATAAATATCCAATTTGAACCAGTGCTACATTTAACATACCACATGACACAAAAATTCAATAGTTAAGTATGTTTTTAATATCTACTTTTAAATTAAGAAATTAAATAATGTATAATACTATAATTTGAATTATAATCAACAACTTGATACTGAATATAATGACATACATTCATAAAATAGTAGTTCAATAAAAGTTTAATTGCAAGTCAACAAATATGATAACATTGCCTTTGCCCCATGACCTGTAGCAATAGGGTTAATATGTGTGTTTAAGATCAACCTAAGCTTTCCAAGCTGGCTGAACTTTGTGAAATGTCATTGGGATTATGGCCATAAATAATATGAACAATGTGAGTATTCAAATGATGAAACAATGATGTCTGATGTTGTTTATAAATAGGAATGCAAATAGAGCATGCTTAGCTATGCTGATTACCAGACTGATTTTTGGTTTTGTGTTGAGTATATAGCTTGTTATTATTGGATGATAATATAATCTTTATCACAACAATCTGATAGTAAAATTTTTCATCATTATAAGATGTTTATATATTGTTTTTAGTTCTTATTCGTTTGTAAGATGTTAACTGTATTTCAGGTAATATTTTTTTTCAAATCTAATGATGTTCTAAGAACTGTGAATGAAAGTAGAGATAAATATATTAGAGTATGTCAACCATAGTGTATCTGCTATGTCCAGTGCCATTTGAATGTTTGGTATAATATCAAGGCTCATCAGGCCAGTTGGGAGTGACATTATAGTGGTATGTGTGTGTCTGTGTATTTATCATTAATTTTTTATGATCATTAACTTTAAGGGTGTAAATAACATTGAGAGAGAGAATTTCAATTATTATCAGTTTTAGTCAGGCTTATTTATAATAATTAATAATGCAACATTGTTTTGTTTCTTTATATGAAATGGCAAAGAAGTGGTTAATAACGTTTTTTCAGTTCCTTTTTTTTATGACCTTCAAAAGTAACCTTAGAAGAGTTGAATTTTTGTATCAAATGTTCAGAATTTACAAGTTTATTAACTCCTACCTCCATAATCTCTTTCTCTCAAGGATAATCCCTTTAATACTCCTGGAGAGCCTTTAAAGGCTGGATCAATTACTTTCCAGGATTTCTTGGCTGAAATATGATTGTCTTTTTTCATAATTTCTCTTTGACTGTAGTGCTTTTGAACAAAAATAATGTTTTGTTTGTTGTATTGAAGTGTAAGAGTTTAGACAAAATTAATGACTTGGTAATTAAGTTTTAAATTTTTTGTCTTTCTCAATATGGAATTGAGTTGCTAGCATGTCACATAATATGGGTTTATTTGCATGTGGTATGCTCTTTTATTACTTGCACTTGCAATGCTGAAAATTTCATGATGTTTTTACAGTTTTGCTGAGTGGTCGTAAAATTTTCTTTCATTAAGCAGATTTTTTTCATGGTGATTTAACTTTCTTTTCTTAGTTTTTTTAAATGACTGAAAGTATGAAAGATCAGTAGTAGGTTCATTTGGTGTGATGTACTTCTGTGATATTGGTAACCAAAATTGAAGTAAAAATGTATCTCAGAATGGCTCGTATGGATATTAACACTTTTACTGATATGAACAGAACAATGTTTGAACCTTCATAGGTCATCTTCAGGTTAAGAAAGAGAGAGTTCGAATGTGACCATTGACGGATGTGTCTTAGTGACGAAAGTATAAATGGGTACAGGATTGTAGGGGTGTTGCAGGTGGATGTTAGGTTATTAATTAGTATAGGTATAAAGGTGTTTCTTTATATTGGTTTAATTTTGGTTTTAGTTGCTGTATAAGTAGGGCTACTTTGGTTTTTGTTTTCCTACTTAATATCTGGGTATTTTATGTGGTTACGTTGTTTTTATTTGATTTGCAGTGTTCAAAAATGTGTTTTTGTGTTTTTTGAATCTAGTTTCCATTTTTCTGCTTGTTTCTTCAATATAGAAGTTGTGGCAGTTGTTGCATTGTATTTTATAAATTATGTTGCTGTTGTGTTTGTCCGTTTGCTACATAGTATGGACTTCAGTTTTGTACCTGGTTTTTGAATAAATTTGGTGTTTACTGGAATGTTGTGGTTTGTTATAAGTTTCTTCTAAATGTTGGTTATTTTTTCATTGATGTCAGGAACACATGGTATGCAGCATTATAAGGTTTTGTAGTTTGTTGTATTTTGGGATTTATTTTTGTTGGTTTAGGTGTGTGCATATAATATTTTCCACAGTTTATTGAGAAAATTTGTTGAGGTTAATGAAGTGTTGTTTTATTTTGTTGATTTTATCTTCACTTTTATTGGGTGAGCATAGTTTTGTGGCTGTGTTTATTTGGTTTCTTAATATGTTGAGTTTTTGTTTTGTTTTGTGTACTGAGTCCCAGGAAAAGTATAATCCAGGATTGGTATTTTTTTTTTGTGGATCTCTGTTTTGAATCATGTATCAGTTCTAGTGATTCTGAGGTTAAGAAGTGCTACTTGGTTAGCTTTTTTCCTGTTTACAGGTGAACTTAATGTTGGGGTGTATAAAGGTAACGTGATAGAAAAAACTGTGTGTGTGTGCTCTGTAGATGTGAATCCAGCAATTGCCCCTTTGTGTGGATTCCAGTATGTGGTGAGGGGATCTCCCAGGGGAGATTCTATTCTTTCAGGTTACCTCCTCTGGGGTCTAAACATCCACCCATGTGTTTGATATGCTTTGCGACCCATGAAGGGGAGGAGAGGATCCTGGTGGTTGATCTAACACACCTAACACACCAAATAACCTCCTTTTTAATTTAGAAGGGACTGGAGGGACTTGCTGGCTCTCTAAAGTCATTAAAGAAGCTTCAATCTAGAGATATTGGTTGAAACATCCATATGTAAACCCCTCTTGAATTCAAAGGCTATTGGGGATGTACCTATTGAGGTTACCCCTCATGCTACCTTGAATTCATCACGAGGAGTTATCACTGAGAGGGATTTAAAGAATGTCCATGAGTCAGAGATTTTCGCTGGTTTCCCCACTCAAGGAGGTTTTACAGTAAGGCGCTTCTCCACTCACAAAGATGGGATTACACTGCTGACAAATATTCTCGTATTGACATTTACATCATCACGTTTACATGCCACCATCAAGGCAGGTCATCTAAATTGCAGGGTAAGGCCATACATTCCAAACCCTCTCCTATGTTTCCAGTGTCTGAGCTTTGGTCACTCAAAGATGTCATGTTGGGGTTCCCTGACATGTTGATTGTGGTCGCAAGGATCACGATGCTTATGAATGTGAAATGGACCCACATTGTGTCAACTGCAATGGTTCTCACTCTTCCTACTTTCATTCTTGCCTGAAATGGATGGAGGAAAAAGAGGTGCAGCATTTGAAAACAACTCTTAACATTACTTATTACTCAGAAATTACTGTCCACCACTTCATCTTGGACATGTGCTGCTGCACTTCATTCCACAACTACAGTGGAGAATTATACTCAAAAAAATGAAAAGATTTTTGACCTCTATGGTTAAAAAAGTTGATGAATCAACTTCTATACTCATCTCTGTTCCTCCCACACATCCCAACAAACCCTAAGATTCATAGGTACAGACATTTCTTTGGATACATTTTTTTCTTGCACCCCAATATGCAAAACAATCATTTGTTCACGTCTTCAGTCACTGTAATCCCTTCCAACAACTAATACTTGTCCAGTCTATCCAGGGCAGGATCCATGGAGGTCAATGGACCTCCCCCGAATAAGGACAGTAAGGAAGAAAGACATGGTCATAAACAGACAGATTCTCCAGCCAATTTGCCTACACATCATTAAAAATGGCCACCTTGATACAATGGAATTGTTGAGGTTTAAGTTCTTATCTGGATGACATCAAAACACTGCTTCCTACCATCCTGTATGTCTTTCCTTACAGGAAACATTTCTGAAACCTGCAGATACAGTCACCTTTTGGCAGTTTTCTCTTTACAGAAATGACAGGCTGTGTGATGGACAAGCACATGGAGGGATGGCACTGTTGGTTGATTAGTGTGTGCCCTCCCTGTCTTTGTCACTCAATACACCCTTGGAGGCTGAAGCCTGTTTTTTTGGGTCATACCATCACCGTTTGTTCTCTCTATCTGTCACCTGGAGAGACATATGATCAGTCAGACCTTGATGCACTCATTGAACAATTGCCATCTCCCTTTCTAATCCTGAGGGACTTTAATGGACATCATCCCCTCTGGGGAAGTGCTTTTATTAACAAGCTCAAAAATGGGCCTGGGATACTTTCTCACACTTTCAAAGTGCATTGCTTTCCAGCAGGCCCATGCACATGCAAGATGGGTAAGACATAAAAGCCAGAAGGAATCTTTGATTAAATTCACAACTGGCATATCTTCTACCACCAGTTTCAAAGTCATATGGGACAGTATTCAAAAGGTCAGTGGGCAATATAATTCTGTCCCTTCTCAATCTTGCTCTCTAATGGACAGGAAGTAGCTGATACCCAGAGCATTGCTGATACTCTAGGTGAAAGCTTTTGCCAGGTATCTAGCACTTCTGCTTGTTTTCCCACCTTCTTGGCCATCAAGACTCGGGCCGGAGGTTAACCTCGTCCCTTTACAATGGTGGAACTGAAACTGGCTCTTTATTGGTCTGGCAGTACATCTGTTGGATCAGATGATGTACACTATGACATGCTGTATCAATTATCTCCTGCTTCTCTTGATATTCTTCTAATTGTTTGCAACCAGATCTGGCAGGAGAATGTTTTTCCTAATGCCTGGTGCCAGGCTATTATTTTATCTTTCTCTAAGCTTGGGAAAGATCCCAAGATTTTGTGAAAAAAACCATCCAATTGCATTGACAAGCTGTCTCTGTAAGACCTTAGAGAGGATGGTTAATGGTCATCTTGTTTGGTTCATCGAATCAAACAACCTCCTCTTTGTCACCCAGTGTGGGTTCCAACAATACCACTCCACCATGGACCATCTAATTCGACTTGAAACATCAATCAGAGAAGCCTTACTCAAATGACAACATCTTGTATCAGTATTCTTTGACATTGAGAAGGCTTATGACATAACATGGAGGTATGGCATTTTGTGAGACCTCCATATATATATATATATGGGTTACGTGGTCATTTACCCATCTTTACTAAAAAATTTTTAACGGACAGGAAATTCCAAGTTTGTGTCGTTCGACACTTTCCCATACTTTTCTTCATGAAATTGGAGACTGCTATGGCTGTGTTTTGAGTGTCACACTTTTCAGTATAAAGATTAATTCCATCACTGAACAACTCCTTCTCACTGTTGCAAACAGGCTCTATGTCAATGACTTTCACATCTTATGTCAGTCGTTGAACATGAGATCAGTACTGAAGTGGAACACAGATAACGGCTTCAATCTCTCTCTCTCTAAAATCATTTGCATGCATTTTTGCCACCTGAGGGATATTCACCCAGATCCTGAACTCTGTGTCAGTGAAGTTTTGCTGCCTGTGGTCCCTGAGACCAAGTTTTTGGGGCTTATCTTTAATCATATCCTGACCTCTGTACCACACATTAAGCAGCTACGGGTTAAATGCATAAAAGCACTGAACATCCTCGTGTCCTCTGTACCACAAGTTGGAGAGCAGATCGATGTTCTGTGTTAAAGATGTATCATGCTCTTATTCAATCAAAACTTGACTATGGATCACTGGTCTATGGCTCTGCCAGGCCCTTGGCCTTAAAGATGCTAAACTTCATTCATCATCAAGGATGTCTACTCTGCACTGTGGCTTTTTGCACCTCCCCAGTTCAGAGCTTATATGTGGAATCTCCTGAACCTTCTTGCAACTTCACCGTTTACAACTGTCTTTACTGTATTCTTCAAAACTTCGTTCCTTACCAAAGTATCTCACCTGGGGTTGTGTTTTCCTTCCTCGGTGGGCCATACTTTTTCAGAACAGACAATCTGCCATTGTTCCTTTTGGTCAGCCTATCCCACCATGGCTTATTACAGTCCCCAAATGTGACCTTTCTTTAAGTCATCAGAGAAAAGCAGATACTCCTGATTGGAAGTACCGTCTTTTATTTACTGAACAGCTTTTGAACAATCTTTCCATTCCAATTTATATGGATTGTTACAAATCAGGTGACTCTGTGGGCTCTGTTATGGTTTGTTGTGGTTTTGTGGTTGTGCACAGGATCTCCTCTACAGCTTCTGTGTTCATTGCAGAACTGTTTTAGTTGTAGTGAATGGTGTAAGGGTTGCTAATTGGTCACTGGGGATGTGTATCAGTTAGTTGGGGTCTTCTAAAGCTATCTTGCAGGCTTCAGTTGTTGGTACTTCTGTGGAAATGGGTATTACATCAAAACTGGCTATTAAGGCTTTATGATTTAGTTGATTAAGAATATATTTAAAATGGAAAGAATCTTTGAAAAAGGAGCCTGCTGATGTTAATAGTTTTGTGTGAAAATTCTTTAAGTTGTTTAAGATACTGTTTTGAGGTGTTTCAAGGAAACATGTTTTTGAATTCTACCTGGAAAGACAGGTTGTTGGTTGTCATTGGAATTATTGTCAAAATTGTCATATTTCTGGTGGTTGTTTTTTATTGTTTTGTTGGTGTTTTCAGTTTGTGTGGAGTGGATTACCAGTCTTCTAGATAGGTCTCCCAGGCAGGCTTACATTTCGATGGATAGAATATTAAGAAAAAAAATTCAAGTGAAGCAGTCTTAAGTTATGTGTGCAAAATACATTATAGGGGAATTTTTTTTAGTTGTGATTTTAGTGAAATAGACTCATTTAAGTTATTTTTTTGAGGACTCTGTTCTTATGTCGTCACATTATGTCAGTTGCTATTAATGATGTTGATTCATATTTCTTATTGAGTGCACACATGGTGTCTAAATTCTAGAAGTATCATTATGCTACAGAATATGAGGCAATAGTTGCAAGTTTTTCAAGATGTGTTCGGTAACATAATATGGAATGTGGCCCTTTTGAAAGAAAGTCTTGTGTATGTAGAGACATGAATATAAAATTTCAAACTTTTTGAACAGTTTCTGTTATCTCCATTATCCATGAATTGGAAGAGATTCAGTGATATTTTGAATGTATAGGAGTCAAGAAGATTTAATTCCATTTATCAGATACTAGGGCCAGGGGTTGCACTGGGATCACAATTTATCTCTTACTTTGGATTACTTTGAGATTTATGTTTGTTGTTGCTATTTATGCTCTTCTGTTAGTTGTGCATAATGCAAACAAAATAATTACACTCATTTGAGTCAAATCTATTTTAGAATGAGGGACTAAGTTTAGTACGGAAGTTAATGGTGTATTGTGAGTGACTTACACACGAGTAATAAGAAGTTGATGAAGACATTGGTTCTATTATGCTCTATGATAATTTTTTATGGAATAACTATTTACTTATCTTTTGATATAATTGTCAACTCCAGACAACTTAATTCCACTTGGAAATAGAATACCCTCACAGGAACTACCATAATAGGAACACGTACATATTTTTTATTAAACATTAAGGTTTGGTGATATGGCGTTTAGGATTAATTGGAAGTGGTTTAGTCCTTATAACATGATACTAAAAAATTAAGTGGTCCCTGTAAGCAGTTGTGGCCACTTCAGATTCTCAGAAAAATATCAGAATGGCCATATCTATTTTTTTGTGCTTGTAAATTGTATAATATCAGATATTGTGAGCTATAAATTATACATATTAACCACTGTATCTATTTCACCATTTTTTAATTTTTTAAGACAAAGTTTGGTGTGTGTTTTGAGAAAGTTTGTGGTGATTTGTATAATTTTTTATTTTTGAGCAAAGAAAATTTAAAGAGGAAGTTATAAAGTAAACATTTATGTTTTATCATTAAAAAAAAAGATAGCAGAAGTAGTGCATGAAGTATTGACAAGATAATGTAACATAAGAACAGGAGAACTTGTGGGGAGTGGGGGTCATTGTAATGCAAGTAACCAGCCCTTATGCAATGCTATGTTATTCTGGTTATGCATTTTCTTATTTGAATATTTCTTTACTTCGATTTGGCTCTAAGTATCAGTTTTTAAAGCACTGCAGTTTATTATATAAGTAACTGGTAGAAAAGACTTATAACTGAATGGCAAAGGAATCTTTCACATATTTTTCTTGCTATATTTTTTCACCTTACATTTTATAAGTCAGAGGAAAATAAACAATTTCATAAATTAACTGTGTGATTGTGTGACCTCTTATCATAAATTGTGGTATGAGAAACACAGGACTGAAAATGATTTAAGTGCAACATGAGTAATGATGGAATTGTCCACTGTAGTAACAGAAACTTTCCATCTGGTATTAAAGCATAATAGACAAAAAAAAGAAACTACTAAGAACTCCAAGCTGTCCCTACACACCATTTCTGAAAAAAATAAGATTAAAAATTTAAATCAATTTCTTATTTTACACAAAATTTTAAATTTGCATGAAGTGTAGACTGTTCAGTATTGCAGATAGGAACCTATTTCATGTGTTGATGATTCTGATATAAAAATAAAACTGTCCTAATTAGAGTCTAACATGTATTTTTTTCCAAATCATAAGATTGTCTTGCAACTTTTTCAAAATAATGGAAAAGAAATTAAAGGACTTTGCCTTGTTGATTCCCCATGTAGTGTTATTAACACTGGTAAAATTGCATCTCGCTTAAATAATTTGAGAGATTATATTCTATTCCTAAAAATACTTCAGCATTTATGGTCACCACTTCACACACTTTCTATCATCCAAGTAACTAGTAAAAGCCTTTAAAGAAGACACCATGTTAATTAGACAAGCTTTCCATTTAGTGAAACTACATTGGCTTTATTTTATAATATCGTACTTCATTAAGTACTTTTGTGAAGTGTTCTTTTATCAGGCCCTGGAACTTTTTCCACTATAGAAGTAGGACTAATTAGTGTGTAATATTTTGGCCTCTCCTTCACATTAAAAAATATGGTCTTTTTAATCCTCAGACACTTATCTACTGTCTGTTGACCTACCATAGAGAGAGAGAGGCTGAATATTTGATCTTTAAGCTTCTTTAAAAACCTGGAGAAATTTTTGTCTATCCTTAATTTTTTAGTGTTTTTTACTTACCACCAAGTGATTAAAAATGTTGAAAACTCAGCTATCACATAGGTTTTAAAAATAACGTTGTCATCAACATCATTTAAAAACCCAATCCACATTTTTGAATTTTTGTTACTTTTAACATTATTAAAGTTTTTGCAATTGGTTTTGATATTATTAGCTAGCTGTTGCTCTTAAGTCCATTTGGATTTATTTCACAATTGTTTTTTTAATCAACTCACCAGCTTTCCTATAGTTTCGTAAATCTTTCAACTCGTGTGTAAATTTAAATATAGACTTGTACCACTTATCACTGGTTCTATCATTTACATCTTTTGTTAGTCAGTTAGGTGTGGTCTTTCCTGTTATCCTCTTTCTCTGTGTAAAACCAGATCAGTTTTTGGTTTGTTATAACAGTTTGTTAGTGACAAATCTTGTTTCAAGGCCTCAAAATTGTCTTTCTAAAAATTAAGAACCACAGATTATATTTCCTGTATCTTAACATTTAGCAAAACATCATACCAACCTCATGACGACTTCTCCAAATGTTCAACTCTTACACAACCATAACCTCATTAATGTTACCAATGTAATATGGTACACCCCCTCCTAAAGTTGTTTCTGACCATTTGTTAGAATTGTGATAGATAGTACTGATTGATCTTTGGAGGTTTGGAACACACAATGGTAGATTTAAGGTTGTGTGGACCTAATATCCCATGTAATTTCATATAGAATAAAATTATCAGTGGGCTTCCATTAAGATCATGTGCCCTGGGGCTGAGCCATTACCTACATATGCCACTGGGTACACAGTATCAAATGGGGATTCAAACCTTCAATAACACCTCAGAATTTATTGATGATGTTAACATAACCATTAGTTTATACTTGATTGAAAGTCCTTTTATTTTGTGGGTAATGAAAAAAAACATTCTTATATAATTAAAAAATACATAATATAAAACAGTAATGATGACTTTTTAATTTAAAAATTAATTCATGTTATTTATGTATATGTGATTTCTAGGTGTGAACTGTATAGCTAGATTCAGTAAGCTTGCACTGCAAGAGTAGACTATATAAAGAACTGCAACTAAATCAAGTAAGACAAATCTTTATTTAACCGTCAGTCTTTCTGGCATAAAAATATTGATTAATTTAGCATAACCTAATAATAATAAGTAAGAAAGTCTCAGAACAAAACAAGAGTAACAGTGACAATTCCATCAGAAAATAAATGTGGACCTTTAACTGTAAGAAAAATTACAAGAGAGTGTGATATCACTAGTCATTGTTTGTTTTTAACAAATTTGTAACTGAATAGAGATATATCTTTAAAAGTGGAGGATAGAATTACAGCAGTGTTCATTTTGTGACATTAAAATTGCTGGTGTTAGTTTGTTTTATATTTCATGGTTATTCTATCATAATACTTTCCTTAAGTCTTGCACACTGTTTATTCATCATATTTTGATTGAAATAATGGCTACTAATCATATACTTCCCCCCCACCTTCTATGGTGCTTCAACATAATATTTTGCTAACTTCTTTTTGTAAGTTTGTGTGGTGTGTGTGTGTGTTTCATTTTGGTTTGTTTAATAAAGCTATACACTTTATTCACTCTCAAGTAACATGTCTAAAGTTAAAAGTATTTCATAATTAATGTATTAGTATTCTTACTGGTGATTGGCAACAACTGGTACAGACCGCATTTGGCCCCACTATATTGTAATGCCACAGTCCACAGGTTCCTCATTACCAGCTACTTCCATAAGATGTGGCTACTTATCTATCTAAATGTCCATTATGATTATTCTCTAACCACAGTCACTTGCTGTGTACATACAGATAAACTGGGCCCAGTCAAAATGATTGTGAAATCCTGGACCTTGCCAGAAACTCTGGTGCTGGTTTCTGCAATTAGATATCATTCCTCAAGTTTTTGTTAGAAACTGCATAATTATGTTACTTAGGGTACTTGCAGTTTTGACATCAAGTTTACCAAATCTTAATCCACTTATCAAGCATTACAAACTGATATGTCTCAAGATAAACCTGGACATTTTTTCAATCCCATTTTTCTTATAGTAAAGAAAATATTCTCACATGATTTGATGAAAGAAACTTTTTTCTTGAGATTCAGACAGTTTGCTTTGTGAATTATTCTTATGTTTTGAATAAATATTTGTATAATTGTGTATATAACCTTGTGTGATTTTGAGATGAACACTGAAAAATGTATACTGTACTTTCAAAAATTCTTTAGTACAAATAAAATATGATTAACATAGGTTGCTCAAATCAGCTGATACTGTGTCATCAAATAATGTATTTTTACAGTTCTTGTAACAACTCTGAACTTAATGCATTTTCTCATTGTTATCATTTGTCTGATAACTTGGTCTCTAATTGTATTCTGTATAGATTCAACCCTGTAACCATCATTTTTATTTAGTCTTCAGTCTCAACAAGCTACAGTTCATCTCTTATTTCAAGAGCCATCACACCTTTTTTTTAAAAGGTCTTATTGTTATTAAATGTATAATGTAGATTATCAAAATAATGCCTATTATTAGTATTCCCTAAATCTAACAAATCAGTTTCCATTACATTTTCCAATGTAATTTCCAATTTCCATTGTAAGTATGTGTATCACATAGAAGGTTCAAGATATTCAGATTACACTGACAAACTAACTGGTTGATCTAAAATATATTATTATCAGTTTTTATGAACAGTGCCATTCAAAAAATATATAGATGAGACTTTAAAACATAGTAGTTTGACACATTGAACAGGTTTAGGAAATGTGATAGACACAAGATTATGTTTCAATGTACTAGAACCTTTAATAGTGGTCATAATTCAGCCTTACTATTCAGAAGATATTGTGATACATGTCATTTGACTTGCAACTGGTAAGCCCCAAGAACTGCTTTTTTACCCATTAGCAAGAGGAAACCATGACTTCAGTGATGCAGACTAGGACAGTAAATGATTGGTTGCTAGTAGTATGATCTAATGTGTCACAAGTTTTCCTTTTATTTTGTAACAACTCTAAAAAACAATAATACAAAATAGATGTTTTGACCTGGTTGTGTTGTTCTAATTGTATAGACTAGTGAAAGTGGATTAGTGTTGTGGTGCTTCCTCTAATTACAGTGAAAAAATAATGTTTAGAGTATAACTGATCCATACTTCTATTCGTGTGTACACTTAAGAGTTTGCTGCATTTCCACATTGACAGACAAACAACACCTTATCAACATCTTAAGGAACCACAAACCATAATCTTCAATATATAGGCTACAATTGAACAGGAACTTACCAACATCTGAAGGAACTACAGACCATAATCTGTAATACATAGGCTACAAGTTCCTCACATTATTAAGAAAAAAGTTATCCACATTCTTTGTAGAAGTGAAAAACTGCACAACAGAGCATTAGGACAGTAATAGGCTTTGAAAAAGAATGCTCTGAATCAAAGAGTTATTATGATAAAACTAAACATATTTACTGCCACTGTGTTAACACCATGACAAAAAGGGATTTAAAGTTGACTGAAGGTTACAAGCCAGAAGATCACAAGTTTCCAGAGACAGTAAACAATGACTGTTTTTATAAGAAAGATAGTCAAAGAAACTGGAATCAAGACAACTCCATTTTACTGTGTACCTTTCAGGACTTTGGTCTGCCTAAATGTTGTTTTGTAAACCAACGTCTGTGTATGCTCAATGATCTGTAGAACATTTTCTTGTTTAAAGATATTTTCAAGTATTAATCTTTGCAGTAGAGACTGTGTAACCCTGACTACAAAATTAGCACTGAAAATTGTAATTCAAAGGGCAGAAAGAGCAATAGAACATAATTTATATAAAGTGCAGTTAACCTGCAGTATGTATGTATGAGAACAAAATATTGACAAAAAATGAAAACCAAAATATGGCTTTCAAACAGCAGTTTTCATGTAGCTGAGTGTGAACCTGAGTACATTAATGTGTAATCCATATATAACTGTATCATCCACTAAGGAATCTCTTCACCACTCATATTTAATAAGTATGGTCTCTTATGCACCACCTCTGATTTTAAGTGAATTAAGTAATGAGATATGAGATACATTTAAATGCAATATGTGTTGTAATAAATATGTATTTTCATTAATAAGAAATATATTCAAATGCTTCATTTTGTATTATTGCACTGTTGACTCTTTTCTACCACCCCATCTAAAAAAAGAAAAGTGAAACCAATACTTAGGAATTCTGTGGGATTTGTACTCTTATAATTAATACTCTCAAATTATTTAATCACATATAATATAGAGAAGAAAAATGTATTTATGTTAATTTGGTAATTATTGGTGTGTGCATGTGTTGACAAGGGCAAGATGATGTTCATTATACATATTGCACTTGTAATATTTCATTTTTTATATTTCTGTGTATTATATTGGGTGTTTACTTTGCCACCAATTATCACTAAATCTGTCTGTTTTGGGCAAAATGTGACATAAAATACACAATACCATGTGAATGGCACTTTGTAAAATGTCATGGTGTGTGCACTTTGTTCCCTTCCTACCCTCTCATTTTAAAGATTTATTTTAATTTGGCAACATCACAACTAGAACAATGTGTTAAGACTTTTGTGTTAACTAAATGGAGTAAAAGTATTGTAGGTAATAAAAACTTGTGATATTATGTTGGTGGTTTAGCTGTCAGTATAAACATTACACTTGGAATGCCTTTTTAGAGTATTATTTGTGCAAATACTCAGATCATCCTTGCAGAGCATTATATTTATAAATGCACTTAGAACACCCTTGTAGAGCTTTATGTGTATAAACATTACATTGAGAATACCCTTGTAGAGCATTGTGTGTGTAAACTTTATGCCTAGATCACTTTTGTAGAGTGTGTAAAATTTCACAAGAACTAATGAAAAAATTGAAGCTCTTCTTTCCAGAATTTTACTGTTTCACAGTGTATACTGCTTTTCAGCATGTTTGTATTCAAAGAGGTTTTAGATTATTGACCTTCAATATGATATATCTTGATTTCTCTAAATAAGATGAGTCATAAAATCTTAAATTAATTTATCCAGATGAAATAGTTCATTTACTGTCTGCTGACTATGATTGTTGTGACAGGGGTGTGTGCCATGAAACCTTGTAACTGCAGTAAGTGATGGTATAATAAACCTAAAGTAAAGAAGTAATCTGGGATCATCTAACCTAGAACCATGTATATGCCCTATATTTATCATGAAAGTAAAAATATCAGTTCAGTTTTAAACTTAAATCATTTCTGAACTCAGCTGTTTTCTGTTTCATCACTACTGTTTTAAATAATAATAAAAATAAAAACTCTTCAATCACTGGAGTTTCTGAATTAAGAAATCAACAAACATTTTTACCAGTTTCTGTCCAATGTACATTTTAATGTACATTTCCAGGTTATAGACAAAGAACAATATTAAGTTATGCTTTTGTTGCTGAGCCACATGATAGAGAAGCCATTGTTGTAATATAGTATTACAAAAAAGATAATGGCGTTTCTATATATTAAACATTGTTAATCTAACTAATTTTTACTAATACTTTTGCTACAAATATTCCATGATTTCATTTTATGAATGATCTTAGTTTTTGTTGGCTCATAAGCAATTTACCAATGTTTGACTGCCTCTGTTGGACAAGCTTGGTTTTGCAAAACTTGTTTCATTTAGCTCTGAAATGTGAGATTAGATTATACTGTGGAAGGAGGTGATAATACTTGTCTCGTCATTTTTGACAGGCCAAATCCTAGTTATTTATATTTCTGACACTATACGTGATGCCATCTAGTAAGGTATTTTTTAACTATTATAGTATTGATAATTCAATCATTTATTAGTATATCTTGTGAATATTGTACCAGTAGCTCTTTGCTATATGGTGATTATAGTATGGAAGTAGTTAGAGCTGGATACTGTATTAGTGAATTAAATGTGAACCATTACATTATTACCAAGTCTCACAATCTAAAGAACTGATGAGGTAGTTTGGTAAATATAAAATATCAAGGGATCTGAGAAAAATTTGGTGGAATTAACTGTAGTTTTAGTGATATTTTTGTTTGATTTTATGTAGGTAGGAGTGTGTGTGACTTGTATGTCATTAGGGACCTTTTAACAGAGAATATCATAAGCTTATAAGGAATTTAATGTATAAACAGCTTAAGAAAATATGCTCAAAGCAAGAATGTGTTTGACAACAATTAAACAGTCTTTGTGGAAAACTGTATCTTATGAATGTCTGATGAAGAGCATTGTATTTGTAAAATTTTTTTGTTGATGGTTGTCAATATAAATACCCTATTATGTTGCTGGTTATTTATCAATGTAAATACTGTATTGAGTTTTGGTTTGTATATCTTTATATTGTTAATTATTTGTCTATATATATATCATATTAAGTTTTAGTTTTTGTGTTGCTATTTATTTGTCAATATAAATACTGTATTTAGTTCTCTAGTTTGAAAATTAGACTGCTTCATTTGTATCAGTAGATGAGGGTGACGATTTTTATTAAACGATCTTTGGGAGCAGATGTGTAAAGCAAATTTCATCATGAAAACTTGACAATTATCTAGCCTCTACCACCTCATGCTTGGTAAAATAATTCCTGTTTTCTGGCATTGAAGATTTTAATATCATACTTCCTATATGATTTACAGATAATGCTATTTTTGAAATTAACTTAAGGCTATGTCAGTGGAATACAAGTTTTATAAATATCCCTTTCCATGAGTTGTAATGATAAAAACAAGTAATGTAATCTGTTAGTGATATTGACCCAGTTCAAACAGAAGTATTTCGAAATTATCCCACTTCAGTATAGTGTTATTCAAAAATAGGCTATAAAAATTTATTTGGGGTTTTGGTTTAAAGAGAGGTTTCTAGGCTATTTGTATTTGATATTTTGTTTATCTACATGGCTGCTACTCTCCTGGCAGATTTGAAACCAATTTAAAATAAATATAATCCCCCTCCCCCAGTATTATGTAGTTCATGAAGACAGAAACTGAATATATATGTGTGTTAATATTATTTAAGCGAGAACTTAAACTGAAGAGCATATTCTGTTAATAGTACTTCTTTCTGATAAGTCACGCGCTTGAACGTTTTGGTCAGTAGAATTTAAATTTCGGAGGCAAAAAAGTAAACACAGTTGACAGCAAAGAACTAAAGCAAAGAAGGGACTGTGATTGGCCAGGATTACTTACAAGATGTAGCATTAATCACATACCTGTCAAAGGCAAAATGGGAATTAACTCGTTCGGCATGATTTTGTAACCCATTTCACTGTCTATCCAGCTGATGTTGGTGTTGGGCACTAAAAAGCAGTGTATTAGGTGAAGTAGCATATTCAGGCTTAACCGTTTACAACGGTATCGGGTTGTGGGCTGGTTGAAAACCATAGACGGGATTTTTAGAATAAATGAAACAAAACAGAAAGCGGATTACCTAAAATAAGTGCCCGTCGTTATAATATTCTAGATTATTGGCTACATCAATTAAATATATTGAGAAGGTAGAAATAGAAGACTTCTGTCTTAAATTTACTGTTATACTCATAAGAGTAAGTTTTCATTTTCATATCGTGTGACCCAGTGTGTTAGCGAGTCAGACAATATGTCCTAGAGTTACTTAGTTCAAGTACTGTTGTTGCAATAAAAAAAGTTAATAAGAAAAGGGGGGAGATAAGAAAGGTGTCTCACAATGTGGAACCGTGGTTTCGTTGTAAGGATAACAACAGTTTCAGTATTCGTTAAGAAAAAAAACGTTTTTGGTGGTTTTCTAGTCTTATTAGTTCAACGTTCGGCTTCTGTAGTGTTAAAAATTAAAACCAAACTACAAAATGCAATACTTTTAAGTACGTGTAAAGTTACACGGTAAAAAAATTCTTACCTTTTTTACATAAATACGTAAGAATTCAAGGACTCAAAGACAGTTAATTTAAGAAAAAATTATACAAAAATAAATCTTGCACGCATTAGATCGCTGCATCGTACATGATGGAAGTGAATTTGTTTCTCTCACCCATAAACATGTTTTATATGGGTTTAATAATTACCCTAATATATCACTAGTTTATTGTTAGGGAATTTATGTAAATATAAGTTACGAAATGAAAACGACTGTGGAACACATGGACTATTAGTAGCGAGTGTATCCTTGTGTGGATGGGGACCGTTGTACATAAATGGACGCAGCCCTGATAAGGGAATTTTATTCGTGCCATAAACTTTTATGAAATCAACGCCTTCGTTTGTGTAGCGTTAAACATTCAAACAGTGCACACATGAAACCTGTGCAGAAGGGAGGAAGGCTCAACATCGCACCTGACCTTCCCAAGCCCATATGGATCCAAATCCCGATGAAGTAGAATCTGTGTGAATATCTGAAACAAAAATAGTTTTCGGTAATCTCGTAAAAGTAATTCTGTTTTACCAGCTTTGATATAGCACCCACCTTATTATTAATTGTTGTTGGAATATTAGCGACTTTAGTTGCATGCAGTATAGGTTTCAGTAAAAGTACAATCACGAAGGTGTTTTTCTTCCCGATTTTTCAACCAATTTAAACAATAAAGCTCTTGAACTTTTCAATTTGTGTCATTATGATGCCTAATGGTTTTATCGAGTTTTCGTGTTCAGGTTTTAATACAAGTACATTGACTTAAAGCTCCTGTATACAATCTAAGGTGTAAGTTTACTTTAATTAATTACAGGTTCGGGAAGGTAATTTTGAGAGAAATTCCAAAAGTTACTGACTTTCTGGACTACAACAGAAAGAAACATACACGCGTTTTGTGTTGAGTGAATTATAAAATAAGCAAAGCATGCAGCTGAATATCTGCGTGGCGACCGCATGTACTCGCAATATCGAAAAGTTTCTTAAATTAACGCTGAAATCCTGAAGTCGGACACAGATTGGTTTGATAGGCTTAAGAACAGTTCGTGTTTGTGGTGTATTATTCAGTATTAGTTGTGTTTCTGTGTGGTTTAACTGTTTTATTTCTTGTTTGGCACATGCTCGAGGTGTAGTAACACAGTTTAGTGTTGCTACTAATGAGTACACTACATCATGGTTTTTCAAACTATGCTCCAAGGAGCCCTTGGGCTCCTTGAGGAAATTTTAGGATGTTAATATTTTTTCCCTAAAACTATAAAAGTGAATCAAAATGCGATGTACAAAAAAGATAGAAAGTAAAATATATCTTTAATGTAACACATTTATCGCGTATTTGGCCTTTTAATATTTTATTCTGCCTGAAGCCAGACGATTTCATTTAGCTAAGGGGAAGTTCAGAGGTGAAAGTGTTAATGCAATATCAATTAACTTTAACAGTGGGAACACTGGTTGCTAGTAGAAATGGCACCATCTCAAGATCGCATGCGTCATTGGAGATGCAAAATAGCTTAGTAATTTTCGTACAAAATATCGGTCAACTGTGGGTAGTGATGCCATTTGTCTTTTAAAAGCCAGATCTGGATTAGCGGCTAAATCTTGAACCAAATGAACTTGTCCAAATTTGAAACATTGCGATGAAGTATCAGTTGTTTCAATTTCAAAGTATATTTATATGAAATATAATTATATTTACGACAATTATAATTGGTAATTATTAGATTAGGTTAGATTCATTGCAGTTTAATTATGCAAACGTGGTTTGGTATCGGAGAGTTCGGCCCGGCATGGCCGGGTGGTTAAGGCGCTTGACTGTAACCTTAGGGTCGCGGGTTCGAATCCCCGTCACACCAAATATAATTGCCCTTTCAGCCGTGTAGGCGTTATAATGTTACGGTAAATATCAGTATTCGATGGTAAAAGAGGAGCCCAAGAGTTGGTGGTGGGTGGTGATGACTATCTGCCTTTACTCTAGTCTCACACTTCTAAATTAGGTATGACTAGCGCAAATAGCCCTCCAGCAACTTTGTGTGAAACCAACCAATCCAAAGGAACTATACGCATGCATGACATCATGTTTAATTTTGTTTCATTACGTTCGAGACTTAGCTGCACGTCAGATCTGGCTTAATATTTTCTTATTTGGCTTAAAATTTATGTAAAAATGTAAAAAAAACAAAAGTTACCTTTTTCCTTCAGAAAAATATATTATTCTAGCGGCCTAGCCTTTTTTCCGCAAACCTTTATTTCTGACTTCGTTATAGCAACACTGATCTTAGGTCAGCATGCCATTGTATGATGATAAAATTCAAGCTCCTGAACGAGTTTTCATCAATAAGCTATTTTATGTCCGTGAAAATACTTTTGAAGTGCCAAAGATATAAGAATATGTTTTTAGACAAATTGATGATTAGTTGTTACCCTTGTATTGGATAAGTGACTGAATATCGGTAATAAATCTGACACGAGTAAAAATTTTCCTAGGCCTAATTCGAATTCATCGGTGTTATCGTCGTGTGTGAGTACTTCAACGCAGTATGATGCAAGAAGTACCGAAACATGAAAAAAAGGAAAGTATGATGAAAGTTTTATTGAATATGATTTTACATGGACAGGTAATGAAGATGGACCTAGTGGGTTGTGTGTTGAATGTAGACCAGTGTTGAGTAACAGTAGTTTGCATCCAGCAAAATTAAAACGGCGTTTAGTAACCAAATACTCTCAATTAAAAAAAATTCAACTTCCGAGTATTTCAAAAGAGTTTGGGATTATATGCATGGAAAACTACATTTCGTTCATTTGTTCATCAGGACAACAAAGGCGCTGTTATTGCTTCATGTCTTGTTAGTTACTGCGTTGCAATAGTAGGTGAAGCTCATACAATTGCAGAAGATTTGATAAAACTACGCGCGCGATTGATTAGAAATTTCTTTAAAACATTAACTCTGTGTCCATTTGTTACAACTTGGTTTTTCGAAGAATCAATGATATGTCAGTAAATTGCTTAACGAAGTTAATAAGGCAAGTAAAAGTGAGTACAATTTTTTCGCTTCAGATGGATGAATCAACAGATGTCGCAGGTTATGCGATGTTGCTTGTGTTTGTTCTCTATATTCACGAAGCTAGTTTTGAAAAAGACATGCTAATTTGCAAACCTTTGGCTACTCAAACAACAGGCAAAGAAATATTTAAACTGATCGAGTTGTTTGTGGAAGAACATGAGATCCAATGTCAGCTTTGCTCAAGTATTTGCACCTGCAAAAGAGGTATTGAGTGATGTGATCAAAATAGTAAATTTTATAAATCCAAGACCACTTAATGCCGAGGATATTCAATTTGCTGCTTCATACTGAAGTCCAATGGCTTTCTTGGGGAAAAATGCTTGCTCGGTTTTACGAACTGCGTGAGGAGATAGGTTTCTTTTTTATCTAAATGCCCTTTTGAACTTGCATACAAATTAAGGGACAAATGCTGGTTCCAGAAAGTGGCATACTTTTGGACGTATTTGCCTAATTAAATGTAATGAATGCCACAATGCAGGGTACTAGGGTAATGTTGTTCAAAACTCAGAGTAAAATGGAAGCGCTTTACCGTAAGCTAAAGCTTTAGGTGAAAGTATAATTATGGAAGAACTTGATTGGTTCGAAAATCTCGGTGGTTTTATTTATTTATGAATGAAATTTGCTTAAGGGAAGATGCAAAAGTTTCAGTCTTGTAGTATATATCTGATTTCTTGATAACGAGAAACACACTTGAAATAAAAATGTACACATACGTATACAATCGTATCTGATTTGTGTACAACTTTTATGGAGTACTTCCTTCCTCATTTACAAAAATTACTGAAGATTCAAAATCTCTTTGTTGACTCTTCAAATACCAACGATTTGTCTTTGTAAGAGAAAGAACAGCTTACAGAAATTTCAACTAATTACACCCTAAAAACGAAATTTCAACGGAAGAAATTACACAATTTTGTATTCAAATTGCCGTGGAATACCCTGAGATAAGTAACAGAGCTTTGAAAATCAGGACCCATTTTCCAACAACATATTTTTGTGAGCAAACATTTTCACTATATTCAGCTACAAAGACCAAATTTGGAAACAGGCTAAATATTGAAAATGTTTTGTGCTTATAGGTAACAACCATAACTCTAAATATTGAACTACTTTGTGGACAAAAGCAAGCCTGTCCAAGCCGGTAATAAATAAGTACACTGTACTTTTAGATATAAATTTTGCAAGCAGAAAATTTTGATCACTTAAGTAAAAATAAAAATTGTTTTTTAAGTATTGATATTTTAAATAAATCTTTATTCTAAAAGCTTGAAGTAAACTATCTGTTGCTAGTGAATGATTGTTTCTATTTTTAGTGTATTTTATCCGGAGTATCTTTTCTTTTTTGATGTAAAGCTCCGCAGGTCTAAAAAGTTTGGAAACCCTTGTACTATATTAAAACGAAGTTAGGGCTCACTTCATCGTTACAACTCATATCGCCATGTCAGGTCATACTTTATATGACGACCGTGCATCTTAACAGTAGTCTTGCATCATAGTGTCCGTTGTATACGATTTTGTCATATGGTTGTTACGTCCAAATTACATCATTTTTCATTCACGTTTTCCATAAACTGTACGAGGACAACGTTTTATAAGAACCGTTTTCAACAGTCCGATCACTCACAAATCCATAGCGCTTCGTCCAGAGATTTGTCCAGTATTTATTCCCATGGAATAGCATTGATACCTATTTAATTTTATAACTGTTTTAAGATATGCAACGGTTAAATGGGAGGGTATGACAGGTAACCTTGTCTCGGTGAGCTTATACCCTGTTGGCTTTGTTTTCAGACAAATACTTTTTTTTAATTATATTGGTTATTGTTGCTTGGAGCACGTGAACGGCTTCTGTTACTGTTCTTTATGTTCGTAACTTCTCACTTTTTACGAGACGTTGACTTTTATTTCATAAGATTGAAACGACTTATTGCAGGTCTCTTTTTGAAGATCCGTATTCCTTTGTTTTCCAGTTCCAATAAGTTCAGTGGATATTCCCATCATAGAGTTGTAATTCCCCAATGTAAAAACATCATTATGAGCTGAACATGTGGATAATTTACGCAGACAAAAGTTGTCATGCACCCTTTTGTTCTTCAGTGGGGCGTTAGTAAGTTTGTGGGTGTACAGCGCTAAAATTCAGGCTTTGATTCCCTTGTGTAGGAAGAATGCAGGTAGCTAAGTATGTAGCTTTGCGTTAAAGCTCAACAACACATATCCTTCGAAATCTGACCAGTTTCCGGTGACATCATACTAGCTATGTTATGCTAAATAATATGAAAATGTAGTTCTGATGCATCCTGTTCAACCGCAAATTTGTATCGGCTGTGGTTATTTATTATCACATGAAATATAATTCTTTATGAGTATGTCTTTTAAAGAATAATAAAACACTGATATTTTTGTATTAAATAATTCAAAGTTACCGACTTGCCAAGATTCAGCGATATCAATACTATATTTTTATTAGCTCCTTTGTTTTGACAAAATGAGTTTTTGTTTGGCAAGACAAAAGTATCTAATTACCATAACAATAATATTGTTTATACGAAAAATGAAACTGAATATTTAACATTTTAAATTTTTGGGTAAAACGTTTTTAGTTTTAAAAATGCTTCGTTCTATACTTGCGCAATATACCGAGTATTTTTTAAAAATAAAATAAAATTTTAAGCTTTTTTCTAAAAAAAAAATAGACTAAAGATTTACATTTTATTACAGACAAAATATATACTGAATCAGTAAGAAAAGTTTTGAAGTAACGGATAAAACTAAAGAAAATGTGAATGACAAAGTTAAATTACATTTTAGTGTTCGTATAAAATGCAGTTTGTATTTTGTGATTTGTGTGTAAGAAGACGAGATACGCGAAGGAAAGTATGTTTTATATCATTTTGTGTATGGCATAAAATTTGCGAAAATACATATACGCAATGTACGAAGTTGATTTTAGTATGTCAAGAGATAGGCAATTCTTGTCTGACGCAGAAACTGCAACCAGGCTGTGTGGCCTTTTTATTACACGTAGCCTTCCACGAAAGCCTTGAACACTTGTTTGAAACTGGTTAGGCTAGTAATCCAGTTCCCCCACGCTCCATGCATACATACATGCCTTCCTAGACCAATTACCTGGGCCCAATTTCTGGTTCGCAGAATAGCATTAAGCTTCTCGGTCAAACTTGTTGCGGGTTTATGTTGTTGTAGGACCAGACTCGTTTGTGTGTGTGTGTGTGTGTGTGTGTGTGTGTGGTGTAAGCGGGCCGACGTTCCATTCCACGTTTGTTTTTTAATTTCAAGTATAATATCAAAGTTTTGCTATATACATCCACGCTGTTCTCTCTCTCTCCTTATTTAATTTTATTATATTCAATTTTTACAAGCATTTTTCCTTATTAGTGCATTTCCCTTTTTTTCTTTAACACTCGTTTTATTTTATTATCACATTGTTTGTAATATTTAATCTTTAATTCATCCAGTTTCTCCATAAAAGCGAACTCATAATCGGTTTTTAACTGTTTATGACGACTTTGGAAATGTGATTTTTTCACTTAAGGTATTTTTAGTGCAACTAACTTAAGTAGAGAGTCTAAGCGTGCCACATTGTACTACTGTATTGGAAATAAAAAACACAAAACCCGATATTTTGGGGTATAATGTAATATTTATTATTACTTACAAACGATTAGTTTTGGTAACAGAGTTAATATCATCAGAGCTAATGTCTACCAGATATTTGTCCTTCATTCTGCCAAAAACGTCGATTCTCGTGTTTTTTCCTCACATATTGTGATGGATCTTTGAGTTTATTGTTCACGTTCCACTAACGTAAACCAAAATGATATTTCGTACATCCTGGACGCTTGTGTGTTATAAGGGTGATAATCAAATCCCATACTTTATTCAGACACGAAATAGATACGCTATTTCTAATCGATCACTTCAAAATTAGGGACGTAAAATGCACATAGCTTTTGTGCTAATATTCAAGAATAGTGTAAGCAGTGACCATATTTATTTAACGTCGAACAGTGTTTATTAAACTGGGCGTCAGGTAGCAGACTGTAGTGACCACACTAACCTGTATAAACTGTTATTTTACATCAAATCATGTTTGTTAAACTGGATACAAGGCTGTAGTGACCACACTAACCTGTATAAACTGTTATTTTACATCAAATCATGTTTGTTAAACTGAATACAAGGCTGTAGTGACCACACTAATTTGTATAAACTTATTTTACATCAAATCATGTTTGTTAAACTGGATACAAGGCTGTAGTGACCACACTAATTTGTATAAACTATTTGACATCAATGTTTCTTACTCTGGTGTCACATAATATTCTTGCTTCATGGATGAAAATAGTTTTCTTGTATTCTGAAATTTTCCTAACGTTACAAGATTGTTTGTGTGTCTCACTGTTAATTATTTGTGGTAGATTTGAATGCTTACCCCATGATCCACATGAATTCAATTGTGTCGATCAAACTCGTTCACGCCTGTTAGCCCTAATTTTATAGTTATCCAAATGGAGGTTGTACCTTCAACAAACAAAACAACTTAAGATTTCCTACGACGAGTTTAAACGTGTTGGTGAAACTTAAAATATTTTTCTCTCTTTCATTTTTGCAGAAAATTAAAGTTTATTTGCACGCTATTATTATGGGATTAATTATGTGTCGTCTTTGTTCCCAGCACGAATTTATGCCAGGTAGTACAGCGGTATGTCTGCGGACTTTTACAGCTAGAAATTGGGTTTTAATACCCGTAATGGGCAAACCACAAATAGCCCATTGTGTAGCTTTATGCTTAATTTTAACTAAACGAGTGTATATATGTTTTCTTACAGCAAAGCCACATCGTACTATGTGCTGAGTCCACCGGGAGGAATCAAACTCCCGATTTTAGCGTTGCCAATCAAACGAAACAAACAGATGAATTTATGTTAGGAGAGATTTCTTCTTCTACGTGTTAAAAATAAAAGTTACCGGTTTCTTTGCATTGAAAATTGCAACAAATATTAATTTTAAAAATATATCTATTACCCCTCTCCAGGTTCACATCTGACCTGTACCCGTTCAATGTGGTGTTCTTTTGTCGTTTTGGTACAAATTATACAAATTCAAGATAAAATAATTAAATATAGTTATTAAGAGGTGTAGTAATACAGAATGTGGAACATATAAAATACTGTATTTTACCAATAGATATCCGGTATTATAGAAAGCGATAATTTCTCACACTACATTTTGGACATTTTAGACCGATTAGTTAGCTGAATATAAATTAAGGAACGCCTTTGTTGGTTATTAGGTGCCACCTTCTTTAGCCCATAAATTTTCCTTACTGTTTAAAGCTAGGTGGTCTTTAAGAAGAAATATAATCTCGATGCATCATCAAATGGTTCTTTAATCTACAGGATACTTTTGTTGACATGGCAATGTTAAAAAAAAAATCATTATTTTTCTGGGTTTATTATAACGATAAATAAATGTAAGACTTTCAATGAACTAACGAAACTAGATTGTCAGATATGTTTCCCGCACATTGTTTATTCGAAATTGTTTGTTTTTTAAAGTGGTTACTTACGTTGATATTTATGAAACTGGATTATATTTTTGGGTTTATTTGCTCGTGATTTTATGAAGACGCGCACAGAAGTAAGCGTAGTGATGTTTATAGTGTACACAGTGTTCCCTCGCCACTTCGCGGGCTCTGTCGACCCCCCCCCCATATATATATATATATGGAAAGGCTATAGATGTACGCATTGTGCGTCTACGAAGGCTACGCGAGATCAGCTTCATGGCGTAGCGATGTGCAAGACGGGCTATGATTGGTGCAGAAATGAAAGACGGCCATTGACAGCTACCCATTTTGATTGTCTTTCACCATTGCTACATGTCTTCAAAGTGTTCATAAGGCATTGCAAGAGATGAAGTCCTGCACCGTTAATGCAAGCTGGAAGAAGTTGTGGCCTGAGGTTGTGCACGACGACAAGGGATTCACGTCTGAAGAAATCCAACACTCGGCTGTTCAAAAAGCTGTGCAATTAGCTTCGTTAATCAAAGGTGAAGGATTTGCCAATATGACGAAGGAAGACGTAGATGAACTGATTGACTTAGAATCCGAACCACTCGCCGACCAAGACTGAGAAGCACTGACGAAGTCTGCTGCCGAGGAAGACGACGAAGAGGAAACACCGAAAGAAGCCGAGGAAACAATCGAGCACAGTGGATGGTCGTTAGAGCGGTTAGGTAAACTATTGAAACTAATTAACGAAGTGAGGGAGTGCTCACAGGAATGGGACAACGATATGGTTCGATCAGTACAATTTTGCAATAAAATAGAAGAACTGATGACTCCTTATCAAATGATTTTCGATAGGCTAAAGAGGCAGAGAAAACAACTGCCAATAACAATGTTTTTCCAGCCGAGCAAGAAAGAAAGGGTACCGGTGGCAAGTACTGTTCCTGAAGTTGTAACGACCGACGAAGAAATTGCCGATTCACCTTCCACAGAAGAGGAAGTGGTGTCCCCCGAAAAGACACCACCTGCTGAAGATATGTAGTTTTTAATTTTAAGGCTTAATATCTTAATAATTGTTCTTATTATTTCAGCAATAATGAACAGTATTGTAATGGGAGGGTTAAATAGTTGTACAGGGAGGGTTTTAAAAGTCTAAATGTACATAAATATATACGTAAAAATCGGCGATCCCACTTCGCAGAAAATCTCCTTTCCTGGGGGGTTTTGGAACGCATCTACCGCGATACACGAGGGAACACTATATTTGAAGAAAAGGTACTAAAATAAAGTTTAACGGCCAGTTTTTGCTGAATTATTTAGTTTTTCTGCCAGTAGCACCTAGTATTAAGTTTACGCCTAGAACGACGGTTAGACAAAGAATTAATACCAGTCGTCTTTATAATACAGAATTCGTTTCTGAGCTGTTCTTGCTCTGATCTTCTATTGTGTTGAAATCTGTATAGTCGCAAATCGCTGTAAAATTAAAATTAGGTATTTTAAAACTTTTTCGAGGAACCCAGTTTTGTAACTACGGAAACAGTCGAGAGACGTCTCGCATCTCGAGCAATTATCTCAGGCTGTTTCTTTTGTGCGTTTCAACTATAATCTGAAGAAACTGAGTACCGGCATAATGGATATTTCCTATTATTAACTTTGAAGGTTTTCAGTGTTTTGATACTAAATTATGCTTCTAAATACAGATATATATTGACTGTGTTGTATGAGACAAGAAACGCATTAAGATCGGTCATCACATGTACGTTCTACCTTTTTCCCCAAGCGTAATGAAAGCGTTAAATATGAATTGTAGTTTTGTACTTAAATTACTTTCTTTTGTTTCACGAAAGATACTTAAGTTCAGTATGTTTCGGAACACGCAATTTGGTTTGTGTCTTTTTACGGACATTTGATATTGTTTATTTTCAAAGACGTTTAAGTTTTATCACATGGGCGTTTACGGTTAGGACCGTTTGACTCTACATTTTATACAAACTGAAAGTCGTAGTTGAACTAAATATTTTTAGTAAATTTTTATTAGAATTGCAAACTCGTGTTTGTATTTAAGTACACATGACACGAATTATTTTAGTCTGTTGACTTACACTATCAAGCCGAGTCATTATATCCATATTTCGCCTCTCCTCACTTGAAAATATTTTCGTGGGCTCTCGCTTGATCGTTTTAAACAAAGCAATTCTTCATTTTTTTATCTACCAGTCAGATTTAGATTCACAAACAAACAAAACAATTTCATATACATTAATAAGACCAATAAAGACGATATTTCTTGAATACATAAAAAAAAGAGCTGTTAAGTCGGAGGCGGGACACTTCGTATTTAAAGCTGGTTAAGAGCACGTGGTATATGTTAATTAGCCACGTGCTCGTATAGTAACAGTAATCATGCGTCTGTCGACAGGTGTATGTAACAACCGATAACATCGGCATCTTTTGAGGCCACTACGCTCCAGTTTACTCATTCTCAAAGACCCTCCTAATCGCAAAAGGAGGGAGAGAAGCGGCCACCATTGTATCTCATCAGCTGATAACCTTTCCCACAAGGTGTCTTGATAGGAATTTTCTGAACTTACACGAGTAAACCAGTTCGGGATTCTATTTACACCAGAAACTGTTACACTAATACTATTAAGAAAGGCTTTAAGAAGTAATCTTCTGAAATATTACTTCACCTTTCAGATACAGATACAACTTTCTGTTTACAGTAGGAACTAATGAATTAAGGCAACAATAACATTTTATAATGTTTTAAGTTTTTCATCCAACACTAGAGGAGGTCTTTGTGTTATTTAAATTTGGGGATGTGGGAAAAACAAATATAAAAATGTCATTTTTCATTGAAAGGCCCAGCATGGCTCAGTGGTGAGGACTGATTGATTCACAGTTTGAAGGTCATATTAAACATGCTTGCCCTTTCAGCCATGTAGGCATTATAATGTTACAGTCAATCCCACTATTCATTGGTAAAAGAGTAGTCTGACAGTTGGTAGTGCCTTCACTCTAGACTTTCATTGCTAAATTAGGGATGGTTAGTGCATATAGCTCTCGGGTAGCTTTGTGTGCATTTTAAAACATATCTTTTCAAATGCACGTTTCTGTGAGACATTTGAAGACATCTACTGTGACATTGAAGAAGGTTGCATTTCATGAACAAAAAACAGTTTTATTTTAAACTCATAATTGGTTTTGTGATTTTATGTTTTGAGTTCAGTGGGGGTAGCCCATGCAGAAGCCCCAGACCCTGTTGAATACTATTTACACAGGATGTATTAGAAAGTATAGAAGTTCATTACTCCTACATGCATTACTTCTGTAATGTCCTGGCTTTTGTAAGTTTGTAGTAACAAATTATGAAATAAACATAGACACACATACACACACACTCGCAAAGCTATATGTATTGAAATGAACATGAAAATATAAGAAACCTGAAGTACATTTTTTACATAAACACATACAAAAGGGTCTTTGACATGTATTGTTTGAGGTCTTTATTAGTGTATTATTGTCTTCTGTATGAGGCTTAAACAAGTTAAACAAGGTTTAAATATTTTTTGATAAATTTAAAATGAAATGGGTATATGTACTTCACTATGCAGAATAATTTCAGGCAAAATATATGAAGTTCATATTGTTAAATAAAGTGCTGCAGTAACAGTTTCCTGAAAATAACCTGAAGCAACCTCTAACACCAAAGGCAAGTTGTTAGCATGTTGAAATTTGCATCTAATGATGGCCTTATTAATTTGAAAATAGGGATGGCTAGTGCAGATAACCTTTGTGTACTGTTATATGGATATCTGAAATAAAACCATAATGTAAACATGGATCACTTTTTTTTTTGTAGCTGCAACATAGAGCTTGTAAAATGATTTTGAATTTTTGTTTTGTTTTTTTGGAGTACAAAATTTAGCTTATAGCTCCATCATCACTTCACAAATTTGAAATATAATCATAGTTTTTAGACTCAGAAGATTAAACTCTTTGATTGATGTATCTTGCCACACCCAAAATGTCAGACTAATTTACTCTAATCTTGACTGAAAGAATTTCAATTTGAGAATAGGCCAGTAGAGATCCTGATGAGTAATAAAATTGAATTGGATATATGCTCTCTCCACACTTGGTATTGTTGATGCATGAAAATATAGATAATAAAAAAGAAAACAAAGGTCTAATGGATTAATTCACTGTATTCCTGCCTAGAAGAATTTTAATTGGTACAGCTGTTGAGGATTCCTTCTTGTTTCTCATTGTGATTGGTTTTAGAGTTTCTTGGGGATATCTCTTACATAGACATAATGGCATTGGGAAAGGTGGGAATATGGATCAACTTAGGATATCAGGATGATGCAGAAATAGACCTACAACAAGTCTTTCCATTGGAAGCAAAGTGAGGAAGTCAAGCATCTTATAACAGGTGAGAATCAGTAATCATAAGGATCAGAGGCAAAAGCTGTTAATGTGTTCCAGGAAACAGTGCATGATATAATGAAGAAAAACCTCTTTCAGAAAATATATATGCTTAAATTGCTTCTTCAACATATCTGTTTAATCATCAGTTTCAAGCATCTGGGAAATGAAATGGTTATTCATGCTATTCCATAGAAAGACATACCAGTCAGGTTTACAGATGTAGCTCCTATAAGTATCTGTGTGAGTGCACTATTGAAAAATGTTTGGAAGAAGTCATCCATGCACAGTGGGTTGAATGCAGAAAGGCATGAAGGGAAGAGTGGCATGGCTTGGAGATGATATCTTAAATGTTGGAGTTTTTGCAATTAAAACTTTGCTGCAGGGTTATTGTGAAGATGTACAGACATCAGATAGAGGATGACAGGATGAATTGACATGAACTTTAACAAAGTGTTGAGGGTTTAAAACTGTTTCAATATAATGTACTCAATATATATGTAATTCTAAAGTTTGTACGGGAATGAAGTAGTTAGAGTAGTGTATAACTGCAGCAGACTAATTGAGAATTTGCATTTATCTTTTAACATTGTTGATATATTTTACCAAATAATGATTGGTGTAAGTTACATTTGTTGTTTCACTTAATTAGAAAGTTTGGCTCATGATATTATACTTCATTATCTTTTAAAAATAGAAAGTTCTTTTAGAAAAAGAAAAGAAGGGCATCCATTATTTCATCAGTCATTTGATTAACTATCTTTGTTAACTATGGACGGAATATATAAGACCCCTTAAATAATGATTAATAATGTGTAAAAGACAATAATCCTCAAGGCCAGGTGGTTTAGTCTGTAGGTTGCAGGTTCAAATCCCAATCCCACCAAACATGCTTGCTTCTTCATCCATGGTGGTCCATCCCACTATTTGTTGGTAAGAAAGTAACCCAAGAATTGGTAGTGTGTGTGATGATGACTAGCTGCTTTCTCTCCAAGTTTTTCATTACTAAATTATTGATGACTAAACACATATTGCCCTTGTGTAGCTTTGTATGAAATTTAAATCAAATCAAAAGTAAATAAATGTGTGTTTAATACAGATATTTTGTTGTGCTAAGTACAATAAAGTTATGTTGTAAATTTTGTTATGATATAAAGGTGTTTTAGCACATTCAGTGACTTTAAACAAACAACACTGTAATTTTGAGGCTAGAGTATTTAAACAAAAATTATAAGATTAGAAGTTTGGATTACAAAAATCTTTCATTTGCTCAGTGGTAATTGAAAAGTTCTAGACACAGTTTGTATTTGTTCATAATTAGCAACAATTACGTAAAAAGGTTGAGCATAAATCAATATATACACCTGGCAGGGTTAACTGAAACTAGTAAAAGGTCCTTGGAAAGTGTGTTGTATGAGTTACATTATTTACACCAATTTTTAACTTTTATGTACTTTACAAAGGTAATAACTGATGCATTTAGTTTATTGAGGTGTTTTTTTCATGTCACTATGCTGATAATATTGCAACTACAATTTGCAATAATCTTGTTGAATAAAAATTAGATCAACGCTTGGAAGTGGCTTGACTGGGTAATGTAAAAATATGTTGTCGAAAAGTCATACATTTACAGTGAAGTTTTTTGTGTTTTTTTTATTACCTAGTCAAACTGTATCAAAACAATTATTTCTAAAAAGTGGGCTTTTCACTATCAAAATAAAAAAATTTAATATGTTAAGAGTTTGATTCATTTTTGTCATGGGGTTTCACACAAAGGTTATGGGTTATTCTAAACAATACCACCCTAGATATAGTTTTCATGGTAATCACGTGTGATGTATTAACCATTTTCGTGTTATAACCAGACTTTGTTTTCCCTCTGCTAAATCCATTGGATCCATGCAAAATTTTAGAGTAGTGAACTTTTGAAGGTTAAAGGTAATCAGTTCATAGAATTTCTTTCCCAACCTTGTGAACATGTCATTTCAGTATTTTATTTTTAACTTGGTATGACAAAAGCTGATGTTTTTGTGGTGGTTTAAAAGTAACATTGTTTGAAAAAACATGATTAAGCCATGCAGTGAAGAAATCTAGTTAAAGCTCTTGTTGGTAAGGAAATCATATTTTTAAGTCAGTATTTTGCAGATATGATATTTATCATGATATTGGCCAACATATATCCACAAAGACAGCACAAAGATTTAGCAGTTAAATTACATTTTAATACTGATTTCACAAACAAATATAAAATAAAAAAAGATTTTATTAGTAAGAGTTGTTATTTACAATATCTGTTCAAAGTATTTCCTTTCTGAATAAATGTATAATTCTTAAGTTTGGTGATAAAAAAGAAATTTCTACATAACAGGCCAAGAATTAAAGTTGCATTTTGTGCAACAATACAAAACCTCAGTGTGGCTCTACTGAGTACAGCTTTATGTGAACATTATACAAACACTGGTAGTATATAGAATACTAGAAAAATGGCTTTGTTTTCCTTGCTTTTTAAAGTGGTGTCTTACTTTCTGAAAACATCTTTAGTTTTGATGACCTTGAAATCCTTTGGAACAAGGGATAGGAACTTGTAAAGAATCTAGAACTTGAACAGTAATGTATGTAAGTACATGTACTATTCACCAATTGTAAACACATACACAGATAGGACATTCAACTCCACTCTTTTGTGCACACATCATCTCCCTTAATTTATAATCCCTGCTGTGTTCATTGGATTATTTATATGTATTAATCCTACCTGGAACACACATTAATGTCCTCGATGGTAAGGCTGTTGTAACAGGAGAAATGGAAGGAAAAAAAGGAGATGAAAGACTACTTTGTTATGCAGTATTAACATTATTATTTTTAAATTTTCAGAGATAGGTTTTGAAATTAAATAGATCATATAACATGTAAAATTTTTTGCCATGTAAAACTTGTTATTAGAACTAAATGGAATAAAATAATTTAAAAAGTTTGACTATTTTTGTATACCTTACATTCAGAAAAGTTTGTAATGTGTTAGTGTTTCAATTATTTGATGTAGACATTTTTTAAAATGAAACAGTGTAACCACATTTTGAGTGTTGTTAGGTGATAAGAAGAGAACTTGGACCAAACTGATGCAAGTGTGAAAGAGTAATAGGCTTTTTAGGTTCATAAAAAAAAAATGACGTGTATATTGTAGGTCACTGAAGTTGTTATAAAAGTAAAATGCCTAATAAACCCTATAGCCAAGAAAAACAAACAAAAACATCTCTTAGGTTTTGTTAGCTGGTGAAAACTTGAAAAAGTAGAAAACATAAAAATTAGAAGTTATTAGTTTTTTTTAATATTGAAAATTTAGAAAAGAAAAACAACTAAAAAAATTCTGTTTCTTTGCTACTGAGGCAATTTGATTAAAATTGTAGTAACAGTTAAAGAATGATATGGATATATAGTTTTTAAAGTATAGACTCTGACTTATAACTAATGTAAAAACATTAGACTTTGTTAATAATTACAAAGATTACTGATAATAGGAGTAACTACACTACTTCTATGTATATTACAATAACACTATGTAATACAAATTTTGTTTCTGGATAGTATGTGTTATTTCTTAATCTCTTTTGTTGTAAAAGTACAGAAAATGATCATTATTCCCTTCAAACTTTGCTTTTGTGACCTGGATAATGAAATTTAGAAATTAACCTATTTTCTATGTAAAAATGGGCAAATTTGTACATTTTCATTTACTTAAGATCTGAATAAAACAACATATGAATCAAGATTTACATGCATTTATACTAAAGTTATACAAAACTAAACAGAAATGTTCAGAAGTTAGTAGTTTCTCAAGATTTGCCACTGTAATGAAATCACTTTCACGTATCAGCCTTCAAATATAGTCTCCTATCATGTTTTCGTTATTCGCTTCCAGGTCACAAAAGCGAAGTATGAAGAGAAAAACAGATATTTTCCATTTACTTTAGGCATAAACAATTGAGGAATAATACTTTATGTCCAGGAACAAGATAAAGTAAAAATTTTGTTACATAGTGTAATTGTTGAGCTAAAGTTGATGTTTTTTGTAGATTCCATTCTAGTCACTGCCAAATAGGCTGATATGATTTGAGCTACTATAAAAATTTTAATTTTAAACTTTATCTGATATTGTATACTGAGGCACAACTGTATATAAATGTAATATTTTTGTTTTTGAGACACTCCCCTGAGGCAACAAAAAGAATGTCTTAATTACTTTGTGGAACTTTTCTTTCTTTGCCTCCAAGTGTACAAATATTAAATTATTTTTACTTTAAAGTCTTTTAAATAATTTGTTCTTTTGAATTGGATTACAAATTTCAGTTGTATTAAGTGTCCTAGTGGTACTAATTTGTTAGGTATTTAGCACTGATAAATCATAAGATTATTTATATGTATTAAATCTAGCTAGATATCAAAGCTTTCTTTAATAAAGTCAGTTTGTGACAAAGTATGTAAAACTGATTTTTATAAAGTAAGTGTGTCACATATATTTGTTTTTTATCGTGACATTGGCCAGCACGTATCAGTTTACATAGCAAGACCATTCAGTTGATGAACTATATTTTATACTAATGTCACAGACAACTACAAAAACAAATTTAATCGGTAACAACTTAGTTTGTATTTTGCTTTAAAGAACTTCTTAGCTCTTGTGTATTTATTGTTGACATTTCTCACTTCTGGTGAAATGCTTTCTTGTTCAAGTATCAAGTAACATAGTTTATTTAAGTTTGTTTATAAAATATGCACCCACTAAACACTTCAAAGCTGGGTTGTACCATCCTGAGACGACATCATATCCAGTTGGGTGGCTTGAGCTTTGCTGTAATTTTTTTAGATGTTTCCATAAAATTTAATATAACAGTCCAAGATTCTTAAAAAAACAATTTTAAACAAAGAATTGAACACTGACTGTAAATTTATTTGTTGGAAGAGTTCTCTGTATTTCTTTAGATAATTTTCAACAATCATGTCTGAAATATCTAATCCATATGTGGTGAGTGAGATAACAATTTTTAGACCAATTTGAAACTTTCTTTAAAGTACAAGAGAAATACATTAAATTATTTAGAAAGTTTTAAAGCACAAAATAATGGAAAGGTATTATAACTTTGCAATGATTTTATTCACATGTGCAGTAGGCCTAGATGATTAAATATAAACACTAGAAAAAGAAAAAAGTATTTATGAAATAGTGAATATGTTAAAAAATATTTGCCAAATAACATACAGGGCAGGCACTAACAGTTCACATGTTCAATGGTATGATTGACTCATTTCAGACCAATGGAAAGGCCATATTAATGTAAAGCTATAAATGAATAATGTAAATCTTACAGTGAACTGTTTCTAACTTCATTTATCTGACAAACTAATTTCAGTAGCTTGTATGTTAAAAATTAAACTTGAGCTTTTGTCTTATACCTAAAATTTATTTATTAAAAATCACAGAAAAGTAAAACATTTCATTCTTATATCTTTACATATACATTTATTATTGCATTGAACTGGAACTAGATTAGTTTCTTCATCTGCAGTTTGTTCAAAGCGAGAGAGAGAAAATTTTTGTAAACTGAGATAGTTATGTGGAATAAAATTTAAATAGAAACACATGGTAATAGCTCTTAGTGCAGTTGCAATTTCTTTTTCATTTGTCTGTAGAACTAGCAAGTTTAGTTTTTTTGTTATTATTTGGAGCCTACAAATTTATTTTATATGCAAAAACGGCTCTTTTGGGTTGAGAAAATATTTCAAATAGAAGAGCGAACAACGTTTCAACCTACTTCGGTCATCGTCAGGTTCACAAAGGTCGAAATGTTGTTCGCTCTTCTATTTGAAATATTTTCTCAACCCAAAAGAGCCGTTTTTGCATATAAAATTCTCAACAAGTGGGTTTCTCGACATCACTACAAATTTATTATTTTATTTGCTCCTCTGTTCACTGTTATAGTTATTTACTCATTGCTATGAAATTTCAGGGACCTCCACTTTCTGAACCAAGTGCTAAAAGGTTATTCCTGGTACCAGGTCAGCAGGGAATTAGTGCTTCATCATCCCCTGGTCAATTTGGTCAGTCATACTCTTCTCAATTATTTAGCCCATCACAGTCTCAAGGATCAACAACAAGAAATACCAATCCAAACTTCTCTCAGCAAGTAAGAAGATTTATAGTTTAGTTTTTTATATGCAGGAGCAAAAATTATAATTTTTGTGGAAGAGTAGCTTACCTTTATTTAAATTTGCAAACTGTTGAGAGTTTGATGTAAATCTGATTAACAGTATTTTGTTTTCAGCTGCAAAATCTACCCAGTTATGTGTTGGGTTTCTAGGTTAAAAACATATGTTGATTTTTCTTCAAAATTTATTACTCTAGAGTACAAAGTATAAAATCTTAAAGATTTCCTTGCTCTGTTTTTCTAAAAAAAGCTTTATAAATTAATGATGCACATCCATGTTATTCAACATTTTACTTACTGCCTTACTGTCGTTATGACTCTCAGGGACAGCACCATTTTAAACATGTTCTTTTCCAAGGTTTATCCATAATGATACACAGTGTTATTGGTGATGGTGACACTGTCTACTTTGGAAATGTTTTTAGTTTTTTAAAGGTCATTAATCTTTTGAATGCTATTTAAGTTTTTTAATTTATACATTAGACCTTTTTATAATGTGATTCCCTTTTAAGAATCAAAGCTTATCTAGTTTGATTTGAAATTAGAAAACGGCTGTAATGTCAAATTTCTCGAAACTTGGACTGGAAAGGCCAAATTTGGGTGGCTGTTGCTGATGTTTGAACCACCCATTAGTCATCCTGGCAAGTTATAATAATTAAACTTTCACTACATGTCTTTTAAAACTTTTATTATTTTACTTTCTAAAATGGGCCATAACATCAAATAACTCTGAACCAGGACTGGAAAGGCCAACTTCATGTGACTGACAGTGATTTTTGTACTTACCTGTTAGTCTTCCTGGCAAGTTAAGATAATTACAGTTATGCTTCAGAAAGTCCTTTACAACTTTTGTTGCTGTAGTTTTTCTCTTACTGCTGTAGATTGAATGTAAACATTGGTTTTATGGTATTTATGTGTTTTTTTAACTTTGTTTTGTTTTACCTTAATTTCCTTTTACAAATTTTATTAAATTTAATTTTAAATTTTTACCAGATGTTTTGTGCAGATAGCCTAGCTGCTTTGTGTCATAAAACATCAAACCATCCAACTATATTATTCCTGAAATATGCTTTTTATATGACTTAAAATGAAGGAACAGGTTGCTTAAAATAGGAAAACTGAACTTAGGCACATGGAATGTTCTTAGTAGTGCATATGTACATTGTTTTTTCCCATTATTAACAAGTTACAGCTTTTACATTAATTAGAGTATTTTTAAAACTGATGCAATGTTTCGATCACTGGTGTAATCATTCTCAAGTAGATAAGTTTCAACAGTAAAGAAACATTTTAAAATTTGAATGCTTGAGAATGATTGCACCAGTGACTGAAAGGTTGTACCAGTTTTAAAAGAGTGTTAATCCTTGTCATAAAAGTTGTAACATATAATAAAATAATACTTGTAATCAGCCAGTAGTCTCAGAACTAAACAAAGACATAGCAGTACAGAGCAGCCATCAGAGTTTTTTTTATTTAGATTCAACATTTATTTATTTGTGTGACCAATAAATGCCAGTCAATAAGGGTACAGAGTTTATAGGGTATAACAATATATGAATTACTGTTGATACTTATAAATGCACCTTCTTGAAGTAATGGTTCTTAATCTTTTGTTCAAGACCCAATACTGTGCTGCCAAAAGTCTCCAGTGACTGTCTGAACTTTTTCTTGCAGTCCAATAGTTAAGACATCGGTGCCCAAGCTAACCTTTCAACCAGAATTTGTTCCAACAAAAAAATGGTTAAGAACCACTGACTTAAATCTGTGGTAATGAATTGATAATATAAGAATTAAATGTATTACAAAAAAAAGGTCTGACTTTAAAAAGAACAAGAAGTTTACAGCTTCATATTAGATTTCTTTGTGAAACATGTAGATAACAGAATTAAAATTTACAGATTCTTGCAAATTGTAATGTAGGATTTTATGTAGATATTTAGGCCAAAATGTAAATGTACCTATTACTTGATTTACTTTTTGGTTTAAGGACCGAAGAATCAGAACTGTATATGAAATGCATTAAAATACTGATCAAAGACCCATTGGTGAAACAGCCAGAAATTGGCCTTTTATCACTACTAAGAAATAAATAGGTTTGTTGGCAACAAATGGTTGGCTCTTCATCTAATTTGCTATTTTTAAGTTTATAAGATTGTATATGTGTGTGTGTATATATATACATATATATATGTATTTTTTTAAATCAAAGTTCACACTTAGTGTCTTCTTTATTAAATCGAATAAGCTTATCTGAATTGAAGAGTACCAAACACTTTATTTATGTTGTATTTGCATCTTTTTTCCCATGTTGAATAACAGCAAGGATGAACTGAAACTGGAGAATGATTTCCTTGCAGATTAAGATTTTGTTTTATAAAATTAAATATTATCTCAGGTTGTGGATTCTCTTTACAAAGCAGGAGCTTAAATGATTACTTAATGAAAGTGGGGTAATTGTTTATTTGGTCATAGTTACTGTTAGTGCTTGGGTGATAATGTATTAAGTTTATTGTTGCCCCAAGCATATATATGAGGAAATACTCATTCAAATTGTTTTTTTTTTCAAATAAATTTTCCTAAAAATGCTTTAAATATGCTGCTTGAAGTGTCATGATTATCATTTAGCCCAAAAGTACTTGAAATCCAAAACTATCTGTTGGGTTATTATAAACATGTAAATGAAACTAGTTTTCTTTTTTAATGATAAAGCTTTCAAAAAGTTTTGCTTTTCATGTTGAACTCTGTTGATTTTGTTTATGATTATTTTATGATGTTAAAGTTCTCCTAAAATTTATAAATTTCAGTTTTATGTTTGGAAATAGTAAATACTTTGTACACGTGTTACATCTTGTAGTTAGTTATGTTAATGGATATTGAATTATGTTGAACTGACAGATTTTACTGTAACATTCAAGAGTGTTAGCCAAGACTTTCACTGGGGGCAAACCTGTGCTTATTCCTTCATTCCAGTCATAAAACTGATCATTAAAATGAAAGTATGTCTCTTTTGTTGTAAACATAATAGTCTATAAAATATGATTCTAGCTATTTGAATAACATGCTCAAAAGTGCAAAATAACATTGTTTTCTTCTACAGGAATTATATTGTGTCTTGTCTTCAATTAAGGCCTGCTGTAATTATAGGATTTTTAAATTTCAATATTTTAAACAGTCATTCAAATCCATATGTTTATCAGTATTTTTGTTAGTGGCAGAAAGAGAGAATGTGGATATAAATATCTATGTTATAAGTTGTTTTATTTCTCTATTGTAATAACTTATAAAATTCTGCAATTTTGTGGAAGTTTTTCAATTGCTAATAACCAATTCTCCATTCAGTTCATGATATATATAGTTTGAAATTTAAGAAACTTTGACTTTTGCTGTCTTGTTAGTTTTGTGACTAACATTTGAGGTGCTACACATGTTGGTTATTTTGTAATTAACCAGATTTACACTTATAAATGTTTTCTTAAATGTTGTTTAATGTAAAACAAAATGTCATCAGTGATGAGTTTAGGTGTACTGGAACATGACTGATGCTAAAGCTGTTAAAAACCTGAATAATAATATGCATAGGAATGCTTGCAATTTAAGGTAACAGTACAAAGAGAATCCAACCAGCTCTAATGGTATGATCACTGCATATAAAGACTTGCTCTGCAGTGTAACTTCCTCTGCATAATTTGTTTTCACAGCATCCTGAGGTAAATTATTACCAACCTCCAATGTTGTTCCTTTCCTCTTTAAAAAACTTGGTGTGTTCTCTTTTTTTCAACCATGTTAACTTGATACACACCAACATTAAGTTCATCTTTGAAGAGGAAAAAACTGGCGAAATAGCTTTTCTTAACCTCAAGATCACAAGAACCAATGTGCAATTTAAAACAGAAACCCACAGAAAAATCACCCATACTAGATTCCCTGGGACTCAGCAGTGAAACAAAACAAAAACTTAACATATTTAGAAACCAAATAAACACAGCCACAAAACTATTCTCACCCAATAATGATGAAATCAATGAAATAAAAACACTTCATCAACATCAACAAATTTCCTCCAAAAACCATTGAAAAAATTACACAAACCCACACACCTAGATCAACAACAAATGGTAATAAATCCTGAGATGCAACAAATTAGAAAGTTTTACACTACTGCATACCATATGTTCCTGACATCTGATAAAAAGTAACCAATATTTAGAAAAAAACTTATAACAAAACATAACATCCCAGTAAATACCAAATTTATTCAAAAGATAGGTTGAAAACTAAAAACTAAAATCCATATTATATAAAAACTACACTGAGAAACACAACACCAATATAATTTAAAATTACAATGCAACAACTCCCTTGACTTCTATATTGGAGAAACAAGTAGAAAATTGAAACTAAATTCAAAGAACACAAAAAAACACCACATGTTTTTGAACACTGCAAATTAAATAAACACAACATAACCATAGAAAACACTCAGATACTAAGTTGTGAAACAAATATAAACAAATGCAAAATCAAAGAAGCCCTACTTACACAGCAACTAAAACCAAAATTAAACCAATATAAAGGAATACCTTTATACCTATACTAATTAATAACCTAACATTCAACTGCAACGTCACCTACAATCCCATACCTGTTTATGCTCTCGTTACTAACACATGCCCGGCAACAGTCTGTTGCAAATTCTCTCTTTGTTAATCTGGAGATGACCTAGGAAGATTGAAATGTTGTTCTCTGTTTATCAATAAAAGTGTTAATACCTATACCAGCCATTCTGAGATACATTTTTATTTGGAGTGGGTTTCTCATCATCAAGAATAGCTTATGCTTATTGGTGTTCTGTATTTTCATCTCTATCTGATACCCTCAGGACTCCTGCACACAAAGTTCCCTGTGTATATTGGATATACTGATTGTATTTGTGCAGTTATTAAATTATTAATTATGTAATCTGTAGCTACAGTTTTGTTGAAAAACATGTTACTGTATTGTTTTCACCAAACCTTCATTCCTTATTTCTACTTTTGTGTAGTTGGATAAACTTTAAGGTTTTGAACAATGTTTTGTTTTTATTTTATTATCATCACGATAGTATTAAATTAAGGAATATTTAATCATTTTCTTATAATTTAGATTGAAGTGTATTTATGCTCGTTATGATTTTCTTAACACCCTCACCATCTTTGTGGTACAACTCTTTCTCTAAATGTAAGCAAGGTGATTTCTTTGTTCCATTTGCTCCATAACTGCATGTTTTTAACACTCTTAGCACATCTATAAAATCAACATTCTTTCTTAATGTCTTTAAACTGATTAATTTATTTCATTTCTCCATAACTATTTGTTATCCAATTGCATATTGTTTCATTTTGTGGTGTACCTTAGGATAAATATTTTACTTGAAAGGTATACGTTTGATTTCAGGTTGGTTGTTTCACTGCTTTTGGTTAAATATCATATTATGTGTTAAATTTTATCACAATATTTCAGAATTACACTGACAACCTAACAGTGTTGTTATTTTATTTTTACACTTATTCTGGACATGAGGACATTTCAAACTATTATTTAATGCATTTTTAAAGCTCTCTTAGAATGTAAATATAAATCAAATTGTATAATAATACAAGCATAATATGGGTTACTTCATACAAAAGTGTAATTTTTTACAATTAACATGTATCTTCCATACTCTGTGGACCAGTGTCTTATGTCTTCTGATTATTTTTATTAGGTTGTGAGTCAACTTAGCATACAGCAAAATTCTCAAACCAGAGGATTTGAACAGCAACCATCTTCTCAACAAGGCAGCTATCAGCAGCAGGTGTGTAGTTATTGTTGCATACAGTTAGTTGGTAACATTGTGATTTCTATTTTATAAAATATATATTTTAGTTTGTGAAGTAAAACGTTTTGACTTAGAAGAAACAACTAATTTTGTAGCAACTTGAAAAAATAACATGAGCATCTTTATGGACCAATACCAAGTTAACTTATAATGTTTGATTTTTCTGCCTTACCCAAATTTAGAACGAAATTAGTATTAGTTAACATAGAAATGATAACTCGACCATTTTGTAGAAGTATAACGTAAGATAACATTAAATACGAGAAAATTAGTTTATTTAATAGATTGAAAAATTCTCATTAATGTGAAAGCTATAAACTGATATCAATGGAATTATGAAGAATTATGTAACATATTGACTTATTCACTTGTGCAGTTGAAATATTTTCATTCTGGCTGTGACCGAGAATATCTTACAAAGAATGATAAGATTTAGCTCTCACTAAAGCTTGATGAGTTTAAATCACTTGAAAAGTGTTGACGATCTGGTTTGTACTTTGGAGAATTAGTTTATAAAGTTATCAAGAAATGGCGCTACATTTCACACGCCGAAATTTAGTTTTTCTGACAATATTTTATATGCAAAAACGGCTCGTTTGGGTTCAGCGAACAACGTTTCGCTCTATTTAAAATATTTTCTGAACCTAAACGAGCCGTTTTTGCATATGAAATTCTCAACAAGTGGGTTTCTCGACATCACTGATTTCTGACAATAGTACCTGTGTTTGTTTGTTTTTTTTATTTTCGGAAGGGCTATTTGTGCCAGCCGCCCCTAATTTAGCAGTGTCATTACCACCCATCACCAGCTCTTGGGTTACTTTTTTACTTTTTAACCAACGAATAGTGGGATTGATTGTCGCATTATAACTAACCCAATGACTGAAAGAGCGAGCATGTTTGATGCGACGGGGATTCGAACCCATGATCCTCGGATTACGAGTCGAGTGCCTTAACTAAATGGCCATGCTGGACCCAGTACATGTGTGGAAACATGATAAAAAAAATTGGTTAAGATTATATATATTGACCCAGATCTTCATTGTACTTAGGTAGCATCACTGCCTCGACCAATGTATAAAGTTTAACATTCTTTATGTAAATTAAAAAGGAAGAGATAATAATACTTTTTTTTAAAGAAATATGTTGCTAATTACAAATCATTACATTTTCCGTAATTGTTGTATATAAAAGAGAGGCTCTATGTGTTACAGATCTGGTTTACAAAAAATATATTGCTTATAATAATCTGATTTCTTGAGGTAAAAAATCTAGCAACTGCCACCAGAAATAAACCATTCTTCGTGACCAACGCTGCAGTAACTCGGCAACTTCATTGGAATTGATTTGTAAGAAGAGTTTTTCATACTGGCGGCTTTTCCAAGCCCTTGGAACGCAATTCATTACCATATCAACAAGGCTTGGAGGCCTTGTCTTTGCTATTACGTTATTATTGCAAAAGTATCATTTGAGTAAGAAGTGTAATCAGTTCCGTGTACAAATATCGAACAAATAAGAACTTATAAGTAAATCATTTGTTTCCACAGTTTATCTGTCAGTAGGCCAGTGATATTCAGTTGATGATCTGGGAAGAGTTTTTCTTGTTTATTCTGTGAAATAAGTGTAAAGACGACGTTTATTTAACAGTTAATTTTACAACCCTTGTGTCCAAATTAAAAACAACGTGGTTTTATATCTACACGTACTTTTTTAAGCGTTGTACAAGGACTTAGAAAAAGAATTTAAAACGTGTCATATACATGTCTTGAAACCAAAGGTAATGGGAAAATAACGAACACACTTTGCTACTTGAGCTGTAATTGGCTTATATTTTGACTTAAAATTTAGTTATTTCCGTTTGATCTATAATGGGGAAAAGAACAGGTATTTTTTGTATTTTGCCGTTGTTTAAAAAGTGACCAAATAAACCATTTGATATTCTATTGAACATTTTCTTACGTTCCGGACTCAGTCCTTCATTACAGGGGTATTACAAGAGGACTTAATCTGACTGAAGAATAACTGGACTGTAGCAACTCTTGCCTTAATTCCACAGTGTAATGTAACAATGTATCGAAGTTTTTTATGTTTTTTTAGCAAGCTAAACACATTTCAGAAAATCTATTTCCAACAACACAACAAAAATCTGTTCATCTCCTTTACTTTTAAAATGAGTCAAAGAATAAGTTAAGTGACGAGATATAATGCACAGATTCACACGAACGTGCTGCATGTGTTGTAGTAATCGCTTATTATTTTCATTAATACAAATATATTAAAACACTAAATTTTGCATTATTGATTCTACCTTAACAGACTTGTGGTTGGGAAACGCTGACATGACGTATCTGGCTTGTGTAGCGAAAAATAACAGTTATTTGCAGTCGTAGTTCGGCTGTATTAGTGAAAAAACAAACTGCATTAAACCTCGTGAATACAAATTGTACAAGAAACCCATACAATTGGTGACTTACTTGAATTATTTACTATCTGTCGATATTATAATTTTTTTTATCAGATCTTTAGTATTCCTGAATTATTCCCTCTTTTACAGTATAATGGTAGTATTTTGTATCATGAAACCAAGGCTTCAAAAACACTTATCTTGTCAGTTGAAGCACTAAGGCGGTGTAAGGCTTTTTTGGCTAAAACGGTAACCTATGCAAGCAATATCCAGTGTAAATTATTAGAGAATACACTATATATAATATCCTGAGTGTGGATCCCTGTACCTGGTGAGGAAACCTCTCAGTGAACCTTTTGTTCTTTCAGTTTACCTCCTCTGGGATCTAAACATTCACCCATGTGTTCATTGTGCATGGTGACCCGTAAAAGGGTAGGAGGGGATCCTGGTGGTTCAGGGGTTCAACCCTAACATACCATTTTGGCCTTGAATTCCTGTAGACTGCCAGCTTTGGGGTGGTCAGTCAGCTGGTCCACTTGGGTTAGAGTGAACAAAGTACCAGTGTTGGATGTTCTAAACAGATTTTGTGGACATTGTATCTGATGCTGGCATTTAGGTATAGTGCTCAGAAAACTGTGGCATTGCTGCAGTGTCCTTGTTTGGCATTGTATTGTGTCCCTTTGTAGGGCTCCATGGTGGGTGGGGTCAGTTAACGTTGAAACATTCTTTTTTGTTATGGATCTTCCCCCAAAAAACTTAAATAAAATAGTAAAAAAAAACAAAAACACGGCCCACAGGTAAACGATCACATCTAGAAGATTTTGTGCAGCAGTCTTCAACATCTGTAACACCTGTACCTCATTTTCTTTTATTGCATTGTCTCTCAGACAAAACTTGAAGACAAATGTATCCCTTTTTTATACAGAAGGTGACATATTGGTGGAAACATCCACATCTCAACACAGTAAACTCTTACATTCAAAGGTGATTGGGAATATATCCATTGAGGTTACGCCCATGCTACTTGGAATTATTCACGTGGAGCTATTGTTCCGAAAGTTTTTAAGAACATCCCCATGTCGGAGATTTTTCGTTAGTTTTTCCACCCAAGAAGTTTCATACTGAGGCATTTTGCTTCTTGCAAAGATGTAATTATGATGTTGACCAGTGTTCTCATTTTAACATTTACATCACCAATGTTACATTCCAAACCCTCTCAGATGTTTCAAGTGTCAACTCGAAGACATCATGTGATTCCTTGACGTGTGCTCATTGCTGGGGCAAGGAACACGATGCTTGTGAGTGTTACACAGACCTTCATTGCATTAATTGCAGTGGATTTCATCCATTGACTTTCATTCTTGCCGTAAGTAGCTCGAAAGTCACTGTTTACCTCTTCATCTCGGACTATGCTGCTGCAATTCATTACATTACTACTACTCTGTGTTTCCAAAAAAATCATTCTCAAATTATATAAAAAGTCTTTTGACCTACATGGTTAAAAAAGCTGATGAATCAACATCAACACCCATCTCTGCCCCTAACATTCATTCCATCAAACTCTAAGATCCACTTCTTTTTGTTCCGGATATGAGCATTTCCTTGGCTACATATTTTTATCCTGTCACTGGATTACTCCTCTAATGATAGAGACCTGCCCAATCGACCCAGGACAGGATCCATGGAGGTCGGCAGATCTCTCTTGAATAAAGACAATAAAGAAAAATGGCATGGTTGTATTAGAAGAGCTTTCTACCAAATTTGCTTATACATAAATAAAAATGACATCTTTGATGCAATGAAACTGTCGAAGTTTACCTTTTAATATGGATGACTTCAAAGAACTGATTACTTCCTACTATCCTGTATATCTTTCCTTACGGGGAACAGCTCTGAAACCTACCGATACAGTTTTCGGCAGTTTACTTTGTACAGAAATAATAGGTTTTGTGATGATCGAGTACATAAAGGTGTGGTACTGTTGGTTGATCAGCATGTGCTCACCCTGTCTTTGCCATTGGACACACCCTTGGAGGCCGTAGCCATCTGTGTTTCCTTGGGTCATACCACCACTGTTTGTTCTCTTTACCTGTCACCTGGAGAGACATATGATTGATCAGACATTGATGCTGTTGTTGAATAGTTGCATTTTCCATTTTAAATCCTGGGGGACTTTAATGGACTTCTGAGGAGATACTGATATTGATGGGGAGGGATTGCTCCATATGGCATATACTGATTTTTCTCTTTTCAATACTTGTTTTTATACTTATTTTCATGCACCTAGTCAGTCCTTTACTGCCATTAATCTCTTATTTTGCTCCTTTTCACTGTTCTCCCACTTTTCATGGAGGATCAACAATAATCCATGAGGCAATGATCATTTTGTTATAATTTTGAGAGAGACTGACCGTGGTCAGTGCTACCTGACCCGCATAACCTGGACCAAGACAACTGGCCTTTTTTCACTGCTCTCACAGAATTTAATCCTGCCATCAATAGATGACTGCATGGCAGCAGTGACGCACTGTGTTATACAGGCAGCTGCTGAATGTATTCCTAAAACCTTGACATGTTTTCTATGATATCCTTGTCCGTGGTGGAATTCTGCCTACCAAATGACATGAAAGGCTCAGAAATGGCCCTGGGATTCTTTTCATAGATATCCCACACTCTCGAACTGCATTACTTTCCAGCACGCCCATGTATATTCTTAGCAGGTAAGACGTCAAAGCCATTTCCAAAGTCTTATGACACAAGATTCAAAAGGTCAGTAAGCAATGTAATTCTGTCCCCTTCTCAATCTTACTCTCTGATTACCAGAAAGTAGTTGATATCAAAAACATTGCAGATACTTTAGCTGCAAGCATTTGCTGGGTATTTAGCATTTGTGCTTCATCCTCCACCTCCTTAGCAATCAAGCCATCAGACAAATCACCTCTTTTCTTTTGAGCTGATTGTCTCTATGACAGTTATCTCCCCTTTACACTGGTGGAACTCAAACTGTTAGTATGTCAGTCAGACATGATGATATACACTACGAGGTGCTGCGCCACCTATCTCCCGTTTATTTGGCTACTCTCCTGATTGTATGTAACTGGATCTGGCATGAGAATGTTTTTCCCGATTCCTGGTAGTAGGCTATTGCCCTACCTTTCTCTAAGCCTGGGAAGGATCCCAAGATTCCTTTAAACTACCTTGCATTTGCCTTGACGAGCTGTTTATGTAAGATCTCAGAGGTGGTTGTTAATGCTCATCTTGTTTGGTTCATTGAATCAAACAACGTCCTGTTGCCCACCCAGTTTGGGTTCTCACTACAGTGCTTCACCATGGACCACCTGATTCAAGTTAAAACATCAATCATAGAAGTCTTTTTCAAATGACAACATCTTGTATTAATATGCTTTGATCTTGAGAAGGCTTACGACACTACTTGGAGGTATGGCATTTTGTGGCACCTTTACGTGTATATGGGTTATGTGGTATTTGCCCATTTTTATTAAAAACATTTAATGGACAAGCAATTCCAAGTTCTTGTAGGTTTGACACATTCCCTTTCTTTTTTACAGAAACTTGGAGTCCATCAAGGCTGTGTTTTGAGTGTCACACTTTTCAGTGTAAAGATTAATGCCATCACTTCACAACTGCCTCTCACTGTTACAAATGGGCTTTATGTTGACGACTTTCACATCTCATGTCAGTCTTTGAACATGAGGTAACTGAGGGGCAGCTACAGACTGCCCTCAGTCATTTACTGAAGTGTACTACGGTTGTAACTTTTCTCTCTAAAACCATTTGCATGCACTTTTTCTGCCAACAGGGTATTCACCCTGATCCTGAACTCCATATTGATGAATTGTGCTTCCTGTGGACCCTGAGACAAAGTTCTTGGATCTTATCTTTGATAGTATGCTGACTTTTATACCACACATCAAACAGTTATGAGTCAAATGCACAAGAGCACTGAACATCTTCTGTGTCCTCTTTTTCGCCACTTGGGGATCGGATCGATGTTCTATGTTAAATATATCGTGCTCTTATTCTATCAAAACTAGATTATAGGTCACTGTTCTATGGTTCTGCCAGGACCTCGGCCTTGAAGATACTGGATCCGATTCATCATCAGGGACTTCAGCTATGCATGGGTCTTTCTGCACTTTCTCAGTCCAGAGCTTATACATAGAGTTCAATGGACCTCCTCTATACCCCTGCCGTTTGCAACTGTCTTTACTACATGCTTTGAGACTTTGATCCTTACTGAAGCATCACATCTGACGTTATGTGTTCCTTTCTCAGTGGACCATGCTTTTTCAGAACAGATGATCTACCATTGTTATTTTTGGCCTTTGTATCCAGGTGCATTTGGATGAATTGGGTCTATCCTTGGATAACATTGCTGTATCCACTGGTCAGCCCATCCTACCATGGCTTATTACAATTTTCAGGTGTGACCTTTCTTTAAGTCATGTGAGAAAAACAGACAGTCCTGATTGGAAATCCTGTCTGCGATTTGCTGAACATGTTTCAAATCATCCTTCCAATCCCATTTATATGCATGGTTCAAAGTCAGGTTTGTTGTGGTTTTATGGTGGTACACAGAATCCCCTCTACAGTTTCTCTTTTACTGCCGAACTGTATGGCGTTTATTTTGCCCTGGATCACATAGAAGCTAAGCAGTATTCAAATTGTAGTATTTATACTTGCTAATGGAATCACTTCATGTTCATTCTCACCCTTTTCTCGACCATATTGAAAACTGAGTGGCCCATTTTTCTTTGACATCTTCTTCTATCTTCTTTTTCTGGATACCAGGGCACGTTGGTATTCGTGGGAACGAAACTAAATTTGTCTGCTGTAACGCTGTCATTGTCGTGCCTGTTTCATACATGGACAAAGGGTCCTATATTCAAGTCTTGTCTCCGTGCCAGTTGGCAGTCGACTTGGAATGAGCAACGTGAAAACAACCTTTTCCAAATAAAACTCTGTTGTACTTTGGTCACAGTTTTTAACTTGTTTTTTGTTAATATGAGACTTATGCAACAATGTGTTGTCTGTGTGACATTCAGATCACAATAAGCCACATTTTACTGTTTTGCCGTCACTGAGAGACGTAGCGTCGGCACCATTTTAAACATGGTTTGTCCCAAGGTTTATCCATAACGTAAGTCAGTGGTATTGGTGATGGTGACACTGTTCACCTCAGAAATGTTTTTAGATTTTTAAAGACCATTAACGTTTTTAACGCCATTTAAGTTTTTAGTCTATAAATTAAACTTTTTTAAATATGATTCTTTTTTTAAGAATTAAAGTACAACTAGTTCAATATAAAATTAGAAAATGGACGTAACGTCAAATAACTCGAAGCCAGTACTGGAAAGGCGAACTTCGGGTGTCTGAAGCTGATGCCTGAACTTGTCCCCGTTAGTCATCCTGGTGAGTTATAATAATTACAGTTATGCTTCAGAAAGTCCTTTACAACTTGTGTCACTGTAGTTCCTCTCTCACTCCTATAAACGTGATATAAAAATTGGATTTAAAGCTATTTATGTTTCTAATTGAAAAATTAAACTTTGTTTTGTTTTTTACCTTAATTCCTTTTCACGAATTTTAAATATTTTACTTTAATTTTAATTTGTTACCGGACATTTGGCGCAGACAGCCAAGTTGTTTTGCGCCGCAAAACGCCAAACCAACCACAATATACACTGCTGACCAAAATCTTAAGGACAATATGCATTTTGCATTGTTCGACTCAATCACTTATTTGAGTAGAGCTTCGAAAGATAAAAATGAGAAAAGGAAAAATAAAAAATAAAAACGTTTTTAGCATTTAATAGGGAAAATGTGAACAGTGTGAAATTAGCCTAAATACCAGCTGGTCAAAATTTTAAGACCATACTGAAACGAAGCGTTAATCGGTAAACACGTAACAAAATTTAGTCATTTGTGTTTAAGCATTAGCGTTGTCCACACCTTCCACTGACATCTCCTGTGTAATATTGGGTAAAAACATAGCAAAGGCTAAAAAGTTGACAGAGCTTGAACGTGGCAGAATTGTTGAGCTGCAAAAGCATGGTCTCTCTCAACGTGCTATCGCTGGTGAGATTGGGCGTAGTAAAACTGCTGTTGCAATTTTCTTGAAAGACCCTGAGGGATCTGGAACGAGAATTTCAAGTGGTCAGCCTGTTATGTAAATATCATGTAAATGTTATGTAAACGACAACCATGTCGAGAGTGTCATGTAAATGTTATGTAAACGACAGTCATGTCATGCCGTGTTTGAATTTCCATATTTATATTATTGTTTCGAGGTTTAAACCTGTGAAATTTAAAATAACATTTTAGAATTAATTAAAATTCATATAGAATTATTTATGTAAAAATTTCTAGAACTAGATAGATTAATTGTTTGTATTGGCCTGGTGTCTGTACTCTGGAATTCTGGGAAGTTACGCGATTAGTATATAAACAGACGGCGATGCGAGGGAAAGAGTCATCCATTTTTACTCGAGTCAAGAAGTTGGTTTCGTTTGAGAAAGTTTAAACGTTTGCCGTGTGATTATTCAAATTGAATTTGTGAATAGAGCTAGATCAACTAAAGCGGTGAATTTATTTTATTGCGTTAATTTCTATAATTCAGTCGAATTACGGATTATACCGAAAGCCAACACGTATTGGACTGTGAATTTTTTTGAAAATACCCATTCAAACTTCGTAAATTTCTCCGTGGGACTAAATTCCCCGCCTAGATTGGAACTTTGGATTTCGGATTTGGACACTCATTCTGGATCATATTATTAAGCACAGGCCAGTACCTTTTTGTATTATAAGTGGTTTTGAAGGTTGAAACTGGATATCTGTTATTGCTATTGGATAATTTATTTTGGGTCTATCACATATAAGTAGATCATCGTAATAAAATTATACAAGCTGCTATTTGTGTCTTTCTGTTGCGTTCAGTCCACATAAAATAAACATAGCAAGCCCAAGAAAATTTCGCCGGCGTTGAGCAGGAGGATTTGACGGGTTGTCCGGTAAGACCCCAGTCGATCGTTGAACCAGATTAAAGCCCTTACGGACGCAGAATGTTGCTCAAGAACAATAAGACGTCATCTACGAGAGAAATGTTTTAAAAATCGTAAACGTCTTGAAAGACCACCCCTTCTTCCAGATCACGAAACAGCTCGGTTAAACTTTGCTGAGATGCGCCAAACATGGGGCGTAGAGAAGTGGACGAAGTTTTCTTCTCTGGTGAGAAAAAAATTAACCTGTATGGTCCAGATGGCTTCCAACGTTATTGACACGTTAAGGATGTCCCACCGGAAACAATTTCTACACGACACAGTGGATGAGGTTTGATCATGATCTAGGGTGGTTTTTCATTCCACAGAACAATGGAGGTTCAGGTTATACAGAGCCAGAAGCTGGCTATATTGGCATGTTGGTGAGAGCATCCTTATTGACTGAAGGCTCTCGCTTGTGTGGAAATGACTGGCTTTTTCAGCAGGCTTCCCAGTGGCTCAGCGGTATGTCTGCGGACTTACACACTAAAATCCGGGTTTCGATACCCGTGGTGGGCAGAGCACAGGTAGCCCATTGTGTAGCTTTGTGTTTAATTAAAAACAACAACAACAACTTTCAGCAGGACAGTGCTGCAATCCACAATGCCCGCCAGTGTTCATTGGCCTTAAGATTTTGGCCAGCAGTGTATGTAAAAAAGAAGTATGTAATTATAATAATTGTGACTAGTTATTGGGTAACATATTTCTCGATAATTGTTTATAAATAGTAATATTTATAGTGTTTTGTTTTTGTTTACTTAGAGTTAGACCTAGCGGTAGTGTGCTTAACTATGGTTTTGCATGTTGAAAGCTCGCGACGCGTTATCTCTAACATTAAAAGATCGCCATTCACACTTCTTTTCTCTTCGTCCGAGTGGCTGAGCGCCAAGTTTGGTGACTTATGAAACCAAAATCCACAGTACAGATAGCCCATTGTGTAGCTTTTAACGTAACAAAAATTGTTCAAATCACAGTCTTAGACTGTGTTTGCATTTTTAAGAGATGAAGAAAACCCCATCGTCTGGCACTAATTGACGGTAGGTGCTATTTTCTAACTATTTTCCTTATTTATCAGTAACAAGATAAAACAAGATACATCGTAGAAAGTCTGAGTAAGTTTCCGCGAATATCTTATAACAGAAAGGAAGAAAAAGTCTGTGAATAAGTGGTTTTTAAATTATAAATCATATAATGAAAGTTTGTGCCTGCATATTTTGATTTTTACATTAAGCTTTCATTCATATTGGTAGGCGAAAGTGTAGTAGACTTCCGCATTCCTTTAGGAGAAAACATGAAGCTAGGTGTATGAAGCAGAGTTGTGATTTGCTGATTTATGGTGTTGTTAAATGGTGATATGGTACACATAATTATTCTTACGTTTCCATAGAACTGTTTTAATGTCGTGTTATTAAAAGTTTACGACGAGTAAATGAAATTTTAATGACGTTTTATCACATTTGTTTAATTAATTTATTCCAATTTCTGTTTGCCTTTTGTGGCGCTCATCTTTGAACCAAATACGTTAGTTGGAGCGAGAGCCATTCTTATGTTCCGCACTGTCTCAGTTGAATCGTCTTCCCACTTCATTCATTCATTTTCATATTCTGAAGAAGTGCGCAAGAAACGTTGTTCGTGTCTTTAACGTGTACAGCATTAGATGTTATAATGAGTACAAAAAACGAGATACTTACACCATCTAAGCGCGCGCTCCTGCATCCTGTTTCTTACACTTTATTAAGAAATCTATCGTATAGTTTTAAAAAGTGATATGTAGTTCTTGTGTAACTTCTGATAAGCATAACGTGATTTCATATTTAATTACTACAGATTACAGTCTTGAGCGCGGGGGTGGGGAAGTGAGTCCGCAGTGTTCTGTGACGGCTTCAAATGGAGTGATTTTTCAGGTGTTTATTTAATTAAATAACTATACTCTAGTCTTTTCTCTACTGTCTCACGGAGCGTAAGACTGGTGTCAGGGTTCACAAAGATTCTCGTAACACTGAAGATTATTTGTTAACGAAGACCAGATAAATGCTTGCACTCAAAAGCACTGTTTAGTTTTCAGTATGTTTTTTACAGTCAAATAAACGAAATGGTGGTTTTCTGGTATTACCGTTATTAGTTATGAGAATCAGAATCCCCTTACTATGTATGTTTTTTCCCACAAATAATATATCACAAACTGTGTGAATATAATAACATGTATTAATTAAGATCTTTGAGTTTTTCTTTGACACCTCACTGTTTAGTCTATTTTGTATAACTGTTGCTTGCTCTGTAATCCACGAAATGTGTGTTGTATCACTTGGGGATACGTTTGTGGTTTTGGAGGTTGTTTCGAATGCTGTTGTATAATAATTTAAGGTATCTTCCCTCAATTTGAATCGGATATTAATGACTGCAGCGTTATATCTCATATAATTCCGAAAGGGGTTGTAATCGTATCTTCAGTGTTTACTGGAGAATGAGTAACGTTTTGTCTCTTCCCATATCTTCTTTGGAAATACAGTTTGACTGACGAACTACTTTCGTTGTGATAAAAGACGACTCTAACCCAAACACCACATAATTTTTCCTCTAGGTGGTCTACAAATGACCCGGATGTTACGTCAGCATTTTACGATGGTGATTGCGTTTATGTGTGATGATTGTTTTAATTTCGAGAAACCACTACTTTTTTTAAATGTGTGCGTGTGCATGTATGGTTGTGCGTATATTTAACTATTTATACAAATTCATTTGTGTATTTTATAATACAATTTTATCATTGTTTATGTTTTACTGCAGACAACGTAGAATATCTGTAACTGAATACTGTTGTTAGTCTGATACAAAATTATTAGTGAAAAATATAACGGCCTTTCATGAACCTTTCAAATGTTAGTCTTAAAACTAATACGCATGTTGCAATTTCTACTACTACATTCGACGAATCAACTCTTTCTTTGTAAGCTTAGCGGTCGTCGACTTTCATCTTTCTAACTGGGATAGGCGTGCAGGTCGTTAGGCTCAGTGTTTAATTACGCTAGCTGACAACTAAATATAATTTATGATATACACTTCACTGTGACTTTGGACGCTCGATAAAAATAAGCCCACAAAATAGAACGGTTTCGAAACTAAAATCCTGTGGTAGTGGTTCTCATACGATAATAACGGTTGTGAAAGTAGACATTACTTCACCGCGAGTATTCATAATTGATATCATTGTAAAAATTATATAATAATTGTTAAATTTAGTTGAATTTGTTCTTAAGTCGAGTTAGTTGAACAAATATCAGTAGAGGACGCGACTATCTATATATATATCAGATCACTTATCAAGATCCAAACAGTACATTTTTTTATCCAGATTAAAAATATTTGAGCCTATCGTTTGGTGGTAATTTAAGGAGGTCACCGCAGTATACAAAAATAGTTTAACATATTTATAAATCAGTGTAATTATTTTAATCAGTAAGGAATAATTAAATATACATGTGAGGGGCTTACGTTCTTATTGAAAAAAAAAATCTGGCGATAATTTTTTGTGGGGCTATTACAAGCCTGATGCTACAATGCGCGTATATTTGTGCTGAAGTTATGAACCTTAGCTGGTATGTTATACCAGAGAGTGTTTGCCTTTTAACAATAATGGTTTGTATCGTTAAACTGCAGAAGTTTGTTTATATGTGTTAATTATAAACATATGATACACACAGTGTTGGCTGTCCTGTAAATGCGTGCAATCGCACACACACACTAGTTAAATTTGCAAGAATCCGTATTGAAGCTTTAATATACGAAAACTTTTCTGTTTCACTTGCTGACATATTTGTATTTTCGTCCGTGACAGCCCACAGTAAATTATGAGAATATATCTATCTGTTCAAGTGAAACCGAGGGCCCTTTACATATACGTTGTATCCAAAAAATTAACCACATTGACAAGGATAATTTGAATCTATTTAAGGCCGTCAGACTCGTGGAAACAGCCAGTTCTACATTTCAATCTGTACTTGATTTCCGATAGTAGTACGTGGAGTTCTGTTCCAACATGATGAACGAATTCTCAGAAGAATTTGGAATTACTGTCTGCTACAGTTAAATATGAAAATCCCGTAACTGTAGCGGGTAATGATGAAGTATGTCTTGAAACAGGCAATAATAATGTTAATAAGTTTTTATAGTTTAATGGATCACCTTTTTAAGAAAAACACAGTTTATTTTCAAGAAAATGTACTGTTATTAACACTGTTATAATTAAATATCCTTCTTACCTATGATTTATTAGTTCTTATTTTATAACGAAATGATTCACATAACTTATGTTAGTGCAGGCGGGCCATCAATGGCAGGGTGGCTAGGAAGATTGACTCGCAATCTGAGGGTCTCGAGCTCGAACTGCTATCCTATCAAACATGCTTGCTCTTTCAACCATGTAGGCGTTATAATGGCCTCACTATGGCCTTGGAGTTGGCGGTGGGCTATCACTTTTAAATTAGGGGATGGCTAAAGCAAAAGTCTGCCCACGTGTAGCTTTGCGCATACCGTATTTTCCGCCTAATAAGCCGAATTTCTGGTCCTAAATTTTGGACCTGATATTTGGGGGTCGGCTTATTGACCGATCACCAGCTTTGGACCAAAAATACCAAAGACCAAAATCGGCCCCAAAATTATACCTTTGATCTCACAGTTACGGCAGAGTTATTTCAGTTGAATAAACTTTATTTATTAATAGAAAAAGGTCTATACGTTACGAATGACATGTATTCATAGAAATAACAAAATTCATAAAAAATACACACTTTAATCTCAGAAATTTATTAAAATCCATCAAATTCATCATCTTCATCGTCAGAAGAACCAAATAATAGATTCCAATCCTCGGCAGAGACCTGGTCGTCGTACGGGTCATTCTCTGGTGTTATTAGCTGAGTGAGTGGAATGTTGTTTTCCTCGTCGTTGTCCAACCACAACATATCATCTTCCCTTCCATCCATTGCATTTGAGATGCTGCATTTTTTAAATGACTTCTCTACAGTTTCAACACTAATATCGTCCCACGATTTCACAACTCACTTGCAGACGGTAGCGAGTGATGCAGCGCGCATATTTCCGGCAGCAGTAAAACTTTGATTGCCGGAAACCATCCACTCATTCCAGCATTGACGAAGCCTGTCTTTAAAAGGTTTATTTAAACACACATCTAAGGGCTGTATCACAGGTGTCAGCCCACCAGGAATAACTGCAATATCGGTATTGCATCTTTTGATCGCGGCTTTAACGTTTTCACACAGGTGGGACTTAAACATATCCCAAACGAGCAGAGATTCCACCTTTGTCTCAATACGACACGTTCTGCTTTACTACAGAACGCCAATGATCACACACAACATGCATGCTGACGCTGAAACGAGACTAAGAAATCATTTTGAAGAAACTTGTCACTTCTTAAAAATGGCCTCGGCATATTGGGCGGTAATAAGCAAAACCCCTCATTTTCAGAGCTGAAAATTGGCCTCGGCTTATTAACCGTAAAATACGGTAATTCAAAACTGATTGTAGGAGATCGTAAGGGATTAATTTTGACTTGTCTTTCCACTCCTGGAGAAAATTTGTACGTAAACATAATTTCCCTAAGCCTTTTCTTATAATATTTATGTTTGATATTTTGTTTACTCTCAGGATTATCACTTAAATCCTGTAACCTTTATGGGTTGCATCACAAGTCATTTCATTTAACAAGTACCAGTAAATATAGCTTTTCAAATTTCCAGCTATATTGAACATTTAATATGGAATTTAAAAATAGGAAAGTGTTATTGTTGCCAAGAGCGTGACTGATTTTCTTTTTCTTTTTTTTTTTCCTGTGGTGTGTTTCAAACACTTGTTTTCACGTGTGTGGCTTCCTTTCTTCAGTAGTGTGCGTATGACAAATTACACAGTTTGAGAAGATTATATTGTTTAACGTTTATTGTTGCTGTATAAACCAGTAATTATGTAATTTTCACATGTGTGGCTTGCTTCTTTCACTAGTGTGTGCATGTGTGACAGTACTCACACAATATGCTTTTCTTTTTATCTGTTGGTAAAAGATTAACCAAAGGGTTGACGGCTTATGGTGTTTACTAACTGCCTTTCATCTGGTCTTATCACTTCTAAATTTAGAATGGTTGGCTCAGATAGCCCTCGAGTAGTATTACTCAAAATTTAACAAACAGATAAGAGCTCAACCTATATATATATGCAGTCTCGAGTCGGTTCATAGAAAATTGTACACAACGCTCATTATTTAGGACTCTCTCAATATGGTGTGTTCCGTGTGAGTGTATTGAAAGAAGTGAAACACATGCAAAACTGTTTTAGGAGAGACATGCATAAAAAAAAGAGCCTTGCTGTACTTTAGTGCGGCGTGCATAAATTTTAATTCTATCTGTGTAAGAAGTGTACATTCATATGTTTTGCCACTATCAAAGTAACGCGTTAACATTTGTGAAAACAAAATTTAAGTTGTTAACCAGCAGTGAATCGCAACTTGTCTCTGATGTTCCCTCATGTTCTTTGATCCGTGAGTTCATGATATCCAGTTGTTGGTTTTTGTAGCGCAACTTTTGAAATTCTAACCGTTTGATGTCAAGAAATCTATCTGATATTCGGGACACTGAAAACTGGGAAGAATTAGAACATTGTGTAGACGGTGTCGGAGCAACAAGTGATTCGAAAGAAACATCTGTGTTGATGGGCGTTCAAAACTTAGGATAAATTAACATTCAAACTAAATATTGGAGTGGGGAGATGGGGTAGATTGGATACATCATCTTGATCGGAATATCCAAATCCGCTGAGTTTGTGTGAGGCTTTCTGATACTTTAAACTACTACTTTATTTTTTCTTCTATGTGATTTTGCTTGCAGTTCCATCCCACATGCGAGGTTTCAGAATAAATCAATGTTTGACGTTAGTCTGTGTAAAATAAGGTTCGGATATGTGACGTCGTTCGGAAACAAAGATTCACACGCATCTGCGGTATAGTTTTTAAAAATAAAATCCCTTGCTTGGTGTTTCCTTCTGCTTTCGTTTGCATGGTGGATTTGTATGTCAATATTTTGTTGTGCTTATGAAGAGCTATAATTTGATGTTTTGATTTTATACTAATTAGTGCAGGCGATCGATCTTAAATATGACTATATACCGGAACAGTGTGCGCGTTGATCTTATCAACATGGCGAGATAGAGAAAAAGCCGCAAACTTTTGATATACGTAATTTTTCAGTCTTGGTTGTTAAGGCAACATTTTGGTAGTGGTTAATAATCATGTCGCTAGATGGCAGCGTTTGCGATTTCATGGTACAACTGGTATAACTTTTTTTTTTTTTTTAAGTATATTCAAACATGTATGTGTTTGGAGAGATCGATTCAGTTAAACCTACAATTTCTAATATTTATTCATTGTGACCGGACTGATATGAAGTTAGTATTTTAATATAAATATTTGATGGAATCTATTTCGCAGTATTTTTAAAGCACAATTATACTTTTCTTTCTTTCTCGTAAAGATAAAGGAAGCCTGAACGGGTAGCTTACATGCTGAGAAGCTACGGTAGTAGCAGTGTTACTGTAGTTTCTTACTGCTGGTGAGGTAATTTTAGCTTATTTTTATATCATACTTTCTGGGTTGCGTCAGATGGCTTCTCTTGTTAAATAGGCTTTTTGAAGCCTTTATAATGTAGATGTTGAGAATTTCTTGAATTGAGCGCTAAAATCTGCTCTCAGTGAGAATGTAATGGCAAATGGCACCGAAAAAGATAATACAGTGAAACCTGTCTAAGGCGGAATCGCACGGAACCAAGTAAAATTTCCGGTTTAAGCAGGTTTTCTGGCTTAGATAGTGAACATGCATTTCCTTAATTATATATAATTTTTGAGCGGAACGTTATACTTGCTTGACTCAAGGGAAGTAAGATGTTTGTGATTAAAGTTATTATACTGTTTATGCTGTATTTATTAGAATGATAACAAAAATAGATATTCAAAATATGCATGAGTACACAAAATCTTAATCAAATTTATTTGAAGAAAGTGTCCAGTTTCAACTGTTTCGTTTGTTTTTTTAATGGGCTTTCTCATGCGTTTAAAAGAGAACGCCAGTTCCATGGCCTTTTCATGAAGTTCATTTTTTCCCTTCATTTTTTGCATACAATTTGATAGCGCTAATATAACTTAACACTTGTGATGAAGTAGGAATTTCTATTTCCTCACTATCTTTTCTATTTTGTTCATCATCTGAATCTCTCACGCTGTTGCCATCTTGCGATTCTATTATACATTTTAAATCAGTTTCTGTTAAAACATTCATGTCAACGTTCACAAAACTCAGCGTTCACAGAATCATCTGCAACAATCTTCTCAATCAGAGTTTGGATTTCACTACAATCATTACAACAAACAATTTGCCCAATCTCCACCATTCATAAGAATAAATCCACAATTTTGAAAGCACTTTATTGCGCATCAGATTGAATGACTTAAAAATGCAGTTGCAGCTAACACATCAATTTTTATGGTCATTTCAGATGCTCTGTTACAGTCGTCCATGTTTGCAATAATGTGCTGAAGCATAAATTTTCTGTATTTCAATTTTATTCACTGTTGTATAATTCGATTATGTAATGGCTGTAGAAATGATGTTGTACATGGAGGTAAAAAGACTAAATGAACCTTTGAAAGTTGAACCTATGGTTGCCAAGTTGCAATATCTAGGAAAAGTAGAATACTCCTATTTTCTTGTCCCAATTTTTGTTTAATTTGTTTGAAAATTCCTCGAATATAGCACTTGTCATCCATGGTTTATTATTCACTTTCAATTCCACAAGAAGTTGATTATTCTTAAATTTTCGAAACAGTGCAGATTTTCACTTTTACCTCTTACCCATGGTTTCTCTAGTTTTCTATCAGTAAATGAGACCAGAAGTAAAGTCAATAGATTTTTAAGATTGCGACCTCTGGAAAAAAGAACAGAATATATTTAATCAATGCTTACTGTAACAAAATGTCCAAGAATTTATTAATATTTAAACAAATTGTTAATTAAACAATAATTTAATAACACTTAAAGAAATTATTAATTAAATTAGAAATTAATATTTAAACAAAAACATCTTTTCCGCTTTACTCGGGTTTTACTCCTACTTGTTGATAGATGAGGTAAGTGAAAGATAGTTTTCCATCCGCATTATGCAGATTCTACCATATAGAGCCTTCTATAAGAGAAATCTTAAAATGATGCTAGAAAATTTTGATACTTCTGGCTTGTACAGGTTTCTGCCCTATGCATCTTCTAGCTTAAGCAGGTTTTATTATATATATATTATATATGTCACAGGCAAATTTGAAATGGCTTATTGCCATTAACTCAGCAATATATTTCTGTAATTGAAGGGCTTAACATGGCCTGATGGTTAAGGCGTTGGACTCAGTATCTCTGGATTGCAGGTTTGAATCCCCATTGCCGAAGTGTTTGCCCTTTCAATTTTGGGCTATTATACTGTGATGGTCAATGCCACTGTTTGTTGATAAAAGAGTAGTCCAAGAATTGGCAGTTTGTGATGTTGACTAGCTGCCTTTCCTATAGTCTGTGATTGCTAAATTTGGGAAGGCTAGTGCAGATAGCCCTTATATAACTACTCGAAATTCCTACCATCAAACAAATGTTTAAGTTGAAATTAAATATCAGAATTGGATATGGACAAAATTCCCTGATTTATATGAATTTGAGAAGCATTATATTTTATTGTTCATGCTACGTTATTAATTATATTCCTTGCTTATATACTGTGTTAAGATTTTGTTGTAGCGTTACATTAGAGGTGATCATTAAACACTCAGGGATTCTAGTAAATTGATGAACTTAGAAGAGAGACATTTTTTATTCAAAATTCTTGCCTCAATGGAACTTGAAACAAGCAATAATTCCAATTGATTTATATCCACTGCAGGCCTAAACCACAATCCTGTGAAAAGTTTGGTTTTTATGGACGTGTTCAGGTTACCCAAGTCAGATATTTGTTAAGTTATGGCCATTTAAAACAAATATTTATGATGTATCTTGTGGTCTAAATCATATATTTTGATGTGATCTGGATGTTTGAGTAAGAAGTATTTGGTATGTGGTGTCTTGTAAATGAGATATCTGTAAAGTTCTAGTTGTGTAGATCAGGTTTGTAACACATTTGCTGTAAATTCCATAAATCATAAAAGTGTTTAATTGTGTGTTTCAGCCCCCCACATCCTGACTTCATAGTAAGCCTGAGAGTAACTAATACTAAAATTGCTTGTGTACCTTTCAGCTAAGTAACAAACATTGAGCATGTTTTACACTTTAAATTTATTTAACAGTCCCATTGATCTTTATTTTAAGTCAGTAATAATAAAGTGTAAATTAAAAGATCCACATAGCAAAGTACAAGTAAAAGATTTTGTTCAGTGTGACATCTGGTGGTAAAAATCTGATGCATTACCCATAATTTTTTATATTCATTTTTCTTAAAAGTGAAAGCTAATACTTTATGGGCTTCACTATAGTTGGTTTAGGGAAACGTGTAAAGTGATTTAAATATATATTATAACCATAAATTTTAAAACCATAAATAAAATATGCTGCATATATTTAATAATTTTAGTAATATTTCTCAGATTTTACTTTGTTTGTATTTATATAACACATTTTTGTATTTACTACAGAATAATTTAATAATTTTATCTAAAAATTTTTTTATTAACCCATTAACTTTTTGTATCACTATTCCAACATTATTAATAAGATATTGTAATTTATTACAAATCTTACAATATCTGAAAAACTGTGAAGTTGCAATGTTTACACCAGGTGTATATGGTATCATAAATTGTTAAGCCATATGTTAAACATAACATATTAAAATTAAACAAACTATGCTGCATATTTTAAAGAAATATCGTAGGGTACCAGCTACAACATGGGATTATAGAATGTATCCAAGGTTTTGGAGATGACTATGAAAGTAAGACCCACATTGTGGTGGGGATACACTGTATATCAGCCTTAGCCTTCAATTCACTAGTCTCACCCATGAAGATTAGAAATTACAGTGAGATGTGGGTGCTCAAGCCTACAATGTCCCGTATATGTATATGTATATATAATGTTCATAACAGATGAGTTTGGTACATTTTACTATGTAAGGAGGGTAAACCACAAATTAGAAAGACAAAATCTTTTCTTTTGTGAATAATAAAATTGTTAAAATTATAATAATTATTATATTTCTTATTCTTATTTTAACTTGGGAGAGCAGTCTCCTTCCCACAACTGTTTGCAGAGAGTAAAGGGTAATATAGATGTCTGTAATGCTCAATATATTCCTAATTTGTGTGATAGTGATATTGTTTGTTCTTATTTGGGTTTGAACTGTACAAACATTTTATTTTATTGGAAATGTCTGTCCTCTGTCCTTAGAAAGTCTTCATGTAGATTGTAAAATACATAAAATTGACAGTAGTGTGCTATAGATATATATTTAAATATGTAGGTGTTTTGTGTCCTTTACACAGTGTTGATAAACTTGTCTCAAAGTTTGTAGATATATATATATATATATACAAGTATGCTTTCTGTGTTCTTTAGACAATGTTGATACACTTGCGCCATGAAGTTTGGAATTACATATACACACACATACGTAGGGTTTCTGTGTACTTTAAACAGTATTGATAAACTTATGTTGCAAAGTTTGTACATACATATTTACATATCTACTTTTTTGTCCTGTAGACTGTGTTGATAGCTTATGTCACAAAGTTTGTAGATATATATTTACATATGTATGTGTGTTGTGTCTTTTAGATAGTGTTGATAAACTTGTGTCACAAAAGTTGTAGATATATATTTACGTATGTATATGTGCTGTATGTTTTAGACAGTATTGATAAACTTTTGTCCCAAAGTTTATACATACACACACACACACATAGGTGTTTTGTGTCATTTGAACAGAGTTGATAAATTTGTTACAAAGCTTTTATGTATGTGTATGTGCATTGTTTTCCTTTGACAATGTAGATAAACTTATGTCCCAAAGTTTATATGTATATATATATCTAGCACTTTGTATGCTTTAGACAGTATTGTTCAACTTATGTCACAAAGTATGTATCCATATTTAAATATTTATATGGTTTGTGTGACTTATGTCACAGAGTTTATAGAGAGATATTTAAATGTTTGTGTATTGAGTTTTTTAGAGTTGATAAACTTATGTCACAAAGTTTGTAAATACATACTTAGATATGTATTTTTGTGTTCTTTAGAAAGTGTTAATAACCTTAGGTCTCAAAGTGTGTAGATATATATATGTGCATTGTTCTCTGTAGGCAGTTTTGATAAACTTGTATCACAAAGTTTATTGATATGTATTTACATATGTACATTTTTTGTGACCTTTAGACAGTGTTAATAAACTTTTGTCCCAGAAATTAAAGAGATATATATTTACATATGTAGGTATTTTGTGTCCTGTAGACAATTTTGATAAACTTTTGTCCAAAAGTTTGTAAATATATGTATACATATAAGTAGGTTTTTTGTGCCCTTTAGTCATTGGTGATAAACTTACGTCCCAACATTTGCACAAATATACATATTTATATATGTAGGTGTTTTGTGTCCTTTAGAGATTGCTTATAAACTTGTCGTGAAGTTTGTATATGTATTTACGTATCTATGTATGTTTTTTTATTCTGACAGTTTTGGTAAATTTATAACACAAAGTTTGTATATGTCTATTTACATATCTAGATGTTTTGTGTCCTTTAGACAGTATTGATAAACCTATGTCACAAAGTTTGTAAATATATATTTTCACATGTAGCTTTTTTGTCATTTAAACAGTGTTGATAAAGTTATGTCACAGAGTTTGTAAAGATATATATATGTGTGTGTGTGTGTGTGGTCTCTCACAACATGCCATTGCTTGTGAGATTTGGCATAGTAAAAGTGATGTTGCAAATTTCTTAAAAGACTTTGAGGGATGGAGAACGAGAATTTCAAGTGGTCGGCTCAAGAAAATTTCGCCAGTATTGAGCAGGAGGAATCAACAGGTTGTCCAGCAAGACATCACCCAATCGCCGAACCAGATTAAGGCCCTTATGGATGCAGAATGCATCTCAAGAACCATAAGACGGCATCTACGAGAGAAAGGCTTCAAAAACCATAAATGTCTTTAAAGGCCAAACCTCCTTCCACATCATGAAACAGCTTCATTAAACTTTGCTGAGAAGCACAAAACATGGGGTGTAGAAAAATTGATGAAGGTTTTGTTCTCTATAGAGAAAAAAATTAATCTGGATGGTCCAGATGGCCTCCAACGGTGCTGGCACGAAAAGGATATCCCACCGGAAACATTTTCTACACAACACAGTGGAGGAGGTTCCATCATGATATGGAGTGCTTTCTCCTTCCATGGAACAATGGAGCTTCAGGTTATACAGGGGCGTCAAACAACAGCTGGCTACATTGGCATGTTGGAGATAGCATCCTTATTGAGTGAAGGCCCTTTATTGTGTGGAAATGACTGGATTTTTCAGCAGGACAACACTGCAATCCACAATGCCCGCAGGACAAAGGACTTTTTTATGATGAACAACATGATTCGTTTGGACCATCCAGCATGTTCGCCCAAACTGAACCCCATTGAAAATGTTTGGGGGTGGATGGCAAGGGAAGTCTATGGAAATGGATGTCAATTCTAGCGGTGCATGATCTTCGTGAAGCCACCTTCACCACTTAGAATAACATTCTAGCCAGCCTAGAAATTGGCAAAGGAAGTCTATAGAAATGGGCAAATGCTTACATCGACCATGCTAAAGCAAATGTTTGAAGTTATTTGCAATGATGGCCGTACAGTTCACCACTAGGACCTCTTGTTGGGCATTTCCTACCCTGTTTAGGACATCTTTTTGGTATGGTCTTAAACTTTTGACCAGCTAGTATTTAGGCTAATTTCACAGTGTTCACATTTTCCCTATTAAATGCTTAAAACATTTTTTTTTTCCTTTTCTTATTTTCATCTTTCGAAGCTCAACTCAAAGAAATGGTTGAGTCTAACATTGCAAAATGCATATTTTTCTTTTATGTTCATTGGCCTTACGATTTTGGTCAGCAGTATATGTATACATATGTATGTGTGTTTTACCCTTTGAACAGTGTTGATAAGTTTTGTTAGAAAGTTTGTGTGTGTGTGTGTATATATAGCTATGTTTGTGTGTTGTGTCCTCTAGACAGAGTTTATAGATTTATATCACAAAGTATGAATACATAAATTTACATATATATGTGTAGACATGTTTAGACAGTGTCAATAAACTTGTGCCTCAAAGTTTATAGATGTAGATTTACATGTATGTGTTCCGTGATCTTTAGACAGTGTTGATAAACCTATGTCACAAAGTTTGCAGATATATATTTACGTATATATTCTTGCTGTGTCTCAAACAGCATTGATCAACATATTTCTCAAGTTTGTAGATATATATTTACATAACTAGGGGTTTTGTATCCTTTTAGATAGTGTCGGTAAACTTTTGTCACAAAGTTCGTAGATATATTCTTAAATATGCATGTGTTATGTGCCCTTTCGATACGGTTGAGAAATTCATGTTGCAAAGTTTGTAAATATATATTTAGAATTGTGTGCATGTTCTTTAGACAGTCCTTCGGTGTGGATTCCTGAATGTGGTGAGGGGACCTCCAAAGAAGGTTTTGTTCTTTCATTTCACCACCTCTGGGATCTAAACATCCACCCATGTGTTTGCCATACGTGCCAACCCATGAAGGGGAGGAGAGGATACTGGTGGTTAAGGGGTCCAACTCTAACATACCACTTTGGCATTGAATTCCTGTAGATGGGCAGCTTTAAGTTGGCCTCTTTTGAGTCAGTCGGCTGTCCACTTTGGCTAGGGCCAACCAAGTAGCAGAGTTGGATGTTCTCACCAGGTGTTGTGGATATTGTATATGATGCTGGCATTTGGATATAGTGCTCATGAAACCCTGGCATTGCTGCAGTGTCATTGTTTGGCATTGTAATGCATCTCCTCTTAGGGCTCCATTGTGGGTGGGGTGGGGTCAGTGGGCACCAAAATTTCCCTTTTGTATTATGGATCTCCCAAATAAAAACTTAAATAAAATAGTGAAATGAACAGTCCATAGGTAAATGACCACGTCTTGAAGATACTGAGCAGCAATCTTCAACATCTGTAACACCTGTTCCTCATTTTTTTATCCTTCATTCTCTTTCAGACAAATCTTTAGGGCAAATATTTCCCTTTTTTATTCAGAAAGGACTAGAGGGACTTGCTGGCTTTCCAAAGTCAGTGAAGAAGCTTCGATCTGATGATGTTGGTTGAAACAACCCCATCTTAATGCAGTGAATTCCTCTTGCATTTAATGGCAATTGCAGATATACCTATTGAGGTTAGGCCTCATGCTACTTTGTATTCATCACGAGGGGTTATTGTCAAGAGAGATTTGAAGCACATCCCAGAGTCAGATTTTTGCCGGTTTCTGCAGTAAGGCATATCTCCACTCACAAAGATTGCAATTACGATGCTGACCAGTATCCTCATTCTGACGTTTGCATCATCACGTCCACTTGCCACCATCAAGGCAGATTATCTTAATTGCAGAGTGCAGCCATACGTTCCAAACCCTCTCCTATGTTTTCAATGTCAACAGTTCCGTCACTCGAAGACATCATGTCGTGGTTCCTTGACGTGTGCTCATTGAAGTGGCAAGGACCATGATGCCAACAAGTTTGAAATGGACCCTCATTGCATCATGGCTCTCATCCATCCTACTTTTGTTCTAAATGTTTGAAAAAAAAAAGAGGTGCAGCATTTGTAAACGATTCATAACATTACTTATCCTGAGGCTCAAAAATTGCTGTTTACCACTTCATCTTGGATGTATGGTGTTGCATTTTGTTCCACAACTACAGTGGGACTGCATACAGATCTCTCTGTGCCTTCAAATGAATTGTTCTCCAAACAAATGAAAAGTCTTTTGACCTCCATGATTAAAAAAGTTGATGAATAAACTTTGACACCCATCTCTGTCCCTTACATACATTCCAACAAATCCCAAGTTCTATTTCCTTTCGTTCTAAGTACAGGCATTTTTTCAGATACATTTTTTTCTCCTACCCCAAGATGGAAAATGATCATTTGTTCACATCATCAATCACTGGAATCCTCTTCTAGTAGCCAAAGATCTGCCCAATCAATCCAGGACAGGATCCATGGAGGTCAACAGATTACTCTCGAATAAAGACAGTAAAGAAAAAAGGCATAGTTGTAAATAGAAGAGCTCTCGGACTATGCTGCTGCAATTCATTATGCTACTACTACTCTGTGTTTTCAAAAGTATCATTCTCAAATTATATGAAAAGTCCTTTGATCTACATGGTTAAAAAAGCTGACAAATCAACATCAGGAATTGTGATGCTCCTAACATTCATTCCAGCAAACTCCAAGATCCACTTCTTTTTGTTCTGGGTACGAGCATTTCCTTGGCAACATATTTTTCTCCTGTCACTGGATTCCTCTTCTAACGATAGAGACCTGCCTAATGGACCCAGGACAGGATCCATGAAGGTCGACAGATTTCTCTCGAATGAAGACAATAAAGAAAAAAGGCATGGTTGTAAAAAGAAGAGCTTTCTACCAAATTTGCTTATACATAAATAAAAATGATATCTTTGATAAAATGAAACTCTCAAGGTTTACCTTCTAATATGGATGACTTCAAAGAACTGATTACTTCCTACTATCCTGTATATCTTTCCTTACAGGAAACAGCTTTGAAACCTACCGATACAGTTACCTTTCAGCAGTTTACTTTGCACAGAATTAATAGGTTATGTGATGATCGAGTACATAAAGGTGTGGCACTGTTGGTTAATCAGCATTAACCATCCTCTCTAAGGTCTTACAAAGACAGCTATCAAAGCAACTGGATGGTAGTTTGAAGGACTCTTGGGATCCTTCCCAGGCTTAGAGAAATGTAAGACAATAGCCTGCTGTCAGGCATCAGGAATAACATTCTCCTGCCAGATCCAGTTAAAAAATTAGAAGAATATCAAGATAAGCAGGAGGTAGAAGGTGCAGCATGTCATAGTGTACATCATCTGTTCCAACAGATGTACTGCCAGACCGATGAAGGGCCAGTTTCAGTTTCACTAGTGTAAAGGGAAGATTATAGTCTTAGAGACAATCAGCTCAAAAGGAAAGAGGTGATCACTCTGCCAGAGTATTGATGGTGGAAGAAAAAGCAAAAGTGCAAAAGCTTTCACCTAGAGCATTAGCGATGCTCATGGAATGAGCTACTTCCTGGCCATCAAAGAGCAAGCTCTAGAAGGGGACAGAATTATGTAGCCTACTGACCTTTTGAATCTTGCCCCATGTGACTTTGGAACTGGTGGTAGAAGATATGCCAGTTGTGAACTTAATCCAACATTCCTTCTGGCTTTGATGTCTTACCCACTAAGCATGTCCATGAGCATGCTGGAAATCGATGTGGTTCGAGAGTGTGGGATATTTATGGAAAGTATCCCAGGCCCATTTTTGAGCCTTCCATGCCATGTGGTAGGCAGGTGTCCACCATGAACGACGATATAGTGGAAAACGTCTCGAGGTTTTAGGAATACATTGAGCAGCTGCTTGTATAATGCAATCAGCTACTGCTGCCACACAGTTGTCCATTAATGGTTTACAGACAATGGTAGGATCAAATTCAGCAAGAGCAGTGAAAGAAGACTAATTTTCGTATTCCAAGATTAAAGGAAAATTACCACTGCCTTGTGGATTACTGTCAACCCTCCATGAAAAATGGAAGCAAATTGAGAGATCAGTAGCAGTAAAGAACTGATTAAGTGCATGAAAATAAGCAGAAGAACCAGTATTGGAAAAAGAAAGGTTGTGATCAGAGAGCATAAGCTCAGTAGAGCAACCCCTCCTATCAATTTCAGCACTTCCCGAGAGAGAATGATGTCTATTAAAGTCCACCAGGATTAAAAAGGGAGACGGCAACTGTTCAGTGAAAGCATCAAGGTCTGATCGATTATATGTCTCAGGTGACAGGTAGAGAGAACAAACAGTGATGGTATGACCCAAGGAAAGACAGATGATTACAGCCTCCAAGGGTGTGTCCAAACAATCTCCTCTTGCTCTTCTAGTGTGGGTACTGACAACATCACTCCACCGTGGACCACCTGATTTGACATGAAACGTCAAATAGAGAAGCCTTTTTGAAACATCTTGTATCAATATTCTTTGAGAAGGCTTTGATACAACATGGAGGTATGGCATTTTGTGAGACCTCCATTTATGTGGGTTACATGGCCATTTGCCCACTTTTATTAAAAAAATTTTTAATGAACAGAAGATTCCAAGTTCGTGTGGTTTCAACACTCCCGTTCTTTTCTACAGCAACTTTTAGTCTGTCAGGGTTGTGTTTCGAGTTTCATACTTCAGAATAAAAATTAATGCCATCACTGAAGAACTCCCTCTTGTGACTGACATGAGATGTGAAAGTTGTCGAATATAAGGTATATTGAGCGGCAGCTACAGACTGCCCTCAGTTGTTTACTGAAGTGGACCACTGCAAACGGCTCTAACTTCTCTCTCTCTAAAACTGTTTGTATGCATTTTTGCCACCAAGAGAGTATTCATCCTGATCATGAACTTCATATCAGTGAAGTTTTGCTACCTTTGGTATTCGAGACAAAGTTCTTGGGGCTTATCTTTTACCATAAGATGACGTTTATGTTGCACATTTAGCTGCTATGGGTAAAATGTACAAGAGCACTGAACATCCTACGTCCTCTCTTCCACCACTAGGGTAGCAGATCCATGTTTTATGCTAAAGCTATGTCATGCTCTTATTCAGTCGAAATTCGACTATGGATCACTGGTCTATGGCTCTGCCAGACCCACGTCCTTAAAGATGCTGGACCCCATTCGTCATCAAGGACCTTGGTTCTGCACTTTTCCAGTTCAGAGCTTTTTCATAGTCTCGTGGACCTTCTTTGGACCTCTGCCACTTACAACTGTCTTTACTATATGCTTCAAACTTCGTTCTTTACTACAGCATCCCACCTGGGGTTGTGTTTTCCTTCCTCAGGGGGCTGTACTTTTCAAAACAGATGATCCACCATTGCTCCTTTTTATCTTTGTATGTATCCAGGCACAGTTGGGTGAATTGGGTCTGTTCTTGAATAATATTGCTGTATCCTCTGGTCAGCCCATCTCACCATGGCTCCTTACAGTCCTCAATTGTGACTTGCCTTTAAGTTTTCTGAGAAAAGCAGAAACTCCTGATTGGAAATGCTGTCTGCTATTTGCTGAACATTTTTCAAACCATTCTTTCATTCTTATTCTTACAGATGGTTCAAAATCAGGTGACTGTGTGTGTGCTCTGCCATGATTTGTTATGGTTCGGTGGTTGCTTGAAGAATCCTCTCTACAGCTTCTTTGTTCGTTGCTGAACTGTATGCTATTTCTCTTACCCTGGAACACATAGAAGCTGAGCAGAACTCAAACTGTACTATTTATACTGACTTGCCTAGTTCTCTACTGGCCCTGGAATTAATTTACATTAGTTCACACCTTGTTCTTGCCGATATTCAAAACTAACTGGACTATCTCTCTTTAAAATCTACTTCTATCCAGTTTTTCTGGATATTGGGGAACATTCGTATTCGCGGGTAAGAGCTCGTCAACACCGTAGCTAAGTCTGTTTTCTCTGGCACTCTCACCGCTGTGCCTGTTTCATAGATGGACTATGGTTTTGTATTCAAGGCTCAGCTCTGTACCAGCTGGCAGTCGACTTTGAGTGAGGAATACAAAAACAAGCTTTTCCAAATAAAACTCTATATTGGACTTTGGCTGTCTTGCTTCCATAAGGATCAGAAAGAGGAAGTTGTTCTAACTAGACTACACATTGGTCAGAGATTTTAACTCCTCGTTTTCTTTTATCTGGAACTGATGCACCAATGTGTTGTCTATGTAACACTCACGTCACAGTAAGCCACATTTTACTTTCTTGCCGTCGTTACAACTCTCAACGACTGCACCATTTTAAACATGCTCAGTTCCAAGGTTTATCCATTACGTTAGACAGTGTTAATAGTAATGGTGACACTGTCCACTTTGGAAATGTTTTTAGTTTTTTAAAGGCCATTAATCTTTTTAATGCTATTTAAGTTTTTTTAAGTTATACATTAGACCTTTTTAATGTGATTCCCTTTTAAGAATCAAAGTGCATCTAGTTTGATTTGAAATTAGAAAATGGTCATAACATTAAATAACTCGAAACCAGGACTAGAAAAGCCAACTTCAGGTGACTAATGGTAGTTTTTGAACGACCCGTTACTCATCCTGGCAAGTTATTATTAAAATTTTGCAACAAGTCTTTTGAAACTTTCAATACTTTTTGAAAATGGCCATAACGTCAAATAACTTGGAACAAGGACTGGAAAGGCCAACTTCAGATGACTGATGGTGGTTTTTGTACTTACCTGTTACTCTTCTTGGCAAGTTGTGATAATTATAATTATGGATCATAAAGTCCTTTACAACTTGTATTACTCTTTTATGCTATTTATGTTTTTCAAACATTGTTTTGTTTTACCTTTAATTCCTTTTATGAATGTGACTAAATTTACTTTGATTTTAACTTTTCACTGGATGTTTGGAGCAGATACCCTAGCTGCTTTGTACCATAAAACACTAAATCAACCAACCATCTCTATACAGTGTTTATAAACTTATGTCGCAAAGTTTTTAGATACATGTTTTTGTATGTAGGTGTTTTGTGCCTTTTAGACTGTGTTGATAAAATTATGTCATTAAGTTTATAAATTTATGTGTACTAGTATGCATATGTGTTTTATGTCCCATAGACGGTGTTGATCGACTTATGTCTGAAAGTTTCTAGATATATATTTATATATGTATGTGTTTTGTGTCCTTTAGACAGTGTTGATAAACTTGTGTCACAAAGTTTGTAGATTTATATTTAGATATGTATGTATGTTCGTTGTTTTTTTAGACAGTATTGATAAACGTGTTGCAAAGTTTGTAGATATAAATTTACATGTGTGTGCTGTGTTCTTTAGAGTTGTTGATAAACTTATGTCACAGAATTTGTAAATACATATTTTCATGTGCATTCTTTTCCTTTGACAGTGTTAATAATCTTATGTTATAAAGTTCATAAATGTATTTTTACATATGTAGGTGTTTTGTGTCCTTTAGCCAATGTTCATAGTCTTATGTCACAAAGTTTGTCGATGTACATTTACATATTTATGTTTGTTGTGTCCTTTTGACAGTGTTTATAAACTTGTTACAAAGTTTTTAGATATATGTTTGAACATGTGTTTGTCCTGCGTACTTTAGAGTGGTTTATATGTCACAAAGTTTCTGAAAATATACTTACATATGTATGTATTTTCTGTCCTTTAGACAATGTTAATAAACTTATGTCACAAAGTTTGTTGATATATGGTTACATATGTATGTTTTGTGTCCTTTTGGTATTGTTCATAAACTTATGTCACAAACTTTCTAGATATATATTTACATATGTACGTGTTTTGTGTCCTTTAGACAGTGTTGATAAACTTGTGTTGCAAAGTTTATGCATATATATATATGTGTGTGTGTGTGTGTGTACATATATGTAGGTGTTCTGTGTCCTTTAGACAGTGTTGATAAGCTTATGTTGCAAAGTTTGTAGATGTATATTTAGATGTGAGTGTTCTGTGTCCTTTAGATAGTGTTGAAAAACCTATGTCACAAAGTTTGTGTTAGCATCTGCTTTTAAAGAAAGATCTATGAATGAAGTAAGATTTTTTTTTACAACAGTTCCCTCTATAGATTTATTGAATTGTCTCTCTAACTGTATCACTAAATTATTAGGTTCGTTAGAGGATAAACTTAGTAATGTTCCATTGTTTTCTTTTTTGTGAGATGTGTTAGGTTTTAAGTTAAATGATATTGTCGTATTTATTTTTATCTTTCTGAGAGATTTTGTTTTAGATCTGATAGTGCTTTTTTTTTTAGAAGGCGTTAAATTGACTGATAGAGGGATATTATAATTCATCTGGAAAGGTTTTTGAATGTTAAGTTGCTTGATTTACTGTTTTTAAAACTGGTTTTTGGAATGAAATTTGAAAGAAATATTTCTTCATTCAGTTTTTTTAGGTTACTTTCTCTATAGCGGAAGCTGAGTGGAAAGTATTTTTCAATAATTCCTTTTGGCGAGAGTCATCTAAAATGAAGTTGAAATGTGTATTGGGTAGGAAAGAAACGATCTGTCTGTGTTACTTGAATTTTTCTGTTGTTATGGTATCTTTTGGTGAGATTTATTTGGCGTTAAATCTGAACTTTTCTGTGCTTTAGTATCAAATAAAAAACACAATGAGATAGAAATGAGATACTGGAAGCTATTTCTTGTTTTGTTTTATATTTTTATTGTAGGCATTTAACAACAACAAAAAAGGTCTACTTAAACGACGGTTGTAGCTTAAACACGTAATGTAATGTATTATACTGATTTTTAAGATTTTCTAGTGAATATCGCTATTTGATGCCGGGAGAAATCGCTTTGTGAAATGTTAAAAGTATATTTAAACTTTGCGAGCGTACTTGAGAAAGATCGACCGATTCTGTGAAATCGTATCCCAGAGTAAATATAATACGCTGCATGCTGCCCGAGACAAATTAAAAAATCGCGTCTTAAGTAACTGCCTCGAGCAGTGTGTTTTGGCTATGGCCAACATACTATTTGGACTCGTGAAAGAACTACTTTTCTCGTGCCCTGGTGACATTATCTGTCTTCTGAGGTTTGGACACTTTTTGAAGTTGACTACAGTCAAATTTTTGAGCGATTCATCACTTCTGAAAATGAAAGAAGTGTTGTTATATTTTTGAAGCAATTCTTTTATTTTTATTTTTTTTGTTGAATGTCAGCGGGTGGATATGGACACGTGTCAACATGAACATATTAAGCATATTTCATTTCATGTTATGTGTTTACACTCAGAGGTGTAGGTATAGTTCTTGGTCTCTAGTGTCTTGTTAGATAACCTGTAAGTATTGTGATTAAATAGTAAAAATATATTTCTAACACTTGGCTAAATAGGAATGTTTATAACACATGGGTAAACAGTAGGAATGTCTTTGTAGCATTTGTTTGTATTGTACAAACGTCTTTATGATACTAGGTCATTTTGTAGGAATGTCTTTATGGCACTTGACTAAATAGTAAGAATATCTGTATAACGTTTGATCAAGTGGAATAGATACTTTCTTTTACCTTCAATGATGGGAATCAACATTTAACATTCAACCCTTGGGTTAATTAGTGTTTCGTAAGGTTATGTTTCCTTAAGAGTGCATAACAATCTTTTAACTAGTGGTATTTGAGGTCAACATCTAATTAATCTTATTCTTAAAAATATATGTACATAATTTTCAGGGTGTGCAAAATGATAGATGAGATGTATTTAAGCAATATTTTTTTCTGGTTATTTCCACATATTTGTTTCTCACTGGTCATTAAAGGAAACAAAAGGCAGGGCCTTCTCCAGCAGGCGTGTATTTCTGGTGTATTTTGTGCTGCGAATGTTTGTATGACTTGACTAGCAAAGGAGATAACTAGAAACATATTTTGTATTAAATAAAGACAAATAATCAGTTTACGTGATTATTGTAGGTTGTAGTTCGTGCATTTCCGTGCTTCCTTCATCTGCATACTGTTCCTTGCTCTGTCACCTCTCTTTGACAGAATAATGTTAAGTTACTGCCAGCTTGGAACGAAATTTGTAATATGATTTTACTTACTGTAAACAAAAACTGCATACCTTAGAAAGCTCAAACATTTTATATTATCATAAATGTGTATTTAGATGGTGTATTTGGGATTGAAAGTGAGTAAAAGAACATCTGTGATTTATCTGATGCACACCTGAGAAAGTCCAGTATATCTTGTTTACTGGCATTATTTTGACAGTGTCTGTGAAGTTACTAAGTACTAAATAATCAGTTCCGGAAAGAAAATAATGAAGACATACGACAGAAAACATCAAATCGGAAATATAAATTTCACTTAATCAGATCGTGACTGTTAACAGATGGCAAAAACAAACAATAACAAACAATCTGTTAATAATCACTGAATTGTTAAGTTACTGTTTTGTTTTCCTGAACTGGTGATTAAGATTATCGACTCACAATCTGTGGGTCACAGGTTTGAATCTCCGTCAGCTGTGAGGCGTTATAATGTGACAGTCAATACCAATTTTATATAAATAGCAAAAGAACTGGTTGTGGATGATGTTCACTAGTTGTTTCTTTTTCAATTTATCACTACTAAATTAGGGAGAGCTAGCGCAGATAACTCTAGTGTATGGTAGCATATTTAAATTAGCAGTAGTGAATGTTTGTACTGAGAATTTAGTCACTGTTACCACGTTAACATTTACGAACATTTTTTTCAAAACTGTAAATTAGACGGTTCGTCACTCTTTGACCAAAAGAGGGCACTACTGTCGAATTGACTTGTATGTCATACACGTTGCACGTGTGATGTGATATGGATTGAAATTGGCTATTTGGAGTAAATATATATCAAAATATTAGGTTGCTCCTCGTACCTTGTGGTGGATTATTTGTGTTATTACTAAGTAATAAAGGTTTAAATTCATTATTTTATAAACTTCGATATTCTTATTTTCCAAACTTTAAATGTTATTCCACAGAGAAATTGCCCTAGGCACTTTGGAACAATGGATGTGTTATAAAAGCGTCGTGTAAATCGCTCTATTGCAACTGGTTAAAGTTATAGATGGGGATGTGAGCTAGGCATCATCCTTGTAGTCTATTCCCTGAAAGTTAGGGACATCAGATGGCTATCTATTGCGTAGTTTTGCGTAACAAACAAACAGTCTATTTGTGGATACATAGTTAAACTTAGATCTGTACAGGTTATAATAAAAGTGAACCGGAACAGTTCTATTATTATAAAGATTGATGAAACTTTACCCTTGCCGTTCTTTCTAAACTACTTAAGGTTGTTTTAGGTTAGTTTGAGTGTTTCATTTGTCGCTGTATATTTGAGTAATATCTGATGATGGCGTGCTGGGATGAAGCATTTTTTTAATGTAATTTACTTCTACCGATTTAATCATGTTATAATGTGTTGTTTAGAATTAACCTCATTAATTCAGAGGTTGGTTTTTAGTTTTGCCATCCGCTTTGGATGAGAAGAAGATATTAACTTCTATTTAGTCATTTGTCCATGCGTTGTCACAGGTTTTCCCCCATTCTTTGTTTTGTTTTGTTGCTATATCATATAACAGTTTGTCTTTTGGTAGTGGTGTATGTTGTCTTATGTTTACTTACCTCTCTAACGCCTCTTTTGTTCATTAATTCCCCTTTTTTATTTACATATTTTTTCTGATCCTTTACATAATTTTACACAGTATTTGGTACTTGTTTTTTTGCAGGTGTATCTTTTCTAATGTATTTATAATTTTTTCTCGTGAATGTTTATTTTTAATAAAATCTTCCTGTACTTTCTTCTACGTCTTTATCATTTCAGTAAAACCAATTTGGAAGAATTAGATCTTGGGGATATTAAGGGGATTAAATTGTCTTCTCAAATTCTCTTTTTTATCTCAATTTTAATTAGCTTGTATAACCATTCCTTCTTAATACCATATTTATTAGCATTTTTTGAACAATGCCTGTGCTTTACAGTTACTTGTTTTGTTCGTTAGTACCTTATATTAATAATTGAACTAGCTTTTTACTGTATTGTTTTTTATATTTTTATTGGCTCGTAATTTTTGGTTTCCAATTAAACGTGTATAGTTTTCATTAAATTTTCTAGCTCTGTACATTGGTTTACTAACAAGATTTGGTGTGTTTATGCATATAATACAAACCTTTATATATGTGTGTGTGCGTAGATGTATGTGTGTACTATCAGCGCAAATGCTTTGATTCTCATAAACCTACTTAATCCACTGTTCAAACAAAGTTATTTTTAACGTGTGCGTGTATACTATTGGTTTGTAGCTGTTGGTGGAAATATTGAGTAAGATTTATAAATACTGACCTTCTATATTATTTACACATCACTAACTAAACCTGTTACGTTGTGTTTAACATATACATTTTAAATAGTTCCTGCAAATGAATGTCGTAAAATAAACGATTTTTTTTCTATTTTAAACTGGAGAATTAAGGACTAAAAACATCGATCTTCCTCCAGAAATATTTTGAAGAAAAAAAAAATTAAAACTATGTTTTCAGTAATTCATTGCGAACAGTTCCCTTGATATTTTGCTTTACTGAAACCATCAGTATCGATAGTATTAAAAATAAGTATCGAATCCTCCATTTTTATTCAGTTTATACCACCTGTTGTAATTTTTCACTGCCATTTTCTTTATGTTCTTAACATACTCCACACGTATTTCTTACCTTTGAAGCACCAAAGATTTGTAAATTAAAGTTCATCTGTATCTTCGATGTATCATTTTTTAATAATCTTTCTAGTTAATATTTTAGGCGCTTTCAAGGATAAAATTCCAATTTCCATAATTCGTAAATGCAGCCTTTAAACAGTATGAAAGAAGAGCAATCTAGCTGGCGAAAGAGAGAGAGAGAGAGAGGCGGTTTCTCCAAAGTTGTCTTTCTGTTAATGACTAGTAGAATTGAGCCTGTATGAGAGGCTAGCTGAAGAACAAAGAACTGCCTAGAGTTGGATCCGCGTGAGAGACTAGCGCAGGAAGGGAGGCTAAACTGCGGCTGTCACTGTGCCAGAGAAAGAATATCGACAACGTTGCTAATAAATGGACCTTCAGTTTGTGGTAGGGAGCTTTACTAAACTCGAACGCAGCGCTTCAGTAGACACGAGCAGCAGCGTTGCCTATCCCAGACTCTTGCCACATAACAAACGGGAAATAATTCAGACGCCACTAAAAACTCTTTCTGAGAGAAAACGCCCTTCTTGGAGCCGCTAGGATCTGTCTTAGTAAGGAGGTTGAAACGAACGAAAAATTCACAAAATTTCTAACAGTTTAGTAACACTTACAATGATGTCATAACGAAATAAATAGAAACATGGCCACCCCTTTTTCTAGGAAATGGAATAGGTCATCGGTAGGTTGTTGGCAGTTCATGCTATGACGGGCGCGACCGCATGCGCCCCGTGTTATCCACGTTGCCTGCCTACGATGGCTTGTTGAGTGTGCTTGCCAAATCCGGTCCTTTTTATTGAAGTATCTGCTGTACTACCAAACCATGCTGCTGTGCACAGGGATCGTCTTATTATTGTGCAAAAGTGCTATGATAATAATAACCCTTTTGACGTTATACACCAGGATTTTCCATAGAGCCGAACGTTATGTGATGTATTATGTAAAACGTTGATACGATGGGGAAGAAGTGTAAAAAAATTAGTTTTTAATATGTATGAATGTACATTTATGAGATTGTGAAAATAAATATATTTTTGTTTTACAGAAAAGTTGGAAAGTCCAGAGAAGGATTATTTTTAAAAGACGACTTACAAATATATCTTAAATATATTAATGTCGTGACACGTGGAGTTGTAATTCTTAGCCGTGCTAGTATAGTGCAATAATAAAAATCGGAATAACTTATTGTGTTTTACAAACTACTGTACCAATAGAAAAGTGTGCTTTGGTCGACAGGGATTCTGTAAGCAGGTGTTCGCTGTTGTAGGATGAGTCTCAAGAACCCCTGATGTTTGGCCGAAGCCTGTACGCGCACCGCATATGGGTAGGGTGGGTATGGTAGGAACGCAGGCAATTATTAGACAGGCCTTATAATGGGTCTCGTTCACGGTGTTGCAGCGCCGCCACTTCGGATCGAAACCGTCACATGGGCATGGCTTCTCTTCATGGCCGGTTCTCTCGGTAGGATCGAACTGTGAGCACGTTTCGAAGTCGTCTGGTTGTGTAGTTGTTGTCTATAGAGTTTACTAATAGCCCTAGTCGTTTCTAAGTATACCACAGCAACATAGGAAGTTGGGACTAACAAAGCTCGCTGTTCTAGTAAGTATATTCGTGTTCGTTGATTTGTGTTTGAACTTAACTGTCATTGAAAAGCAAGCTTATTTTTATATCTGAGACAAAACTAATTCGTTTGCTGTTCTGAACCGTTGTTATATTCATTAATGTGCATGTGCATACGTTTTAGAAATTTTCTACACTGGTTAGTGGTTGTTAAAAGTTTTTAAAATTAACGTGTAGAAACTTAACACTTTTCCACCCTATATCTGAGAGGTTTTAGTTCACCCCAAACCTGATATATATCGACTGTATGGCGTAAATGCTTTATTTTGAATGGAAAAACTGGCAGTATTTGAAACGCGAACCCTGTGTTTCAGTATATTTGTTTTTAACAAAAATTATATAGTATATGTGTGATGTTTTTATATTACTTCCATACATGCATTTATTTTTACATAATTCAATGACTTAGGACCATAGCTGTCTGCAATGGAGACATACGGGGTGTTTTAAAAGTTTCAAAGGGTTATGCCAGATTTTGTTAAAATACTGCTAAACCAGTCATTAGCGTTGGCTCATAACGAAAGTGAAGTTAGATTAAAATGTTTTTAAAGGTATTGTGTTATGTATCGACCTGAGCACGCGAATCTCTAGCATGCATGTGACAGGAAAGTAGGTAAAATATTTTGTGAAATCCAGTTTGAACTTCCCTCCAAGCGTCATTTATATTGTGTGGCTCTCTCTTTATATGTGCCAGTGTTTGTATACATGTCTGAAAACGTCTTGGGCGTATATGGTTGATTCACCAGACATTATATACGATGTGAATATAACATAAGAAATTTATTGATGCTGCGAACATTATATTTATACACATCTTTTGTTGATTCGTATTTTATACGCAGCTCTTTGATATTTAAAAGTCTAACCAATTTTAAAAATAACATTAATGTTATCGGTTCTTGTTGATATGGTCAGTTATGGATAAACAACAATTAAGTGTGCTTAGGAAAATATAAATCTCAGTCCCTCCACATTTTCATGTTTAAATTCACGTAATACTAAGTTCCTCAGTTGTTCAGCGGTAAGTCCGAAAGCTTATGACGTTAAAATCGAGTTATCTGTGTTGAGCAGAGCACAGATAATTCACTGTATAGCTTAAAAACTAACGGTGTTTTTTGTACATCAATAAACAGTACCAAGGAACTTGTAACATTTAGGAAACACCTTAAAAAAAGTGATCCCCTTGTCGAAAGATTTTTTAATTTGTGGTTGTAATGAGTTGGAATATTTCAAACAGAAAATATAATTTTTCAGAATAATTTAAATGAAAATTCAGAAAATGTCTGGTATATTACTTTATTCAACTAACTCAACATACGTAGTGTCACGTAACAGTTGTGTCTGTATTATTAACATAGGTGTTTGAATAAAATCCGGTGTCTGGAACCCGTTTATAGAACAGTCACCACGTGGAGTGATTGCGTTCTGTTTTTGTTATACTGAAAAGTTTTGTGAAATGTGATTGTAGGAGGTGTCTTAGTACGTAATAGTATTTTTCTTCTCGATTTTATAATTATTTTTGTATATAGATAATTGGTTTTACAACGTAATATTTTTATTTGCCAACTCATTATAAATGCTAGAGTTCTAAACAAGAAGCTGCTTGAAGTATTGTTATGGTATAAGTAACTTTTACTGTGTTAGTAACAAATAAGAATAGTTTCTGTACAATAACTCGTCACGAAATGTCGGCGTTTATCTAATCGAGCAACCTTACTCGTAGGCTTATAGAGCCACCTGGTGATCATTTTAGGTACCATATACTTAATTTATTATATTTAACCCCAGCTGTGACCGTGTTTTACAGTGAACATTATTTGTTAGCTTGTGACGCAGGTTATAAAAATCTGAATAAATAGTGTTAATAGTATGAAAAGTATTATAACACAGTTTTGTTAGTTTTTGCTAGCTTTCGCGATACGCTTTGAGACTTGTGCGTAGTGAACACCACCGTGCCTCAAATTTTAATCAGTAATCTGGTTTTGACTGACATGAGTAACAATAATTTACCTATGATTATTAGTTTCAGTTTCCCAGTTACACATGCTCACTCGTATTTGTTCGTGTATGTTCTTGTTACCTGAATATTTCATTTTTAGTTGTTAATATAACGAAAAACAACAGAAAAATGGTGACGAAGTAAATAGAGAGGTTTTTGGAGGTGAAACTTTTTGTTGTTCTCAGTTTGCATAATATTTATGCAAACACGGGTTATAATAACTAACGTGTGGAAACTTTGATGTCATGAAAATTATATATATGTGTATCATATCAAACGGAGAACATGTTTTAATGCCTTTTTAAGTATCTCACGATAGTACTTTTCGATCTTGTGTTACAAGAAAAAAACGTCGCATGTTCTTGGGGCTCGAAAATCGGTAGTCTAGGCAAAACATTAATGAAGCGCGTGTAAAGTTGTATGCACGTCACTTCCACTTCGACGAATATCGCTTTTGTCTGAGACAGATACGTAACCCAATTTTCCTACAACTGATTATTGTCAGTCAGATATTGCCACGTGAGTATATAACAAACTGGTAAAAGAGGGAAAAAAGGAAGAGAGTGAACCCAGGTACAATAATGTGTATGCCTGTTTGCGCCACAGTTGACCTGTTGCCCAAACATAATTTATTAATGTATTATTTAAATCACCTGTGGTCTTGTGAAGTATACCGACGAATGCATCATGACACTCTACTCCATTAACAGCCCTCTTTCGGTTTTTGTGTTACATTACAATAAGGATGGGGTGGATTGGGATGTGATAGAGCGAACTAATGTCAGGTGTTTTCCCAGACTGCTTGGCGCCGTAGACTCGTGCGTGCGTGATATCGTATAATTATAACAACTTGTTGAAACTAGACTAAGTTGTGCCGAAGACCTGGCTGTAATCCCACACTGGTACCAGTCGACGTTCATACTTCCCCACAAATTTCTTGTTTATCGAACGCAAATCACTTAAACCACGTATCAGATGAAGTTTTGTGGAAGCGAGAAATAGCTGATAAACAAACATTTGGCAGATCTAAATAATTAAGGTTGTGTTAAATGTTACTTTACATAATCGAGCACGCGCTCTTTCTGTATGTTACGTGCGATTTCGTAATCACGCAGTTACACGGTTTCGTCAGCGTGACGAAATGAAACTAAACTAAATACCAGTATCACGTGCATCGTTACTTGTCAGTTGTATGTGATTTAAATATTTAAAAAAAACCTTTTTGTTTTTTCTTGTGAATGTTTCAAATCTTCACTACCCGCCCTCTCATTTCTAGTGATATTACTTTACAATAGTCTTTTAGTAGTTGATTTTATAACTCGAAATTGTCATTTCTGTTATCCGACAATACAGTCTAAATGTTGTTTACGTTATATCTTTTGTCCTAAATTTTAAAAATTATGTTTCAAGGCAATTCGTACGGTAATGCACATTGAGCTCTTGCAATGAGATAAATTATTATTTTTTTATGGTTACAGTATCTTTTCTTTCGCTGACGATCCCAACATGACCAATTTTAACACCAGAAAAAAAAAAATCGAAAACTGTCTCAGTCACTGGTTGAGACCTGGAAGAAAACTTGTCAACTAGTCAATGAGATAGAGTAATTGCGCCAAACCCCAACATTATATTTTTATTTTCTGTGAGTTCTGATTTTCTCGGCACGTTATGGTCAAGTTGTTAGGACGCTCGACTCGTAATCTGAGGACGTGTGTTTTAATCCCCGTCACACCAAACATGTTTGCCCTTTCAGCCGTAGGGGCGTTGTAACGATCAGTCTCACTATTCGTTGGTAAAAGAGTAGCCTAAGAGTTGGTGGTGGGTGGTGATGACTAGCTGCCTCCCATGTAGAGTAACACTGCTAAATTAGGGACGGGTAGCGAAGATAGCCCTTGTTGCGCAAAATAAATCAAAATCAAATTTGACCTCCTTCCCTCATTAAAAGGACTCGAAACGTTCCAGTTCAACCTTTTAGTATGCCAATGTATTGAGGGCAGTATCATCTTGATTGCCCTAAGTGTGACATCGCAGGAGCACAAATATATATGTTTGGGTTGTTTGACATTTTATCCCATAAAATCCATAAAAAGGTCTAAATCAGAAAACCAAAAATTGAACGGCGTCTGGACATATTGAATCAAGATATAACTCACGTCAACCTGCCCAGAAGTGGTAGTCGATTAAAAAGTATTTGGAAGAAAATAGAAAAACAACGAGACAGAGTTACACAAAGTATAGTTTCCTGACACAAATGTTTCATTATGTTAAAATACTTAATTTCTATAAGAATTATAATTAACTCAGTTTCTTTACAGACTTCGTGGATTGAACAGATATCTACGTAAGTCACGTACATATTGTTGGTAAATTGTTTAGGGTAATTAAAAGAGTGTTGCTGAACTATGCGATTTTTAGGGACAATCGAAAATGTAACTTGGTCCCTTAGAGAATCAGTCGTGAATTGACAAATAAAATAAAAATAAGGACAAGTTCATTGCATGGCCTTTGGGTAGCAACTATTAAATATTTGTGCACTAGTTTCATAAGTACAGAATATGAAATTTCAAAGTTTGTACGTTGTAAACTGGAGAAACAAAAGGGGGGTAGTTTTATATAATCTGCTAACAACAGGTTTAGTGAAGTGGCACATCTGGTTATGTACCAGATGAAAAAGACACCTATGAAACATTTAAGTCGAAAATGAATGAGAGTAGTATGTACCTTATACTGTAAATAAATATAGTAGAGAGATAAATAGATGCTTTAATATTTGCGACGTTTCGGGGCGGAATTCCTTTTCTCTAGTGACTAAAAATCACCTGAGAAGGCGTTCTGTCCCGAAATATTGTGAACAGTGGAACAGTTATCTCTCGACGGTTTGTGTGTAATTATGTGTCATGTTGTTTTGGCAGTAAACTAAGTAAAATAAATAAATGTATTCTCCAGATAATTATAGTAATAAACGTTTATTTCATTAACGTTTCGCCATTGCGGCTGATTCAAGCATAAATGAAAAGTTGCCGATTGTTCTGTATAGTAAGTGTTTTTTGTTAACTTTACCAGTGAGCTAAAAATGTCTAAATCCTTCCTGTAGTGTTTCTTGAGAGAGAGAGAGAAGAAGAAAAAATCTCCATGTTTGTTAACAGCTTCAACAATGTACATGAGTTACTATCATTGTTGCCTGAGAACAGTCGATTGTTGTAAAAATGTAGCGGACATGGTGGGGGTAGATTATAAATGTATCAGGCTGCAAATGTTAAATTTTCAAGGCTTAGCAAAAACAAAATAACGCCGCATATTTGTCAACTCTTACGGATAACATTCTTGTCTTATGTTTAGCAAGGAGATTTTAAAACGTTGTAAAATATTTGAAAACAGTCAACTTTAATTGTTGAACTCTTCACGAAACATAGACAACTGCAATGAAATATAAAAGTTAATACTCGCTACAGTGAAATACAAGTCACCAAAAGTCATTATGATCATAAATTATTGTTATTGATTGCTTTTTTTTGGACGAGTTGGTTTTCAAGTATGTGAGCAAATACTTAAAAAAAATATTTTTACTTATAAAAAGGTGCTAGTCCATGACCGTTTGAAATGCATGAATTCGTGTCAAATTGACACACAACGATGTGTGTGCTCATGTTTTAATTTGGGGAGAATTAATTTTTGAACACCATTTCTAAGCTATCGAAATATAATCATAATTAGTTAGGCCTATCATAAAACGGTTGCATTTCAAACACGCTATGTTCGCAATATTAATTTCTGACACGACTCTTTTCGCTCAATTCAGAGTTCCTGAGGCCGGCGGGACATGCACGAGATGCCCGGCTAGGCCAAGTGGTTAGGGCGCTCGACTTGTAATTTGCGGGTTCGAGTTTCTGTCAGACCAAACATGCTCGCCCTTTCAGTCGTGGGGGGTGTTATATTGTTCGGTCAGTCGCACAATTCGTTGGTAAAAGAGTAGCCCAAGAATTGGTGGTGGGTGGTCTTATACTGTTAAATTAGGAGCAGCTAGTCCAGATAGTCTTTGTGTAGCTTTGGACAAAAACAACATACGCACTGTGGTCGGAACGCTAGATGTGTAACGACAACAGTGGTTATGATGTGAACATCTTCTATAAGCTGGTGAAGCATGAGTGTAATTATTAGGTCATCCCTTAAGTACTGCATTCAAGTCAAGATAGTTCTGCAGACTTCAGAACAGATGAAGCGACGTCTGGAGAATAAGGAGGATGTGGAAGTTTTCCCAGGCTATCTCCTCAGTCTTTGCAGATGTGATTCTTGTTGTAAGGGGTCTGCATTTACGACTGATCAAAGCAAGTCTCTTTTATTTCCAACATTCAAGTGCTTTAACTGTTGACAGGAGAAGTCTGATGTAATCATTACATTGAGTGGCAGCAATTAAAACTGGATCATGCCAAATATATCCCACCAAGCACCCAACAAGACTTTGCTAGGGTGTTGGTCCATTTCTAGCTGTGCTTTAGCCAAGTTATTTGCAATGAGCCATTGTCTACTTCTGTCAAGTCATGGAGACCCATTTTCCAAGTTTTGAAACCTTTGCAAGATGTTGCAGATGACTGAACTGTTGAATGGGAGGAATTGAGCTTTTGTGCTAGTTCGTCAAACGTTAATCTTCAACAAGTTGTCATTAAATTCAACATGACCACCTTTACGTGGCACACCACTTAAGCTGTAGTCACCTGATCTGAACTTCTGAAACCACATTCAACATTTTCCTTCATTGAGAGTCTGCACCATAAACACTTTCAACATTTTGTGTAGTTTTTGCTGCACTATTGCCTTTTTTAAACTCATAAAGAATTATATGCCTAATGTGCTCCTCTGACACATCCATTTTTACAAGGGTTTATTCCACTAATGATCTGAAAAAGTAGTGTTGGGTTAGTTTCTTTTATTTGTCTGAACATTTTTATACTCGTCCTACTACATATTTTATTCATTAAAACCTTCTACAAAGACAGAAATGATGTCGCACTTTCTGTATTAAATTATTTGGTGCAGATATCCCTTGTGTAGCTTTACGAGAAATTAAAAAAAGCAAACAAAGAAACAATTACTTATGGGATGGATGACCTGATAATTATATTTGTTATTAGTGTTAGGTCTGTTTACTTTATTCAGTCGCCTGGTAGAACCTAAATATGTTCCTACTTATTTTCATATGCACATTCCAATATTTTCTTCGCACTTTAATACTTAATTACAAAGTTATATTTACGAAACACGATCTAGCCCTTTATATGCATATCTGTAAAGGTAAAATATGTACACACTAATAAACATATATATTCGAATATTGGAATGTGCTTATGAAAATAAATAGAACGTAAAGTGTTTCTGTCGCTGTGTATTTTGTATGTTGGGTGAGAAGCCAGCTTTAGGATCAATATATTATTTGCGGATGTGAGTTGTCTACGACACAAGCTTATTAAAATAAAAATAAAATGTGTGCGCTAGTTTTGCCCCCCCCTCCAAGTGGCACAGCGGAATATCTGCGGACTTGCAATGCTAGAAACCGGGTTTCGATACCCATAGCGAGCAGAGAACGGATAACCCATTTTGTAGCTTTGTATTTAATTCTAAACAAACAAACTTTACAGTCGCCGCTCTTCCAAAGATTTTTTATTGGAGTTGGGATTTATTTCGAATATTCATACAAGATGTGTTTATTCTGAACTGTCCCTAATTTCGGACTGGTAAGGCTACAGGAAGGGTAGCTAGTCAACGGTGGAAACCACCAATCTTTGACCTGTTCTTGTCTGACTGTGTAGTCTGAAATTTCACACGCATTTGTTTAAATACAACAGAAACCTAGGTCATTTCGTTTGAATTTAGGATATATGAACTGCTATGTTGAACACCTTTTCAACTTGCATCTAGTGTATATTACGTAGGTGCGGTAACGATAGTAATATACTAAAGTGGAGATAGCTAGGGGTACACTAGATTTTAGAAACAAAATATCACGTTTCCTAAGTCAAGTGAGTTATCGAAGTTTATATAAAAATATTCTGGAAACACCTGAACTCGTTGTGGGCAAAAATAGGTTACTTCTGAAGTGAAAAAACGTTGAGATAATTATATCTGGGGGTATACTAGAGTTATTTTTAAAAAGAAAATTACACTTCCAAAAGTCAAGTGAGTTATCGAAGTGTAGATTAAAAAAATATTCTGGATATATCTGAACGGCTATGAACAAAAATAGGTCACTTTTGAAGTAAAACGTTGAGATAACTATGTTCAACAGTATTCCGGTTTACTGAAAAACCCAATAATACGTTATTATATATCATCGCAGTATTCATCCTTGCAAATTTTTCTTTTTTCTTCACGTTTTTCGTGAACGTGGATTTAAAATATAGTTGTGGATTAAACGTCTTAAACCTTCACTTGATGTACATCTAAGGACTTTCTAAAGTCGATTGAAACTAGTTCCACTGAGGACAATTGCATCTTATTGTTTCGGATTTCGAGAAGCGCTAAACAAAGAAGTGCTCTCGGGACAAACGTTTGGTAGTTCCAGTAATCATGTTTTAGCATGCCTGTGTGTGAAGATCTAAACTGCATGCTGTATTTCTCCACATTTTGGTTCTTATTTATTTATTTGCATCAGTGAGACAACGTTGAACTGAGAATAGCTTCGATTAAAATACAGTATTATATGCTTCGCAGCTTAGTTCAATATGTGGTATTTACGGTTACTGTCGGTGCGTGAAAGATGTTATGATAATATAAGTTTTTTTCTTTTTTTTTGTCATGTATCGATTTAAAAATGCATTTTTCTTACGAGAAGAAATCACCCCTTCCCATGTTTTCTATGCGGTTTTTTCCATTGCAATTCAAGAATTTCTCCAATTCGTTCACTGTTAAAACGCGTGATAAAATTGTAAGTTATTTGTTGTTTATAAAAATAGTCTTGAGGGAGGGGTAGGAATTGTGTTCATATCTTTACTGATACTTTCAAGAAATATCATCGAATAGTAATTAGCTTTGTCATGTATTATGTAAGCGTCATATATCAATACTGAATAAATTTGTATGGATTAATAAATCAGTCACTAATAGACACTCATGTAAACATACATATTAGTGAAATTAAATAATTATACACAAATGAAGCCAAATGAGTAACAAAATCATGATAAAGGACTGTGTTAAAAACAGCAAATCCCAACCTCTGATTAATTATATTATAACCATACATTATTGTTAAATTGTATGACCATCCATACGTTTTCATAATATTAATAGGTTATTATACATATAATCGACCTTTCAGTTTGGACTTCAGCGGACTTGAGCTGTTGTAAATAACCGATTAAATGGATGATTGGATTGTTTATTGTTCGCGTAGTTTTATATTTTTAACTGAAATGTATGGCTAAATTACCTTATATACTTAGTTGGACTAATGACCGTATCATACACCAAATAAAATATAAAATACAAACTAGAATAAACTTTGAAATGATGTATATTATGAAATTAGCTTTGAGATGTAATAGTGTAAACGTGCTACATACTTTTAGTTCTTATGTGGTTTTGTTGGTATGACTTTACTCATTAAGAAAATCATAATATTTATTTAATAAACTTGTATTACCAACATCACAGTATTAATTCCTGGTTTAGTGATTTTACCACTGTTGTGTGGTTTTTGATGTCTTAAAGAAGCATTTGTTTAACTTGTACTGGTAGGGCAACTGGAAACATTGCCTGCAGTCACGATTAACATCTCGACGGGTGACTTAGTGTAAATAAATATAAGCCAATTTAAAAGTAATTTATTACCTCTCCGATAACCAGCGGCGTAAAGAAGGGCACCAGTAGGCGTGGTTAATCGTGGTGTGTTTAATGGATGATCTTTTTTTTTATATCTCTTCGTGTTGGCTTTTTTATATTGTTTTATTCTGAAAGAGAAGTGATGAATGGAAGGTAGGGAGGATCTGCGGAAGAAGGGATGAAGATATTATACAGCTCGGTCGGTGTCTGTGAGTCATCTGTTTTGAGTGATGCATGTGGAAGTAGTTGCTTATATAACAAGTGTAGGCCGTGTTGTTATATATAAATAGAAGATGGGTTTGGATAGGCCTAGTTACTATAGTTCAGAGGATTCCCTGTTCGCGGCACGTTCGCACTTTGGGGCCTTTGATGTAGAACTGTACAGTGAACTCCTATAATTCGATCAGATAAGAGTATCACAAGAATTGGCAATGACTGTTGTTGACTACTGTCTTCTCTCTAATTTATTAGTTCAAAATCTAGAATAGCTATGCACTGGTACCCTTTTTGTAGTTTTGCGAATGTTCTGAAATAAGGAAAAACTAATGTCAGGTTTAGATAGTGGATCACTTTTTTGGAATGTTTACTGTCAACACGAAATTTGATGTGCAGCGCTACCTGACGAAACGCGAGGTATTTAGTTGAAATTTACCAAATCCTTTACAGAAATAAGGTAACAGTAGTAACACTGTGATAGAAGGTTATCTCGATCGCAGCATAAAAATAAAGTACTTCATTTCTGGCATTCTAGTTGATGATTGACGTCAACGCCAACTGGATATAAACATTCCCATAAATTTATGCAACAAAATGACAGCATTCTAAATTTTTCACTGGAAATTATTACAAGTGCTGTTTTACGTAAACTTTCAGCGGATTATTGTTCATCTTAAATCATTCTTCCGTGTTTCTTGATTTTCTTTGACTGTTTGTAATTGTCAAAATTGGAGATATTTTCCCACCACATAAGGATGTGCTGTAGGTTCGATTTAGGCCAAGAAATAATGTCAGGCTTAGTGTATAGTTTCATAAAACAAGAGCAAAGAAAATACTTATTTTACCTTTCCACATAAATGCAATATCTTTTTTACTAATTGCGTGTTTTATATTTTTTCTTTTTTAACATACAGCGAACTGATATTAATAAAAGTTGTGCGTACTTTGTTCATTAGGTATGATAATATTCATGGATAACAAACTCGGTACACGTTAAGATTGAACAGAAATCGGGACGGTATACCTCTAAATATATTGACTGCATCACAGCATATCGTTGATTAAGGTTATATGTGTTAAACTTAACTACGGCATGTCAGTGATTTGCATTAGGCCTAAGACAAAGTATTTCTAATATTTACGTCCGATGGAGTATCACAGATTAAGCCTAAAATACAATACCTATATAAGGCCAAAAGCGGAGTATTCGGATTACTGAATATTATATTAATTTCAAAAATTTACCTTAATGTACTGCAGATACTTTTTGTAAACGAGTAAGGACTATATGTACGCGCAGATAGCCCTCGAGTAGCTTTGCGCGAAATTAAAAAAACAAACAAACAAATTATATGTGCACGTATGAAATAATGGCGATTTATTCTAGTATGAGATGAGATGTTGTAGATCAAGATTATCGATGATGATATATGTGGAAAGCCTCAGGCTGACTACTAGAATTAACTAGCGTTTTCAGATTTTCAGTTTCTGAATCATGCGTTACGAGGTGGGGCGTTTTACATTCATGTTAGTCTTAAAATGTTTAAAACGACTATTAAAGGCAGAGTTAAGTAGGCGTTAGAAGTGTCTTTTATGCCTAAAGAGTCGTCGAACTTTTCTTGTTGAAAGTACATTCATGTCAAGTTTTTGACAGATTGCTTGCTTCATTTGAAACTATTACTTGATTGATTTCTTAAAGAATTGGACCCTTACACACACTACTGTTTCAGCGGAAAGTTGAAATAAGGGAATGTAAAATGGCTTTAGCACATAGTATAACAATTTATTTTGTTGTAAAAATGTTTTCATGTATTGTAGCTCGACCTATGTAAAACTTAACTCTTCGCGCCTTCTAATTACCCTTAGTAGGCACATTACAGATAGCTCATTGTGTAGCTTTGTGATTAACAAAAACAAATGGTAAAAAATAAATTGTGGTTGTAGTTTTAATGGTAGAAATAGTAAGCTCCTAGAAACATTTGTTGAATTTAAATGTCTTTACGATTAGTATTACGACATACGTTGCTGCACGTACTGTGTAATAAGTTGAATAATTGGATAACGAAAATAACACTTTCTTAGTATGTATTTGATAAAGTAATTGTCATTTGACTCTGTAACATTTAATGTTGGTGTTTTTACAGGACGCAGCAACTGTCCTTGATGAGCTACAACCTGACCCTAACGGAAGAAAAAGTGGCAGCACCACGCCCGTCCTGAGGACTCCTAGTACCCCGCCGTCTTCACAAAGTCAAGGGGTGTCTCCCCTCAGACCGGCCCCGTCGCCCTCGGGATCATCGACGGGGTCGCGGTCATTGTCTCCTGCTGTCGGTAAGAATAGTCATTTAATTGGTTAATGCTGTTCACAATCAGATTTGTAGTATATATTTAACAGACTGAAAATGGCCTGAACAAAGTAGAACGTTATTATTTCAGTGACAGACTGATAAAAGGTGTTATTGTACTGTTAATTATCAGGCTTTTAACGTAGTGTACGAGCAGTCTGTTAAGGGGTATTTTAGTTCATCAACATCATCGAGTAGCAAATTAACCCTTCGATTACTAATATGAGTGCCACCTACAGCGTTGTTAGTCCTTGCTTCACGAGAGCGTACCTCGTCGCTAAGACTGACTATTAACACTCAGGTTTAAATAATAAAGAAAAAACATATGCAAAACTTAAGTTACCTGATCATACCTGAATAGGTTAGTGAAAAGCGAGAAGCAGATTGTTAATGTTATGGTATTTTTGTTACAGCTAGCTTAAATTTGCAGTCATCTCGTGTGTGGTAAACAACTGTACACATACTTCTATTCAAAAATAACTAGCCTGAAGTACGGCATGGTGTCGTGGTATTCTCTGGTGTATTATTTTTATGGGGAGTAGTACTTAATCTTGTGGTTTGATATTCAAATAATCCTTGTTAAAGTGTGAAGTAACATGTTGTTTTATGTCTTTTTTTCTCAAAATGCCTGTAATTTATTGGGTAATTTTTAACTCTAGGTTATGTTACGTTTTTTTGTATGTTTTATGTAGACTGAACGCAACAGAAAGACACAGATAACAGCTTGTATAATTTATTACACTAAACTATTATATATGTAACAGATATAACATAAATTACATAACAACAATGACAGATATTAAGTTCAAACCTTCAAAATTAATTACAACACAAAATGGTACTGACCTGTATCTAATAATATGATCTAGAATGAAAGTCCAAAAGTCCAGATTAGAAATCTAAAATTCCAGTCTAGGGTGTGAATTTGGTCCCACGAAGAAATTTCGAAGTTTGAATGGAGAATAACGAAGTTCTTTTTACGGTGTTTTCGATAAATGTTTCAAATTTGTCCCGTACGTGTCGACACTCAGCACAACCAGTAATTCGAATGAATCGCAAAGATTGATTAAACAAAATCACAGCTTCCGTAGATCTAGCTTTAGTCACAAAACTAAGTTGAATAATCACACAGCAAACGTTGAAAGCTTCTCGAACAAAGACACTATTTCTTGAATCGAAATAAAAACTAATGACTGACTCTTCTTTTTCTCACATTTTCGTCTGTTTATATATTTGTAGGCCTCTTTTCTCGAACCATCGCGTAACTTCCCAACATTCCAGAGAAATCCGCACATGTCCGTTCTTGCACGAGACTTGCCGTCTAGACTCCAGGCCGCCAAACATTTCATTTACATAAATTTATAAACATATGATTGATCTACCTAATTCTAGAAATTTCTAAATGTTATTTTAAATGAATAACAACATATTTTATTGGTTTAAGCTTTGAAACAGTAATATAAATATGGAAATATAAATAATAGATATGAAAATCCAAACACAACATATGTTGTCGTTTACAAAACATTTACACGACATTTACATAACAGTTAGCATTGACATGCAGCGTTAAATTTTATAATTTATTTGACGTGAAATAACCGTACAATTCGTGATGGATAAGAGAAAACGGTTGTTCGGATGTGCAAGTACTTTGTTTTGCTACAGTTGTCGTATTCAAACTCTTGCAAACAATCAACTTAACGTTGTTGTTCCTCGGAAGGTTAACGGAGCCAACCTGACGCACTTGTGACGTGATTGGCATTGTCTGTGAAAACCCACCATTTTATGTGGCTTTCATATATACACGTACGTCACACCTACTACAAGCTTGATGATGTCATTAAATTAGGACACCCCCTTCTTTCGTTACTGACCTCATTCTGAGCTTTTACAGCATCATCGTGTGACGTCGTCTTTAACAGCTGGCACGTACCATTTATTGATGCTAACATTGACCTTGAGAAAACGGGGAGTTGTACAGATTGTTAGTGGGAGACGGAAAGAGGGTTTACACAGGTAGCAGCTTTAACAAAGCAACAGGCTAGTCTGGATACACGTCATGAATAGATAACAGCTTAAGCTGTGCATAAAAAAAAAAGAAACAACAGATTTCCTGGAATAACTAAAGGAACGTATTTCAGGATGGCTGGTATGGGTATTAACACACTTTACTAATAAAGCAGAGAACAAGTTTCGACCTGAAGATGATTTAGGATGGTCGAAACGTTCTTCTCTACTTTATTAATAAAAAGTGTTAATACCCATACTAGTTATCCTGAGATACATTTTTACTTCAAGTGGATTTCTCGTCATAACAAATAGAAGGAACATGTCCTGTTTTTTCTTTATCTTTTTTACCATTTCATTCTTTGTGAAGAAGCGTAACACCTTTATTAGGTTTAATAATTCAACGTATGAGAGAGAATTGATTATTTAGTTTTATTTTAATTGTCACTAGTGATAATTGGCATTTTCGAGGTGAGTGAAGTTTATGATTTTAATATGTATGCATATGTAATTTTTTGTTGTTGATATTTCCATATTTCTCACTACAGTTTTATTGTTGCTGATATTCCTGTATTTCACACCACAATCCTGATTTTACTGACATTATTATATGCTTCTATAAAATGTTAATTTACACTATGTAACAACATTTTTACTTTCTGTTGTTCCTGGACAGAAAGTGTTATTTCCCAACTGCTTATGCCTAAAGTAAATGAAAGAGACCTGTTTTTCTCTTCAAACTTTGCTTTTGTGACCTGGGCAATGAAATTTTCAAATTTATTCATTTTCCAGAACATTTCAGGTAGATTCAATGCTGAGTAACTGATAAGAGAATTTTCTAGAATGTTGTAGAACTTACAACAATTTTTTACAACTTTCCGTAATAATATATATAAGGGCTCACCACTTCAGTTTAGTTCTATCTGCCTAAGTTAACACACAGACCCATCTGATTTCATCAGAGATGGCATCAAGAAGTTCCAAGCATTCTCCAGACGTATTCTGCTAAGTTTGTGGCCAATTTATCAAGACAAGAGTGAAAAAGTACTCTGTGACAGCATTTGCTAAAATGTGTGAAGCCTATAAGGCATATTTTGGTATGCCTGTTGGGGATCAAGCAAACCCTGGGCATCTCATTTTACCTGTGAACACTGCAAAAAACTCTAGAAGGTAAGACGGACAATATTTACTTGCTTAAATAGTAATATTTTACACAAGTTTTATACTTTTTTAAAATTTAAATATCTTTTATTTTATTTTTTAATTTCCAGTAATGTAGAAAAAAATCAAACAAAATATTTTACATGAATCTCATACACGTTAGTTGTGGATGAAATAAATTTATTCTTCATAATAAGAATTTTATTTTTCAGGATGATACAGACTGGAAAAGATAGCCATGAAATTTGCTATTCCAAGAATTTGGTGTAAACCCACTTACCACTTAAGAAATTGCTACTTCTGCATGGTGGACCCTTCCAAATGTCGGGCTGGCAAGAATGCATCTGCTATCATGTATCTGGATCTTCCATCATTCATCACCACACTGCCCTGAGCTCCCTGTACCCACTCCACCAGAGAGAAAGCAGCATCCTCAGAAGAGAGCAGCAAATCGAAAGAGGAGTTAGACGTTGAAGATCCACATTTTGATTTCAGAGGTGCAGCTGGTGAGAGAAACACATACTGCTTTAATCAAAGAGACCTCAATGACTAGATCAGAGATCTTGGTCCAACAAAGTTGAATGCCGAGCTTTTTACATTTAGGCTCAAGGAGTCGGATTTGTTAGATGAAAGTGTACAAGTCACAAGTCAGAGGAAGCATCACCAATATTTTTTAAGCTTCTTCACTCATCAAAATGGGCTCTGCTTCTGCCACAATATATCTGGTCTGTGCAAGGCAATTGGAATTGTTTTTTACCTACACGAGTGGTGCCTCTTTATTGATAGCTTATCCAGAAGCCTCAAAGCTGTGCTGTTCCATAATGGGAATAAGTATCTGTCTCTTCCTCTGACTCATTTGGTACATCTCAAAGAGGAATACAACGTCAAGACCTTGCTAGAAGCCTTGAAGTACAATAAGTATTGGAAACTTCAAAATAATGGCATTCCTGATGGGTCTCCAAGTAGGCTTTACAAAGTTCCCCTGTCATCTTTGCCTTTCGGTCACCAGGGACGCTGCAACGCACTATAGGAAATACTGGCTACAATGGGCTGAGTTCTCTGTGGGGAGGCACATTGTAATGTGTGAGACATTAGTAGACCTCCTGAAGGTGTTGTTCTTACCATTGCAGATGAAATTGGGTCTTATGAAATAATTTGTCACAGCTCTTGATAAGGAGTCTGCAGCTTTCAAGTATCTTCAAGACTTCTTCCCTAAGCTGTCTGAGACAAAGGTCAAAGCTAATGTCTTTGTTGGACCACAAATAAATAAGATTCTGGAGTGCACGGAATTCCTCAAGAAGTTCAGCAAGAATGAAAAAAGCTTTGGGCAGCTTTGTCACAGTGGTTCGAGGGTTCTTGTGCAATCGCAAGGCTGAAAATTATGTGGAACTGGTTGAGGTTCTGGTGAAGAACTAGGGCAAAATGGGCTGCAGGATGTTTCTGAAAGTTCATATCCTTGACGCTCATCTTTATACATTCAAGGAGAACATGGGAGCATACTCAGAGAAGCAGAGCAAGCACTTCCAACAAGATATACTGAACTTTTAAGCACTGCTACCAAGAAGCGTATAACTAAAACATAATTGGAGACCATATTTGGGGGCTGATACATGAAAGTGATTTACATTACAGTTGCAAATCGTGAAAAACTACTCATTTTTAAACGTTTTTGCATAAATATCTGAAAAAAGGTATTTTTACAGATTTTATTTTCTGCTACTAAAGTTTGTGTGGGACAAAACAAGCTGGCTTAATTGATAGAGAAAAACTGGGGTTCCCATGGTTTGGGGTTAGAGTAGAAAAATTCAACAAAACTGACATTGTTATTTCTGGTAATACATTTTTGAATGTAATAGAAGCCATTTTTAGTTTTAATAAGCAATAAAATGTATGATTTTAAATTTTCACATTGGTTACTTGTGGTTTCTTTCTGAGGATGTAGATGTGTTTAAGAAAGATTAAAAAATATTTTTTACGTAGGGTAGTTGCATGAACACCACACCACATATATAAATCTAGTGTTAGGGACTCTGATATAATTAATATTAAACTGTAGAAAGTCATTGAGCTTATATTAAAAAATAATAATTGAAACATGCATACTGGAAAAATAATTAATGCAGCATGTACTAGTTTAACTTGTTTATAAGATTGGACATAAAAAGTAGAAGTTGACTTCTGTCATGTTCATGTTAGAGAAGAAAGCTCTATTGCATTCCCTTGGTATTGATGGATGTAAAGACAGTCTCAAATTTAATTTGGCTTAAGTAATTAACTTTTAACCACCAACAGTACGAGGTCGGTTAAAAAAATACACAGGCTGTTTGAATTGCACAGCTTCAGTTGGTTCCAGGGGAATCTGCTTGGTGTCACTAGGTTTGCACAGATCAGCTGATTACGATGCCATTTCCAGATTGCAGATATCTTAATTTGTGTATTAGCTATGCGGTTTTAAGTGAAGTGCGATTTTTTTCGTTTGGCGGATTTCAGAATGAATGACCTGAAGGAGCAACGACTTGCTGTGAAATTTTGTGTTAAACTTGGAAAATCTGCAACTGAAACGTTTGCTATGCTTAACACGGCTTACGGCGATGTTATGAAGTGTACTGCATGTTTCAAGTGGCATGAACATTTTAAGGATGGTTGACAGTCCATTGAAGATGATAAGTGTCCTGGACGTCCTTCCACATCAACTGACGTTGACAAAATCAACACCCTGGTGCAGGCAAATTGACGTCTGACTGTCAGGGAGCTTGCTGAAGAGTGTGGGGTATCAGTTGGATCTTGTTACGAGATTTTGACCAAAAATTTGAAGATGCACCCCATTGCTGCGAAATTTGTGCCACGCAGAACTTGCAAGTTTTTGGCCAAACACTCAATCACTGTTCTTCCCCACCCCCCTACTCACCTGACCTTGCTCCTTGTGATTTTTTCTTGTTCCTTAAACTCAAAAGACTCTTGAAAGGAAGAAGATTTGAAACTATGCCCGAGATTAGGGCAAATGCGATGAAGGAGCTGGAGGACATTACAAAAGAAGCGTACCAGGACTGTTTCAACAAATGGAAACACCGTTGGGAAAAGTGTGTTGGGGAGGAGAGTACTTTGATGGGGGCCCAGATCTGTAACCTTTAAATAAAGTACATTTTGTTTTATGACGTTATCATATTTTTTTGAACAGCCCTCATATACTATTGGAGGGACCCACACATTACATGGTGAAGAGTAATTACAAATGCTTGTTGAAGCATTAATGTATGGAACTGAGAAATGCTTTGGTGAAATTACTGGTGTAAAATATACACCCAAGCAATAAATGGTGCAGTTAACTGCAGTGTATGTGTATTGTTATGGATTATAATTAACTTCTGATCAAAAGAAATTATTCATAGAGTTCAGAGCTAAAGATGATCCATATCATGTCATGTAGTGACAAATGGTGTTATGTGCAAGTAGTTAAGGAAAATGAGATTTAAAAAGTTGTGGATACTCAAGTTGGGTTGTTACAGTATCTAAATTACAGTTTTTGATAATTGAATCTTTTTTTGTTTTTCTTCATATTGTTCATTAAACTAGTCTATTAATTTTAGGCATTGCAGTAGACAATAAAGGGTTTGTTTTGGTTTGTTTAGTGTATAAAAATGTGATTGTATATGCAGTATAGAATTATCAGGTTGTTAAACACGAGCACAGAACAGTGAATGAGATTCTCATTATTCATGAGGTTTCCATGAATGTAGTTATCAAGTGATTTCTTTTTTATTTTTATTCTTGTGATAATTTAAAATTAATATGATGAGTGTTATGGTAGAAATACAGTATTATATGCTAAAATGTTGTTTTTACTTCAGGATGTTTTGAAATCATTACATAAATAGTGTTATAGGAGTAATACTGTAGTAAATATTAAAAGCAGCAACTACAACTTCATACTGACTTCTTTGGCATTTGTTGTTTTGAAGTATAAACCAAAGAAATTAATCTTGATATAATGATTTTCCTGATTTAAAAAAACAAAACAAAAAACTTTGTCCTTCAACTGTGAATTTAATATTCAGGTGTTAAGGTTCAAATATTAAATACATTGTGCTTAGAGCCTTTATATTTTCATGTTGACCCTTTAAATCTGTTTTTCTAAAATTTAAAATATTGCAAATTTGTAAAAGCAATACTGTTTCTTGTTTCTGCAGTGAATAGTATGATAACAACCAACTTGTTAAAATTAGGTGGTTTCAGAACTTTCTGAATATTTACACTTGTGCATAAATTATATTTGAAATTATTTTCTGAGATACAGCATTATTACTCTTGGGCTTTTGCACTTTTTGTGAGTAGGTCTGTGGACAGCGTGTCTGTCATCCATAAGTACAAAAGAACATTAGGGCCTCACCATACTAGTGCACCAAAAATATATTTTGCTATAAACTAAAATGCTGTAATATTCCTGAAGGACAAAACACAGATTTTATGGTGTACACAAGTCATTTCAGAATATGTTTATTATGGTTTGTTTTTGGTTTTTGAACTCTCTTATTTAAACATGTTTTTGTACAATGAATTCTAGTTAATCTTTAACATGATGCAAAATTTCATTAGGCTTTTGACTGTGGCTGCTTTAAATGTGCTCAAAATTTATGCAAAGTCATATACCATGTACAACACACGCATTCAACTTTCAGAGGTATGCATACTATTCCCTTGGAAGTCAACAGTCGATGGGTTAATAGCAAACTCACTAATATAAAGCTAGAGGGTTTGTCTCATGAAATATGTGGGAAAATAGGTGTTGTAACCTCATATTAACTGGGCCTTTAATATTAGTTATGACTTAAATTTTAAGTTTTAACTAGAGTACACAAATGTTCATTGATGAGTAAATACTTAAAAATTTCAAAGCAGCACAGACTATAAAATATTAGAAGCCTTAAAACCATATTAAATTACTATGAGGAGTTGAATTATGGAGTATCAATTGTGTCTGTAAAAGTAAGTTAAAGAAACAAAACTTAGATTGTGTATTTGATGAAACTAAACTAATTTTCCAGTACTTTTTCCATGTATTTGTAATTGCTTTTTGCTTTCTTGAAATTTGCTAATTAAAAAATGCTTTAATAAAGAAATCACTGTTTGTATTTATTTAGATATTTGACTTGTAAATAATTAGAGAGAGATGTTTTGGATTAAAAATTAGTCAAAAACTTTTTTAGTTTTGACTAACTCTTTGTAAATTTGAAATCAACATTATGAATATTTACTAACTTAACTCTACATTATTCAAGGTAAGAATTGTAGAATGATTATTTAGCACATCATATTCTTGAAAGACCTACCCAGTTTTCAAAGTTTATTTTGTGGGCTTAGATCCACATTTTTCAAACAAAGTATGTTACTTAAATTATAACAATACCTTACAATGTTGAAATAAAATTCCTTTGGGAAAAAAACTAATGACCTAGACTTAAATTGTGTCCAAAGTAAAGTCATTTATAGGATCATGAAAACTTGTTAATCTGTTGCAGAAGAAAACCCAAAGACAATAGAAAGGAACAAGAAATGAGACTTCTTGGTAGGGAAGAATAGAACTCTCAATTTTTCCTTTAATCAGCACAATGTTTTGTGATAGATCCTAAATAATAGTGGAAGAGGCAATAGACAATAATATCAAGCCTTTTTAGTATGTGGGGATATGATTCAGAATTAATTATTACAGTGTTTTGTGATGGAACTTAAAGAATAGTGTAAGAATTAATAGAAGTTGATAATTAATAAGTCTTAGTGGGTAGGGATAAAACTCAAAGTTCTTCATTTATTCACCATAATGTATTTATGATATTGTGTTTGGCATGCACCAAACATTGATGAAATACTTTTTTTCTTACATTAAGGATCTTCATAAATACTTTTAACATATTGCTTTAATTGCTATATCTTGTATACTGTTAACAACAGTCATATTTATAACATTATAATAAAAAAAAAGTAAGATAATAAGAGCACTTGTGAGAATTGTTTAGTGAAAATATGAGGAAAAGCATATGAAATAGGTTTTCTGTGGCAGGTGTACAAATGTAGTGTTTTATTTTTGTAGGAATTCAACCAAATCTTCCCATGCCTCCTAGGCCAGCCTCAGGTCAGTCAGATAGTGGGACTTCGAATCACATGAACCCATCACCAATGGCAACACAAGGTAAAGAAATAAACTTTTATCCTCAACTGTCCTGTTGTTAACAAATTGATTTTTTTCTGTCTTTGAAATTGAGTGTTACGTTTGAAAACTTAGTCAAAATAATTTTGTGTGTGACAGTGTTTGTGATTCTAAGTAATTTTATATAGCTACAGATTAAGATAGGTTAAGTTTGTTCTTCCAGTATGAATGAAAAATTTGTCATAGGTTTAATTTGATTAGATAGTTAAATAAATCATAATAAATATGTGTTTAGACTAATGTTTATGTAGAAATATAAATTATTTGAAAATTCAAGATGAAAAATATAGTTTTTGATTTTGTTCACATGTATTTGTGGAAAGATAATAGTGTCTGTTGTTAAGGGCAACATATCTTGAGGAAACCATTTTTGCCCTTAGAATATGTGCTTTGGTTAGTGGATATAAGAAATAGTTTTAACTTTTGAAACTTTAGTTTTATCTTTGGCATCTAATTTTCAAGTCCTTGTACTTCTTAATTACATACTTAAGTCATAATACAAAGTTTATACTTGTATGTATTCTACAATAAAGAAGGTGTAAAATCAAATCTACACTAATGTTTTTTATGGTAAATAGCTTTTTGTGCTTTTTTGAACAGAATTAAAGTTTTATATACTACTTTTGTATAAAATATTCCTAATTTAATTACTACTTTTGCAGTGGCACTGATTTAAGATGTTTCTATTATAGGTTTTAGTCAGCAGATGGCATCACCACTCATGTTTGGAAATAAGATTACACCAGAAGGAATGGGAACAGCCAGTCAGATGGGGACTTATTCACAACAACCTGGTCACTATTCACAAGGTGATTTTCGTTAAATGATTATAATATGACTTAATAATTCAAAGTGGTAATTAATCCTTTTCTATCCATTTAGTCTTTTTTATTTTTTAGATGTAATTATGACTGCTCTGTTCATCTGAGACTATTATTATTCTTTTGTAGATATGTTAATGGTTTGTTATCTGTAATCTGTGTTCTGTATTTTTAGATGTGGCTATGACTTCTCTATTTGTTCCTTTGTCATTCTTCATTACTTATGAATATTGCTATCACTTCTCTGTTTGTCTGTCAGTGTTTTGTAGATGTGATAATGATTTCTTTGTTTCATGCAATTGTTAATTGTTATAGTGTATATGACTCTGACTTCTCTGTTTATTTCTTTTTATTTATCACTGTTGTCAGTAGATGTGGTAAAGATGTCTGTATTTGTGGAATTAACTCTTTAAACCCATAATCTTTTGCTTGTTCTACCAAATTATTTTTGTGATTACCAAATAATTATCACCACACCTTATTGATTTAGAATAGCCCAAAGGGACTTAATAGTTGCTTGCTTCTGACTTAACATTTCAGAAGAATGGAGATAGCTGTCACAGATTACAAACAAACAGGTGATTTGGGAGTTATTCTCTAGACTTAGTATGAGATGATATTAAGTTTAGAATTATACTAACCTCATTCATTTTTATGGCCATTTTTTAAGACACTCCACCCATTTGCTGCTCTATTTCTTTAGGTACCTATCATCGTCCACCAGGTTCCATGGGAATACAACAGTATGGAAGTCACATTCAGGCAAATTACAGTGGACCAGGAGGTCCAACCAGCTTTCCTGGTTCTGGAGGAATGATTCGAATGGTGAACCATTCTGGATCCCAGGGCTACAAGAGTCCCTCTGGTAGCAGTTTCATGAATTCTCACTATCGAAACAATGCTTCACCTCCTGCAACATATATGATGAATAATGCCATGCCTCCTCCTAACCAGTATACAAAAGTTTCTATGACAACAGGAGGAGCACATGCTGCTGCTCAAGCTGCTCTGATGGCAGCTGCCAATTCCACAGGACCCAGACCATCTCCAACTTTACGACAACATCTCCAACATAAGATCTATGGAAACAGTGGGTTCAGCAGCATGCTGACTCTTCCACAGAATCAAACAGGTGTTCCCATTCCACCCAGTAATAGCCCAGTGGGCTCACAGAGTGTGACCCATTCAATGGGACCTCCTCAAGTTCCAATATTGTGTACATCCACGCCACCATCTACTGGAAACATTTCAGCTAGCCAAGAACATTCTGCAGTAGTAGCACCTAGTGCTAGTCCACATTCTCAGCTACCACCGCTAAACAGGTCCTCACCATTGTCATCTTGTGTGCCAACTCCATCAAGTGGAAATGATCTGTCATATGCAGCCTCATCAGTGGCTACAGGTTTTACCCAGACCTCTGCTCCTTCTGTAGGTGAGTAATGAGTTTAGAACACTGTCTGGTATTTAGTGTCTTGATTTTTTTTTTGTTATAGATTACACAGGCTTCATTGATGATCTGTATGCCCACCTCAACATAAATATTAATTTCCTACTCTTCTGTGACTTATAATTGAAAATTATTGCATCACTTGGGATGAAGAACATTGTTTATTTTAAGGTTGACCCATATTTTCCTCTTTTAATTTCACAATCTTCTGCAAGGCCAACACTAATCTGCAATTAGTAATTAAAGAAACCCTGCACATCAAACAGCATTCTCTTGCCATGAATAACACACAACCTTCATTAAAGAAACCCTGCCCATAAAACAGCATTCTCCAGCCATGAATAACACACAACTTTCATTTAGATTCACATTTTCTAATATGTGTTGTAATATTGATGTTACTTCTAATTTTTTTGTATTCTTACTTTCTTTCCTTGCATTGGTTTTATTATCTTATATGCAGCAATGTAATTTTAATGGTGTCCAAATATTGATGTAAGTTTTTTGTTATTTTACTTTAGATACTGAAGATGGAATGTATACAGTTCCAAAATGTTTTTACCTTTGCACCTTTTTAAATAAATAATGTTGTTCATTGTAAGTGTTGTAATTCTTTTTATAATGAAACTTTGATTTCCTTTGAACATGTTGATTAATTATAATTACCTTTTTATGTAACATTGCAGTTGAAGCAGTGAGGATGGTAAAGTTTGATTGTTTTTGTGAGTTCTAAGGAATTATTATGGACAAATTATAAACTAGTTAGGTTAAAAAAATTGCTGAAACACTTCTGAAATATACACTCTAGTTCATATATACCAACCTACTTCAAAGTGGATACTCATTTATGTACATTTTGGCACATGAATACACATTAAACACATTGTTTATTCACCTGTTGAAGAATGTTAAGGATTCTCAAACATTATTACACGTTTTTTAATTTTCTTCTATATATTAACACATACTCTTTAACATTCTTCAGTGCATTAACACACATTCTTCAATATTTTTCAGTACATGACCAAATATTCTACTTATTAACAAATATTCTTTAACATTCTTCTACATATGAACACATATATGACAGAAAAACTTGTTTACTAACTACATTTGAATTCACACTATATTTGTTACCCTTCTTTCAGTTAGTGAGTTCTAGAGTTAAGAAAGTAAGCTGTAATATGCTTAAAGAGGTCCTAGGGTCCCTGATAAGTTGTGGAAGAAGTGCTGAAAAAGTCAATTTCATTTTCAAGATGAAAAGGTCATTCTTCAAATAACTTGTGTACAAAAAAATAATAATAAAAGTTTTGGTATTGGAATTGGGTTTGTTTAAAGGTAGGCTTTATCTGTGTGTAATGTGGGCTGTGCAAGGCTTGTGACTTGCAGCTTCTACTGGCGACCATGGTTGATGAATGAAAGTACTAGTTTAATTCTGTATTGCAGGGTTTGAAAGTTCTGTTATCTGTAAAGTTTTTATAAACCCAAGGAAATAGTGATTTCTCCTTAATTTGTGCAATTCAGTGTTATTAATAAACAGATGGTGTTGTTTGATCTGTAATTGTAATTAAAAGTGAACATTTGAAAATAATAATGTTTTGTCAGCAGAATAAGCAAAAACAGACCACTTTCTTCATTACCTAGAAAACAACAGTATTGTGTTTTAAGCATAATATCTTGGTGTTAAAAGTATTCCTGATACATTTTCCAGTATTTTAAATAAACTCCAGTCAAATCTTTTTAACCCACTCACTGCAGCTGGAAATAAAGTGTAGTACTAACTACAGCAAAAAGGTTAAGTTGAAAATTCACCTTGTTTTCTAATGTGTGTTCTTCATTTGCTGTGTCCATAGCTCAAACAACCATGGTGACTCAGAGCATCAGCACCCCCGTTTCATCTATCATGACTTCTGGTACAGCTGTTATCTCAGCAGAAGTCCAGTTACAACAACAGCCAGTGAGTATTCAAGTACATCATCACCAGTACCACCACCAGCTTGTTCAGCAAAACAAAATGGCCATGGCTGCTAATCCTCCTTTAGTTATGGATGAAGGAAGTCAGTTGTCTAATGCCTCTGGATCTTCCTCTTTACCAGAGGAGAGATCAGAGACACCAAAACCAAACAGTAAACAGACTCTGTCGCACCCTCCAACACCTAACACCATACCTTCTCCTGGTACAGCTTCTATGTCTTCATTCCATGATGAGTTTGAGGTAGCAACTAGTCCTACTTGGCCAAGGACCCCAGCCAGTCCAGTGAGTTTAATCCAGTTTACACTATTTAAATGAATAACACAGTTCAAACAAATTGTGTATGTATATTAAATAATAATTAAAAAGTGAAGAATTACTAGTAATATTTTATATTTCTTTAGAAGTTCATGTATAGGCATGAGGACAACAGCATTTGGTGTCAACATCTTATATCATTGAGTAAAGTTGCTTATAATTAGTGTGCTCTGACATTTTTTTTTAATGGAAAAGAATATTCATAAAGCTAAAGGACGAAAAAGTATTTTAAAGGAAACCATTACTTGCTCTTTATGGAAGTGAAAAATCCACATAGCAGAACATTTAGAACAACAATGACATTCCAAATCCACACTCAAAACCAATCTAGAAAGTACTTTCATATCTAGAATAAGAGCTATTGCTATCAAAGAGAATCCTTCAACCCCTCCAGAAGAAACTATTGTGATGATGTTGGATATTGTTAACATGATGACTAACAAGGATTTAAAGTTTGATGAGATTCCAGTTTTACTCCTAAGTCAAGACAGATGATGAAATTGGGATCACAGCATTTTCATTTAAGTCTCTCTCTTTCAAGTCCTCTGTACTTTTGTATCTTTGGAGTGCTTCAGTATGGTCTTGGAAGTCAACATTTTTGTAATTTTGGGAATCTGTGGAGAGTGTGATGTGTTGTTTGTGATTAGCCTAATCCTCTTTTCTCACATTGGAAATTTTTTATGTTGACAGGAAGAGCTTCATAAGCAAGTTGAGACAGTTAAATTAAGAGAGTGTTTGCGTAGTTTAAGCAATGTTGAATAAGTTTAATGTTACCACAATCAAAAAGTTATGTAAGACAATATTCAAAATTAATTGGCACACATATAAAGATACATCTAGCAAAATAAGTATGGCTTTCATGTGGTTTATTAACTGTCTTTTAACTCATGATTATTTTTTATTCATATGTATAACCTTTTGAGCCTTAATTTGATGAGATAGATACACATGTATATGTTGAAAATCTGATATTCTGAGTTAATCTTGTGGGACCTTGTTTTAAGAAAGTCATCTTCCATAAATTTATTACAATTTTTGGTTATTTTGTGTAATGTTATTTCTTTTCTTTTTAGAAAAACTTTGCACTGAACAACTTTCCCAAAGTTTTGGATGTTACTTCATAATGTAATTCTTTTTTCATTCTTCTTAGATGGTAAACAACCAGACATATGACCACCCGATTGTAAAGGTGACATACTTTATTCTTTTTGTAGCTATATTATGTTAATACACTAATAAACAACTGATATTAGGTTGGTTGAATTCTTTTTAAAGAACTTACATTTTATAAGTCATGTTTCCAATGTAATTTTAAAAGTACCATTGCACTTTTTATTTTCAACTTGTTAGTATTTTTCTGAAGGAAAAACAATTCAAAGTTTCATAAGTCTTCTATGAAGGTTTCCAGCAAGTAAAGTGTGTAGGTCCAATGTTTCTTCAAAAACAGTAAAAAATATTTTTACTGCCTGAATGTGCACGTAATAAGTCTTGCATACTTAAAATATATACTCCCAGATTCACTTTAGTATAATTTTAGTTTAGTTTCTTTCAAAAATAAGCTATGTTGAAAATTTGGCCAAGGTTTTTAAAAAAGTCAGCTATTTTGAGAATGTTTTTGATGTTTTCAAATATTTCTTGGTTATATTTAAGAAACTTTATTTCCTATAGAAATAAATGCCATTCAGATGATACTTGTATTCTTTAAAGTTACACAGGCATCATGAAAACAGTGGCTGAATTTTGATAAAGCTACAATTGATTATTGTTTACATTTGTGGTAGATGCTTGAGAAATCTCACTGATCAATTACTTAAACATACATCTGATTACAGAATATAACATTTTCAGATTATCTGCTGTATTATTACAATTGGCTGTACTTTCTGCATAATTAGACTTAGTTCATACTGAAGTGTACTCTTAGTTATTGGCTGCATTTGTGAATGTGGGCTATCTTGTTATCTAACTTTTATTGTTTTTTATTGATACTCGTGTGGTTTGACTGACATGTTTGAGTATCATATGAGATTCTCAAAGCTAGTATATTAAAAATGAATTTTATTAAATCAATCATAACATTTGGACTGACTGTTACTAGACATATAAGAAGAGTGTGTCTCTTTGAACTATTATGCAAACAGATATTGTGCAAATGGGAATGATGATGTGATACTCTAGAATGCTGAGCAATTATGACAATGAATTATTTATAATGCTCAAAATGTAGCAAAACTAAAAAAATACGTGGATATGCTTAAGTACTACATGTGTGATACTCAAGTTTTGTAAATGTCATAGTTGTGAACATACTTCAGTAATTAAATCTACAAAAAGAAACCTATTTAGTCCAAATTATGAAGTTCATAGGATAGGTTGAAATGCATCACAAGCTAGGTCACAGATTTGTGTCAAACAACGAAAGGGATAAGAAATCTGTAAATTTTGTATAAGAGCCTTTTAGTGTTTTTATATTTGTGTGGGTTTTGTAATAAAATAAATTAGACAATTTCTTTTTCTTATAATTAACAATTGGGAGGAGGATATAAAAGGCACAGTAAAATAAAAAAATATATTAATAATATTGAGCATTTAGCCTTGATATAAAATCATTTTAATTGCTCTGTTTATCATTCACTTGTAGTGCTCTTTCAAAACAGTGAGGTAGAATAAAAAATTGTACTTTCATTTGCTCCATTTTTTATGGTATACTTGAATGTCCAGTAAAGCTAGTAGTGTTTATTTGCCACATTGTTTCAGAGTATTGTAAAATAAAATGTTCAGGGGAAATGAAATAGATCATTCTTATTGGTGATATTTTCTTTTAAATTTTTATTTTAATGATTTTAGACTGCCACATGAACCAGTATCTGAGTTTCATCTGGTTGTCAGCTAAATACAAGTCTATTATGAAAAGAATCAATTTATTCTTGTTGTTGTGTGTGGATCTGAGAATTCTTGATAAGTTGATCACAGTACAATTATTTTACTGTAACTTTTTCAGAGACCCGATGGTTTGCTAAAACTCTACGAGTTATCTGCTGATCCTGATAGAAAACCATTCCTAGATAGACTTGTATTATTCAGTCAGGACAGGGGAACTCCATTAACGCAATGTCCAGCTATTTGTAAACAGCCACTAGATCTCTACCTATTGTACTTGTCGGTGAAGGAAAGGGGAGGATTTGAAGAAGTAAGACTTTTTATATTTACAACATTAATATTACAGCATTTCAGTTGTTTCTTTTCTTCAGTTCCTGGGATTTGGAAAAACAGTCCAACTGTTGGTTGCAACTTTTACAGCAAGTTTCAAGAAATATTAAAAACTTTATTCTAAATTTAGATAGGTAACATGAGATTAGCAACTTCAATATTCTATTTATATGGAAACATGTTGCAGAATATTTTCTAGTATAATGAATAAAAAAAATATATCAATGTCATTTTAAAAAGAGTTGCTACAACATTAAGTTAGGTATTCTTTGAAAAACAAAATTCTATATTTGTAATAAAATGCAGTTTCAAACATTCAAAGGGGCTTTCTAGTTTTAACTGCCTAGTTTTCCCACTTCAAACAAAAAAGAAAAAAAGATAATTTATTTTTAATTTTGATGATAGCTTTGTGTTAAACATAAAAAACATGGAATATTATTTTTAGCCTTTTCTGTGTATATTCTGTACTAATGTGGATAGATTTTGGAGTTTATAGTTTGTTACTGATCTGTGTGTAGCAAATTTTCAAAATCTTTTCTCCTGTCACCTTATGCCAAGTATACTTGACTTGATGTATAGAAATGTAAGGTAAATAGTTTTTACAGTAGCTAGTAGCACATCAAAAAGTGATCCTAGTGAAGACTTGTATAAAAACACTAACAGTGTTGAACAGAAACCCAATCATTCATAACCTTATCAAAAAGTTGAGGAACATTAGTGATGTTAAACAAAAATCTTATTAAGAAGTTGAGAAACACTGGTGGTTTTGAACAAAAATTTATTCATTCACAACGTTTGTTAAGAAGTTGAAAACACTAGCAGTGTTTCTCAACTTCTTAATAAGTGCTGTTCAATGAAAAACTTATCAAAAAGTGGAGTAACACTAGTGTTATTGAACAGAAACCTAATTGTTTATTATGTTATCAAGAAGTTTGGAAACTTGTGTTAAACAAAGGCCTAAGCATTGATAACTTATCAAGAAGTGGAGAAATAAACACTAGTGATTTTCAACAAAAATTTACTTATTAATAACCTTATCAAGAAGTTGAGAAACAATAGTGGTGTTGAACAGAAACCTAATAATTAAAACCATTGTCCAGAAGTGGGGAAACACTAAGTTTTGTTGAACAAAAATTTATTCATTCTTTACCTCATGAAGAAATGGAAAATCTCCAGCAGTGTTGAACAGAAACTTAATCTTTCATAATGTTACCAAGAAGTGGAGAACCACTACTAGTTTTGAAGCAAAATTAGTCATTTATAACCTTATCAAAAAGTAGAGAAACACTCACCCTGTTGAAGAGAGACTTAATCATTCATAACCTTATCAAGAAGTGGAGAAACACTGGTGGTATTTAACAGAAACTTAATCATTCATTATCTCATCAAAATGTGGAAAAACATTAGTGTTCTGAAACAGCAACCTAATCATTCATAATGTTATTAAGAAATGGAAAAACACTAATAGTGTTGAACAGAAATTAATCATTCATAATTACCAAGAAGTGGAGAAACACTAGTGGTGTTGAACAATCATCTACTTATTTATAATTTTTTAAGAAATGGTGTTGAACAAAAACCTTATCATTCATAACCTTAAGAAGTGTTATTGAACAAAAATTTAATCTTTCATAACCTTTTAAAGAAGTGGAGAAACACTGATGGTGTTGAACAGAAACTAAATCATTCATAACATTATAAAGAAATGAAAAAATACTAGTTGAATTGAACAGAAACCTAATCATTGATAACTATGTGAAGAAGCAGATAAACACAAATAGTATTGATTTTAAACCTATTCATTCACAACATTATGTAGAATTTAAGAAACTGTAGTGGTGTTGAACAGAAACCTCATTATTCATATCGTTGTGAAGAAATGGAGAAACACTAATGGTGTTGAACAAAAACCTAATCATACTTAACGTTATCAAGAACTGGAGAAACAGTAGTGGTGTTAAACAAAAACCTTATCATTCATAACCTTATTAAGAATTGAAGAAACATTAATTGTGTTGAACAAATGGAGAAACACCAGTGGTTTAAAACAGAAATCTTATCAACAAGTGAAGAAATACTAGTGGTGTTGAACAGAAACTTAATGATTGATAACTTTATCAAGAAGCAGAAACCACTTGTGGTGTTGAAGGAAAACCTTATCAAGTGGAGAAACAGTAGTGGTGTTAAACAGAAACCTAATTATTCATTAGATTATCAAAAAGTCTAGAAACTCTAGTGATTTTGAACAAAAACCTTAGAAGAAGTACAAAAATACTAGTAGTGTTTAACAGAAAGGTAATGATTCATAACCTTATGAAACAGTTAGGAAACACTAGTGGTGTTGAGCAAAAACCTAATCATTCATAATCTTATGAAGAATTAGAGATAAACTAATGGTGTTCAAGAAAAATCCAATCATTCATAGCATTATCACAAAGTGGAGAAAACTAGTGGTGTTGAACAGAAACCTATTCATTCTTAAACTTATTAAGAAGTAGAGAAACAATGGTGTTGAACAAATATCAAATCATTCATAACCATATCAAGAAGTGAAGAAATACTTGTGGTTTCCAGCAAAAATTGTTCATAATCTTATGAAGAAGTGGACAAACACTACTGGTGTTGAATGGAAACCTAATCATTCATAACTTTATCAAGAATTGGAGAAACAGTAGCGGTGTTGAAAATAATCTAATCATTTATAACCTTATCTAGAAGCTGATGAACACAAGTGATGTCAAACAAAAATCTTATCAAGAAGTGAAGAAACACTAGTGGTGTTGAACAGAAACCTAATCATTCATAACCTTGTCAAGAAGTGTGAGAACACTAGAGATGTTGGATGAAAATCTTATCAAGTGAAAAAAACACTAGTAATGTTGAATGAAAATCGTTTTAAGAAGTGGAGAAACACTAATGTTGTAGAACATAAACCAAATTGTTCATAACCTTACAAAGAAGTGGAAGTACAGTAGAGGTGTTGAATTGAAATCTGATCTTTCGTAACCCTATCAAATAATGATAAAACAGTAGTGGTGTTCAACAGAAACTTGATCATTCGTAAACATGTTTTTTTCTCACCTTTTTGTTAAATTTTCATAATTTGTTTTCAGTCTCATTTGTTTATTTCTGCTTTGTTATTTTTTAAAGTAAAATGGAGTGTCATAGTAATTATATGTTTTTTTTAATACTGTAGTTTCCTCTGAGTTATTTGGTCAGTCAATCTTAGTAGGTTGAAAGATATGGTTGTGATTAACCCTGACATTATAAAGTTTTTAACTTGAGTCAAGTGTTTACTAATTTTCTGCATAAACACATTTCATAAATGGGAAAATAGAAAGTTAAGAAATATTTTCCTCAAGGTTTCATTTCATATGATCTCACATTACAATTCAATAACATGGTTCTACATTATTTTATATATTCCTTCCAAGAATTCCTGTTTGTGAAATACAGATTTTCCCACCTCATCAGGGTTTGTTCCTGATCAATTATAACTTTTTATAGCAGTACTCTTTCATCCTCAAAGTCTTTAAATAAAAAATTGAAATAGATATTTGTCCAGGAGGGGTAATTAAATAATGGCTTAAGATACTTTGGACCTTCTTTTAACTCTCTTGGCCCAGTTTTCAAGTCAACTGATACACAATGAAAGCAGAATTTTAAAAAAAACATGACTAATAATTTTTGCTTGCAAGTAAAACCATACATCATATGTCTTTAAAATGTTGCTCTGAGACTGTATGTCACTTCTTTATATAACAGAAAGGGAATAAACAAATAAAATTGTTACAGAAAGTTAACCATCTCATTTGATAGATTTTTATTTAGTTTTGGTGTGAAAATATTATTTTTTTGGCCTCACACAGTCAGTGTTTTCTGGTAGGATAGAATTATGTCTTTGGATTTATAAAGCTAAAATCAGCAGTTTCATTTTTTCATGGTGGGCACAGTGGATAACCTGATGTAGCTTTTCTATAACAAAAACACATGCACACACAAACATTCACAGTCAGACATTAGGATTATTTTGGAGGGAGGGCTGTCACTAAGGGTGTATCCAAGTCAGTGAAGTATAATATCAGAATATTAAAGTTTGGAAATTTTTAACTCTGCAACAAACAGTATCTTTTTTTTTTTTTGACGGATAGGTTACAAAGTCTAAGAACTGGAAAGATGTAGCAGGGTCAATAGGAATTGGAGCATCGTCGAGTGCTGCATATACATTAAGGAAACAGTACATTAAGCACCTCTTACCCTATGAGTGCAAGTTTGACAGAGGAGGAGTCGATCCACAGCCGATAATCCAGCAAGTTGAAGCTAGTTCAAAAAAAAAGAGCAAAAATGTTTCAAATAATTCAAGTAAGTTTTGAAGTTGCTTTAAATCTTATTTTAGTTTAATTCTGTTGAAGTTAATTTAAATCTTACTTTAATTTTGAAGTGGGTTTAAATATCAGTTTCATTGAATTGTTTTGAAGTTGGTTTAAATTTCAGTTTAATTGAATTGTTTTGAATTTGGTTCAAATATTAATTGAATTATTTTGAAGTTGGTTTAAATCTCAGTTTAATTGAATTCTTATAAAGTTGGTTTAAATCTTGGTTTAATTCTATTGTTTTGAAGTGGGTTTAAATCTGTTTAATTGAATTGTTTTCAAGTGGGTTAAAATCTCAGTTTAATTGAGTTGTTTTGGAGTGGGTTTTCTTTTCAGTTTAAATGAACTGTTTTGAAGTGTTGTTTAAATCTCAGTTTAATTGAATTCATATAAAGTTAGTTTAAATCTCAGTTTAATCAAATTGTTTTAAAGAGAGTTCAAATCTCAGTTTAATTGCATTGTTTTGAAGGGGGTTTAAATTTTAGTTTAATTGAATTGTTTTGGTGTAGATTTAAACCTCAGTTAAATTACATTGTTTTGAATTGGGTTTAAATATCAGTTAAATTGCATTGTTTTGAAGTTGGTTTAAATATCAGTTCAGTTGAATAGTTTTGAAGTTTGTTTAAATCTCAGTTCAATTTAATTGTTTTGAAGTGAGCTTAACTTTCAGTTTAATTGATTTGTTTTGAAATTGGTATAAAACTCAGTTTCATTGAATTGTTTTGAAGTTGGTTTAAATATCAGTTTGATTGAATTGTTTTAAATCTGAATTTGATATAATTGTTTTGAAGTGGGTTTTAAATCTGAATTTAATTGAATTGTTTCTGTCTTTATTCTTTGTTTTCTGAAGATATACCATATACAAGGTGTTCACAAAGTCACTGTGTTGTTTTGTAATCATATTTTATTCAATCTATTTTAAGCCAGCAACTGATAGTGGTGTTTAGAAACAAAATAAGAAGCTTCCAGGCCTCTATCAATGCCAAAGGGGGTTACTTTGAACATTGTTTATAATTGTCATTCATATTTACCTCCTGTATTATATATTGAAATATGTCTGTTAATAAATTTATAAATGCACAGTGACTTTTCAAACACCCTGTATAATTCTGTAATTATAGAGTTTCACTGGTTACTGAGGGTTTCGTTTCAATTATACCTTGTATATTATATATCACAGATAGTCAGAAGTTGAACTTATAAAACTTATCATGTAGATATTGTAATACTATAATAATTATGTTGTATAGTTAATTTTGTGAATGATTGGTCACTCAGCTGTGCTGTGTATTATAGTTTGACACAGTGAATCTTAAAATTTCCATTTTGTCTATGCTCAAAGAAGTCACCAGTGGAGAACCATCAGACACATATGGAAGTTGTATACTCTCAGTGACTTTCTACAAGTGTCAATAGTAGAATGTAGAACTTCTTTTACATTAGTAATGGTGTCTATTAACCCTTAAACAGCAGGAATGTTGTAGGTAGAAGAATCAATTGATGATGGCTATCATTTAAAGGTTACAGTTTTAGCTCCTTACAGCCATAGATTTATGCTCCAAGAATAATAAGTAAATGATTAGAAATAGCCTTTGTAAGGCCATGAGTCCCAGACCACAGGTTTGCATTTCTTCCCTCCAGCCAGACCACAGATATGTATTCCTTTGTTCCCATCTGGAGGCAAATCAAACTCCACTTTCATTTAGAAATCAGCACTGACCTCGATATCCTTTGATGTTTCATATGGTTGGGGCAGTAGATTCTTACTTCAGCCTGATAGATTATTATGTGTGCTTTTACCATGTTAAATTGCTTTACTCATTCCTTAGAGAAGAAAGGTCTGATAAAGTTGTAAATTATTTAATTTTTATAAAAAAAATCATGAATCCAAAATTACATCAAATTGCTCAGTTTTTTCACACTTGAAGATGAATTGGTGTAAATTATCAAAGTCTGGATCTGAACAGTAATTACCTGATGATGATTTTGCAAGCTTTTCTACTTTGACATATTTATTTATTGCACAAAGTCTGAAATGTTTTTGTATCACAAATTACAGGAATTGTGGATTGCTAGTTTTTCTTGTGAGTAATGCAGGTTAAATTATTAAGCTTTAATACACAGCTTTTTTTAAGAACATTATCAGGTGCAAGGGTTTATTCTCCCATATATATTTCAGCTAAAATATTAGTGGATAAAACTAAATGTAAAATTGTCTGCTATGTCATCTAAAAATCATGAAGTGAAAGGTTTTTTATAATTATTATTGTAATTACACTACTGTGCTTTCTACTCTATCTAGAAATTAGTTAACACACCTAGAAGATATGTTGTGAAATATGAGAGAACAATTTAATCTCTGTAGAGGTTCTTTCAATTTGAATGTCATGTTTTTACTTTTATAATTACTTCTGTTGATGTTAAAACATAAATTAGCAATAACCATACAAGGTTACAGTACAATTTATTTGAAACCAGATCGTCTTACTGAATCATTTCTAGGGTGATGTTTCATGTACCACTAGTGTGGGTTTTCTCAGAAGGATTTAAAACTATTAAATTTCCATGTTTGATTCTTTTAGATGTTAATACTCAAGAACACTTTCCTCATCCAGCACCAAATAGCCAGACCATGGATGGTTATCACCAAGGAGGCTATCCTGGCTCTTATCACCCTGGAGCTTCCCCTCACATGAGGGTAGGGGGCATACCTAACTCTGATTATCCTGCTTCAGTACAAGGTCAGCACCCACATTATCCTCAGCCTACACCCCAGCACAGCCATATACCAAACCATGTTGGATCAATGGGTCCTGAAGGTGCCATGCCTAATGCTCAGTATTCTCCCCATCCAACAGCTGAATCCTACAGCTACATGCAAGCATCTGTCAACAACACAGGTACTCCTTACAGTAGCACCCAGTCTGCAATGAGTGGTGGTACCTATGGGTTCAGTGGTGCTCCCCAGCCTCATTCAGAGCAGTTTAATCCCCAGGTTACAATGATGACTTCAAATGGCAACTACATAAACAAAAATGATTCTTATAGTCTTCCACCAGGTGGTTTCCCACCAAGTAGAACTGCCACTCAGATGCCACTACAACCATATTCTCCATACCAGGCTCCTTATGACAGAGAGAGGTATTAGGCACTTACTCTTCTTACTAATAACTGAATCAAGATAAAATATTTTTATTTTTTCGATTTTCTTATAACAAAGAATAGTAAGTGGAAGCACTTGTTCCTTCCCACTTTTTTTGTCACAAAAAAGGGGAATAACAGGTCATTTTCTGTGTAGTAACCTCTTGCAAAAGTGTTGTTTTTCTTATTAAGCAGGGTTTTTTGGTTTTTTCATGTTTTATCCACAGTAAAGATGCACTTCCATTTTCCTTTCTAGTTGTCCCATGACTAAAAATTGTGTATTAGTTTCTTTAACCAGGAAAAAGTAAAAACATAATATCTGTATTAGTCTCTTTACCACAATAAAGGCAAGAACATATTCTTTTTTAGTCCTTTTTTTGTCACAGTAAAGAGTAACATTCTTCTTGCAATTCATCTTGTCACAGTAAAAGGTAAGAATATATTTTTTCAGTTCTTTTTTTGGTCACAGTAAGAGCTAAGAACATATTATTTTTGTCACAGAAGAATTTGTAATTACTTTTATTATATTAGTATTAGTATTTTAGTAAATCAGTTTTTAAGCCAAAGTTGCAGTGTTGTGAATCATTTGTTCCATAAACTGCTAAGAAGTTCAATAATAATCGTTTATTTCCAAGTTTTTTTGGATGTTTTTATCTTTCTTAATTTCCAAACGTGTGTTGATATTGTTTGGTAGGTTTGACCAACAGCAGCAAACTCCAGTAACTGGACCTCCATCTCAGATTTGTCCATCACAAAATGATACAAGTCTGTTTCCTGCACAGCAACGTTATCCATCTCAGCAGGTGATGGTAGCATCAAGGGAAACGCTATCTACACAGCCACCTTATCAGAATCGTATTTCTTCAGCTCCTGGTGTACATCCTGGCCAGTTTACAACAGTTAGTGTCCCTCAATCTTCTGGTCAAAACCAGTATCCCCAGGGACAACAAGAGGGATATCGTGCTACCGAAGTTCACAGTAATTACCAGGTTAGTAAGTGATCATGGTTCTAAATGTTAAAATGGATAATTTAGTAAAATGTAAGTTGTAACTATTATGTGGTTTGTTCACCTAATGCAGATATAAATTCTTCCCAGACCTGTATGTCTTAAAAAAGCTCCAAGCAACAGAATTGTATATTGAAATTTTCTGCATCTCGGTAAAAATCTCCCCTTATTGTTTAAAAACACTGTAAGGACAAAGTTAACCTTTCAGAATTTATTTTATTTAAGGCCCAATTTATGTGTACATTATATATACTTGCATTATTTTCTATTTCTTACACATAATTTAATTAATTTCAATTATTTTAAGAATACAGTAACTAATATAGATTAATTTGTGCAGTTATATAATGGGTTATTCATGCTAGGCTGGGATTGTTTTAAGTTGCCCTATTTTCATAATGACTAAGATTGATTAGCAGTCTTGAAACTAGTTTATGTTAAAAGCATAATAAATGATAATTTATTAGAGAATAGTACATAATTAAATAATGTATGTAGCGGTAGTATTAGGTTGCTTCCAGTTAGTTTCCCACTTCCTATCATCAGTAATTCAAAAATCAGAGACAATGTCACACTGCTTGAACTATATGCCAATAGGCATGGTGTGACAACTTCTGTGCTTTGGCTGATGCTAAAAGTTTCTCTAGTGCATAACTATAACCCTGAAATCAAGTTCTAATATACCAATAACAGACAAAAGAGAGAAGGCATAAGTTACATCAAGGTGCAGAGTAGCATCTGATTTATGTACTTTATGATGAAATAGCCAATGAAATGCCTTCTAAGAACAGTAAAATATGTGTAAAGATTAATCTTAGTGGTTGTTATATAGAAATCTTGGAATCAGTGGCAAAGAAGTTGAAACACAAGTGTTGGTGAGAAGGGTTACATAAAGAGAAGAATGAATATGCACAATTTTTGTAACATGTCTCAATGCATTTCAGGTTGTCAAAAGAACTCTTGAAATAATTTTGGCTAACGGGACTCCAAAAGGGGCATTGTCTTAGAACATTACTGGGGGCTTGATTATACCCAGCCAAAATTTCAAAACGTCACATTTAACTTCATGAGTTTCTTTAAGTTGATGGTATTTATGATATTTATGTAATAGTTAATATTACCTAGTAATTTTATTACCTATGTGAAGTTAAATATGAAAATATTAGATTAAGTTATAGCTGAATAATAAAACTTTTGTTGAAGAGTAAAATGTACAAAGGGAAGTTTATACCACATTTAACCCTTTTACTACAGACTCTATAAGATATGAGTTCATGTACACATTTGCACACATTGAGTATTTGTGATACTGCATTGCGTATCTTTACAAAATCTGGTGGACTCCTAGTAAATATTACAAGTATTTTATGTTCAAAACATCTGATTTGTTCATAAAATATTTTTGCTAAAGATTTGTTGGTGAAAACAGAGTCTGTTTCGTTACTAATCTGAATGCAGTGTGATTTCATATTATGATAAATAAAATTATTCTTTGTCCAAAAAATCTTAAATATTATTTTCATAATCTCTAAAACCTCCTAAATACATTTTAAACTTCTCTTTTCAATAATGTATATTTTGTTATTTTCAATATTTCCTTATTATGTGGGGTCTGTCACTTGACTAATCTTGTAAACATAAGAAATCAGGAAATAAATCAAAGTTATGCTTTTATCACGCTGGAATGACTACGTATTATAACACATACAAATGTTTAGTCTTAGCTGTAAGCAGCTAAGTCTCATAACACTAATGTTTATCATTTTTTATTATATTGAACTTCCCGTTATGTCTCGCTAATATTACGTAACTTGCATTGACATGGTGCACATGCATTCATGTTACTTATCCAGTAATATAAAACTGACCTTTAGTCTTCCTTGTCTTGACTGTGTTTTAGTGGACTAGTATTTTGTAAAATACAGTCAAATTTTAATTATTATACATGATATATATGCATATAGATTATTACTATTTAGGAATACATTTTTAAACTTATTTTTCTTGAAATGTAGAACAATAAATCAAACAATTATCTCTTTTTTTTTTTTTTTTGCTACAACTATTGATGCTGTTGGACATAGGTTGTTAGACCTTTTAACAACTTTGCACATGGAGTATATCAAAAAAATCTTTAAGTTTTGAATATACAGTTGAATAACCAAACAAAACATAAGTAACTACACTGGCATCATAGAATTCCATTATAATTTATTAAGCTTAATAACTAAGATGTATTTAGATCTTAAAAAATATGAAACTTCAAGCAGTCTAAAAACACAACTTCTTCAAAATCTTGAATCAAAAGAACATGGAAGCCTTTTCACAGATTAAAATGGCTGAGAAAATCACTATAGAGCCATTCTAAATTGTTGATTGGTTATTCACATCTCATATATTGAAGTAAGTGTATATATAAGGGACCATTTCATTTTCATAAATGGAAAGAGGTAAATGGGCCCACTGTGTATGATTCAGTGTATGAGCCATATCTTGACAAAATAAAAAGATATGAGGTTCTTCTTTTATATTCTAACTTGATAATGTTAGTAATTGAGATTCTAATTAGTATGAAACTGTAGACTTGATATTTTGACATCACAAACATCTAATTTTAAAAGGTGCTGCATTTAACATACCACGTGACTTACTAAAATATATATTTAGATGTGTTCTTTTAATATTTGCTTTTAAATTAAGAAATTAAATCATATATAATATCAAAATTTGAATTATAATCTACAATTTGGTTCCAAACTCATTGACATAAATTCATAAAAATAGTAGATCAATAAAATTTTGAATACAAGTCAACAAATGTGATGATGTGTGGCCTCTGACCTACTGCAAAAAGTTTAACTATGAGTTCAGTGCTGGGTGCAGAACTTACGAAGGGTTATCTCAAGGGTGAAATATTTCTCAATAAGAATTTGTCTTAAAATGATACTTTAGAAAATAAAAGTGTTATCATACAAAAATTACTGGCCTTTTACATTGGTTACTGCTGGTTTTAGTATATAAGAAAGAAAAGGGGGCTTTTAAGGGCATTTTTTAATGTTTTATATAAAAGTTGATGTTAGGACCAGTATCAGTATTTTTTAAAGTGTCAATCTAGTGTGACATTTTAGGTTTTTCAGGTGAACTTGTAAACAGTTATGAATAAAATAAAACTTCTTATGTCCTCAGAGTTTACTACCTCAAATGCAGTTTCTTCTAGTTCAAAGAATAGCAACAAAAGTACCCTAGCAAATCTTATCACAAAACACTCAAATGTAGAGAACTACTTCAAATAAAGAAAGATTCTTTGGATTTTAGAGTTTTAAATCGTATCACTTTCTTTGTTGTTGTGTTTAGAAGGAAATCTTGAAATTTGAGATTTGTTAAAGTTCAGAATTATAATTTTTTTCCTCCTTGTTACATTCCATCAGCATTATCATATTACCTAGCTTACTTTTCCTTTTTTATCCATCCACCAGCCAGGAACTTACAACCATGGTGTAGTTGCACAAAGTAAAGTAGTTCTCCCTAATAACTCTCAACATGATATGTTCCAGCCAGATAGATATAAACAACCTCCAGAGTTTTGTCGACCACAGATGATGAGTCAAGAGAAATATTCTTTGGCAGGAGGCTATGGACATCAACAGACCCAAGGAGGTTAGTCATTAAAGAGACACTTAGCTTAAAACAAGTTTCTTGTCTGTGCCCAGAACTTATTCCACCAAAATGGGGCTAAAGCCATCCAGATGGAGTTGCCTATTTTAACCATTCATATCACTACATAGTAGTATGTTGTTTGTCAATCAGTAGACACTAAAACTGTCATGTAAGAGAAGCTTAATGTTGTATTTTTTAGTGTTGTGAAATTGGTAAAACGTGCTTGTCAAAAATCAGGAGAACAATTATGCATTGTGTAGGCTACAACACAGCATGTATCTGAATATGATAAGCAAGAAATACAATTATTTATTATTCTTCATTTTGGTTTTATTTACTCTACAGAGAAAACTTTGGGGGACATTGCACAGTAAATCTAGTCTAGGGACTAATTTATCATTGTTGGAAAAATTCTGTGCAAGTGAACTTTTATATTTGAAGTGCAAGAAATCTGATTGTTATATTATGATATTTGTTACTCGTCCTATGTATAAGTTATTCTCTGTTGTTATTAGGAAACTCTAGGATGTTCATTTTCTTGAAAAATTGAAATTCCAGTTTCTTACTTCATTTGTCAGTGAATTATTGAGTTTTTGATGAATTAAGTTTTTCGTAAAGGTAACTTGTATTTTGAAATAATTGAGTTTATTTGAATGCACTGTTTTTTTTTGTTTTTTTACAATTTGGACAACTGAGGAGAAACATTTTTTACTTGCAATCATTCAGTAATTATTAGATATAAAATATAACTTAAAGGTCATATGGCCTGGCATGGCAAGGTTGGTTAAGTAGTTTGGCTTGTAATCCAAGGGTTGTGGGTTCGAATCCCAGTTGCATGAAATGTCCTCACCCTTTTCAGCCATGGGTCCATTACAGGGTAACCCATAAGTCCCTACCCATTTATATGTTATTATGTTGTATGCAGTTATGCATGTATTATAAATTTGTTACTTTTTTTTTTCAGAGAAATATGGCCGATGTAAGGCCATTTACACTTGAAGAGTGTAGTGTGAGAAGTACGTGGGTACATGAGCGCAAGATTACTGGTGACACCACACAGATACACTGGATATATAAGATATATGGATTGGTAGGGACTTACAGGCCACCCTGTGTAATGTAATGGTTAATCCTGCTATTTGTTGGTGAAAGAGTAGCCTAAGAGTTGGCAGTGGATGGTGATGAATAGCTGCCTTCCCTCTAATCTTACTCTGCTAAATTAGGGATGGCTAGTGCAGGTAGCCCTCCTGTAGCTTTGTGCAAAATTCAAAACATACCAAACAAGGGTCATATATTACTTTAAAATAAACAACTGTTCATGTACATACATGTGATATTTCATAGTCTGAAAGAAATATTAGGTTATCCTTGAAGTATGTCAGATCTTAGGTTCAGGAAAAGAGAAAGGATTTCAGATACTTTTAATGTTATTTAATCAATGATGTTTTGTTTTATTATTATTAATTACTTTCTTCAAATGATTCAGAAGCTTCTGAATGACACTTCTATAAAATTCATGGGGTTTGGAACAACAAAAGAATGTAGAAAAGGTAGTTTTGACATCTTCATGTGTCCCAATCTCTTTACCATCAAGATAGTCCTGCAAGTTTCAGAATAGATGATAAACAGATGGAGCAAGATCTGGGGGAATAAGGAGGATGTGGAAGTTTTACCCAGTCTAGATCTTCAATCTTTGCAAATGTGATCCTTGCTATATGGGAACGTGCATTATTTTGGTGTAAAAACACCTTTACAACTGATGAAAGCAGGCCTCTTTTCTTTCAATGCAACATTCAAGCTCTCTAACTGTTGACAATAGAAATATGATGTAATCATTACATTGGGTGACAGCAACTCAAAGGGGATCACACCAACAATATCTCAGCAAACACTCAACAAGACTTTGCTAGGGTGTAGGTCCATATTGGGCTTTGCTTTAGCCAGTTTACCTGCAATGAGCCATTGTTTGCAGCACTTAACATTTTCATAAAATATCTGTTTTTCATTTCCAATCACACTAATGTGTCCAAAAAAAGTGAGTTATGTTCACTAGAGTGCAGAGAAGTGCAAATAGCCACTCTTGCTATGAGGTTTACTTCTGTCAAATCATGGGGACCCATTTTCCAAGTTTTGACACCTTTCCAAGATGTTAAGGATGATGGTGAATTGTTGAATGGGTTGAATTAAACTTCTATGCTAGTTCTTCAACTGTTACAGCACAATCTTCAGCAAGTTGTCATTAAACTCAACAGGACCACCTGAGCATGGTGCATCACTTAAGCTGTAGCCACCTGATCTGAACTTCTGAAACCACATTCAACATTTTCTTTCATTGAGAGTCTGCATGATAAACACTTTCAACATTTTGTGTAGTTTCTGCTGCACTATTGCCTTTTTTAAACTCATAACGGATTATATGCCTAATGTGCTCCTCTGACACATCCATTTTTACAAGGGTTTATTCCACTAATGATCTGAAAAAGTAGTGTTGGGTTAGTTTCTTTTATTTGTCTAAACATTTTTATACTCATCCTACTCCATATTTTATTCATTAAAACCTTCTACAAACACAGAAGTGATGTTGCACTTTCTGTATTAAATTATTGGGGCAGATATCCCTTGTGTAGCTTTACTCGAAATTAAAAAAAACAAATAAAGAAGCAATTACTTGTGGGATGACCTGATAATTATATTTGTTATAAGTTATTAGTGTTAGGCCTGTTTTCTTTATTCAGTTGCCTAGGGTGAAAATGTTGCTGAAATAGAGTTATACTCTGTTCTAATTTTTGTAAAACTCCAAGAGACTGCATAATGAATGTAATGTTAGAAATAATATAGGTTTAATATTAGTGTTTTATGATAAGCATGATTAAGTATTTATGACTTTTTTTAAAGCAGCATATCATATTTAATTAAAGTTAGATGACTTATTACGTCTGTATGTAGATTAATAATGTAATTTTTGTTTTTTTAGATCATAATCAGTATTTCCGAAGTGCTCAAGGGTTGGGACCTAATCATCAAGGTATGTGATTTAATTCCAAAGAAAGAATGTAAATGTTTTTATAGCAAAACTTGATATATAAAATATGAGTATTTTTCATTCTGTTTTTGTTGAAAGAAATTTATTAAAAATGGGTCAACCTTTGAGGAAATGTATGTGAAACATGACTCTGTTGAATATGACTTGCCAAAAATGTTGGTGTGTTGCTAAAATGCCTAAAAACAGATTGTAGTTTTAGATAAATATGCTTCTTTTAGCAAATCCTTTTGATGGCTTACTTAGGGTTGAGTACATTATATTAAAATTATTTTAAGTGTGGAAATTGGCAAGACGTGACAATTTCTGTATATATACAAAAGCATCTAATGAATGTATCATAAGAACATTGTAACAGTGTTTGGCATTATTGTGTATAGTGTGCTACTGGAAATATATCACACAACAGGAACATGTAACAACATTCTGCTTCCAAAGAAACATAAGGACCATCCAAAACAAAAAAAAGGGAGCTGCAACAAGTCATATAAAGCATAGTATGGTTTTTTTGTAATGGGTGAGAACTCCATAATACAAAGGTCAGTCAGTGACAAAAAACATCTATGTTTCAGGTGAGGTTGTATCATAATTTAGAAAATCTTTGTTTGCTTATACAGAAGTTGCTTCCACAACATATCTTGGGCAGTTAGAGAATGAAACATGTTCCATACAAAGATACTAGTCAAGTCAGTGGATGCAGAAGGAACGGATTTCTACCCAATTGGATTTTTGAAACTATAGCTGGGAACTGCCCTTTACTGCATGTTACTTGGCTTGTAAAAAGCAAGCAAGAATGAGGGGGTGTGCTCTTTGAACATTACAGCTTTATAGAGGAGTGTTTTCAGAATGGAAACTGCTGTGGGACTCAGATAGAGGATCAAGGAAACATTTGCTGTAATGAAATAGTGACCAACTTTTTATATAGACTTAATAAAAATAATAAAACATGAATGTTAAAGGGGCAGCTTAGGTTAAAGTAGTCGGTTAGTTTGTGTTGTATAAAATTGTTAGTGAAGATGGTTCTGCCATAGCAGTATATGGAAAAACCTTGTTGAACACTTAAGCATATCTATGAATAAATTATGAAAATAATATTATTTGTACTCTTTAATTTTTATGCCACAAAATGACACTTGATTTTTTATTTATTTATAAAATCAGGATGGCCACAAGAAAACCAGTATCATCAATATTCCTCATCGAGTCACCATTATTCACAGTCACAAAGAGAAGTTTGGCAAGGTGGTTCTAATTCTTGGGGAATGTCACGCTTCAGCCATCAGGGAGAACTGTTCCCTTCTCAGTCAGTTATTATGGCAAACAAAACACCTCACAACCCTGACCGAATGTTTTCTTCAACTAATAAAATCCAGGTAAGAAATGAAAAACCTAGTGCTTTGTGTTATTGTCACATGGCCTAGTTTGCTTTTTAAATATACTTTGGGCAAATTGTTTTTAAAATACTTTGGTTATTCCTTTAGAGATTAATTCAGGATTACAAAAACCACCAAATTTGCAGAGGACTACAGCATAAATAAAAATGATACTTGTCATATCCAGAAAATAAAACAAAAAACAATAACAAACTGATATGATAATTATTTGTTTTGTTGTAGTTTTAATTCTTTTGTGAAATATTTGGTTCACAATGAGCTAGTAAAATTAATTTGATATAAATATACCTAATGCTTCTTTAGAGCTGTACACAGTATCCACAGTATCTTCTCTTTGTGTACTTGCAACTAAATGAAGCTAGGCTTAATAGAAAGAGGTTTTATAACTTTACCATATAAACGATGAGTTTTCAGGACTTATTATCTTGAACAACAAACATTTTCAATAGTGTCATATACCTGTTAAAATGTTTAACAGTTGATCTTAATGATATATTTTAGAGAGAAAATTAAGCCTATCAATTTGAGAGGGCCAAAACATTCCTTTTCTCAACGTTTCTGGACTTGTCAACATAAAACTTGGATTGACTAGTTCAGTGTGATGTTAAATGTAATGAAGAAAGTTTATGATATTGGAAATAGAGTAGGTTTGATTAGAAGGCAGTATAGTTAAAACGAGATCTGTTTATGTGCAGTTTATTTCATCAGTACTGCTATTTATGTTTGAAATTATTGAATAAGTATGTGTATGACAGTCACAGGTAGCCATTTTTATTTGTAATTTTGGACAAATTTCAAAGTGTGTTTGGGAAATTAAAGTTAAAACTCTCATTTGTAAGATAACAAATATATACTTGTATATTATTTTTTGGTTTGCACAATATATTTCTTGCAGCCGCCTGCTGGGATGATCCATGGTTCATTGTATACTCAGCCAAGAAAAGAAATAATTTTCCCTCTGGACACAGTAGAAGGTGTGACACCAGTATTTACAAAGCGAAAGAAGTTAACATTCAAGGATGTAAGTCCGGTAGAGGCATGGCATCTCATGATGTCCTTGAAGTCTGGACTGTTGGCTGAAAGTACTTGGTCTCTTGACGTTTTATCTATACTCTTATATGATGACAACTCTGTGCTATACTTTGGACTAAGCCATCTACCAGGATTGCTAGAGGTGCTTCTGGAACATTACAGACGCTGTCTTAATCTTGTATTTGGTCTTACTGATGACCTTGAGATTGGTTTTGAGGACTGGAGTCAGAAAACTGAAGAACTTCTTGGTAGTGAAGCAAACCAAGTAGAGAAGCTGTGGTTTAAACTACAGAAAGATGTTTTTGATAAAAGTAGTGATTTGGATACAAGTTCTTTGAACAGCATTGATGAAAATGATAAAACTGTTATATTCAAAACTATAAATTATACTAAGAGGACAAAATGGGGTAAGACTGTTGGTGTGAAGCATTCTGAATCTCTGTTTCTTATTGACGCAGACAAGAAATGGGATGTGCATGAAAAATTTGATAGTGGTTTGGAACATTGGCAACTTGGAGGGGGAGATTCGAGTCAACATATTCAGACTAATTTTGAAAACATAGAAACTTTTGTCAAGTATGCTAGAATACTAGAAGAGTCTAAACCTAATGAGAATGAATTCAAGGATCATGATGAAGTGGTTGATGATCTAGTGCACAACAAAATGAAACCTGTGATAAATTCGGAAGACAAGAGCAAAGCAGATGAAAAAAGATTTAAAGATAGAGAAGACTGTTGTAAATCACCAGTGATGGAGAAAGAGGTTTTAGAGGTGAAAGAAGAATTAGAAAAGAGCACAAGCAATGAAAATGTAGAAACTGTTGAAATTTCTGCAGAAAAACAAGTAGAAAGAGGAACATCTAACAAAGACAGTTTTCTTAGAATCAGAACACCACCTTCTGCACGAAAACGCCCAAAAGAAAATGATCTGGAGGAAGAAACTTGCACTCGTGATGTGCCCTCTCTTTGTGCAGTTAGTGATGGTCAGGACAACTTAGCCAGACGTTGTCTTTGTTTATCAACATTAATTTATAACCTTTCTTTTGTGCCAGGTAATGACACAGAGATGTCCAAACATCCTGGTCTTCTTTTGGTGCTGGGAAGGCTGTTGCTTCTGCACCATGTACATTCTCCTCGTAAACCTCCTCAGCGTTACTATGATCGGGAAGAAGACATTGATAACATGATCAAAGATGATTCTTGTAGTAGTTTGAATGGGGACCAGGAGTGGTGGTGGGATACTCTGCATATACTACGGGAAAACACACTAATTACACTTGCAAACATAGCTGGGCAGTTGGACTTGGCTTTTTTTCCAGAGGAAGTCAGCCTTCCACTATTGAATGGACTCCTCCATTGGGCAGTATGTCCTTCCTCTTATGCCCAAGATCCTTTGCCAAGTCAGCCTTCCCACTCCGTCCTTTCTCCACAGCGGCTAGCCCTTGAAACAATGTGTAAACTATCCATAAATGACAACAACGTGGACCTACTATTGGCTACGCCACCATGGAGCCGGATTGAGAAGCTCTTCTCTTACTTGGTCAGGTCTATGAATCGACGAGAAGATCAAATTCTACGAGAATTCAGTGTGGTTCTGCTGTCCAACTTTGCCCAAGCAGACACTAGTATAGCTAGAACCATTGCAGATCAGGAAATGTGTGTGTCCAATTTGATTACTTTTGTGGAACAAGCTGAACAGAGTGCACTTCAGGTGGCCAACATTCAGGGCATTAATGCCCTTCGTAAGAATCCAGAATTGATGGGAACAACTCTAGACATGGTTCGCAGAGCAGCCTCCACACTCCGATGTCTGTCACAAGTGCCAGAAAACCAGCCTTTCTTCTTGAAGCACCAACCACGTTTGTTAAATCTAGTGATGTCACAGATCTTGGATCAGGGTGTAGCCTCCATTGTGGCAGATATTTTATATCAGTGCTCTTCTGTTAACTACAAACCTTGTTCTGAGACTTCTGCCCATACAGAGGAACTTCTGGCAACGTAGCTGATCTTTGGGTAATTACTGGTAATTAAAGGCCTTGTGTCAGCTTGGCATTGTTATCTACAAGTGCAATGACACTGCTGTGTAAATTAGTAAAGAGAGTAAGCCTTAGAGAGACTTTAAAAGAAGATTTCTTCAAGCTTTACTTGTGACACAGCATATTCCAAACAATAAAAAGAAAGGCCAACCAAGGGAAGGTTGGGAACTTATTTATTATCAAATTTTGGGCTGGAGACTCACACAGATATCCCTGTAGATGGAGTATGGTGTGTGTTTGTGTGTCTTAGAATAACTGTCTGCTGCTAACCCCTGAGTAAGGGGTAGTAGTGCTTCGAGCCACTGTCAATAGTGGTCTTGTGATCCAGATACCAAGAAATAGTTACCTCAATAGTTGGTGGTCACATTTTCCCTCCAGTGACTCAACCACAGACAACATTGGATAAGCTAGCTTTGATTCACATTGAAGCACAAATCATGGTACACACCACATCTTGTGCTGCTGCAGGTTGTTCCTTATTTGTGTTGCATGTTGGATGGGTTTGTGAATTTTCTGGCAGATGGAGCTTCTAATCCTGTTGGCATATGGAAGTACACATTGCCATACGTTGTATTTAGTTTCTTTTTTATTATTATTATTAATTTCAAAATGCTATCCTAGTTACTATAAAGAGTGGCCTGTCATGAAAGGTTTGAATGACAAGAACATTAGACCTCATTAGATCAGGACTAGGAACCCAGTTGAAGATATAGCTAATGTTACAAAATATATATCGATAAGAAATAAAAGAACAACTTTTTTCTTGTGTAGATCAACTTGCTCAGAATGTGTAGTCATATGAACCTGATGGTAAAAGGTGAATTATGTGTTTGGTGGTGTTTTAGCCTGATGTTCCCCCCCTTTTTTGTCATATGAATACCTGGTCATTCATTAATAATTTGTCTCATATAGAACTTTTAATTTCAATCTCCTTCCCCATTTGTTTGGTATTGAAGCATTCAGGAGCTTTATACTCTGTATATGTACGAAGAAAATTCACAATTAAATGTACAGCAATTTCCTTGTCTGAGTTACCTTATTCTTCTCTGTACCTTTTACTGTTACCACAGTTTCACATCTGATAAGCTAGTGGGTGACATAAAAATAGGAAGGTAATGGTGCACACATAACTACTTCTAGCTTTAATAATATAACATATCCTATAGTAAAACTTCTTATACATGCTGTGAAATGAATATTTGTGTAAAAACAGGAACATTATATTTGTTTATTAAATGCAGTTTTCACTCTTTGTTCATCTCGGGCACAGCAAGTTGATCTTGAGCTACAGTGAACGTGCGAAAGAAATGGGCACTAAAACAAAAAAAGGAAGCACTTTTACTAATTTGCACCTACAACCTAATCTGTACAGTCAACAAGCTACTTGGCTACATGGAAAGCTTCATCCAACACACAAGTGTCAATATTAACCTATTTAGTTTTTATGCAAAAAAAATTAACTGGAAACATTATACAGATTGCAAACAGTTTCTGGTCATATTCTTTTCTAATAAGTAGTTTTTGAGAAATGTCATCTTTATATTTGTTCCAATCAAGAATAAGGCTTCATGATTTGTATAAATGAACTTTTAGATTGAAAATCAGGTGTGCCTTTTAACTTTTTAGCATTGTGATAAACACCTGCATATACTGATTTGGATATGTGGGATACTAAAAAACATTTTATGTAGCTTACAAATTACCATTAAAATAAAATATCTGAACATGCTATTCAGTACATCTGTCATGATATCAAGGCATTACTGACTTGATCTTATTATATTATTCTGATTATCATTAAACTGTTTATACTTTAGCAGACCTCCTTTTATCACTTTTTAATTGCGTTTAAGACAGGAAAGGCAGAAAAATTGTCCTATCATGGATCCCATTGAAATTTGCTAATATATTAACAGCATAAACTTCAACTCATTTGTATATTAAACTGGTTTCTAGATGTTGGTAACCCTGAATTATTATGTATTCAGGGAATCTGTCACTTAACAATTTTACAGTATTAGGAGTGTATGTATCGGATGTATTGTCACTTTGTAACTCTTAAATACTGTGAGATAAAATTTATAAAGATGCTGCAATATTAAATTAGGCAAATAATCTAATATGTTTCAATCCTCCAAATGAGAAGCATCTTAAGATAAAAAAAAAAGATGCAAACTTGGACATTTGAAGTATATAGTACTATATATTTGAAATATTTGGTTACAACTTTGACTACATATGGTACTGTTCACACTGTGTGCGTAACAACACAAACTCTATAAAATCATTGGCACACTGGTCAATTTTCACAATCTGCCTGGTAAAATATTCCAAAATCTCAAACTGAACTTTGTCACTATAAGCATCAACGAAAGTTGCCTAGGAGACTATGAGCACTTAGCACTTCTTCCTAATAAAGCACTGGTGTTCAGTGGTTATCAAGTTTGGAAGAAGAAACTTAATGATATAGTGTAATTTTTTTTACTAAGATGACCAATAGTAGTATCTATTAACTTTCTGCATTTTATATTTGAGCCATTCTTAAAATAAATATTTACCTCATCCATGCTTTCTTTTAACAACAACATGCCACAGGGTTGAACATTTTCATGTTCTTGTATATTGAGGTCATGCAGTATTTCCAATCATCAAAAGTTTTATTTCCAGTAGTATGCTTAGCCCTTTATTTCCAAGTTCATCTTTCCTCCTTTTAAACCAAATTTTTGGTTTGAAACTGAGAGTAAAACAAACCAATGAGCTATTTTTTGGGAGGTTACTTTAAAATATTAATTTGGCTACTCTGAAGTCCACATCTGAAGCTTCACCACACAGATTGAAATTTAATAGTATTCATTAACCTACATGAGTCTAACCTTCCATTGCTTGCCTAAAACCTTTTAATCTCTAGTCTTTAACCCACTGACTGCTGATTCATCGTACAGGGTAGGACTCCCAAATATTTTGTGCTATTATGTGGTGTTAAAAGCAGCACACTCAAAGGGTTAAGGAATTTCTTTTGCTTTTGAAGAATTGGTTAAGAAACCACAAAAACTCACTGCACGTAATCCCAGAAAGAGTTCCAGAACAAGTTTTATTACTTATACATATTAAATATATGCTTACATTCGTGTATTTGGAACTTTTATCACAAATTTATTGAACAAGCACTTTTGAGGTGTCCAAATTGCAGACTGGCATTTCAATTCGGAATCATCTTGCTTATTTTTCTCTTAGTCAAACATGTATGCTACAGGATTGCACCATGTTATCACCATTTGGCTTCAACTTCAATTTTTATATGTAATGTATTTCAAACAACATTTAACCCATTTTAACATTTAACAATAATAAAATAATGGAAATTACACAAAATACAATTAATGTGGGTTTTCTCATCTTATTTAACAAAATACATGTGTGGTTCATTCAAACCCATATGCTTATTATTTTTTGAAGATGCATTCAGACAATCCTGCACATTCAGTTAAGTTTGCCTTCATTAGAACATTGTAGTGTTTCATTTCATAGATGCAAAACACATCTTTTATTAAGCTGTCGAGAAATAAATTTTGGTTTTGAGCCGTGAAGTTTGAAAAAGTATAAACCAGCATTGTAAAACATGCTTTAATCAAAGTAAGCACTATTTGCTTCAACACACTTTTGTCAACGTGTGATGATGCTGTTCATGCTCCTTCTGTAGAAATCAGAATTGTCATCATGAGAATTATGATATTTATTTCTGGACAACCTAATATTTTCCGAATCTTATTCATGGCTGAGATCATAGTGAACTAACTCAACTTTCATATTTGGCTCACATTTCTGCATTTAGTCCAAAGTTTTCCCTTTTCGTGCTGCCATGGAAGATGATGTGGTTTGATTTTGCAAGAAGATACACATTATTACTTTTGGTCTGCCCATGTTTCTTCCAAAAATTGTAATAGAAGCACAAAAATATGTGAATACTTAAAAGTAAGGAAAAAATATACTTTGTGGAGGATTTAATGTATGGTAATGAAAATTTGAACATTTGATGTCATCAACAGGGTAAGAATGTGGAATTAATGCTCAAGCTATGGGATTTCATTTTTCTGTTCATGCTTCCATGGAATCCCATGTGCAAAATCAGTATTTGTACATGCTGTATTTGAAACTAAAGTAAAATATGGTAGAAGAAAACTCTAAATGGCACTTTGTTTGAATATGTTGGAATAGATGCCAACTGTGCGAAGTGTGAGATTTATCAGTTCTAATTGAGATATCAGCATAGCAGTCATGCGGGATTTAAATTTATGTTTCATATGTAGCTACCACGAAATGCCTTAAATTAAGGGCTGATATGTGGTTGTCATGTAGGACTGCATTATAAGGTATATCTAGGCCTAGTATGTAGCAGTTTTAAGCATTCTTAAATTAAGGGCTAATACGTAGTAGTCATGAGAGACTACGATATAAGATGTGATGTCTAGGATTAGTACGTAGCATTCATGGGGGGGCCTTAAACTTAGGCTAAATTATAACCTTCATGACAACTTTAAATTAAGGTTGTTGTTTCTTCTTTTAACAACCATACCGTGGTTTATTGTGTACCAATAAACCACATTGGGTAAGATGCTACTTCCAAATTTTTATTTTCTGTAGATGCACATTTTATCTGTTGTCAAACAAATCTTTCCTCTTTCTATGTTTCATCTGCAATTGAAGTAGGCCTATTAATAAAATGTACGGGTAATATTAGGACACAGAACTCTGCTTTGCTATCATTTTCATTCGTCGAAATATAACGTGTACCGACTTTTAAGTTTCTTTGTGTCAGCTTATATTTACTCACGATTGGTGAGGCCTTCTTGAAATGTTAGTTCATTATAATGTGAGAACAGTGTTTTTGTCTAAATATCATTCTAAGGTTCCTATCTTTTAATGAGTATTTGACCCCTTCCCCCAGTGGCACAGCAGGTTTTTTGTGGACTTGAACTGCTAGAAACCAATGCCCCACAATGTAGCTTTTTGCTTAACTATGGACAAGCATAAAATTACTAAGTAATCGTCTATTTTTTACTGTTTTTTGGGGAAACATGTATATTGTATGTGTATTTATGTGTATAATTGTTTTGTGTAAGCCCTAGTTTATTGAATACATTGTTTGGTTATTGCATCCTTTTTTGTCATTCAGTTTTTGCGTTTATGTGTATGTTTTTCATAAAGCAAAGCCACATTGGGCTATCTGCTCAGTCCACCGAGGGAAATCAAACCCCTGATTTTAGTGTCTTTCTATTTGTGCTACTGATATTGTAATGCATTATTGTATCCAATATATAACATTTATTAGCAAGCATGTAGTAGCATGGCCATGTTTGTTGGACTATCTGCCGTGTTTATTAATATTATTTTCTTATTTGTTGAGTGATTTCCTAGTTGGTCAAGTGTTATAAATAATCAATTTCCAGAATTCCTATATATTAGTCTTTCACTCAGTTTAGAAGTTGTAAAATTCGTTGCTTTAATACTAACAAGTTTTAGAATTCTTTTAAGTCTTAAGGTTTGGCTTTTATAATATCCATCATATAATGATCCAATACTGAAATTAATTTTAAAATATTTCAGTAGATATGAGTCTGTGAATTAGTGAGATTTTGAGCATTAAAAAAACAAAAACGAAACTTCAATTGCCAAATGAAAAAACATTTTCTGCAGGCAATGAGCACAGAGCACCCCTTTTGTTCTTTTGCTAAACACCAAAATTTAGTTTAATGATTATTGTATGAGATGTTAGTCTTTATATTTGGTAGCAATTCACTTACTTTACTGGTATTTAAAAGAAGAAGCTAATTCATCTAGCATTTTACTCATTATCTCTAAGACAAAATGAAATGAAATAATTAATGGTAGTTTGTTTATCATATTTGAAATATTGAGTGGAAAATAGTAGACCTTTTTAATGTGTAATGATGAAAACAGTGCAGTAAATGTTGGAAAATCAACTTCGGTTAGATTAATATTTGTAGAATTTACTGAAGATATTTTCTGATAAAGTAGGCTTTAAAAATACTGTTTAAATTTCTAGGGTTTACTGGTAATCCCAAAAGGAGATCGAAATTTTAGCCCAATCAAAGACGCAAGAAATGTAAGCAATTGCTAGCATACAAAGATGTTATTTGTGTTAAACTGATGCTAACTGATCAATAGAGAATTGGTCTGGAAGGTATGTGTTATCTCTATTAAACTAATATTAACTGAGCAATGGGGAATTGGTCTGTACAGTTTAAGAGAGGTTGAAAAGCCTTGGCATAATATAAATAAATTAAAATTTTTGTAGATTTATTTCAGCTTACAATAATGAAGGCTTCCAAAGTAAACTAGTGAATTGTGATTTTTAGTTTTAAAATTGGATGACCTAGGTAACTGCCAGACCTTCACAAACACACAAAGATGAGGATAGGAACTGCGAACAACTGAAAACCTGCATTTTGTAGTCATATTGTAATTTTAATGTTATCATGCATTGTAGTAAAATTTTAGTGGTACTATTATTCTCATACATTGTAAGCATAATATAATTGTATTGTTATCATGCATTGTAATCGTTGTAGTCGTATTATTTTCATGTATTGTAATCATACTGTAATGGTATTGTCACAATCACGCATCCCAGCATATAGTTTGTTTAGTAAGGAAAAGGTGTCATTTCTATTAATCCTAATGACGTAAATGCAAGTTCTTCCAGTATAACCACACCTTTTCTTAAAAGTGTTTTTCTCTCAGGTATTCATACCAAGCTGTCACATTTTGGCCAGGCATTGCCAGGTGGTTATGACATTTGACTCGTAATTTGAGGGTCGTGGGTTTGAATCCTCATTACACCAAACATGTTCAGCCTTTAAGCCATGGAAGTGTTATAAAGTTGCAGACTATTCGTTATTGAAAGAGTACCTCAAGAGTTGATGGTGGGTAGTGATGACTGAGTGCCTTCTTTCTGGTCTTACACTATTAAATTAGGAATGGCTAGCTTTGCTTGAAATTTAAATTAAAACAAACTGGCATGTATCTTCAACTCCTATAAGGAAACATTTTGTTTGTATTTAAGCACAAAGCTACACAATGGTCTATCTGTGTCATATCTACCATGAGTATTGAAACCCAGTTTTTAGCATTATAGGTCTTCAGACTTATTGATGAGCGAGTGTTTTGAAGGAGAAATAGTAAAACATGAATATGAATGCAATAATAAGGTAAAATGTAACGTGTAAAAATGGGGGAAGAAATATACAAAGAGGACAGATGTTGCTGGATGAAAAATTCAACAACAATAAAAATTTGTTTTTCATTTTGAAGAAGATTACTTCACATTAAATTTAATAATTTCAACATACAGTGTTTGGGATTACTAACTATTCTTTGTTGAAGGTAGATTTAGTAAATGTAAACCACAGCACAAAATATACGAAGCAAAGTATAATTCTGAACTTTGTTTTCTACTCAGTTCTTTTGTTTTCAGCTTTTTATTTTGTCACTTACAAGACAGTTCGATAACTTCTTAAGCTTTCTGTTTTGTCCCAGTTAAGTCATTGCTATAATTTTCAGCTTTTTGTTTCAACACTGATAAACCAGTGTTATAGCGAGTACAAAGAGCCCCCTTATTTTTCATAAAGTATCATGCATGTATGGTATGTGAACCATAACTTTTCACTTACGGTAAACTTAATGATTTGATTAAACATTTGGACCTACCAATGGGTTCTTCAGAGATTTCAGAGTCCAAACTTCTGGCTTAGGCTTACTTTCTCCAGTGCCATCATTTTACCAGAAAAGAATTTGTGAAAAAGAGTTTATACCATACTTTCACAAGAAGGTCACTGATTTATTGCAAAAGTACTGTTAATTTTGTACCAGTACTGTAATCTGTAGTATGTGAACCAAAATAAGGCTATTGTTCATTGATTCTTTCAAAAGAAATCTAAAAGTTGTTCTCTTCCACAATGGTAACATACATGCATCTGTTCCTATTGCTCAGTGGGTTCACTTAAGGGAAATACACAAAAATCTTGAACTTCTTAATTAGGACAAATGCATGTAATGTTGTTGGCTACTTTGTGGCAATGTAATCCATTGTTTTTTGTTGGGTCAACAATCCAGTTATACAAAGTTGCCATATATTTTGTGTGAAAATGATTGCAGGGTATGAAATCAACAGTGGACAAAGAAGCAATGGTTATCCAGAGTCTTTCCTATACCAGGATCGAAAATATTGAAAGTAAAGGTTTGTTTGACACGAAGACAGTCGTACCACCTCTTTACTAAAAACTGGACTTAATTACTGTTTCAAGTATCTATGTGGGCAATTCCCAGCTCTTTCAGAAGCAAAACTTGAAGAATATATTTTTGTTGGACCTCAGATTAGGAAATTGACTTCAGACAAACATTTAGAAAGGTCAATGAGGAAAGCTGAGAAAGAATTGTGGGTTGCTTTTAAAAGTGTTATTAATAAATTTGTTAGGAAACAACAAGGACCTAAATTATAAAAATATTGTTAATAACGTGCTCCATCTATTCAAAGAGTTGTAATATGAGCTTGAAAGTTTGTTTTTTACACTGACGTATTGACTATTGCCCTGAGATTCTTGATGCTTCAGCAATGAACAAGAAAGGTTTCATCAAGACATCAGGGAACTGGAGAGGAGATAGCAGTGAAGGTGGAATATCAGCATGACATATGATTACTGCTGATCATTGAAACCAGATGATCCAGCTGAAATACAAAATAAAGACCACCACACACAGTTTTCATGCTAAAAGACATAGATTTCAAACAAATAAAAATCAGGTTGTTCTAGATTATGCTTTAATCAAAGTAAGCAGCATGTGCTTCAACACAGTTTTACCAATGTGTAAGGATAATGTTTTTGCTGCTGCTGTAGAAATTACAGTTTATGCCTGATTTTAAAAGTGTGTATTGTTCAAAAAGTTGACAAAGTGCTTGAAACAATGAAAATCTTAAGGGAAACATTTGGGGAATAAGATGGATGAAGCAGTACCTCGATTTCCAATTTGTTTAATTTTTGAGTGTTAACCTTGATAGGTCTCATACTGCTGATTTTGTTGATCTTCAGTCAGCTCATGCGGAATCTACTTATCCAACTTTTTAGTCTTTCCAATCACATCCAGTTGGTTGGAAATGGTTGATTTGCCTGTGCCTAGCTTTCCTGCCTGCTCACATACTGTTGTGTAAGGTTCTCTCTCAACTGCTTCCCTTAATGCATTTTCATTTAAGGATGACGTAGGAAGGTCAAAACATTGTTCCCTGTGTTATTAGTAAACACGTTAATACCCATGCTTGTATTTTGAGATACAAACAAGTGTGAAGTTGAGTATCCAAGTTAAATGAGGGTTAGTTGTGTATAATATCACAGAATAAGTATCATTTAGGTAGCCAAGATTAAAATTACAAGTTATAGTATGTTTGCCATGTATAAAGTAATATAATTTAGAAAATGCAGTCAATTGAGGCAAGTGACAAACTTTAGAAGTTTCAATGTATTATCTTTTAGGAATGTGTGATGTTAGGCCTATATTTCTTGTAAAATCACCTCAATTACTCATTTTCTGGGGACACTATATTGATCTTAACTTTAAAAGGATTATTGGCTAATTGTCTTCTTTCTATTCAAGCTTTAGCAGCAGTAGATAGTAAAACTTTTAAATTAGAATCAAAATGATTTTTTAAAATTCTTAAATTAGTTTTTTTTATATTTTAACATAAGCTATTCTGCTGTTTAACAAAAGTAGTCTTAAAAGCAAGACAACACTTACTATCATATGTAATCTTAAAATATATAACACAATCTGTTGCAACAAACTCAACATTTGATTGCTAGGTAATTTAGCCCCATATTGTATGTCCATTTATTATTTATATCTGCTGGTTAAAGGAGAGATAAATACTACAAATGATCTTGGCAATTAATATAACTAACATACTGTTCTGAATGCCTCTGCCCAAAATCATAAAGCAACCTTATTAAAACTGTAATTCACTGAACATTAAGATATAAAATCTTATTAACCTAAGTGGTTTTGATATGTCAACCTTTCTTTTTTCAGGGACAAACTTCTTCAGCTTATCCCTGAAGAAGAAAGGCCCACCATTTGAAAGCACTCAAGCTTGATGGTTTTGTGTTTGAGTTAGATTAGTTTCTTTGAATTTGCATGTTTTTCTAACTTGATCAAATTCACCGATTAGTTGATTGTCTTCACTATTAGCAATATTTTTGTGCACAGCTGTAATTATATCATATGAATTTTAGCCAGCTTAGGAGACTTGGTTCTAAATCCAAGTGCCATACTAACAAAAATCATAATATGTAATAAAATATATGTACATACACATTAAACATTTTCATCACTACTGCTAAAGAAAATAATAAAAAAAAATTACTCGCAAAACACGTAAAAGTGAGGTTTTATACACTAACACCAGTAGTGTTAATGTTCAGTCATACTTATCTTTTCACAGATCAAGAAAGTGAGAATATAAAACTAGTATTTTGGTAATAACCTAGGATCGGTGCACTGTTTTAAGCTATGATAATGCTCATAATTTACACTGAAATATTGTGACTTTTCTTTCCTGCCCAATGCCAGTCAGATATCCAAGTTTTACTTGTTATAATTACTAATTGGACCAAAAACATATACCCTGTTAAACTTAAATCATACACCAAATAATCTCAAACAATTGTGAATTTACAAATGAAAACATGAAAAATTATAATCTAAGTTGTTTAAATGTGCTTTACTCATTGCTACCAAATAAACCCATTAGTCCAGTGGGTAAAGCTCTTGTTTGATTCTAGGCCTAAAAAATACAAAACATTGAATTTACATTAATGGGGTAATGCCAAAGAGTGAGTGTTTTGTTAGAGAAGAATATGGTGGTTTAAAGATGTTTGTTACATTACTGCTAGTGAGTTGACCCTTTAACTTAGTGAGTAGAGCACTTGCTTGTAGTACAGAAGGACTCGTGTTCTACGAGAGAGATAAAAAACAGATTGAATTATTTCAGCCCTTTCTTATTTATTAAATGTCAACAACTGAGAAGCTAAAATGAAGTTTTAGCCATTGCATAAGTATCATATTCCTTTGGGTATTATTTCTAATTTGAAAACAGAGAAAGTACTTTTTGTCTTTTACACAAATATCAGAATAACAAATCAAAATTGTGGTACAAATAAAACTTGCAAGATCCTTTTCCATAAAATACTTTCTCTTTTCTTTATTTGTTGTGCAAAACCCTGCACCCTTCTCAACTTCTGTTTAAAAACAAGTGAAATATAAAACCCTCATTACCAGTTCTTGGCCACACATAGGATCTAGTTCCCTCTTTACATTCTGACTTTTGTCTGTTTTCGTACTCCCACTGTTCTATTTCTTTAACTAACTGTAGTCTGTTGATGGCTGGTATTACATTTGTTCTGCATTTAAACTAGACTACAATTTTTTCCATATTGACAATGGCAACTTGAGTGATTAATTTGGTGTGTATTTCTTTGACTAGCCAAACAGGCAAGGGTCAATTCTCTCTCGATACAACGAGGATCTAGAACAGGATTCTAGAAATCTGTATACAAAACAGAAACATACTTCAACTTACCTTTATTGATGTTCATATCCAATCCTATATGTGAGTAAATAAATAGGTTACAAGTGACCCTTAGGTATTGAAAGAGCACTGCTTTCAATTAATCATGAACTTTTATAGTAGTCCATTAATTGCTATTTTAGCCAAATTTGCAGGACACAGAACTGCTTGGTCAGCTTTCTCTCTCTCTCTTGCAACCTTTGAACACTGCTCTATGCTGCATCAGTCGCTCATGAAAAAACAATAACTATACGAAATCTGACAGCCCCTCTATCCTTTTCTCATCATCTCATTTCATTGCTTTATACTCCTAGTAGAGTAAGGTCGGATGGGACTTCTAAACTTTCTCAGCATAAGGTTCCCTCTACCTGATGATTCTACAGGTACTGACTACTTCAACAATATTGTATTTGCTATGGCGCCTGGTTTGGAAATCTCTTTCTTCCAGAACTTCCACTCCTTTGTATGATTCTAGCAGGTTGTGGAAAAAATAAAATATATACAATATGTATAAAACTGACAAAAACAGTGTGACATTTACAACTGATAGTGTAGTTAACTTTTCAAAATTTATGTTTTTTAATCACTAATTATTATCAGAAACATCTTTAAAACATTTAAAAAAATAAGATAATAGTTTAGGTATTAATAAGTGTGACAAGCTTTATGTTTTGGATTTTTTTGCTCCTCTAGGTGCTTTCTTTTTTTACCTGCAAGGGAAACAAAAAAGAACTTTTTGTCATCTGTTTTTTTCTGTTTTATATTTTTGTTAGTCAACTTTTCACAAGCCAAATTAAACAATTGTATCAGTATGTTGTTGCAACAAAGTCTTGAGATATTACCATTATCAATTTATGGCCATAAACAGCTTATGAAAAAAAAAAGAAATTCCAACTATTAATAACAATATTAACTTTGCAGCAGTCGTACAGAAAACATTAATAGTGTATTTCAAGATCTATGATGATAAAGTAGAGTTAAGACAAAAAGGTAAAACTAATAATTTTCCTTTTACAATAACTGTGAAAGAAATTAAAAATAATTATTAAAATCTAATCCAAAGGACACCATAACTATTATATACTAAAATGTTTTATTACTCTACTGGTTAATGTATTATTAATTTCAGTGAAATGGTTATTAGAAAAATGAATACATTTGAGGTGTTGGAAAGCTAATTTTGTAATGTATATGAAAATTAATAACTTTGTGTATCCAGTAACAGGATAACTTTGATTTTTATAGTTTTTGTAATCTCTTTTGATTGCTAATACAACAAGCAAGTTAGTGTGTGTGTAACAGTTTAGAGCCATGTACAAATTTAGAAAGTTTCAAAAAATTATTAAGATGTTGAGGGTAAATAATCTGGATTTAAAAGAATATGTCTGGAGAATTATTTCAAATTATAAATTTCAGCTTACACCATGCAAAATATTTTACATTTTTGTTGCTTGCATTTAAAAGCATTGTATCAGTTCTAAAAAGACAATGAAGATATCCTACTTATTTTAACATGGAATTGTGATGTGTTGTCTATTATGGTAAAACAGAATAATGGAAATATCAATTCCAGTCTCTTTTCTAAAAACATTCTTGTCAATGGACTTTCCAAATCTCTGCTTGAACTTCTGATGATGGAATATTGAAAATTCTGCTATGTTTAATAAATGTTTCCTTTTGTCACATTTGTGTTTTATCCTTAAGTTATGTTTTCCAAAAATGAGTGAATTACTAATTACGTAAACAGTTTCACAATATTGTGAAAGAGCCAATAACAACTAGCTGCAATTATATAGTTCTGTATTGTGAGATAAAATGACACATGCTGACTCATTATCAGTTGATATCTCATACTGAATTAACTAACAAAGTATAATGAATTGGCCTGATTATATACTAACAGCCTAATGATACAGACTGCAATATTATGTTAAGACATTAAAATATGTCTTATATTCTGACAACAACAATTAAGGTATGCTATATCATCTTGTATTAACCAATGACAAATACTGTTTCATTATGTGACAGAACATATTTATTTGTGATTGGTCTTCATCTGAACTCTCAAACTTCAAATACTTTTGTTTTCTCTGCCCTTTTGCTATCTTTCAATTAAACATCACTCAACAGACTACACCTACCAACTCTTATAACCTCCATACAAATTCTACACTCCCAGACTTGGAAAACCTATGTTATTATGTACCTCTTCTGATAATACATTTTCGTAAGTAGTATATTCCACAGCTACTCTTCCACTGACATGAACTCTCTTCCAGAGATATTTCACCTAAACTTCTTAGCTGCTTCACATCAACTGGAATTTCTGTTCATTTGTTCGTAGGTTGTTACATACAATGGGCTATCTGTTCTGTGTCCATTATGATTAGCAAAAGCTGGTTTTAAGCATTTATATAAGCTTTGGTATTCCCTCTGAAGGCAGCACATCAAACAACTTTTATCTTCAACATTCTCACTTCATTTTTGTTTTCCCAATGTAATGCGTATTCCATTCTCTTACAAAACATGGTTTTTCTCAAATGCCTAAAACTATTAGCTAAGAAATACAGCAGCTATAACCAGTATGTTACATCTCTACTTTAACTTACACTGTACAACAATGTTTTTGCTTCTTGAACACTGTTATGTGTTCCTTATAGACTTTTGGCTGCTGATCACGAAAATCACATCCAAATTTACCCATCACATACTGTTTTATCAAAATCTTATGTTTTCACCAGGACGTTGCTACAATGGTAAAATGATATCAGGGCAACTGGAATCCATCAATGCTTGCTGTCTGCTGTTGGACACTGCAACGTGATGCACCGGACATTGAATACAAATGAAAATCGGGGGCAAAACACTTTTTATTATGTTGAACTTAATAGCATATTAGAAGCATAAATGCAATTAAATATGTTATTGCTGGTAAACAGTTAACTGTCTATTTCTTAGATTTCCTACATGATGACCCCTTGGTGTGGATTCCTGGGGAGGAGAGGATCCTGGTGGTTGAGGGGTCCAACCCTAACACACTACTTTGGCCTTGAATTCCTGCAGACAGGTAGCCTAGATCCTGCCATCATCAGTCAGCCACCAATAGATGACTGTGTGGCAGTGGAAACTGACTGTATTATACAAGCACCTGCTCAGTGTATTCCTAAAACCTCTAAGTGGACTATGGCAAATGGCTTTAATTTTTCTCTCTCTAAAACCATTTGCATGCATATTTGATGCCAACGGGGTATCCACCCTGATCCTGAGCTCCATTTCTGTGAAGTTTTGCTGCCAGTGGTTCCTGTGACCAAGTTCTTGAGGCTTATCTTTGACTGTAAGCTGACCTTTATACCACACTTAAAGCCACTACGGGTCAAATGCACAAGAGCACTGAACATCCTCCATGTCCTCTCTAGCACCAGTTGGGGAGCGGATTGATGTTCTACGTTAAAGATATATCGTGCTCTTATTTGATCGAAATTCGACTATGGATCAAGTCATCATCAATGACTTTGACTCTGCACTGGGGCTTTCCACACCTCCCCAGTTTAAAACTTGCACGCAGAATCTCATGAACCTTCTCTGCATCTTTTTTCCTTTACTATATTCTTCGAAACTTCACCAAGGCATCCCACCTATGGATGTGTTTTCCTTCCTCAGTGGGCCATACTTTTTCAGAACAGATGATCTGACATTGCTCCTTTTGGCCTTCGCATCCAGGTGCAATTGAATGAATTGGGTCTGTCCATGGATAACATTGCAAAATCCACTGGTCAGCCCATCCCACCATGGCTTATTACAGTCCCCAAATGTGACCATTCTTTAAGTGATCTGAGAAAGGCACACACTCCCGATTGGAAGTACTGTCTTCTATTTACTGAACAATCTTTCCATTCCAATTCATATGATGGTTCCAAATGAGGTAACTCTGCCATGGTTTGTTGCAATTTGGTGGTTGCACTCAGAATCCCATCTACAGCTTCTGTGTTCACTGCTGAACTGTATGCCATATCTCTTGCTCTGGATCATATTGAAGCTAAGCAGTACTCCTACTGCACTATTTATACTGACTTACTTAATTCTCTACTGGCCCTGGAATCGCTTCACGTTGACTCACACCCTGTTCTTGCTGATATTCAAAACTGACTGCCCCATTTCTCATTAACATCTACTTCTATCCAGTTTTTCTGGATACCAGGTCACAGTATTCCTGGGAACAAGCTTGCAGACATGGCACCTGAATCTATCTTGCTCTGGTACTATCACCACTGTGCCTATTTCATACATGGATTATGGTCCTGTATTTAAGGCTCGGCTCTGTGCCAGCTGGCAGTGAGCAATGCGACAACAAGCTTTTCCAAATAAACCCTATATTGGACTTTGACCGTCTGGCTTCTAAGGTTCAAATGAGGAATGTGTTCTAACTAGACTACGCATTGGTCACAGTTTTTTAACTTATCATTTTCTTCTATCTGGAACTGATGCACCAGTGTGTAGTTTGTGTAACACTCAAATTACTGTAAGTCACATTTTACTTTCTTGCCATCATTACAACTCTAAATGACGTCACTATTTTAAACAAGGTTTGTCCATAACATTAGACAGTGTTATTTGTGACAGTGACACTGTCCACCTTGATAAAATTTTTAGTTTTTTAATGGCTATTAATCTTTTTAATCTTATTTAAGTGTTTGATATTTATTCATTACTCCTTTTTAATTGTGGTTCCCTTTTCAGAATCTCAATCTCTCTTGTTCAGTTTCAAATTGAAGAATGGCCAAAACATTAAATAACTCAACACCAGGACTGGTAAGGCCAACTTTAGTTTACTAACACTGCTGTTTTAACTATTCGTTTGAACTACCCGTTAGTTGTCCTGGTGAGTTGTTATTATTACAATTTTGCTGCATGTCTTTTAAAACTTTCATTGCTTTATTTTTGGTACTGGCCATAATGACACAGAACCAGGACTGGAAAGGCCAACTTCAGGTGACTGATGGTGGTTCTTGAAGTTACCTGTTAGTCTTCCTAATGGGTTATGATCATTACCATTATGCTAGAGAAAGTCCTTTTCAACATCTCTTAATCTGTTTCTCTCTTAACATTGTAGACTAGGTGTCAACATTGGTTTTATGCTTTTTGTGTTTTTCAATGCTGTTTTGTTTTACCTTCATTTCCTTTTATGAATTTACTTTATTTTTACCTTTTTACCAGAAGTTCAGCACAGATAGCCTAGCTGCTTTGTGCCATAAACCATTAAACCAATCAACCTACGTAATGAAGAAAATCCAAAACTATATTTGTGCATACTCAACAGGTACCTGTCACAATCAGCAAAAACTTCTCAGGAAGCAAAACTTTTGCAGAATCAAAATACCATTACAATCAACATGTTATGTTGATGCTTAATAATTAAACAACTATCACAATATTTCTCACCACACTCATCTCTACATCTCGAAGAGCTTGTTAAATTAAAAAAAAACACCTAAGAAAAACGGTACATTGTTTAATAAAACATAATTTTTCATAATCTTATTTACCCTACCTCTAGCAACTGCATTACTATGTTTCAAAAATGAACAACAAAAACTTCTAAGAAAATCTAAATGCCAATTATTGGAAAAACAAACAACTCAAAACCTCTTAATTTACTGTACCTGCTTATAACTGTGCTACCAATCTAAAATTTCAAACATCAGTTTCTGATGAAGAGGAATTTACATGAAAGTAATTCTCTGTATTTGAGTAGGTGAGTGGATGGGTGATTTACTGTCTTATGACACAAAACAGCTATGCTATGTGTACCAAATGCCAATAAAAAGGTAAAAAGTAAATTCAGTAAAATTCATGAAAGGAAATTAAGGTAAAAGAAAACAAAGTTTAAAAATAAAGAAATAGCATAAAAACCAGTGTTTGCATCTTGTCTACAATGTCAAGAGACAAACTTTAGTAATTTAAGTTGTAAAGGACTTTCTGTAGCATGAGTGTAATAATCATAACTCACCAGAAAGACTAACAGGTGAGGACAAAACCACCCTCAGTCACCTGAAGTTGGCCGCTTTCTAGACCTCTTTTTGAGTTACTTAATTTTATGGTCAGTTTCTAATTTCAAATTGAATTAGAAAAACTGATCTTTAAAAGGGAGCCACAATAAAAAGGTGTAAAGAATAAATTAAAACAATTAATGGCCTTTAAAAAAAACCAAGAACACCATCAAGGTGGACAGTGTCACCATTACCAATAACACTGTCTAACATTATGGACAAATCTTGAGACAGAACATGCTTAAAATGGTGCTGTCGTTGTGAATCATAATGATGACAAGAAAGTAAAATGTGACTTATTGTGATCTAAGTGTTACACAAACTATACACTGGTGCATCAGTTCCAGATAAAAGAAAACTATGAGTTAAAAAACTGACCAATGTGTAGTCTAGTTAGAACAACTTCCTCTTTCTGATCCTCAGCGTAACAAAACGGTCAAAGTCCAGTATAGGGTTTTATTTGTAAAAGCTTGTTTTCTCGCTGCTCACTCCCAGTCGACTGCCTGCTGACATGGAGCCAAGCCTTGAATACGGTACCATAGTCCATGTATGCTACAGGCACAGCAGTGATAGTACCAGAGCAGATAGACTTAGCTGCTGGCTGTGTCGGCAGGCTTATTCCCACAAATACCAACGTTGCCCAGTATCCAAAAAAATTGAAGAGAAGTGGATGTTAAAGAGAAATGAGCCAGTCAGTTTTGAATATTGGCGAGAACAGGGTGTGAAGCAATTCCAGGGCCAGTAGAGAGCTAAGTGAGTCAGTATAAATCATGCAATTCCAGTATTGCTTGGCTTCTATGTGATCCAGGGCAAGAGAAATGGCATACAGTTCAGTAGTAAACACTCAAGTTGTAAAGGGGATTCTCTACGCAATTGCCGAACCACAACAAACCTTGGGAGAGCTCACATAGTCACCTGATTTCAAACTATCTGTATGAATAGAAATGGAAAAATGGCTACAAAGATGTTGAGCAAATAGAAGACAGTATTTCCAATCAGGAGTGTCTACTTTTCTCAGATGACTTAAAGACAGGTTAGAACTGTTGGACTGTAAGAAGTCATGGTGGGATGGGCTGACCAGTGGATACAGCAATATTATTCAAGGACAGACCCAAATCATGTAACTGCACCTAGATATGAAGTTCCAAAGGAGCAATGACAGAATGTCTGGTGTGAAAAAGCATGGCCCATCGAGGAAGGAAAACACAACCCCAGGTAAGATGCTTTGGTAAGGAACGAAATTTCGAAGCACATAGTAAAGACAGTTGCAAATGGACAAAGAAAGTTCATGAGACTATGTATAAACTCTGAACCAGGGAAGTGTGGAAAGCTCCAGTGCAGAGCCAAAGTCCTTAATGACAAATAGGGTTCAGCATCATTAGGGCCGATGGTCTAGTTTCGACTGAAAAACAGAACAATGTATCTTAACACAGAACATCGATCCACTCCCCAAGTGATGGTAGAGAGGACATGGAGGATGTTTAATACTATTGTACATTTAACATGTAGTTGCTTGATGTGTGGTATAAAGGTTAGCCTACAGTCAAAGATAAGCCCCAAGAACTTATTCTCAGAGACCACAAGCAGCACAACTTCACCAATACGAAGTTCAGGATCAGGGTGAATACCTCCATATTGTATCATAAGCCTTCTCAATGTCAAAGAATACTGACATAAAATGTTGTTTGAGAAAGGCTTCTCTGATTGATGTTTCAAGTCAAATCAGGTGGTCCATGGTGGAGGCTGTCGTCGGAACCCACACTGGGTGGGCGAGAGGAGATTCAAGGAACCAAACAAAAGGAGCATTGACCATCCTCTCTAAGGTCTTACAGAGATAGCTCATTAAAGCAATTGGACAGTAGTTTGAAGGGCTCTTGGGATCCTCTCCAGGAGAAAAGCAGGTCAGCAGCTTGGTGCCAGGCTTCAATAAATACAATCTCCTCCCAGATCTAGTTAGAAACAATCAGAAGAATAGGAAGAGAAGCAGGAGATAGATGGTGCATCATGTCATATTGTATATCATCAGGTCCAACTGATGTACTGCTAGACTGATGAAGGGCCAGTTTGAGTTCCAGCAGTATAAAGGGATGATTATAGTCACAGAGACAATCAGCTTGAAAGGAAAGAGGTGATTGCTCTGTGTTATGTATATGTATAAATATTTTGTAAACGACAACATGTCGTATTGTGTTTGAATTTTCATTTGTATTATTCATTTTTTTTTCCATATTGATATTATTGTTTCGAAGTTTAAACTAAAATATGTTATTTATTTAGGGTAACGTTTTAGAACTTTCTCGAATTAAGTAGACCAATCACATGTTTGTAAATGAGTGCTGGTGACTTCCTGTCTAGAGTGTAGTCTCGTGCAAGAACGGATATGCGTGTATAGCTCTGGAGTTGTATGGAAATTGCGAGATTGTTCGAGAAATAGGCCTATCGGTATAAAAGACGGAGAAAAGAGTGAGAGGGGGAGTCATCAGTCATCAGTTTTATTCGAGGGAGAGAGATTCAGTCATTAGTTTTATTCGAAGACAAAGAGTGAGATTCAAACACCAGTTTCATTTCAAAAGAAGAAAGTTAGTTATTTGAGAAAGATTAAGTGTTTGCTGTGAATATTCAACTTGGATTTGTGATTGAAATTAGATCTACGGAAGCCGTGATTTTATTTCGTCAATTTCTACGATACTTCTGAATTACTGCTTGAGCTGAGAGACGGCGATTTCATTGAACTGTGAACTGTTTCGGAATTACTTCGTGGGACCAAATTCACACCCTAGATTGGAATTTGAGACTTTAATTTTAGATCATTACATTAGATACAGGCCAGTACCGTTTTGTGTTGTGATTTATTTTGAAGTTTAAAACTAATATTATTTTGTTTTGTAATTAATTTCGAATGTTGTAACTTAATATCTGTCACTGTTATCATATAATTTGTGTTATATCTGTTATATTTGTTAATAGTTTAGTGTAATAAATTATACAAGCTGTTATCTGCGTTTTTTCTGTTGCGTTTAATCTACGAAGAACATAAAACATTAAAAAAATACGTAACAGAAAATTGGGGGCTCGTCCGGGATATCGAACAAACAATTTAATTTTATTATAAAATAAGATTTATATTCTATACAGATAGACAGCTTGTATATTTAAAATGGCATTCGAACTTGAAGATTTTATTATCGAATTTAATCGGAATCCCTCTTTCGAATTAATCAGTGAATTAAAAAAATCTGAATTACTTGATGTTGGTAAACATTTTAATTTAGAAGTGAAGCAGTCAATGAAGAAAGCAGATATTAAACAAATTATTGTTGAACATTTGGTCAGCCAAAAAGTTTTACCTCAAACAGTTGCACAACAATTGCCTGTCGCTCATTTTGACCCAGATTTCGAATTAAAAAAAATGGAAATGGAAATGAGATTTCGTTTAGAAATTGAAAGCAAACGACTTGAGGCAGAACAAGAAAACAAACGCCTTGTTCTTGATGCCGAAATACAAATAGAACGCATTAAAGCTGATAAAGAAATCAGTATGAGAAAGGCTCAGACAGAAGAAAAGGTTGTCCAAATGCAGTTGGATAATTTTGATGCTTCCAAACAAATTCGTTTGGTACCTCCATTCAATGAAAAAGCTGTAGATACATATTTTCAGCAATTTGAAAAATTGGCCCTTAGGCTAAAATGGCCTACCGAATATTGGACAGTATTACTTCAGAGTGTTCTCAAGGGTAAAGCCCAGGAAGTATTTTCCAAACTCACAGCCGAGCAAAGTTATGATTACGAGCACGTCAAAAAATGCATTTTAAATGCTTATGAATTGGTACCTGAGGCATATAGACAAAAATTTCGTGGTTACAAAAAGTTTGACAGCCAAACTTATGTCGAATTTGCTCGTGAAAAAGAAACTCTGTTCGACAGGTGGTGTGATTCCAGAGAAGTTAAAGATGATTATACGAAACTCAGAGAACTCATGTTAGTCGAAGAGTTTAAAAGATGTATTCCCGTAGAGATAAAAACGTATATTGATGAACAAAAAGCTTCCAAAATTCATGACGCTGCTGTTTTGGCAGACGAGTATGCTTTGACTCACAAAAATTTCTCATACAAAAGCAAAACATCTCACACAACAAAGAAACCCAATGACTCATTCAAATATTATGCAAATGTCGACAGAGACAAAAAAGAGCAAACTTCTAATTCTCAAAGCTCATCATCTACCCAAAACGTGTCATTCTCATCCAAAACATGTGCTTATTGTAAGAAACCTGGCCATCTGATTTCTGAGTGCTATAAGGTAAAAAACAAGCCATCACCCCATAGTTTCGTTTTGCCCTCGTTGGATACATCATTGGTTCCCAATGATTTTGACCCTGTTCAGTCCACTGTGGATTCTAAGCCCAATATTATTGATGTACCTGAAGATATTGTTGAGGACAAATTTAAGCCTTTCATGACTGAAGGTTTTGTTTCTTTTGTTGGCGATTCACATCTACAACCAATTAAAATCCTGCGGGATACTGGAGCTTTTCAGAGTTTGATTTTGGAAAGTGTACTTCCGTTTTCTGAAAAGTCATCCGTTGGGGCCAATGTGCTCATTTCTGGTGTAGAAGGTGGCGTCGTTTCTATTCCTCTTCATAGATTAGATTTACATTCGGACTTAGTCTCAGGCCCAGTGACTGTGGGTATTAAAGCCTCATTGCCTGTTGAAGGTGTTTCTATGCTTTTGGGGAATGATTTGGCTGGTAGTAAGGTGGTACCAGAGGTTCGTGTTGTTGAAGCACCTGTTGTTAGTCCCAGTACAGAGCAACTCGTTGAAGAGTTTCCTGATGTTTTTCTCGCCTGTGCTGTTACTCGTTCTCAGACACGTTCTCAGGAGTCCAAAGAGGATTTCTCTTTGTCTGATACGTTCATGTCTCACATTGATGAGATTTCTGATTCAACTTTAAGTTCTACTGATGACTCTAAGACATTTTTCGACTCTCTTCATCGAAACAAACTTATTGAGGAACAGGACAATGATCCTGAAACTCGTTCTCTTCTACAACTGGCTGTTAATGAAAATGAAATAGGAACTGTCCCTATTTGTTACTACCAGAAGTCAGGTGTGCTAATGAGAAAATACAGACCTCTTGACGTTGCTGCTGATGAAGAGTGGAATGTTATTCACCAAATCGTCATTCCAAAATGCTATCGGAATGATATTCTTAGTCTTGCTCATGACCATGTATTGTCGGGACACCTAGGTGTAAGAAAGACCCTAGATCGTATCCGACGACATTTCTATTGGCCAAAGATGCGCCAAGATGTTGTTGACTTTTGTAAGACATGCCATTCTTGCCAAATGACAGGAAAACCAAATCAGGGGATTCCAAAAGCACCATTGCAGCCTATTCCTGCCTTTGAAGAACCGTTCTCAAGGGTCATTATCGACTGTGTTGGCCCAATGCCAAAAAGCAAAGCAGGAAATGAATACCTCTTGACGATCATGTGTGCTTCTACACGTTACCCTGAGGCAATCCCTTTGAGAAAAATCACTGCTCCCAACATTGTTAAGGCTCTTGTTAAATTCTTTATCATGTTCGGGATTCCAAAAGTTGTACAATCAGATCAAGGCTCAAATTTTATGTCTAAGCTATTTCAACAAGCCATGCATGAATTAAACATCCATCAAGTTTCATCCAGTGCATACCATCCTGAGTCACAAGGTGTCCTTGAACGTTTCCACCAAACTCTAAAAGCCATGCTTAGAAATTACTGCCACGAGCATTCAAGGGACTGGGATGAGGGTGTTTCCTTGTTGTTGTTTGCAGTTCGTGAGGTTGTTCAAGAGTCTACTGGATTTAGCCCTTTTGAGTTGGTTTATGGTCACTCAGTACGCGGTCCATTGAAGTTGGTTAAGGAGAAATGGTTGGAGGATAATAACTCACAAATTAGCTTGTTGAATTATGTCTCTGATTTCAAAACCAGATTGCACAATGCTTTTAATGTTGCCAGGGAAAACCTGAAGTCTTCTCAGGAAGAGATGAAAACCTGGTATGACAAAAGGGCTAGGAAGCGATCTTTTAATGTTGGTGACCAAGTACTTGTCTTGTTGCCTACATCAAGCTCTTCACTTCAAGCTAAATATTTTGGACCTTATTCAATTGAAAAGAAAATTAATGATCTAAACTATGTGATCACTACTCCTGATCGAAGGAAAAGCAAACAGCTTTGTCATATCAATATGTTGAAACCCTATTATGTGCGAAAGAAAACAAATGTGTCGAATGCTGTTCCTGTGAACGTGACAAGTGGTGTGAATGAAGATCATGATCCTCCACCTTCTCCTCCTGAAATTATAGAAAATAGCTTTCCAGACACTCATGTTAAACTCAAAAATTCGCATGTATTAGCGAACTTAGATGAAAAACTCAATCATTTAACCCAACAACAAAATCAAGAGTTGAAAGGTTTGATTTTAGAGTTTGCTCATTTGTTCCCTGATGTTCCTGGTAGAACCAATGTCATAGAACATGATGTTGTTATTGAGAACACTCGACCAATAAAACAACATCCATATCGGGCCAATCCTATAAAATTGTCAAAAATCAGGTCAGAGGTACAATACATGCTTGAAAATGATTTTATTGAGTTATCAAATAGTAATTGGAGTTCACCTTGTATCTTGGTACCAAAGTCTGATGGTTCATTTAGGTTCTGTACAGATTTCAGAAGGGTTAATGATGTGACCAAGACTGATTCATATCCTATTCCTCGGATGGATGATTGTATTGACCGTGTAGGTAACTCAAAGTACCTTACCAAATTTGACCTACTCAAAGGTTATTGGCAAGTACCTTTAACTCCTCAAGCAAGAGAAATTTCAGCTTTTATAACACCCGATGGTTTGTACCAATACAAAGTTATGCCATTTGGCATGAAAAACTCCGGTGCAACATTTCAAAGGTTGATGAATCATGTCATCGCAGGATTAGAAAATGTGTATGCTTACATTGATGATGTACTGGTAGTAAGCAGTGACTGGTCTGAGCATTTAAGCCACATTCGTGCATTCTTTGAGAGGTGTTCCGAGGCTCAGTTGACTATCAACCTGTTAAAAAGCGAATTCGGTAAAGCAACAGTTGTGTACTTAGGCCATGAAATTGGTCGGGGTAAAGTGAAGCCTATCCAAGCTAAGGTACAGGCAATAGCGGAGTATCCAGAGCCGACGAATAAAAGAGGTATTATGAGATTCTTGGGCATGGCAGGATATTATAGGAAATTTTGTCCAAATTTTTCTGATGTGGCTGCACCTTTAACAGCCTTACTAAAAAAGAATGTAAAATTTTCCTGGAATCAAAATTGCCAGACTGCCTTTGAAAGGATAAAGATCATGCTCATGAATGCTCCAATCCTCAAAGCTCCCGATTTTGACAAACCGTTTAAGCTTGCTGTAGATGCGAGTGACGTTGGTGATGGTGCTGTGTTGTTGCAAGAGCAAAATGGTGTTGACCACCCTGTGTGTTATTTTTCAAGAAAACTTGATAAGCACCAAAGAAATTATTCAACAATTGAGAAAGAAGCACTTGCATTGTTGTTAGCCTTACAACATTTTGATGTTTATTTGTGTTCTTCACCATGGATTGTTAATCTTTACACCGACCATAATCCACTCGTGTTCGTGAACAAAATGAAAAACAAAAATCAAAGGTTACTCAGGTGGAGTATTATTTTGCAGCAATACAATGTGTCCATTAATCATATCCGTGGTTCGGACAATGTCATTGCGGATACATTGTCACGGTAATTAAGTGGTTCAGTATTTCGTTATAATTAACGGTTGACTGAAATTTGTTTTTTTAGTTTAATGGTATGTAAAATAAGTTAAAAAGAAAAAGTTTTCACAAGTTCAAACTTTTTTTTTTTACTTTTAAGGGGGAGAGTGTTATGTATATGTATAAATATTTTGTAAACGACAACATGTCGTATTGTGTTTGAATTTTCATTTGTATTATTCATTTTTTTTTTTCATATTGATATTATTGTTTCGAAGTTTAAACTAAAATATGTTATTTATTTAGGGTAACGTTTTAGAACTTTCTCGAATTAAGTAGACCAATCACATGTTTGTAAATGAGTGCTGGTGACTTCCTGTCTAGAGTGTAGTCTCGTGCAAGAACGGATATGCGTGTATAGCTCTGGAGTTGTATGGAAATTGCGAGATTGTTCGAGAAATAGGCCTATCGGTATAAAAGACGGAGAAAAGAGTGAGAGGGGGAGTCATCAGTCATCAGTTTTATTCGAGGGAGAGAGATTCAGTCATTAGTTTTATTCGAAGACAAAGAGTGAGATTCAAACACCAGTTTCATTTCAAAAGAAGAAAGTTAATTATTTGAGAAAGATTAAGTGTTTGCTGTGAATATTCAACTTGGATTTGTGATTGAAATTAGATCTACGGAAGCCGTGATTTTATTTCGTCAATTTCTACGATACTTCTGAATTACTGCTTGAGCTGAGAGACGGCGATTTCATTGAACTGTGAACTGTTTCGGAATTACTTCGTGGGACCAAATTCACACCCTAGATTGGAATTTGAGACTTTAATTTTAGATCATTACATTAGATACAGGCCAGTACCGTTTTGTGTTGTGATTTATTTTGAAGTTTAAAACTAATATTATTTTGTTTTGTAATTAATTTCGAATGTTGTAACTTAATATCTGTCACTGTTATCATATAATTTGTGTTATATCTGTTATATTTGTTAATAGTTTAGTGTAATAAATTATACAAGCTGTTATCTGCGTTTTTTCTGTTGCGTTTAATCTACGAAGAACATAAAACATTAAAAAAATACGTAACACTCTGCCCGAGTCTTGATGGCTAAGAAGGTGAAAGAAGAAGCAGAAGTGCCAGATACCCAGCAAAAGCTTTCACCTATAGTATTGGCAATGCTCTGGGTATCAGCTACTTCTTGGCCATTAGAGAGCAAGATCGAGAGGGGAACATAGTAATATTGCCCACTGACCTTTCAAATGTTATCCCATATGACTTTGAAACTGGTGGTAGAAGATATGCTGGTTGTGAACTTAATCCAAGATTCCTTCTAGCTTTGATGTCTCACCCATCGAGCATGTTCACAGGTCCATTGGAAATCAATGCAGTTTGAAAGTATGGGATATCTACGGAAAGTATCCCAGGCTCATTTTTGAACTATCCGTGCTATGTGCCAGGCAGGATCCACTCTAGACAAGGATGTAGTGGAAAACGTTTCGAGGTTTGAGGAATACATTGAACAGCTGCTTGTATAATACAGACAGTTACTGCTGCCACACAGTCGTCTATTGATGGCAGGATCACAGTTCTGAAAGAGAGCAGTGACAGAGGGCCAATTTGCCTGATCAAGCTTTCACCAGGACACGTGGGTCAAGTGGCATTGACCACGGCCAGTGTCTCTCAAGATTATAGGAAAATGATCACTGCCTCATCAATTCTCCATGAAAAATGGGAAAATAATGAAGAGGAGCAAATTGAGAGATCAACAGCAATAAAAGAGTGACTCGGTGCATGAAAATAAGTATAAGAACCAGTATTGAAAAGAGAAAGGTTGTGATCTGAGAGCTTACATTCTACGGAGCAATCCCTCCCATCACTATCAATACCTCACCAGAGGGGATGTTGGCCATTAAAGTACCCCAAGATTAAAAAGGGAGAAGGCAACTGTTCAACAAAAGCATCAAAGTCTGATTGATCATAGGTCTCTTCTGGAGACAGAGAGAACAACCAGTGATGGTACAACCCAAGGAAACATGGATTGTCATGGTCTCCAAAGGTGTGTCGAGTGGCAAAGACAGGGTGGGCACATGCTGATAACCAACAGTGCCACCCCTCCTTGCACTCAACCATCACACAACCTGTCATTTCTGTACAAAGAAAGGTGACTGTGTAGGCAGGTTTCAGAAATATTTCCTGTAAAGAAAGACATATAGGATAGTAGGAAGAAATGAGTGCTTTGGTATAATCCAGATTGTAATGTAAACCTTGAAAGTTCAATTGTATGAAAGTGATCACTTTTATTTACATGTAGGTGAATTGGATGGAGAGTCCTGTTTTTGACTATGTTTTTTTCTTTATTCAAGAGGTTTGTCAACCTCCATGGATCGTGCTCTGGCTCGATTGGGCAGGTCTCTGTTGTTGGAAGAGGATTTCAATGACTGAGGATGTGAACGAGTGACCATTTTGCACCTTGGGGCAGGAGAAGAAGGTGAACCTGAGGAAATGCTCATACCCAGAACCAAAGGAAGTGGATCTTGGGATTTGCTGGAATGAATGTCAGAGACACAGATGGGTGCTGACATTGATTCATCAATTTTTCTAACCATGGAGGTCAAAAGCCTTATGGTTTGAGATCTGTCTGCACTCCCACTTCAGTAATGGAAGGAAGTGCAGCAGCATATATCCAAGATGAAATGGTGTACAGGGTAAGTAATGTTTTGAATCATCTACAAATGCTGCACCTCCTTTTCTTCCAACCACTTAGGGCAAGAATGAAAGCAGGATGGATGAGAGCTATTGCAGGTAATGCAGTGAGGGTCTTTGTCACACTTACATGCATTGTGGTCCTTGCCACCTCAACAAGCACACCAAACCACTGACACTGGAAACATATGAGAGGGTTTAGAATGTATCTTGCAATTAAGATAACCTGCCTTGATGGTGGCAGGTGAACGCAGTGATGTAAATGTTAAAATGAGGGTATTGGTTGGCATGATAATTCCGTCTTTGCGAGTGGATATACGCCTCATTGCAGAAACTCCTTGGGTGGAGAAACTAGTGAGAATTTCTGATTTAGGGATGTTCTTCAAATCCCTCTCACTACTAACTCCTCATCATGAATGATGTAGCATGGGGCATAACTTTAATGGGTATGTCCCCAATTATCTTTGAATGTAAAAGGAGCTCATTATGTTTAGATGTGGATGTTTCCACTAATATGTAATCAGAGCAAAGCTTTTTGATTGACTTTGGAGAGCCAGTAAGTTCCTTTTGAATAAAACAAGAAGGCATTTACCCTAAAGATTTGTTTGAAAGAAAATGTAATATAAAAAAATGATGTACAAGTGTTACAGATATTGAAAATTGCTGCTCAGAATCTTCAAGATGTGATCATTTACCTGTTAACTTTTTTTTATCATTTTATTATAGTTTTTATATGGGGAATCTGTAATGAAGAAAGAATATTTAGGCACCTACTGACCCCACCCACCTTGGAGTCCAATGAGAGGATGCACTAATGCCAAAAAAAAGGACACTACAACAATTCCACGGTTCAATGAGCACTATGCCCAAATACCAGCATCAGATACAATGTCTACAACACCTGTTGAGAACACCCAACACTGGAAATTGGTTGACCCTAGCCCAAGTGTATCAAGGCCTTCTGTCTACAGGAATTGAAGGCCAAAGTGGTGTGTTAGGGTTGGACCCCTCAACTGCCAGGATACTCTCATCCCTTCATGGGTCACAACACTTGGTAAACTGAAAGAGCAGAACCTTTCCTTGGAGGTCCCCTCACCATGTACAGAAATCTACCCTGAGGGGTCTTCATGTGGTATTAGTTACTGTTATTCCACTAAAATGACAACTGGAATAACTTGGGAGTAATCAAGAAATCAACTAGGTTTAACAAGGCAGAGTGAAGGGATTAGCTCCATAATGACAGTTGGAATAAATTGGGAGTAATCAAGAAATTACAAATTTTAATATGGCAGAGTTAAGGGTTTAACAATGTCCTAAAAACTATTATAATTTAACTGTTTTTCTAAACTAAGATATATGCGTGTTAAAAATATCTTCTTTAACTGGTCAAGGCAAATATTTAAATATTTTAAAGACAGCAAGCTAGTTTCAGTTTATGACATACAACTTATTAAAGCAAAAATAATAGGAATAACAAATTTCAGTTTAGCTTGAATTTATTAGCTTTGATTTATTCAACCTTGCAGTTGACATAATTATCTGAATATTAAAGTTGATTTCACACAATAGTTGTCATAAAAATTTTACTTTCTAGTTTTTAGATGAGTTTTACCTTGTGGCTATCACACTGCGTTCATGGTATAGGTAGAAACAGATAATTTTAGTTGGGAAATACATGATGTTTATTTTTATATTCTGTGGATATCACCTTTTAATTCAATCTATAAACTTGTTAAAATGTTGACCTTGAAATTTGCCAGTAGCCACTATGCTGATAACTTGTGAAACATGTGATTCACTCCCTTTTTCTTGTTTAAAGACCCTGTTCTTGTTAACAAGGGCATTCTAAAGCCCCTATTTTATTAACCAGGCCATTTTAAAAGACTCTCTTTTTATTATCCAGGGCATTGTGAAACTTCTGTTCTTGAATAAAGCATCATTTAAAGTTTTATATATTTAAAGATTTGATACTTGATCAGTCTTATTTAAAAAAAAAAGTCTTGCTGAAACTTTCTATTACTTTATACTTCATGCAGTGCAAACATTTTTTCTTGATGGTGTAGTTATGCGGAATTTAATGTTTCATAGTTACCCTTGTAAACTAATAATAACAAATCATTAATCCCAAAGGTAACCAGCTCCACAAAACTGACTAGTTTATGAAATTCATGTAAACATACATGACTTAAAAAGCTTTATTATAGTTCACATAGTGGAACATCAACTGCTCACCTACATAGTAACTTCTGTGGATTTTCTTGTTTTTAGGTTATAACAATAAGAAGTTTAAGTAAGAGAAAAAGCCTAGCATTTTGTTGTTCTTAAATAATTTTTTTCTTTATACTTTTTATACACAAACAGCACACAGTGTTTAATTAATTAAATCATATCTAAATATTTTACAAAGGAACTACATACCATGAACAAATTAACCATTTCCACAAAATATCAAAATATTTAATTCATTTCTCAAAATTTTACAAAGGAACTACATACCATGAACAAATTAACCATTTCCACAAAATATCACCTGTACTTTTAAATATCATTGATACAATGGTTTTAATTAAGTATAACAGAATGTCACGACAAGGAAAGTACATAGATAAAATGAAATTTCTAACATGTATTATGTTGGTCATAAAATTGTTTAGTAATGACAATGACACATTAAAATGTTTACCATATCTTTCTCAAGGTATAAATGTTATAAAACAACAGTCTTTTAAGCCATATTAAAGTCTGACTTTGGATATACTAACCATAGTTAGCTCACCAGGCTGGCTGGGGTGCAAGAAACATAACAGTGTCAGATCAACAGTGTTTATATAAGATATTTGTTACAACAACAATTGTTATAGTGAGAACACCTTTTCTCAAGCTGTTGAAGCATGATTATAATCAATTTGCATGTAATTAGAATTTGTCCTATTATATTTTTAACAATACATTATACATGTAGTTCTTTAGAAATTTTCAACAGTTAGAAGAATGTATAATAAGAGTATTTCTGCACTTTGTGTTCACTGAGGCAGTAATCCTTGCATACAATAAATTGTAAGAGAAGTTCATTAACACTTCTCCAGAGAGATTACATAAATAGCATATGATCTGAATGCCATTTTTCATACCAGTGCTAAAGCTTGTGAAATTTCTGTCAGTATATTTTACTGAGGTCAAGCTGAGAAGTTTATAATTTTTACATTTTATTTACTTTAAATAAAAATAACAACAATAAAAAAATACAATAAATAATAAGGAAGTGTCAACTTGCTGCATATTCATGAAGTGCTACAATTTCGTTTTTTTTCACACATGAAAATATTAGGTGTTCGTTTCTAATTCTTGCAATATTTTACAAATTTGGTGTTAGAAAAATTAATGTAGCTTTCCTATGTACATTTTATGACACAAAATATTTACAATTCACTAGAATACAATGTCCAAAAAATACTACACTTTATCTGGATTTCTATATAAGCTACAAGTAATTTAAACAAATTCTGTCATTATTTAGAAAAGGGAGACATTTCATTAGTAAATTTGACAAATTTATTGACATCCTAGCAAATAAAAAATGCAGGAAGTTGGAAGTTTTTGCTTGTAACTATATACAGTCTGTGTCACTTATATTTTAGACGAAGATTGTACAACCATGTTGATTTCAAGTTACAACAGAACAAATGCGTTGTTTTGAAGTAATATTGACTATAAACACAACATGATGAAAGATAGTTAGCCTGATAGTGACCTTACTTTTCCTCAAAATGTATTAACTTCATGTGGGATAATTCATTTCTGCTATGTAAACTATGTCTTTATGTTATATTTCTTTTGATTTGCAGCTTTACTCTTGATGGTATATTAAATGTTCAATCTAAGCTAATCTTGATTTTCTTTATTATTATGTATTACCTTGGGTGGAATTTAGGTGAGCTTCCTCTTTTACATATACACATATTTTCATAAATAGATGATTTCTAATTTGTAATAATGAATTATTATTCAGAGTATGAGTTTCCAATGAAAATGCAGTTCAAAATAGCACGCCTTCCTGAAATGTACCTTGATATTTACATTATTATAATTTACCATCTATACTTCATTTTGATGGCATTTTGGGAAGCCCCTCCACAGTTTACCTCAGCCCTCCAAACAAAATATTCTGGTGTCGCCACTGTGCAGCTTCAACTTGTGAAAAGTTGGTGTACCTCCTACCTCCCACTCTGAAATTTTAATTAATGGATAAAGTAGTTTATTTTTATAAATATAGACATTATTTACTAAACTTAATATTTTTTTTCTTTAAATGTGTAAACTTAAAAATGTTTATTAGCTTGATAGAGCAGGGATAGAACATCACATTAAGGAAAAGCTTGACACACCCAAGTAAAAGAAAGTTCAATAAATGTTTTAATAAATAGTTTCAAGTACAATGGCTTTGATATTTTACCATAAACAAGAGAAAAACACTATTTCAAGGTAAAACTTGTTATAAGCAACAGTTTTCAAGCCACATGATATATCAAACACATATCCAGTGACTGACAAACAAAGCTCCAGTCAGATGAGTTGTGGAGAACTTGTAACAATGTCCTTGTGCTGAATATGAGTAGTCGATTGGTGCCTGACCCTGAGTCATGCAACAGAAACAGTTCTCCTGTTTCAAGGCGAGTGAAGCATTCAGGCAGGACCATAGTTTCCAGGGAATCAGACTGTCATGGAATGTGCTGTTGTCTTAAGAGCATCTGCTGTATCATGCACTTGAGATTGTCTGCACGTGGTAGGCTTGCTGCAACAGCTGGTGCTACTGTGATGATGTTGTTAGCCAAAATGGTAATAGACGGTTCCACTGTAGCACCTGCCTGTGTTTTAATTGCAGAAACAACTTCCAGGACAGATTTTCTTGGTCCATCAGGTGCACGGCTGTGCTCCTTGTGCTGTATTGTCTCGGACATGAATCTGTGCTTGGCAGTGCAAATCAGTGATGTCAAGAAATCCCACTTGTAGAGAAATATATATGCAAAAACGGTTCATTTGGGTTGAGAAAATATTTTACGTTGAAGAGCGAACAATGTTTCAACCTTCTACATAAAATATTTTCTCAGCCCAAACAAGCTGTTTTTGCATATATATTGGGCAGTGCAAAGTTCTGTAATTTTCACAAATGTAGAAAGTTTCCTGATTGTCCTTCTTGCTACCCTTATTGAATAAATAATTTTATATGTTTTTTTCCAGGTTTAATCGTGGATTTTCAAATGGATGTTAATTTGTTGTTAACATTAGTAACATCGTGAACAACACCATAACTTAACTATGTATTGCTTTGCTGGATAATCATCTCCTGCCAAGAGGCTGGTGCAAAATTGCAACTGTGAAATGTCATAGAACCAGCCATTACAGTATACCACCCAACAGCTGAAAGGACAAGTATGTTTAACAATTTAAATCGATACCCACCCTAAACACTAGGTTTTTAGAAAGGTTCTATAAAATGATTTTCCAATGTAAAATATTCATACACTCAGAACACAATGAAGTATAGAGATCAAGGATTTAGAATTTTCGAGATTGGGGCAAAAAAGGAATATGAATCAACTTGGGATATCAAGACCATCCAGGCAGAGACATCCAATAACTCAAGCCTCAACAACTATGATATCTTGTAACGGATAAGAATCCATAAACACAAAGGTTCATGGCAAAAGTTATCCACATGCCCCAGGCAACAATATGCAAGGTAATCAAGAAAGCTTGCTGTCTGAAAAAGTAACACTAATCATACATACACAAGTTGCAACCATCACAGGTATTTATGTTATTTTACATTAATACATAAAGGTTGAGTCAACAGCTGTACTGCAAACAGATTTCTGTGCAACTGGACTGTTGTAATGGTTCCTATGAATCCATCATCCTTGTACATTGGAATGATTGTGGAAAGCAAACAAGGTGTAATGGCATGGTTTGGTTGGTTGGGGGGTGGCATTTTATGGCACAGAACAACTAGGCTATCTGTGAAGGCATGGTTTGATTTTTTACAGTTTCACGATAATTTATTTTGCAATGGAAACTACTTTCAGATTGAACATGACCTGATGTAACAACAAAGACTGTAATAATGTAATAAGGCTGATGAAGTTGTAAGGTCATTTTAATATGTTGTACATAACCTCTGCATACACACTTCATAATACGTTCTAAGAATCTGTGGCTATACTTAATGCTTGATGAACTTATTACATGGTAAAACACATGTTTGAAGGTTTTAATTATAACTGAGAAGATGCAGAAAAAAAATCAGCAGGCAGCATGACTGTTATTACCTATTAGGCCCTTATTTATGTTTCTTCCAGTATTTAATAATTCAACATCAAACTTTTAATACTATATAAAAATAGCATTTCAGATTTGACCTTTAGTTTCATGATGTTTTCAGGTCACCTGATGAGATCTGGCACTGAACAAAAGATTCCCTGTTCAGACTTGTAACTGACAAATAAAAACAAGGTACAGGTAAGAAAATAAACAATGTGCATGTGTACATATGCTTTATGCACATATTCACACCACAATGAATGCATGTAACATCATGTGAATATGCTTGGTAAACTGAAGTTTTTGTGGCCTCTTTCACTGGAACTAAACTATTTGCTCGTCATGAATTAGCTGAAAAACTAGATCAGAGACATACAACATGCAGTTGATGATGAAACAGCAGAGAACCTAGTTCATAGAGATGTCTACATCAAACAGTTGGTTATTAAACAACAAAACTCAGCTCAGATACATATCCACAATGTTCAGTTGGTTATGAAACAGCAGAGAACTCAGCTTAGAGAGATATCTACAGCAATGAAACCAAAAATCTTAACTCAGTAATATATTTCCAACATACCATTGTTGATAACTTTTGTCTAATATTTCTGGCAAAAAAGATTTCCTCTCAACTAAGTAACATTACTTAATAGCCTCTAACTGCAATTCTGAGTTTACCTTTTTCATGTTTTCTTGTAATTGTTTATGTTCCTATTGGTGGTTAAATGATTATTTGATTCAGAATCCAGTTTCCTCCAGACTGTGTTACAAACACTGAAATGTGAAAAGTAATCATTTTCCTATAATAAAAACGTATTTCCAAAAGGTACTTACTTCCACTCACAAGATTAGCTATTATTTTTCAGTCCTGCCTTGTATATGCAAAATTTAACTTTACCCATGTCACAGGTCTTATGCTCCTCCATCTTTGGAATTAGTATCATTCAACATGCATCATTCATCAAGCAATAGTAGTATAATATGCTGGCTTGATGTGACTTCCTCTACACTTCTCTAGTGAGCCTTTACTTCGAAGTTTAGCAGAAGGATTGAGCATGGGAAAAGTGGGAATTATGAGAACCTATTGGAAGTACATTTTCAGTATGGGAATATTACAATTTCCAATATGATACTTGCCTTCCCTCACAAGATTAGCTAAAATCCCACACTGAGGAGGAGGAGAGTCAGTGCTAGGGAATAATAAAAGCACTCTCAAAAGCATCTGAAAGGTACCTCTGACCACAAGAGAAAGAGATCTTTCAAGAAAGGGAACTGCACCACTTCCGAACCAGGTATACTCTTCACTTGAGTGTAGTTCTTAAAACACAAAGTGTATAGTGGTTAGAGTATATTGTATTATAGTGGGTACATCAAATATATTCCAAACCAACATCCAAGAAAGAGTAGAATGAGGATCATACTGCCATCACCTCCAATCCAATAATCAGGGATTTAGACCTACTACAGTTACTGGGTACCACAGAAGAATCAACAACATACAGTAATCTGGAACTGGGCATCTGTATCAAGAAGATAAATTCAACTTTTGCAAGGCTTTATGCTGATTGGTTCAACCAAATCCAACATGTCAGTGCTGGGAACCGATGTCCACATGAAGGTATGATGAGGATTCCCAATCAAAAAGTGTGAAATGCATTTGCTACAGATAAACTGACAGTGAATGCATAACAGGAGGCCACAGAAGTGAATTGTATAGGGATTTTGTTGACCTCAGATTAGTAAACTGACTATAAATGAACAAATTTTTAGAAAACAAACAACAACCCAAATCACTATAATATTGCTAATAATATACTCAAGTACTAGGAGTCTGCCCCCCAGTGGCTCAGCGGTATGTCTGCGGTCTTACATGCTAAAATCCGGGTTTCGATACCCGTGGTGGGCAGAGCACAGAGAGCCCATTGTGTAGCTTTGTGCTTAATTCAAAACAACAAAAAAAACAAGGAGTTCAATTGTAATACGAGTTTGAAAGTTCATTTCTTATAGTCATATATTGACTATTTCTCTGAAAATCTTGGCTTCTTCATAGAAGAACAGGGAAAAGTTTTGTCAACAAATATAACAATAAAAATGTTAATTGTGGTAAGAAAAATAATAATTTTGATCTAAGTAACTTTTTTTTTCTCCTGATTTGTAAAAAACCTTACTTGATGGAAAAAAACTACAAAGTGAAACTTTTATGAGTTTAAATTTGAAGGTCTGAATTGTCTACTAAATTCTATACACATGTATGTGCATGCATATAATAGGCTTTATAATGCATTATATCATAATAAAATTGAATGAATTACAAAGGAATCCAAGTTATTTTAAACTTCTCTATTCTGTACATATGTGTATTGTTGCAATATATATATATATAGCTTATAAACTATTGACTACATTAATTGCTAATAAAGTGAATAAGTCAGCACTTTAAAACAATCAATTAAATATCAGTACCATTATTCCTCCAGGTTGTCAATGCATTATCATAATGGATAATGCCCATAGCAATAGCACCCAAATGCATTAGGGATATCCTATTTATCAACAAAATTCAAATGTCAGTCTTGTCAACTGCCATGGAAAACTGTAAAAAAATCAATTCAGGTATCAAATAATGGTAGGAGATGAGAGTTTAAACCCACAATGTCTCAGCTTCTACTGTGTTTCACTGTTTATAATTAGCTGTGGGAAGGCTTACCCTTAAATACTTTAAAATAGAAATGAAATGAAGCCATCCTCTAACATTTCTATTAATTAAACTCCCAACCTCCACCCTTACAAAAAATATTATATATATATATATATATTTATATATAAAATAGAACCATAAAATATTGGATAGAACTAAATGGAATTATAAAATATTAAACAGTACCATATACCCTACCATGATGCTTGTATTGGATGTTTCACAATTTTCCCCAATGGCTGACTAGATTGACATCAGTTTGGGATTTGACTGATAGATGGAAATATCCTCAATGTATCTGTGTATTACTACCACAGGCATTACTTGTTATAAGTTTACAATCTGGACTGATAATGGTAATGAGATATTCATATCTATATAAAAATATGGGAATAAACCAAAACTATACAGTAATGCACACACACATATATAAATAATTGTACAAAAGCAAACAAAAACCAACATTTAAATGGTATACAAACACTTGTCATACTGTCACCAGCACTTCATCCTAGAAGCTCATGAATAACAGGACTTTTCAGTTTTTTATTATTTATTTGGGGCAACATTACTTAATAATGGAAAATATTTTAAATTAAGATTTCATTATGCTTTACACATACCATTAGAGTCACCTATTTAAAATGACTATAATATTTAAATTAAAACAATATAAAGATGTCAAAATAATAATTGGAAAGACTCAAAATTTATAAAAACATTGATAAACCAAATGTTTGAAGTGATAAATAAGCAGGAATATGTTTAAAATAATGAGAATTGCCATATTATAAAAAAATTATTTCCAATCTAAAGTTGGATTAAAATATTCTTAGCTTGTTTTGGAAGTGTGTGTTGCTAAAAAGAAAGAACTTAGAAACTTGATACTTCACACACACAGTAATGAGATACACTATGGGTGTGCTCTTTGGAGTTGATTGAAACATGACCAGTTTTTCACCTCATAGCTGTCAAACCCAATTATTATACTTCCTGAATATATTCAAATAAGAAAAATCTTACAAATAAAAATCTAAAATGAAAATTACAAGTTACAAAGCAATTGTTAATACATAAAAAATGTTAGTAATTGGTGATTTCAAATGAGAGTTACCAGACACCATATATAAAATCAGATTATAAAAACATCCAGCAAAGTTCATTTTAGTTAAGCAACCAGTGAAATTCACAGATTATATGACTAAGAATTTATGTGCAAATAAAACGACTGACAATTTTCATAACACTTGTATGTCCTACTTTTTTCACATGTAAAAAATGAATTTTAGTATTGGCTGAGTACTGTTACAAATTTTACACTCTATTCAAATAATCCATGATTCAAAGATTTTCTTCACAATAGTGTTTACAAAATTATAGATCCTGGCTTGCATTTTACAACTAAAAAAAACTATGAATAAGATTTTCCACTTAAGTGTTGAAGCTGAAACAAATATGGACACTCTAAAACCTGAATTTTGTTTCTTAAAAACACTTTACCTATTCTTTTTCTAGAACAATAATTAATGCATTTCCTAATAAAATACAGTTTAAACTTGTTCTTAAAATCAAGATGCTAAAAATCTTACATTACTACAACATTTAAATGTCGAAAAAATAAAAAAAACTTGTTTAATTACTCTTTATTTAATACAGTCTTTAAAAGTATACCACATGACTTAATTATATTAAACTGACTGGTTTATTCAACAAAGATACAAGTGTCAAAAAATAAAAAGTTTTAATGTAAATTGTTTGCTCTCTTGGGAACTTAATTCACTATTTTCAATTTCTTTTAATACTCAAAGGACTTCTTGAATGAAACAATTAAAACGTATTGAACAAATAATACATTTAGATTCATTCTATGCATATTTTACACATACTACATCAATAATGAGTTTATGGTATACTATATAAATAATAAAAAAAATGTCTATAAACACATTTGGTTAATGATACACGATCGGGACATACTCACTGACTAAATTTCACTGACCTTGTACCCATTATTTAACTATATGTACTATAACTTTAAATATATATTTAAGTGTACCTTCACAATATTTGGCAAACTTTTAGTAAACATCAAAAACATATTTACAAATATATGTATAAATTCAGATTTTTCAGTAAAATATTTTTACTAAAGGTTTCTCTGTGAATTCACAAAGCCTTTATTGACTCAGTATCAGTGAAACATGGTTTCACGAACACAATGAAAGTAGTCTGTTTACCTTACAATTTTCATGTAAGGCGTGCGACTCGTAATCCGAGGGTCGCGGGTTCGCGCCCACGTCGCGCTAAAACATGCTCGCCCTCCCAGCCGTGGGGGTGTATACAGTGTTCCCTCGTGTATCGCGGAAGATGCGTTCCAAAACCCCCCGCGAAAGAAGAGTTTCCGCGAAGTGGAATCGCCGATTTTTACGTATATATTTATGTGCATTTAGACTTTTAAAACCCTCTCTGTACAACTATTTAACCCTCCCATTACAATACTGTTCATTATTGGTGAAATAATAAGAACAATTATTAAGATATTAAGCCTTAAAATTAAAAATTACATATCTTCAGCAGGTGGTGTCTTTTTGGGGGACACCACTTCCTCTTCTGTGGAAGGTGAATCGGCAATTTCTTCGTCGGTCGTTAAAACTTCAGGAACAGTACTTGCCACCGATACCCTTTCTTTCTTGCTCGGCTGGATCTCGCGTAGCCTTCTCAGACGCACAATGCGTACATCTATAGCCTTTCCAGTTGGTTATGTTTCCATTTTTACGCTGTTATAAACTCAAATATATATTTATATCTCAAAATATACCTGTTTTTTTTTCTTTACACTATTAATTATATTTATTTTTAATATTTTAATGGTAATTAATGCTATATTTTAGATTTAATGTTTATTATTTTATATATATGTGGGGGTCGGCCGAGCCCGCGAAGTGGCGAGGAAACACTGTAATGTGAAGGTCAATCCCACTATTCGTTGGTAAAAGAGTAGCCCAAGAGTTGGCGGTGGGTGGTGATGACTAGCTGCCTTCCCTCTAGTCTTACACTCCTAAATTAGGGACGGCTAGCACAGATAGCCCTCGAGTAGCTTTGTGCGAAATTCCAAAACAAACAAACAATACAATTTTCATATTTCATTTACAAAATATCAAAAGCCTTCTTAATGAACAATTACAATTATTTATTCTGGGCAAAAATTCTAATATTTCATATTTGCTTTCATTGAATTTTAGTTTTTTGTACATTGTTTCAAGATCTCTGTATAAAAAAACCATAAATCACAATCAATGTTTACCAAAGCTCTTTCACCAACAAATACTAAGGTCATATTCATATATGTGTTGTAATACGTGGGTGCACGAGTCGAATATCAATTGCTCCAGGTTCAGTTCTATGAAATCGAATATTTTATTATTGACGTGTTTTATTTCCGTCGGGCCTGGCATGGCCTAGCGCGTTAAGGCGTGCGCTTTGTGATCTGAGGGTCGCGGGTTCGCGCCCGAGTCGCGCCAAACATGCTCGCCCTCCCAGCCGTGGGGGTGTATAATGTGACGGTCAATCCCACTTTTCGTTGGTAAAAGAGTAGCCCAAGAGTTGGCGGTGTGTGGTGATGACTAGCTGCCTTCCCTCTAGTCTTACACTGCTAAATTAGGGACGGCTAGCACAGATAGCCCTCGAGTAGCTTTGTGCGAAATTCCAAAACAAACAAACAAACTTTATTTCCGTCATACTAAAATAAATATGACACTAGAATGGTTATTACTGAAATCAACCAATATTCTTAAACATCATATACAAAACAATACTTTTTACCCTTTTGAACTCGTATCACGCGAACTCTATTCTTTTTGTTATCGTTCAATGTATTTCTAGTGGTCCTTGGCGGCGATTATTTGCCTAATTCCAATATATACAGTTTCATCTAGCACAGTCCATATCGCAGTTTGTTTTCCACGTCTTGTTTCCATTATTGATAAGTATAGTTGCGTTTATATATTTGTACAAAAAAAGAGAAATCATTCTAAATTTACAACGAAAATAATACCGCTTTTACAAGGGCAAAGCTGCAAAATACAGGAGCAATCTACATAACATATTTATTCGCCTGACAGCTAATAAGGGGAATAGTGCATTCTTTTTATACCGTTTGATATAAGTAGACCAAAACGATAAATTAACTTTGGCAAGAAACACATTACAATGCTCATTTACACTTCTCGCAGAGTAAGAACAGTTTAGCCCAACACAATAATGTCAAGAGTATGTTCTTCTAATGCTGCACCCCGCTAGGACAACGGTAAGTCTACAAATTTCCAACGCTAAAATCAAGGTATCGATACCACTTGGTGGACACAGTAGATAGTCCAATGTGGCTTTGCTATAAGAAAAAACAAACAAACCAATATTAACACACACTTTTAATGCACATGGCACTCGAGTTAACACATTCCAGTTTAATATTAAAACCAAAGCTCATTAAGAGTCAGATAAGGGCAGTTTACGACAGGCTTAGTCATAATTACCATTCCATTTAGTAACCGTGAAATCCAAATCTTTTATTCTCGAAGCGTTGAGATAACAATCAGCGTAATTTTCATGTTGTGTGAATATTTATTAATTTCTATCAAATATTTTTAGTATTATATTTTTTCTGTGCTCATGCATAACTTCTAATACAAACTGTATGCTTATAGTATACGTAAACACTATATAAGTATTGTTGACTGGCTCTATTGTATCAGCCCAACGAAATAACTTAATTTTGGGAGCTTTTTATGATTAAATATACTGTTTAGAAACATAAGTTCATATTAGTCTAAAACAATATACACAAAGATTATTAAGATTTCTTCACTTGTTTTAACAGCTCCAGATTACGTTTAGGCTTGTTGTTTAAATTAGGCTTAAATTGTGTTAAAGGTTGTTGATTCAAATGCAAACATATCTCGATGGATCTACGTTTAACTTGAAAGCTTACAACGCAAAAATTGGGGTTTTATACCTTCAATAGCAAAAGTATACACATATCCCGTTGCAAGGCGTTGTGATTAAAGTAATAGTATGTGGACACCCGACCATCACACCCATATGTGCTTGTTGAACATCTCATTCCAAAACCATGAGTATTAATATGTAGTTGGTCCTCCCTTTCCTGTTATAACAGCCTCCACTCTTCTAGGAGGGCTTTTCACTCGATTTTCTAGCATGGCTGCGAGGATTCGCTTCTATTTCGCCACAAGAGCATTAGTGAGGTCAGGCACTGATGTCGGGCGAGAAGGCCTGGCTTGCAGTCAGTGTTCCAATTCATCCGAAAGGTGTTCGATGAAGTTGAGGTCAGGGTTCTGTGCAGACCAGTCAAGTTCATCCGTATCAACCTAAGCGAACCATATATTCACAAATCTCACTTTGTGCACGGGAGTATTATCCTTTTTTAAAAAACAAAACAAGATCCTTCTTCAAACTGTTGCCACAAAGTTGGAAGACACAATTCTCTAGAATGTCATTGTATACTGTAGCATTAAGAGTTTCCTTCACTGGAACTAAAGAGCCCAGCTCAAACCATGAAAGGCAGCCCCAGACCAGTATTCCTCCTCCATAAAACTTTACAGCTAGCACCATGCATTCAGGCAGGTAGTGTTCTCCTGGCATCCGCCAAACCCAAATTCGTCCGTCAGACTGCCAGATAGTGAAGCGTGATTTATCACTCCAGAGAACACGTTTACACTGCTCCAGAGTCCCGTTCTTTGAGCTTGTGTGGCCTACTGCTTTGTGGTTGAGCTGTCGTTGCTCCTACACGTTTCCGCTTCACAATTACAGCACTTAGAGTTGATCAAGGCAGCTCTAGTAGGGCAGAAATTTGACGAACTGACTTGTTGGAAAGGTAGCATCCTATGACAGTGCCACGTTAAAAGTCATTGAGCTTTACAGTACGACTAATGCTTGTCTATGAAGATTGTACGGCTGTGTGCTTGATTTTATGCACCTGAAATAGCCGAACCCACTAATTAAAAGGGGTGTCCATATACTTTTGGCCGTGTATTGTATTTTATACAAATTTACTTATGTTATGATTAATTACAGGAAACATATGCTGCTAAATTTAAACACAGTTTCTCATAGCTATTATATCTATGTATAATATTATATATTTAAAGACCACTTAACTCAGGCTAGGCACTGAAATCAATGACTCGTAACTTTAAGCTTATACAACTCAGGTATATTTGTCGCCAATAGCTAATAAATTGACTTTTGTACAGCCTTATACTTTCTTTAATGCTTTATGTCTCCAAAATAATGAAAGTTATATTTGATGAATTTTGAAAATGAATAATTTTTCTTTTGTAGTGTTACACAACAAAACTATTTTATTCCAATTACATGAAGATTGTCTTGCGAGTTGCTAAAGTTCTATTGTTATTTGGTTTGGTTTAAAAATTTTGTAACGACAGAATAGTTTCGAAATAAATTATTAAAAGGGTTTTCTTGCAATTCAGCTCATTATTTTTCTGCAGATTTTTCAAGTCGTTAAATAAAAGTATTTGGCAATAAGAATTTGATACCTTATAAGAATCCAACGATTGCAGGAAAGGAAGTAAAGCCTTCAAACCTTTACAAGTCGGTTTAATTTCTAAATTAACTTTGAAGTATTCGTAAATGATACACAATATGTTCTGCAGATTTAAATATATAATGCAGTTTAGTAACTTTTATTTCGAAATTAGATTTTTATGTGTGTGTTTCTCTTATAGCAAAGTCACATTGAGCTATATGCTGAGTCAACCGATTGTTTTATGTCCGTCGATCTTTTCGTACTGATTTCTCTTTTTACTTTCTATTATAATTTTCATGTATGTATGTAAAGTTTCTCATTTGAAGGATTAATTTAAGAAATTATATAATTGCAACATTTTCTACTGCTTACTACAAAAAAAGGCACCAAAGAGTGGTAGAACAATGTTAAATGCTATCTCACAACTATGGCAAAACAATGTTGAATGTTATCTCACAACTTGTGGTGAAACAATGTTGAACATTATCTCACATTTAGTAGTAAGACAAGGTTCAATGTCATTTCACTTGATAGAATGTTATCTCACAACTAGCACTTGGACAATGTTGAACGTTGTCTCACAACTAGTTGTAGGACATTGTCGATTGTTATCTCACATCTACTTGTGAGACAATGATGAGTGCTTTTACAACTAATGGAAGACAATGTTGATCGTCAGCTTACAACTAAGGGTAGATTAATGTTAAATGTTATCTCACAACTTGTGGTAGAACAATGTTGAATGTTATCTCAGCACTAGTGGTAAGACAAGAATGAATGTTATCTGACAACTAGTGGTGGGACAATGATGAATGTTATCTCACAACTATTAGAAGGACAAAGTTGAATGTATTCTCGCAACTATTGGTGAAGCAAAGTTCAATGTTATCTCACAACAAGAGATAGGACAATGTTGAATGTTATCTCGCAACTATTTGTAGTTCAATGTTAAATGTTATATGAGAACTAGTGGTATGACAGTACAGAAGTTATCTCACAATTTGTGCGAGAACAATGTTGAATGCTATCTTGCAAATAGTGGTAGGACATTATAGAATGTTATCTCACAACTAGCGCTAACATAATGTTGAATGTTGTCTCACAACTAGTTGTAGGACATTGCCGAATGTTATCTCACAACTAGTGGTTTGACAATGTCTAATGTCATTTGACAACTAGTGGAAGACATTGTTGTTCGTTATCTCACATCTAATGGTAGAATAATGTTGAATGTTATCTCATAACTTGTGGTAGAACAATGTTTAATGTTCTCTCACAACTGGTGGAAGGACAATGTTCAATGTTATCTCACAGTTTGTGGTTGGACAATATTAAATGTTATTTCTCAATTAGTGGAAGAACAATTTTGAATGTTATCTCACAACTGAAGTAGGACAATGTTTAATGTTATCTCACAACTAGCTGTAGAATAATGTTTAATGTTTTCTCACAGCTAGTGGTTAAATAATATTGAAAGTTATTTCACAACTTGTGGTTTTTTAACAATGTTGAATGTTATTTCAGAACTAGTGAAAGACAAATTTGATCGTTATCTCACAACTGGTGGTAGAATAATGTCAAATGTTATCTTAGAACTAGTGGTGGGACAATGTTGAATATTATTTCACAGCTAATGGTAGGACAGTATTGAATGTTATCTCATGACTATTTGAAGGACAATGTTGAATATTATCTCAAAACTAGTGGTAAAATAATGTTGAATGTTATCTCCCAACTAGAGGTAAAACAATATTGAATGTTATTTCACAACTAGTGCAGGAACAATGTCGAAATTTATTTCAGAACTAGTGGTAAGAAAATGTTGAATGTTATCTCACAACTAGTAGTAGGACAATGTTGATTGTTATCTCACAACTAATGGTAAAACAATGTTAAATGTTATCTCACAACTAATAGTAAAACAATGTTCAATGTTATCTCAGAACTAGTTGTAGAACAATGTTGAATGTTATCTCACAACTTGTGGAAGGACAATGTTTAATGCTATTTCACAACTAGTGAATGGTCGAATGTTAACTGACAACTAGTTGTTGGAAAGTTTTGAATGTTATGTCAACACTGGTGGTAGACAATGTTGAATGTTATCTCACAACGACTACTAGAACAATAATGAATGTTATTTCACAACTAGTGGTAAAACAGTGTTTAATGCTATCTAAGAACTAATGGTAGAACAATGTTGAATATCATATCACAAATAGTGGTGAAACAATATTGAATGTTATCTCACAATTAGTGGAAGAACAATGTGTTATGTTATCTCCCAAAATGAGGTAGGACAATATTGAGTGTTATCTCACAACTAGTGGTAAGACAATGTTGAATGTTATCTCACAACTAGTGATTCAACAATGTTGTATGTTATCTTCCAACTAGGACTAAATCAATGTTGAAGTTTATCTCAGAACTTGTGGTTGGACAATGTTGAATGTTATCTCACAACGAGTGGACGAACAATTTTAAAAGTTCCCTCACAACTAGTGGTAGAACAATGTTGAATGTTATCTCACAACTAATGGTAAGACAATGTTGAATGTTATCTCACAACAAATGGTGGGACAATAATGATTGTTATCTCATAACTAGTGGTAGGACAATGTTGAATTATATCTCACAACTTGTGGTAGGACAATGTTGAATGTTATCTCACAACTTGTGGTTGAAGAATGTTGAATGTTATCTCACAACTAGTGTTAGGACAATGTTGTATGTTATCTCACAACTTGTGGTAGGACAATATTAAATGCTACCTCACAACTGGCTGACTACATGAATCAGACGGTCATTTAAGTTAAGAATTTGATTTGAACATGTAGAGTTAATATTGAAATGAATTGTGAACTGTTAGAAGCTCAACTAGAGTTTTAAATTTAAATTTGTAACAATCCAGTTTGAACAATTCTTCAGTCTAAAATTGTTTATGGACCCAAATATCGAAAATTGTATTGCTTTCATCAAGTGGCATTGCTGCAGTCTTTACTTTTACTGATGTGTGTATTTTCTGTGAACAATGTATCCTTTTTATATGTCATAAGCCTTAGGAATGGGAATAATAAATTGAAAACTCGTTCAAGATAAATTATATTACGTTTCGTATGTCACGTATTACGATTTCAAATAATTGGAAATTTGAATTTGGAAGCTAATTGAAATTAGATGTGTGTCACATTTGTGTTATTTATCGACAACATTGATACACACAATTTTCTTTATTAATCTAAGTATATTTTAATATGCAAAAAACAAACAAACAATACAATTTGTAATAATGGTTATTACAAATAATTATTTATATACAAACATTTTACAAACTTACAAACAATATTTAGTTTACTATCTGGTCCTCAACCGAATATTTTATCAATTGTTCACGTCTACAACGAGCGAATTAACTTTATGTTTATTCGCAGATACACTTCACTTGACAGGGAATGCTTGCTAGCTCTATTCTTTACAAGTGAGTTTTTTTTTATGCTGAAGTGGTGCGACGGCTTTATAGAGGTTCTAATGTCCGATGTTAATTGTTTTGTTTGCTTTTGAAAGCTACACGAGGGCTCTCTGCGCAAGCTGTTCCTAATTTAGCAGTGTAAGACTAGAGGGAAGGCAGCTAGTCATCAAAACCCACCACCAACTCTTGGGTTATTCTTTTTACCAACGAATAGTGGGATTGACCATCATCTTGTAAAGCCCCCACGACTGAAAGGGCAAACATGTTTGGTGCGACTGGGATTCAAACCTGCAACCCTCAGATTACGAGTCTAACGCCTTAACACACCTGGCCTGGCCGGGCCACCAACAGCAAGTCAAATCTATATAAATATAATAGTACTGTCTGATGTATGTCGTGTAACTACTGCGCAAGGTGTGGATGAATTGTCACCAAAATTGGTTCATTGGTTTCATGTTAGATACACATAAAATTGTAGTTTTGCGATTTTGTCGGAATTTTTTTACCACAACTGTTGATGGATCTTCATCAAATTTAACATGAAGATTTGTTGGGTCCAATACGGAGATATGTGTAAATTTGTGGTTTCACATTTTGTTTTGCTGTTTCTATGGGTGTTTTTGACAATTGCATACAAGGGAAACAACTTTGTATGCCCTATAATAACCTTTCACTAATCATAAAGTTACATAACTTCCATCCAGCTAATAAACAATATTTTATTTAACATTAGATATACTTTCATTATGTAGTTGCAGTGTAAATAAATTTTGTTTCCCCTAAAATAAATATTCTACCTCTCCCGCGCCCTTGTGTACTAGATCGAGGAACGTTACATAAAAAGTAGGGAATTTATTCCAAAGGCTGACATCACAATTTTATTTCAAACTTAAACATAATTTTTTAACGTTTAATTTTCCTCTCAAAATTCTTGAAACGTTAGTTTTTTTTCCAGTGAGAAATTATGATCATTTAAGAAACATACATTCGCGGGTAAATGCAATGTTTCTGACACAGTATCCCAACATGACAAACTCCGCTCTCATAAAAAATTGCGAATGACGTCACAATTCGAAAAATGTCTATATCCTTACTTGGGATCTGTAAAAAGAATTACCTTTGTTTTAAATCTCATGTAGTTTGGTCGACATACATGTGAATATTTTACGAAAACCCTTTGTATGCCCTATAATAACCTTTCACTAATCATAAAGTTACATAACTTCCGTCCAGCTAATAAACAATATTTTATTTAACATTAGATATACTTTCATTATGTAGTTGCAGTGTAAATAAATTTTGTTTCCCCTAAAATAGATATTTTACTGTACTTTACTTGTCAAAGAATTGAGCAAAAGAAAAATAAATTTAAAATTGTTAACATCTGATTGGGACCTGCAAAAAAAGTATTTTTGTGTCAAATCTCCATGTAAATTGATAGAATAATTGTCAAAAAACCCCTAAAACTACTTTTTTTTCGTGGCGACTTTATCCACTTGTAAAAAAAAGTATGGCGAGTAATTGACAAAACGCCTCAGAATTGCGCCTTTATTATTATTTTAAGCTCTGGCTCTTAAAAAGGCTCGTAATGAATCAATCCAATTTTAGTACGTTAATGTGTTGGATGCATAAAATTTCTGTTTGTGCTAATTTCCATCTTGATTACTGTAAACATGACAGGTACACGAGCCCAACATATACATTTTTAATGGTTTGATCTTTGACCCTTTAAAATCCTTTAAGAAGCCTAAATAAAAAAAAAATGAAAAAATATCTAAAAATATTGGACTAATGTATAACTAACAAGTTTCAAACCAATCTTCCGAAAAATGGAGGAAGTGTTTGGAAAAAGAAGAAGCAACAGAAAAACTGTTTCTTTCTGCGGAGACAGTTGTTGTTTTTAAGAGGTAATGTACTTTAACTCAAGGTTGTAATAGTGTTGTTTATCAAGCAGTCTCTCTAGCAACAAAGAGCGGGAGCGACTGTTACATTATAAGGTTCTCAAGGATGAGAGAACGAGTGTGTTTAGCAGCGGAATTCGAAACTGCAACGCACAAGTTGCAAACAAACTTAATCTCTCCTTCGCTTTTTTTCTTTCTGTACATTCATTACCTTTATGTCGTGGAATATCTTAGAGGTCAAAGAAACTAGGAGTAATGTTTCTTTCACTTTTTCTTTAGCACACACTTTTCACGAGTTACTGACAGAGGCCCAAGAAATTATAACTAAGCTCTTGTAGTAATGTCTTTTTTTATTTATCACAAACATTTACTCAGTCATTCGTACCAAAGAAACTATACTTATGACCTTGTAGTAATGTTTATTTTCTTTATTAGACACTTTTACCGAGTCACGGAAGTTATACTGTGGTTTAAGTAAACATAACATTGTACCAGAATCATAACATACTGATACAAATATTTTAATAGGCAGGGTAGAATATTATTACAATTTATTTTTAGCAGAAAACTAGTGGATAAAGATTCACCTTTCGAAAATGATTAGGTTATAGGATTTCTTATTTTTGTATTAAATTGATTTCTTGGACCTACAAATTTTTCTGACATTATGAATAACGATGTTCTCTAAAGGAAAGTCTACTTGCGCTGTTGTTATCGAATATTATTCGAAGTCTCTTAGCTATTAAATGAACAGAACATAATTATGTAACAATGGTCATACGATTAAGCCAAATAAAAACAAGAGGGTTGAATGCGATATGTATAATACGAGCACAGTGTCAAATGATATCCTTAAGAAGCAAATGATAAAATATAATCAGTCAGAAACATTTGATGAGTGTTTTAATTGTACTAACAAATTTAATAGTTTCTTTACAAATCCATCAAAAAACATCAGTATCTCAAACGGTAAGAAAAGATATAACTCTCACAGCTAGAATATTGTACATTGTCTACAGTTTACAGAATTATAAAGATTTCGTAAATATGTTAACAGTATTGATAGTGTGTTGAAATAGGCAATACCGATGGATTAACTTTGGACTTGACGTTAACTCGAAATTGGAATATGGTTTTAAAAGTTACTTCTAAGATTAATAAAGTTTCTAAAAATAACCTTTTAATTTTCTCTTACCTAAGAACTTGAAATGATGCGATATTGATGTTAAAATAATAATAACGAATATAAAACATGCGAATAAGTTTATCTAATTACTGCGAAATTGGAGATAAAGACTAAACGTGTCCTATTTACATACTTATGTCTGCCATATATTATTACAGTCATTTAAGCCTTGCTATAAAAACAGTTTACTTAAAATACGTCAAATGCTAATTTAATGGTTGTGTTACATCTTCTCATATAATAAAAAATAAATACTAAAACAGAATTTTTTAAGGATAAAGGGTGAGCTTTATCATAAATTTACATAAATTTATAAATGTTTCAAAGCGTCCAGGATCAATAAACCCTATCGCACATTCTGAACTCCAACTCTCGACTGGTTGCTAACTTGTATCATTTAACACACTTTTTGCGGATATTAGATTATTGATGTTATTTTCAAATGAATTAAATTACCTCTAATTACTATAAATGATCAAAGTGAAATTATTCAAAGTACTTAATGCTTTGTTTTTAATATAAAATACATAAAAAGTATGTCAATACAAATAATACAGACTTAAAAATCAATTCTTGAACCCACATTTGTAGTAAAAAACAAATATACCTATACCTAATAACGAATCACTTGTTTACTTCTTGCCTCTTAACAAACAATCGTTGTACTCTATACGTATTAGAAATGGAGACTGAAATCAAATAAGTTATTTAACCAGATTCAAGCTCATATAACAGGTAGAAATCAGTAGATTTCATAAAAAAATATTAGGTTTGTCATCAGTATTTGAGATTCTTTACAGACAAGTAACAGAACGTACAGTATTTACACAGTAGCTCAAAACTACTTTACTATGATTATATATTTTTAAACCAGAGGTCGCTAACAATTGTTCCACGAAGCCTAACTTCTCCTAATGATATTGGAATTTATTATTGATTTTTTACATCTTTGACACAGACGAAAAAAGGTACTTTCTCTTACCCTGTATTGCACATACACAACACATAAAACACCTACAACCTCACATCTTCTCCACTCGAGTGGAATTTGGCTTTACGAAACAACTGTACAGAAGGCAAGATCATCGTTTCTACTGATATGTTAAATAATTATTAAAACCTTTTTATGGTGTAAATTAATAGTGCAACATACAACGCCCATTTGCACTGGGTTTATTTCCAAACATGCTGATCACAGTATATATTTTACGTTTCAAGTTTACCTTATTCCCTAACGGTTTCCCAGCACTCAGTTTTATGAACAAAAATGCACATTTCTCACTCGTAATTAGAGATCTGACTTTCATAATGAGTAAATGAGCAGACTGCTCTTTAGGTTAGGGCAAACCCAGGGACACTATGAGGAGGGGAGTGATAACAATACGAAATTTCTGGAAAATGAGTTGTTTATTCAAGTTAGTTCATAGGTTTCCGTCTAACTATAATAATCATAGCTGGTTATGTTCCGAGACATGGGGGCTCGGGGGTTGGTATCACTGTCTTGTCGTCTCATGGTAGATGTGCTGGTAAATCTGACCACTTCTATATTGTTATCTGGCCTGTCGCTGGTGTCAAAATGGTCGAGGTCTGAGCTGTCTTCGACGAATGCACTCGGTAGAGGTTCGGAAATATGTAGATCAGCTCGTTTTCTCTCTCGTCTCTTTTGAATGTAAAGACGAAACGCCAGAACTGAAAGAAATACCACAAGTCCAGCGCCCAGACTCAGGGTCAAGTAAAGGATACACTTCTCTTTGTTTTCTGTAACAAATAATAAAAACTATAAATGTTCACAAACCATACACAAAACATAATTTTCCGCGCTTTATGATAATTATAAAATACTATTAATAATTGGCCAGGCGTGGCCTTTTGACTAGAGTGCCGGATTATGAGTCAGTAGGCCCCATGGTTCGCGTTCCATTGCCACAAAATCTGGCTTTGCACTTGTGGATCATGGGTGCGTTATAAAAGTGGTAGTTAAATCTAAAAATATATGATTATAATAGTTCAAGAGTTGAAGGTAGTTGTTGTTGACTAGCTGTCTTCCCTCTAGACTGAGTTAAAAGTTAGGGATGGCTAGTGAAATAAAAAATAAAATATTTTCTCTGATGTGAGCGCATTTTGGAAGCAGCTGAAACATGATATAACTTCATTTGTCATGAGAACCAAATGTAGATCTAATATAACATCTTACGACAAAAATGTATTAATTACACGAATTTGTTGTTAACTCTTCTTAATAGAAAGGCTCACTCCATTGTTCCGACACATATAAAGCTTTGTGAAAATATTCGAAGCAACAATAACAAAACACAATTTAGTATTAATGTTTCATCTGATTTTTTTCCCTTTTTATATTATTTAATATTACTTCAGAAGTCACTTTATGTCATTTGTATCAAACATAAACCTGCTAAACATCACAGACTAAGATACTAAATTTCGCTTCCACTCGTCTGGCCAGTCGTCGCAAATGTTCTAGCAAACTCACCTAATATCTAAGCCTACTTTTACTCCTTATTTAGTTATGAACTATTTATCACATCTTCACTGTGTGTGTGTGTGTGTGTGTGTGTGTGTGTGTGTGTGTGTGCGCGCGCGCGCGCGCGCGTAATAGGTTTTTTTTTTTTAATTTCGCACAATGCAACACGTGGGTTATCTAAGTTATTAAATTTTACATTTGAAATCTAGTAAAAGGTACTATTAATCCAATCATTTCTTAAACTCACTCAACGTAACAGCTTCTACCACAACTATTCCATAGGCTGGACTGCTTAATAGCAACTTTGTTTGTTTTGAATTCCATATAAAGCTACATGAGGGTTGTCTCTGCTAGGTATCTCCAATTTAACAGTGCAAGACTAGAGGGAAGGCAGTTATCGCCACCCACCGCCAATTCTCGGACTACTCTTTACCAACGAATAGTGGGATTGACGTCACATTACAACACTCCCACGGCTGAAAGGACAAGCATGTTTGGTGCGACGAAGATTTGAACTGGCAAATCTCGAATTACGAGTCGAGAGCCTTAACCACCTGGCCATACCGGGCCAAAGTAATAAGAGAAGTATATTATTTGTAAATATTTTGATACAGCGAATGTTTGTCAAAACATTTTATAATGAAAGCCAATATAGTTAGCAATGAAAAAACCCCATCAGGAAGCCACGTTGTTTACTTCCTGAAACAAGAGTATCCTCCTTTCAGTTTTAGTGCAGTGTAGTTGACATTGTGTTTTATTTTCTTCTGATCAGTTGAAATATATATGAACTGATTTTACATACCTGTGATTAAAAATCCCTTATCGTTAATTTAAAGCTAAGGATATAAAAACAACAACAAAAAGCAGTTTAAACACTGATTTGGTAAATAGAGTCATGACGAGACAGAAGTCCAAAGTACCTTAACATTATGCAAAACGCTTTGGTTTACACAGATTCACGTGTGTACAAAAGATAAAACTATTTGTAAAAAGAAAACAAAGATTAATGAAAGTATAGATAAAAATGCTGAAATTAAAAAGAAAGAAGACAGAATGAGCAAAAGGTACAATATTGAATTGAAAATTTGAGTTAGGAAAAACTACTTGACACACACGAGTCAAAAAATTACAATTACATTTTTGCCAACAAGTCAAATCTGTTGAATAGATGCTAAAGATGATTTATAACGTGACTAGTGGCAATAAAAAATAGTCCAGGATGGCACCCATGAAAAAGCCTTCAATCTTAGGACTATATTTCACATGATCATATCAATGTCCATGTTTACTTGCAACTTACAGGAACATAATATTTATTAATATTTATACTAACACATGGTTTATAATTTAAATGTAATATTTAACAATGGTTGTAAACAGGAATCTGCTGTGAAAAGTATTTTAAAGTAATTATTCCTGTGTAGTGATCATAAGTCGTGTAAGTCATATACTCTTATAACACTTTAATTTATAACATATTATATAGTTTAGAAATATTTATAAAAAGTAAATGATAAAAAGGTATTGAATCAGTAATAAAATTATCTAACTGTAATAAAAATTGTTTTGTTGAAATTAGCTCGTTTGCATGAACGTTCGTTACCGCCAAAATTGAAACAACAAATAGGATTTCAAATATGACGAAACGAAAGAGTCAAATTGAGAAAACAGAATTGTAAAATAGGAACAGCTAAGAGCGATGAACCTCTATCTTCTATTACAGAAACTTTTCATGATAACCACTTAATAAAATGACTAAATTAATTTAAAAATTCCATTTTTATAGTTTTTACAGTTTGAGAAAAAATTCCACAAAATGTTGTTTTGAATCACGAAAGGACGTTTCAATTGTTCAACGTTTTTGAAATATTTCTTTTATACAGCTAGTAAATATCAACAACGCATTCAATTAAGTTGAATAAGAATATTTTAATATTAAGCTCAGTAACTCTCAGAAACTGGACATTCTTTTTTCACTATATTAAGCTCAGTAACTCTCAGAAACTGGACATTCTTTTCTCACTATATTAAGCTCAGTAACTCTCAGAAACTGGACATTGTTTTCTCTCTAGGAAAGGATTTTTTCTTCACTCACTTCTTACGCGACAGTGTTCTTCTTGTACTTATTAAGATGGACTTGTGCTGGAAAAATCCATCAGAAAGGCGTATCGAGTCATAGTAAAATGCTGAATTACGTTTTCGATCTTTGTTGGACGTTCCCGATATGATGCTGGAAGTACGTCATTTTTTGTCGTCACAATGAAATGCTTGTCATAAGTTCAAAACATTCAATTTCGTTTTGCAGCACAGAGATATTGAACAATGAACAAGTACGTTTATAGATAAAGAAATGCAAGTTATTCTATAACATCTAGTTTATTGAATAACACGTGCTTTTTTTTGTATGTGAAAAATAGGTTCAACATAAATCAGTATCATGTAAAACCACAAATGCAGGGGAATATTTTTGCGTATTTACTTTATTCCAATGACTCGTAAAAGGTTCGAGATAGAAGTTAAAGGAATAATTTAATTTTCATACAGTAAATGCCTTATCAATTTCTGAAATCTGTTCAGTATTCAAGGGCTAAAAATGTAACAGATATACAAAGTGTATTTGCACGAAGTCGTCAATATAGTTGTCTCAAAGCTGTGAATGTAGCGTATATAGGAGCACAAGTATCGTAAAAGTCTCGCGAAAAATGAGAAAAATCCAAATATTCTGATCCAATACAGTTATAAAACGATTAGTGTTACTTCAACAGCTTGGTTAATATTATTTCTATAACACCCTAAAAATTTGAAATCGTAATTTTGAAACGCATCGAGCTTTTTCTTTTAATCGCTTGTGCGTGTTTCTTACAGCAAAGCTACATCGGGCTATCTGCTGTGTATACCTTGGTCAATGGTATTTGGGTATTTTGCCCTGGAGGGTCAGGTTCACTTTGACCTCTTCCTCCTTCCTGAACGTATTTTCCCTAACTGTTTGTATGTTAGGTCCTTTTCAAGGCAATGTCCATTTATAGTCTCTTATTCACAGTAGTCAAGCTTGCTGGTGGCAATTTATTTATTTTATCTTATTATTATTTTAAAATACATAAATATGTAAACAATAAATATAAGATTTAGAGTTTATATACATACATATTTTACTTTAATTTATTTTTCTTTATGTTTAATATATATGTTAATTGGGGAGAGGTATTTAGGATTTTCTTCATCGTGTATGAGGTACCTATCTAGTTCGCATAATAAATCATTTTTCATTCAATTTTTGTTAAAATATCTAATTGTAATATTTAGGAGTCTATCTGATATGGTTGGTATGTTCGAGTAATTGTGAATGAATTTAGATGAAGTTGATCTCGGGACTCTGTATGCTGTTGTGAGAAGTGTGTTTTGTATTATTGTTTGTAGTTTGGTTTTGATTGTTTCATTACTTACAGTTACCCATGCTGGAGCTGCATAGTCTATTACTGGTCTAATATATGTTTCGTATATTTTCAAAATGTTATCTGTAGATGCTCCACTGTATTTACCAGTTAGACTCCTAACATAGTTTGTTCTTCGCCAAATTTTATTTTTTATTTCATTGACATGATTGATCCAAGTTAATTTTGAATCATAAGTCAGACCTAAAAATTTTGCTGATTGGGCAATCTGGAGCAGAGTGCCATTCATATATATTTCTAGCTGTTGTTTTCTGTGTTTAGTCGATTTCGTAAAGAGTACAAGTTGAGTTTTTGCTGTGTTTATTTTAATTCTATATTTTTCACAGTATTCACTAATTCTATTTAATTGTGGTTGTATGTTTGTAGCTGCTATCGTGGGTGTTGCAGCACTTTTCCAGATTGCCACATCATCTGCGAACTGTGATGAGAATCATGATTTGGATCCTTCAATGGCATATTGTTAACATACATGATGAAGAGTATAGGGCTAACCACCCCTCCCTGTGGGACACCAGCTAGTGGAGTAAAGTATTCGGAAAAAGTTCCTTCTACGTTTACTCTACATTTTCTGTTTTCCAGAAAGTTAGATAACCAGCGAATAATTCCTCGCGGTAGTTCCATTTCATTCATTCGGAACCTTAGACCATCGTGCCAAACGGTGTCGAATGCTTTCTCGATATCGAGGAAACAAGCGACTGTACATTCTTTTTTGTTGAAACTATCTATTATGGTTTCGGTTAATCTTATTAATGGTCTGTCGTTTGTCTAAATTTTCTGAATCCATTCTGTTCTTCTGGTAATTTTGATGTTACCTCCAAGAATGTGGAGAGTCTATTACTTGTTATTCTTTAGAGAATTTTGCCAACACAGCTGGTCAGACTGATTGGTCGGTAGCTATTTGGTTTATTCGCTGGTTTTCCTTTCTTACAGAACATTAAAATATTTGCTAGCTTCCAAGAAACTGGGATATATCCTGAGGATAGCGATAAGTTAAATGGAGAATTTAGGTGGTCAAACAATTTCGGAGTGCCGTTTTTTAGGAGAATAGCTTGTATTTCATCTTCTCCTGGCGCTTTGTTTTTGGTGTTTTTTATTGCTTCTAGTATTTCATGTGGGGATATTTCCTTTGTTAGTAATGTGCTTTCAAAATAAGTGTTAGAACTTGTATTTGTATCAGTTATGTTTACTGGAAATATTGGTTCATATTGATGTTTATTGTTTGCTATGTGATTAGTGACTTTATTGTAGAAGTTTGTATTCATATCTGGATCTGTGTGAGTTTTAAATGTATTTTGGAGTTGATCCTTGAAAGCTTCGGCTATTTCTTTATTTGTATGTGCAATGGTGTTATTATGTTCAAGTGGAGGATATTTCTTTGTGTTTGTGTTTTCACTTGTGAATCTTTTAAGATGTGACCAGAATTTTTTCGGGTCAGTTATGTCGTTTAGTTTATTACAGTAATTGTCCCATTTCTGTGTATACCGAGAGAAATTGAACCCCTGATTTGAGCGCTGTAAATTCGTAGACTTACCGCTGTTTCACTTACCGCTAATAAATTTATAGGCTGCAAACCATTCTGTCAAGAATCCAACCACCTTCTTATCACCTTCAATAACAGTACAGTTGATGCCCATCCCCTCCATGTTCTCGTCGTTTTGCATGTCCGTCTTGGGAGTTGATTTGATTACTGGGATAACAGGTTCCACTAGTAAAGAAAGATACAATAAACAGATGTGCTGAGAACAGAATGCGCGTATTAGACTCTGGAACTCGTACTTAGGGTGAAGTTAGAAGAAACTATATGAAAATAAAATATCTTACGTTAAGACAATGGGATTCATAAAAGGAAATTTTACTTGTTATTAATAGTAATGTTTTTGCCCCCTAGTACTCTAGCAGAGGCCTGGCATGGCCTGGTTATTAGGATCCTCGACTCGTATACTGAGAGTCGTGGGTTCAAATCCCCCTCACACCAAACATGCTCGCCTTTTCAAACAGGAATGTTGTGTCATAGGAAAGTCGAAACTTTATTTTAATTAAAGTTTTAATTTTCATACCACCCGTTTGGAGAATACAATCCCTTTGGTGAAAGAGTAGCCCATGAGTTGGCAGTGGGTGACGATGACTAGTAACCTTCCCTCTAGTCTTAAAGCGCTAAATTATGGGCGGATAGCGCAGATATCTCTCGTGAAGACGAAAAAACCCACTTGTGTTTTCTATGGACAAGCAAGTAGAAAAATAGAAACCAGATTCACAGAACACAAAAAGTCACCTTCAAACGTTTTCAAACACTGGAAATCAAATAAATACAACATAACCATAGAAATCACCCAAATACTAAATAAACAAATATATAAAAACGCAAAAATTAAAGAAGCCTTACTTATACAACAACTCAAGCCCAAGATAAATCAATACAAAGAAACATTTTTATACCTATATTAATAAACATAATCAAACATAAGCACGCCCTCTACATTCCTACACTCATTTACACAACCGCCTTCAAACATGTGGCCAGCTATCGGTGAGTTACCTCTTTCTTTCCTTGTAAACCTGCCATACCAGCCGTTTTTACACAGAATACCCTCGTGTAGCTTTGCGCGAAATTCAAAACAAAAGAGGCCAGCAGTTTTTTTTTTGACAGATCTATAACGCTAAAATCCAGGATTGGATTCCATTCGGTGAACAAAGCGCACATAGCCTTTTGTAAAGTTTTGCGCTAAAAACAAGACCATTAGCAACAACAATATATCGATCAATATATTATTAAAGAATTATATATTTTGGGTGTGTGATTTCTTATCGCAAAGCCACATCAGGTTATCTGCTGAGTCTACCAAGGGGAACCGAATACACGTTTCGTTAAAACTAGGCCTATATATGAAATTTAAGACAATATTTTCTGGTTAAGGAGTTTGGTATCCCCATCTTTCCAAACCTTACATCTGCTCCTGGGATTAGAAATAAATAATTCAAGTCTTAATATGTGCCTTTGATGCATAGTGCCAACAGCATTAAGTTTCATAATATCAAATAATAAAACAAGCATATTAAAAGTGAAGTTACAGGGCATATAAAACTGTGAATCAAAATCTCGAATGTTTTAAATGCACTTATTGAAGCCACAGAGTAAACAGATAAGCAGAAAAAGGCACTCTACGTAGCAGTTGTAAGGACAAGCTAAATACACTTAATTATTATAAGTGACAGTGTTTTTTTCAACGTTTACTTGGAACTTCCCCATGTGTTTGTCAAACGAAAGTAATGATATCATTCGGTTTAACCGAATAGAAAAAGCAAACAAGCTGTGAAATTATCTACAAAACTAATCCAGATGTTTGTTGATTTAAAATACGAAATTATTTTGTTCCACTAAATAGAAATAGCAAACACAAAGTACGGAATTATCTGTGTAAACCACCGTAATGTATAATAAATGTGTTATATATTAACTACAAAATTGAACTAGTCGCGTAACTGAGAGGCATGTTAGCTCACCTGGCGGTAGGTCTTGTATAGCTGTACTTTGAATTCCTTTGTTGTGATGGTCTCCAGTCTCTGGGCTTGATGTTGTATAATCGTAGCTGGCTTCCTTCTGGAATACCTTATGATCCTCTTCAAGATCATTTTTATTTTTTTCTAGATCTAATTCAGGATCTCTTAGGATTTCTTTAGGAACTGTGTTATAGGTTAAAAAATGTAAATTTATTCTATAAAGTTAAATAAAAATGTCTACTTTTAATATTAGCCAACAGAACGTAACAAAAACAGTTTTCTTTAAAAACGCTTAAGAATGATCAGGTTTGATGACAAGAATTTTTTTTTTAATTTAGACTATGCATTTCTTTGTTAGATTATCCCACTTACCGCATGTGTAAACGACTTTCAAAAACAGCGAGGATCCCCGAGAACAGCTCGGGTCACCAAAGGTATCCTTATCAGCTGCAACTGAACACTTTCTTTTCCCAAGACAGCTTCTCAGTACTGTTTCCGTTGCATAACTGACTTGACAATCTGTTTAAACCACGAAAATATTTACATTTTCGATCTATAAATAATTCAAATGAACCTACTCTCACATGATGTATCTAACGGTGATTTAAGGCGATAAAGCCTAGTTTACAAGTTCATACTGACATTGAGTTCAGAATACATGGTTTTATAAACACTAGAAGTAGCGTCACAGTGATAAGACGGGATGTAATATTTCCTGAAACTTCGCTGTCTTTACATGTCATACCTTTTACCATAATAAATGTTTTTAAAATATTTTATTTCAGTGTGAACTCTGAAAAGTATTCCAAGTAGTGTCTATCTTCCTTGGACTTTTTGTTTGTTTTTATGTCGTCGACAACTTAGGTTAATTATATATTGTTTTGGTATGCGTGTAATTATTAACCCGATATATGTAAGAATGACCTTATCTTGATTGTCACAGCATATTTTAATGTGGGCACTCTGGTACTTTGATACTGACACAAAATAGGTTCAGTTAACACAAATTCGGGTTGTAAGTAAAATAGTTCTTTTCACATTTATAGTTTGATTGTCTCAACATTTTGGTTATACTTTCCTTGGTTTTCTTAGTGTTCTTTTCTCTATGCTTCCAGTTGAAGGAGCAAAACACCCAGCAAAACTTTTTTCTTTTTTTAGCACAGCCCGCGGTAGCTTCTCGGATACACGATTGCTTTGCTTTCCAATGTTGTTGGTTATAATTTTTTTGGTACATGGTTGCCTTGCTTTTCAATGTTTCTTTCTGTAGGTTTCCTGGTACACAGTTCCACTACTTTCCAATAATTCTGGTTTTTGAATGTCCGAAAGTTTTCATCATTATCATGTGTCATCTGCTTGAAGCAGATTAGCTGTAATGGAGAGCTATTGTTCTCTTCTTTTCACCATTCTAATCCAGTTACTTTGATATTATCCATCCATATATTTCTTGATCTGCTCATTTCTCCTTTCAGTCACAGTCTTCATAATCAATTTCTTCTAATCACATGTCTACAATAATCACACGTTATTTCCTTGATAGCTGATAACAGTGTTCTCTTAGCTTCACCATTTCTAACACTTGTTCATTTGTCTTATGTTCTGTTCAGGATAGTTTTAGTACTTCCCTATAAATCCACATTTAAAATCCCTCGATCTCTTTATAATCGTTTCAGTACCATATTGTAGGGGTGATAATAGATAGTATTTGGCTAGTCTTATCTGTGTTGTTATATTATTGTGACTCGATTCTGATATTTTTGATATGTTGTTAAATGCACTCTTGCCTATTTCTATTCTTCTTTGAGTTTACATTTTGCTCTTACCACTTTTAGTATTAAATTATCCTAGGTACTCCTTAATATTTCTTCGAATACCGTAAAAAAATTTTATTCGTTCAGTTGATGTCCTTTCAGTTACTACCACTGAGATAAGTGATTTATGTCTATCGCGTAGTTTTTTCTTTACTTTATGTACTAACTTTCATAGATCTAATTTTTAGAGTTAGAAGTGTTGTGTCATCTTTATATCTTAGGTTGTTGTGGTTAATCATCTACAGTTACGACAGAAAGTGGTCGTACCCCTGCGTCCTGAGTAGTTTTTGCTCATAACTTAAAAAGTATCACGATTAGGCTAATAGACATATAATATATTATAAATATTATACTTACACACATCTACATAATTTGTTATGTAAACTAAACGACAAATAGACTGTTTATAAACAAATAACAAAAAATAGGAGGAGCAGAAAGTGTTTGTACATTTCAAAACGTATGAAAAAACTGATATTCCCGTAAAAAAATGTTTAGTTTGGCGAATAAACTACATTATACCATTCCAGAACTAGACACTGGGTTCATAATTATTGGAATTTAGCCAGCAAAAAATGTGCTTCCGGCAATTTAGCACCATCTCCTTCATTACCTGCTTGATCATCATGGCAAACAGGAAACAACTGTCCTATGATTTAAAAAATCGAATTATTGTAAAATACAAGTCTCGTGTGTCTCTTTCCGGTATTGGTACACAACCTAAGGTGCCGAAATCTATTTCTCTTCAAAGCATAATTGCTAAGTTTAAGCTTACAGAATCAATTGCTAACCTCCCTAGTTCCGAACGCCACACCAAATCTCCAGAGAGAACCAAGAGGTTGGTTGGTTGATTTAGTGTTTTATGGCACAAAACAGCTAGGCTATTTGTGTCTAACAACCGGTAAAAAGGTAAAAAAAGTAAACGTAGTAAAATTCATAAAAGGAAACGAAGGTAAAACAAAAGATCATTGAAAAACAGAAAAAGCATAAAACCAATGTTGACATCTAATCTACAATGTTAAGACAGAAACCAGAGTCAGAGAAGTTGTAAAACACTTTCTGTAGCATAATGGTAATGAACATAATGATCATAACCCACTAAGAAGACTAACAGGTAAGTACAAGAACCACCGTCAGTCACCTGAAGTTGGCCTTTTCAGTCCTGGTTCTGGATTATATGTTATTACAGCCTTTATCAAAAGGTAAAGTAATAAAAGTTTTATAAGACATGTTGCAAAATGGTAATAACAATTTGCCAGGACGACCAACGGGTAGTTCAAACAGCAGGATTAGTCACCTGAAGTTGGCCTTACCAGTCCTGGTGTCGAGTTATTTAATGTTATGGCTATTTTCTAATTAAAAATCGAACAAGAGACATTGTGATAGATATTTATTCATTACACGTTTTTAATTGTGGTTCCCTTTTCAAACACTTAAATGACATTAAAAAGATTAATGGCCATTAAAAAACTAAAATCTTTATCAAGGTGGACGGTATCACCGTCACCAATAACACTGTCTAATGTTATGGACAAACTTTGGAACAGAAGATGTTTGTAATCGTGCCGTCATTGAGAGTTGCAACGATGGCAAGAAAGTAAAATGTGGCTTACAGTGATTTGAGTGCTACGGAAACTACTCACTGGTGCAACTGTTTCAGATAAAAGAAAACGATGAGTTAAAAAACTGACCAATGCGTAGTCTAGTTAGAACAACTTCCTCCTTCCGATCCTAACGGAAGCAAGACGGCCAAAGTCCAATATAGGATTTTATTTAGAAAATCTTGTTGTCGCGTTGGTCACTCCAAGTTGACTACCAGTTGGCATTGTGCCGAGCCTTTAATACAGGACCATAGTCCATGTATGGAACAGGTACAGTGGTGATAGAGCCAGAGCAGATTAATTTAGCTGCGGTGTCTGCAAGCTCGTTCCCATGAATACCAACATGGCCCAGTATCCAGAAAAACTGGATAGAAGTAGATGTTAATGAGAAATGGGCCAGTCGGTTCTGAATATCAACGAGAACAGGGTGTGAGCCAACGTAAAGCGATTCCAGGGCCAGTAGAGAACTAAGCGAGTTAGTATAAATAGTGCAATTGGAGTACTGTTTAGCTTCAATATGATACAGGGCAAGTGAAATGGCGTACAGTTCAACAGTGAACACAGAAGCTGAAGAGGGAATTCTTTGCGCAACCACCGAACTGCAACAAACCATGGCAGAGTCCACAGTTACCTGATTTGGAACCATTTAATGAATTGGAATGGAAAAATTGTTCGAAAGATGTTCAGTAAATAAAAGATACTTCCAACCTGGAGTATCTGCCTTTCTCAGATGACTTAAAGAAAGTTCACATTTGGGGACTGTAATAAGCCATGGTGGGATTGGCTGACCAGTGAATTCTGCAATGTTATCCAGCTGCGCCTGGACGCAAAGGCCAAAAGGAGCAATGGCAGATCGTCTGTTCTGAGAAAGTGTGGCACATTGAGGAAGGAAAAGACATCCTCAGGAAGGATGCTTTGGTAAGGAACGAAGTTTCAAAGAATATAGTGAAGAAAGTTGCAAACGATGAAGGTGCAGATAAGGTACATGAGATTCTACATATAAACTTTGAACTGAGGAGGTGTGGAAAGCCCCAGTGCAGAGTCGAAGTCCTGGATGATGAATGAGGTCCAGCATCTTTAAGGCTGATGGTCTGGCAGAACCATAGACCAGTGATCCATAATCGAGTTTCGATATATCTTTAACTTGGAACATCGATCCGCTCCTCAACTGGTGCAAGAGAGAACACGGATGATGTTCAGTGCACTTGTGCATTTGGCCTGTCGCTGCTTTAAGTGTGGTATAAAGATCAGTCCCACGAACTTGGTCTCAGGGACCACAGGCAGCACAACTTCACTGATACGGAGTTCAGGATCAGGGTGAATTCCCCGCTGGTGGGAAAAGTGCATGCAAACAGTTTTAGAGAGAGAAATTAAAGCCGTTTGCCGAGGTCCACTTCAGTACACGATCGAGGGTAGTTTGTAGTTGCCGTTAAATATATCTCAGGTTCGACGACTGACACGAGATGTGAAAGTCGTCGACATGGAGCCTGTTCGCAACAGTGAGAAGTTTTTCAGTGATGGCATTAATTTTTATACTGAAAAGTGTGGCACTCAAAACACAGTTCTGAGGTACCCAAAGTTGCTGTAAAAAAAGAACTGGAAAGTGTCGAACGCACACGGACTTGGAATCTCCTGTCTGTTAAAAAAATTGATAAAAATGGGTAAATGGCCACGTAACCCATTAAAAATTCCATACCTCCATGTTGTGTCATAAGTCTTCTCAATGCCAAAGAATATTGATACAAGATGTTGTCATTTGAGAAATGCTTCACTAATTGTCGTTTCAAGTCTAATTATGTGGTCCGTGGTGGAGTGCTGTCGTCAGAACCCACACTGGGTGGGCGAGAGGAGGTTGTTTGATTCGAGGAACCAAACAAGACGAGCATTAACCATTCTCTCTAAGGTGTTACAGAGACAGCTCGTCAAAGCAATTGGACGGTAGTTTGAAGGAATCTTGGGATCTTTCGCAGGTTTAGAGAAAGGTAAAACAATAGTCTGGCGCCAGGTATCAAGAAAAACATTCTCTTGCCAGATCCAGTTAAAAACAATCAGAAGAATAGCGAAAGAAGCAGGAGATAATGTACATCATCTGGTCCAACATATGTACTGCCAGAACGATGAAGGGCCGTTTTCAGTGTAAAGGGAAGATTACAGTCAAAGAGATAGTTAGTTTGAAAGGAAAGAGGTGAACGCTCTGCCCGAATCTTGATGGCTAAGAAGGTGGAAGAAGAATTGCTAGATAACTAGAGTATCAGCAATGCTTTGGGTATCAGCTACTTCCTGGCAATTAAAGAGGAAGATTGAGAGGGGGACAGAGTTATATTGCCCACTGACCTTTCAAATGTTATCCCATATGACTTTGAAACTGGTGGTAGAAGATATGCTGGTTGTGAACTTAATCCAAGATTCCTTCTGGCTTTGACGTTTCACCCACCTAGCATGTGCATGATCCATCCCGTTGGAACGTGATACAGTTTGAAAGTGTGAGATATCTACGGAAAGTATCCCAGGCCCGTTTAGGAGCCTTCCGTGCCATGTGACAGGCAGGATTCCATCATGGACGATGGACGAGGATATAGCGGAAAACGTGTTGAGATTTTAGGAATACATTGAGCAGCTGCTTGTATATTACAGTCAGTTGTTTACCCATGGCTGACAGACCATGGCAGGATCAAGTTCTGCAGAAGTAGTGAAATTGGACCAGTCTACCTGATCCAACTTCCACCGGGGCACGCTGGTAGGGTGGCATTAATAGTGGCGGGTGTACGTGGTGATGTAAATGTCAAAATGAGGATATTTATCGGCAGTGTAACTCCATCTTTGTGAATGGACATGCGCCTCCCTACAGAAACTCCTTGGGTGGAGTAACCAGGGAGAATCTCTGACTTTGGGACGTTCTTCAAATCCCTCTCAACAATAACTCCTCGTGATGAATTCAAGATAGCATGAGGGGTAACCTAAATAGGTACATCCCCAATAGCCTTTGAATTCAAGAGGAGTTCACTGTGTTGGGTTTGTTTTGTTTGTTTGTTTTTTTGGAATTTCGCACAAAGCTACTCGAGGGCTGTGCTAACAGTCCCTAATTTAGCAGTGTAAGACTAGAGGGAAGGCAGCTAGTCATCACCACCAAACCGTCAACTCTTGGGCTACTCTTTTACCAACAAAAAGTGGGATTGACCGTCACATTATACACCCCCACGGCTGGAAGGGCGAGCATGTTTAGCGCGACGCGGGCGCGAACCCGCGACCCTCGGATTACGAATGTACGCCCTAACGCGCTCGGCCATGCCAGGCCCCACTGTGTTGGGATGTGGATGTTTCAACCAATGTCTCCAGATTGAAGCTTCCTTTCTGACTTTGAAGAGCCAGCATGTCCCTCCAGTCCCTTCTGAATAAAAAAGGATGAGAAAATGTGGTACAACTGGTGGTACAGACGTTGAAGATTGCTGATCAGAGTCTTCAAGGTAAATTGACTATTTTTTCAATATTTTATTTAAATTTTTTGTAGGAGAAACTATAGGAAAAAGAAAAAACTCGGTGCTCACTGACTCGGTTGGTATTTTTGACAGTTTTATTTCATTTTCTATACTCAGTTGTTATTTTTCTGTTTATTGCTTCTTATCTGTCCATAATCTTGTATCTCTTTCTCAATTTTATCTTTTTCAGTATATCATCAGTCATCAATTTGCGTTGATTTTTCTTGTTTTTAATTGGAAGTACTTATTTGAGTGATGTTTTAATGCTATTCTTAACTGTAATCAATATTCTTTCTACCATATCTTTTTCATATATTCTGTAATCTGATTGGTGTTCTAGTTCTTGTATTTAAAATACGTCAAGGCTATTTTTGTTTGAAAAACTTTTATTTTACAGTCGTCATATTTAAATAGTCAATATGTAAGCTTCAATTTCAGTGCTATTGAATTATACATTATACAATACTCAAGACTGTTACGTCTTTACCACTTTCACACAGTTTCGAACTATAACTTTTAAACTGTTTCAAAGTTTTAATTAAAATATATTTAATATCTTACCCTAGTTCTCAACGATTTTTGTTAAGGATATTCGGCTCTGGATCAAACAAAATTCATCAACTGTCTTACCCTGGTTCCCAGTACTCTCTGGTTGCAAACATTCTGGTACCCCAAATCGAGTTCCACCAAAGGAAGCAGAGTATATAACAATCCTCATAGATTTTGAACACCGCAATCTTAGCCGCTGTCCCTCGCAAGCAATCTCATTGTAAAAGACATCTATATAAAGGAAAGAAAAAATAGGTAGCAAGGAGTGTCGTTATGATATCATATTTATAATCTTGAAGATACAACAAGTATAATTAGAAATAATTAAAACCCTCTAAGTCCTCAAAACAAAAAAAAACAGCAAAAAAACGCATTTAGATTAATTAAAGTGCACTAGTCGTTATGAAATTACTGAAGCTGTATCAGGACCAGGACAGTATTTCTAATTAGTGAAAGTGAACTTAGGGTCTTGCGCATTCAAAGCCTGGAAGGATAATATTTCACGAACGTGTAGTTTTGATAGTAAGATGTCAAAAACCGAAATAAACAGACCAGCAAAAAGTGTTTTTATAATTATTTATAAGTTACACGAACTTTAATATTAAAGAAACACATGTACAACATTTTAGGCAAAATTTAAATAAATGACAATAAAAATAAGAGAAAAATATACCAATGATAAACTTAATTGGTAGATAAATTTTAAAGTATTTTTCCTTGTATTAAGTTAAGCCTTTTTCTGATCTGAAGTCAACTATAATAAAAAATACATTCTTAATCCCAGAACTGCCCGTGAAATCCAGATTTTACATAAACACAATTTTCTAAACTACTTAGACATTAAATTGTGTTAAGCTTACAGGTTACAATGTTACAAGTGTAACACTCAATAATTTCCAAGCTAACCACATGTGGCCCGTTATCATTTTCAGTTTTACTCTGACTTGCTATCACTTTTAGGCTTATTTTGTGTGATTTACAATCGTTTTGAGGCTTATCACGTGTAAATCTCACCATTTTCAGGCTTACTGTGTGTGATCTGTTATTTTCAAGTTTTTCACGTACGGCCTGGGGGACCACTTCAAGGTTTACCATATATATTCTATTATTTTAACCTAATCACGTCTAACCTTTTATTATCAGGTTTATCATTTACGATATCCAATCATTTGCAGATTAACTGAGTGTGATTTACTATTACTAGCTAAATTTCACATGTATTAAATTCACAAAAACTTCACTGGAACGTTTCAGTAGTTTTCTTCTTATGTATTTTAGATAGCAGAGTTAATACCATCAGTAATCTGGCAAATGTTAACCACAGTTCAAGTTTCTAAACAACATAAGATATGCTTTATTACCTGGTCGGCATTTGTACGCTACTTCAGCATATTTTCTGACACCAGGACATGGATCACCACCTAAAGATTCGGGTGACGTCCTCATCTTACACACCTGTTGCTCCCTGCAGGCGGCTTCCACTGCCTGTAAAAAGGCATACTAAGCTGGTCATCAGTATTATCCGCGGCAGCAGCACTGCCAGTTTTAACACAATATACCCTACTGCAATCTGTGAGAAGATATACAACTTTTAATCTTAGTGCTCACATTAGGGGGCGTCGATTAATCATATTTTCGAAGCCCAATTTACCTTTTGACGTGTTTAGTTTAGAATAGAATTTCTTTAAAGTAGCAGTGTTTTTAATCAAGAGATTATCATCAGAACTAAAACATTTTCCAAGATTTTTTTCTATGAATACGAATATTTGTTTGTTTGTTGTTAAGCGCACAGCTGTACGATGCTCACCGCGGGTATCGAAGCCAGATTTTAGTATTATTAGCCCAACGACTTAATGATGAGCCACCAGAAGGCTTCTAATGCCATGGTTTGGTTTGTTCTGAATTTCGCGCAAAGTTACACGAGGGCTATCTGCGTTAGCCGTCCCCAGTTTAGCTATGCAAGATTAGAGGGAAGACATCTAGTCATCACCACCCACCATCATCTCTTGGGGTATTCTTGTATCAACGAATAGTGGGATTGACCAGTGCTATAACTAGTGTTAATAAATCTAACAATGTTTGTTAGCTCTGTATGTTATTAGTGGCCCAGCGGAAAGTCTTAGGTTTCTCTCATTAAACATCTGGTTTAAATATTCGCGGTGAGCAGAAGACAGATAGCCCATTGTGTACCTTTGTGCTTAACTGCAAGCAAACAAAGAACATTTTGTTCAATGGCTATTTGAACACATTTTTGTACATGTTAAACTTTCTTAGTTAAAAAATAAATGCTACTCGAGTTATTTTAAGTTTAGAATAAAAAAACGCAACATGGTTATACATCCATGATATGGCCTTAACCCAATAAGATTCATAATGTTTAACACTATTTCTGTAATAGCACATCCTTTATACCACTTAACCCAATGATATTTGTAATGTTTAACACTTGTTTTGTAAATTACACGTCCTTAAAGTGACTTAAACGAATGATATTCATCACGCTCAACACTGTTTGTGTGTGTGAAATACATTATGCGTTTTAAATAACCAACAAAAATATACAGTAAAATAAATAATTCTTTAGCAGTACGTATGTGATATGTTAATAAAATGACTTGTTGTGGTTTACAGATTTTTCAAATAACTCCACACAATTAATAATCTAAGAAATAGTAAATACAACTCAACCCAAACGAGCCGATTATACATATATATTTCTCAAAAAGTGGGTTTTCTCGACATCACTGAAAAACTATTTATTTCTTTGTTTGTAGCTAAACACAATATTTCACAATGGGCTATATGTGTTCTGCCATCTACAAGTTTCTAGTGTTTTAATTACTCAGAAATACCGCTGTGCCATTGGAGGGGGAGTGTGCATATTTAAGAAATTTCTTAGAAGACTATCATACACAATTTTGTGTGGCTTCGGCGTATTTTCTAGCATGGGTACAATATCATTGACCTAGAAGCTATTATTGAGTAGCAGCGCTAGTATTGGACATGTTTATATTTTAATAGGCTTTATAACAGAATGACAATTTCTTATTTGTGTGGTGACAAACAGTCACAGTGGCTGTACTTTGGTATAGTTTATTTTAACATGGTAAAAGGGATGTAACTGAAAAAGTCTATTAGAGAAATACATAATATAAATATAAATTAATGAAAATAATTGTGAAAACACACAAATGTTATACATAAGAATTAAAATGGCGACTAGACTGTGATCTGTGTCTAGCCATTCGCTTTACACTGAATATTACAGTTGTCTTTATACTTCCATACATTTTATTAATGCACAATTACGGAATGTTCCAGCACTCTCAAAAATGTTAACATATATACTTTGTACTAGTCACCATCCTTTTGACCATCAAAATATTGCTTTTTCCCATCTTACCATATACTTGAGATCATTACTTTGATGAACTATGAATTTCAACTACAAGTGGTGTTTCTGATGAAACGACATAATAAATTTGTTTGGTTGGTTGGTTTGAATTTTTGCACAAAGCTGCACGAGGGTTGTCTGCGCTAGTCGTTCCTAATTGAGTAGTGAAAGACTAGAGAGAAAGCAGCTAGTCATCACCATTCATCGCCAACTCTTGGGGTACTTTTGTTCCTACAAATAGAGGAATTGACCGTCACATTATAACGTCCTACTGCTGAGAGAGCAAGCATGTTTGGTGTGACGGGGATTCGAGCTCATGACCTTCAAATTACGAGTTGAACGCTATAACCACCTGGCCATGCCGGGCATAATAGATCAGAATCTGCATGTACTTACCATCAGTCATAGTGTCATCCATTTTACGGCTTCGTTGGTTTAGATCAAGGATCAGCATCTTACTATCCACCAGTCGAAATTCGGCCCTTAATCTCCAAACGAAATATGATATCCACCTGGCCAGTGGGGGGTCTTAAAAAGAATTCAAGTTTGTAACTTAAATGTGGCTTGCAGACATGGTCTCTAGCCCCTGTGCGAAAGAGGTTGCCAACCCCTGGTTTAGATTAATCTACAAACTTATACTGATTATTCACCATTTCTCACTGGAGATTTTATGCAGTGAATATGCTTATATTATATTCCCACCTCGTATCACTAACGTTGATGATTGCTGAGCAGTTTGACCTTGGATTCATCTCTGAAGATCCTTCATCCAGACTTTTTCTTCCAAAGGTTTACGGTAAGATGCTCATTAAACCTCTTAGCTGTCTATCGTCAGCAGTATATCCACTGAAATCACTTCGTGCTATTGTGCATTGTATGAATTCAAAAAGATATTCAAACCCGTATTAACAGCATGGTCGTTGACAAGATCTGTATTTGATTGTTGCTGATTGCATGAAATTTCTTCAGTCTTACACAGAGAGGTTACTGGGGTATGGTATATTTCAATTGTTTTGGATGGAGTGTTTTTGAACAGTGACATGTGTGATTTTTATGTGCATGTTACGTGGTACCTCAGTTCTGAATTTCATGATTGCTACTAGCTATAGTATGATGGCCCACCACTACTACTAAGGTCAACGAGCATTATAACAGTGTACAATCTTCTGGTTGTTTGAGAGACAAGCCACAGTGTAAACTATCAATACGTGACTGTATTTGGTGAGTTTTATTTCTTACAATAAAGGAGTGATATTTCAACAGTATTTGCCTTTTATATCATTTTTTTTATCACTTCCATTATTATTTCCAGCACTATATTGTATCACATTATAGAGGGTTTCATTGATCTGAACAAAAACTACATAGATGTCCAAAGTTAAAATTTTAGAAGTTTGCACCCTCTGGTGATAGTATTTGTTAATATTAGCATTGCAGAACTGTGTCACTATACGGCACCCAAAGCGTTAATGAACTATGTCACTTAGACACAAGTTTGTGAATGCTTTAAGCTTAACAGTTGAGGAGGTTTAGTGTTTTAGGATAATTGGTTTGAGTAGATGCTTTCAGAAGTATAATTAATGTAAATCAATACAGATATAATCAAGTCTCATTAAGTGATAAATTATCTTTTAAACCAGGGGTGGGCAACTCCATGGCCAGTGGATGGCGCAATTCCGGTCATCTCGAGTTTAGGTATCAACTTTTTCCATCACTTATTTTTACCGCAAATTTGGTAACCAGCAACTGCACTGCCTCACGTCATTGTTAATGTCGCGCGCTTCATTACTTCCACGTGCCACAGACTCTGCCCATTTTTAACGTCAGTTTGGTTTAAACGTTTGTTATTGAGTGTGTGTTGTTATTGTCAATTTTCAAGCGTTAAAATAAATTTTGTTTTTAATCCCATAATATGGACAAGTGGATAATTCGAAGACAAAAAAATCCAAATAATGTTGAACACTCAGAAAATAAAGACAATTTAACGGATCCTGGCATTATTGTTGCAAAGAGAATGGCGCGTGACTGGAAAAACGTGAAACGAGAATTTAATGAAAGTTGGAAGTTGAAATTTGCAGTGATTGTAGCAAATAATAAGTCAGTGTGTCTTTTGTGTAACAAAGTTTTTAGGAATAATAAAGTATACAGCCTTATGCAACACTAACAATTTTCATAACGAATTTGAGGTAAAATTTCCAATTGATACCAAAAATCGTATGAATGAAAGTAGCCGTCTGAAAGCAAAACTTCATGAACAAAAAGGAGGCCTAAAAAGACTTTTATCACCCACAGAACTACTTACCTTAGCTAGCTATAAAGTAGCTTGGATTATAGCTTAAAAAAAGAAATTTTCTGATGTAGAACCAGTAAAAGAAATGCTGATTATGGTCATTGAAACTCTGATGCAGAATTATGATTCAAAAATAAAAGATATTCTTCAAAAGGTAAATAATTTGCAATTAAGTTGAAGAACAATTGTTCGCAGAATCCTAGAGTTAGTGAAAGACATAGAAAATCAGTTGCTTCAACAACTAAAAGATTGTATTTACCTTTACAACTAGATGAGTCAACAAATGTTAGTGACACTGTACAATTGATATTTTGGGTTCGATATGCAACTTCAGATCTTCAAGTGAGAGAAAAGAGTTCGACCTTCGTGGATTACAAGATGGAACATGTGGAAAAACAGCTTTGAAAAAAATCTTAAAATGCCAAAAAAATTCAACCTGGATTAAACAAAAACTGGTATATGGCACAACAGACATAGCTCCCGCTACGACTGGGGCGAAATTACGACTTGTTTCTCTTTTGAAACAGCATTTAATTTAAATTAATGTGAAGTCCACGCTGCCATCTTTCCATTACATCAGGAATATTTATATGCTCAGATGTCTAAAAGTGATGAATTGAAAATTTTAATGGACATTATTGTGAAAATTGTGAATTATATTAGAAGTGGAAGTTCTTTCATCCATCAACAGTTTGTCGAGTCTTTGAAAAAAAGCAGTAACTATAATGATCTTATTGATTTAACAAATGTGAGATGGTTAAGTAGAGAAAAAGTCTCGGAACGATTTGCTTCCTTATTTCCTAGAATAAAAGAGCATCTTGTTGAAAAAGGTAAGATTGAAAATTTTCTTGATATTGAAACTCTGTCATAGCAATGTGATTTGTACTTTCTGTGTGACATGATGGCTCACTTGAATAATTTGAGGGAAGAGGTAAAATAATATGCGAGCAATCTATTTATGAATTTCAGTTAAAGCTGAACCTCCTTGCGGAACAATTACAAAAGAATGATTTGACACATTTTGCAAAGTTGAATAGTTTTCTAGAAAACAATAAAAAGACTATGATTTCTCTGATGCTAAAGATGATCTCTACGTAAATTGGATAAAAAATTTGAATCACGTTTCTTCAAATTTAAAAATTCGAAATTGATATTTGAATTTTTACACGATCCATTTCAATTTCTATCAGAAAGATGTGGCTCAATATACCGATAAATTTAGAGATAGCAATTTCAAAATTATTTTCCATGTTTGGATGCACATGGGTGTGCAAGTCAACATTTTATACGCTAGATTTAAGTCTAGATAAAGATCTCGGCTCACTGATATAAATTTAGAGGCAGAGATAAGATGCTCATTGAGTATAGATATTAAGCCAAATTTTAGGAAACTTGTTGATGAACACTTCCATCAGTTTTCACATTGAAGGCTAGCTTATATGCAATTATTTTGATTACACTAACATCTTCCAATTTTTTGAATAGTGTGGCCAACGTTGTTTTCATTAGCCACAGTTGTGGCCACTATGGAAAATTAGTCGCCCATTCCTGTTTTAAACTAAGCCATTATGGTTATTTGACTTTGACTAACACTTTATTTAGATTATCAATATAAGTGTTATACAATGAAAGATTATACCTTATTTTTATGTTGTGCTTGTCATTATTTAAAATTTGGAAACTTAGGTGCTCACTATCAATAGAAAGTTTGCCAGTGTTACGTTTGTCATTTTTAGTCTTTTATGCATTTTGGTCGTACATTTTAGTCGCTTTCTGCAAATATCTAATATTTTAACTCTCATACAAAGTAGCCTTGAAGTTCGAGAACAATTCGATGGATTATTTGAATGGTGGTTCCTTGTGCTCCACCAACCAAGTACAAGTCTTTCATTACCTAGATATTTCATATAGCGTTGAAAACCTGCTCTATTGTTTATTTAAAAGAAGTGCATAAAACAAAAAGGACTGCCACCTTCTGGTTACTTTTTGAGTTGGCTGTAGTAGCAAGAATATAAATAGCAACATTCCTGGCTGGAAAGTTTCCAGTGTACCAGTAGAGGACATAAGTTAACGAACAAAATGTAGTTGAATTTCTTTCAGTGCTTTGAACTCAAAAATAGTTTGGTTCACTCATTATAAATGAAATTTCACACAAATAACGATATAGTGAGTAAATGATATTTTACATAGATAACAACACTGTAAAAAGTGCACGTGATGCGCAAGTGAGAAATTCTAGTTACAACTGTGTGAAGTAAAGTTACTGTATGAATCCATTAAAACATCAAGAGAGGATGGAAATTACGTTTTCTTGTAGTTCTCTGCTCGTTCCTTTCGTTTTCTTGTGCATGACAGAGTGAAGGATGTTTAGAGCCTCAGAATTAAACATCTTCAAAAACATGGTCCAGCAGACGAACTCCACCCATGAAAATCACAAATAAAATATTCTGTACAAAACACATCCTTTCACCCACAACTAAACATCACATGTTCACGGCTTAACTGAATAGAAAAGGGCCTACTAAATAATGTTTTTCTTCAAAAGTGATCTAGCCCAGAGGAATGACCAGAAACAAAGTAAAGGTCAAGTCTTCTACCTACAAGAAATTAGTATTAATCTACTTATCTGAAGAAAGAAGAGATAAATAGCTAAACTAAATATCTGAATTCTGAAGGAAATGGTTTGGACGAACTACATCCATACGTACTTGGGAAAGAAGAGCAATGATTGAACTTCAGCAGCTTTACATGGAAGAAATGCTCAGAATTTTATACAAATACTGAAGCTCTAGAATTTTTCATTTGAAATTCAAACATCGTTCTTGCATAATAGTGAATATTTTCTGTCAAAACAAAGAAAATTACGGTTCCTTTGCCTATGAAGAGCCTTTTTAGCTCAGAAGTTTTCTTTATATCTCATAAGAAGCAAATATTATGCAAGTTACTTATGTAACCTAAAGATAAATCCCTATTCCGAGTTGTATCGTATTCTTAAAAGCTGGTCACAAACAGACAATAAAGAATTGAATTGACGGATATATTCAAATAAAAATACTGATGTCGAATGTATAGAACTGGATAAGGAGTTGTCTCGTGATCTTATACAAGCATAAAAGATTAGTTTAAAATTCTAAAGGCCTAGAAGTTCCGAGTTTTTACGTTACTCCTTTGGATTATGAATGATAAGGAAGTCGATTCAAAAAATAAATACAAGTTAACATATATCAATTTTTATATATATACACAATTAGAAAAACCGATTAAGCATCCCTTACAGCAAAAAGCATAAGAATTTTAGCACATATGTTTTTTGTAATATTTTCGTATATTGATATATGAGCAGTAACCTCCAATTGGCTCTTGGAGTTTCTAACGCTAAAATAAAATCGAATTTTGATACTTCCAGTGAGCAAATAATTGTGCAAATTTATGTTTAAGGATAAACAAACGAAAATTTTAAGTGTTTAATTTTACCATCACAGCAGCATTCATCTTCTGTTCGCCTGACGAGAGTTTTCGGAACTATAATGATTAGGGTTAAAAAAATATCAGTTTCAAGTGTGAAGTAAAATGCTGATTTACATATTTTTCTCTCTTAAATACGCTATTAACTAAACAGGCTGACAAATTATTTCTGCTGCTATCTATGTATAGCAGCAACAATACTGTGACCAAATATTTCAATACTTTAATTTTACATTGTTTGAACAGAAAGAGTAATATCAGGAGTGATGTGGTACACAAAAACAACAACGTATAAAATGTTCTGCGACATTAAATTTTAAGCTTCAGTTCTTTCTATTTAAGCACAAAGATGCACAATGGGCTATTGGTACCGTGCCTACCGAAGTAGTCGAAAACCTAATTATTAGTGTTATAAGATCTCAAAATCATCTTTGAAACACTAGGGGGCTTTCTATCTTTGAAACATAATAGGAGAGAGCAAATAGGTATTTGAAAAAACAACGTATATGTATTTTAGTTGTAGGTTTTCTATGTGTTCGATCAATTATACACAAGTTTTCACAATGTTTTTACTTTCTTAAAAAATCGTGCATCGAGATGTTGACAAGAAAGTGGCGAGCCTCAGTCGATAAATTATTGTTATAATTTATCCAATTAGAGTTTAGCTAACAAAATTTCGTCTGCACATTAACGAATAAATTCATGGGAAAAATAACTTTCTTATCGAATGTTACACAGTTTCAATAAATCAAAGTACTACATTCTCTCTCACTGTCAAAAGCTATTCGTGATTGGTTGAATATCTAAAACCATTTTTAAAATAAGGAGGTTTACCATCATTTGAAAATTTTAATTTGTAAACTTTATTCCTCACGTTAACAAAACTAGAAAACAAAGAAACAAAATTTTAAAAAAATATCAGAAAATAAATTGTATATTGTACCTGCACTCAACCAACAGAGGGAACAAAAGTGCAATGCGCTGGAAATATTTACAATATTACTTTAACTTAAACTCTTTATAATGGGATGTGAAAGAAAAGTGTGCTCACCCGAAGTGCTTCTGGAGAGAGACAGATATTCGAGTCGTTCCGCAGGAAGTTGGTGTCGCCAAATGTTTCTGGTGGGCAGAGTTGGAAGGAAGAAACCGGCCTCCCATACTGGACTAGGTTGATACTAATGACAGTGTTAGGAAAACACTCAATCTTTAGATCATTTCCATCGCAAGCGTGGACTTGGAAAGTACGAAGCGTCCCTGATAATAAAGCTGAAACCAAAACAAAAAGTAAAAACAAACAAACAGTTCTTTTCCTCTAAAATCAAACAGGATTATTTTAGCAATAAGTTAACTTTTCTCTACGTTAAAATTACTTTTTCTTTTACTTATGAGTTCCAATAACAATCTAATAACAAAGACCAAAAGCTCTTAGATAAAAGAAAAATAGTTAAAGTAAATAAATGTCTGTGTATTAATATTATGATTATTAAAAAAAACGTTAACTTTGGCGTGAAGAAAGTGGTATCATAATTGGCAGCTATTCAAATATAATTTTAGAGAATTGAAATATTTACAAAATAACACCGATTCTTGCGCCTGAATTCAAAGTAAATACAAAAAATTCCATCATTTCTTTCTTCTATTTCTATACTAATCTACTAAAGTCACAATAGCTGGGGTACCCGTACCCTGGACGGAAGTTATGTGAATTCATGATCAATGAAAGGAAACGAAAAGTTGTTTCCTTTATGTATAATTTAAAACAATAAAATACCCATAAAAATAGCAAAGCACAAAATTTGAATGTATATCCTTATGGACCCTGTAATCTTTCATGCTAAATTTGGTGAAGATCCATCAACAGGGGCAAATTTGTGGTAAAAAAACCCGCAAAAACAAACATTCTTGAAAACAGCAATATGCAAAACTGAGAATTTATATGTATTTTCTCATGGACTTAATGAACCTTCATACTAATTTTAGTAAAGATCTATCTACACCATGAGAAGTATTTATATTGACATACAAAATACAATACTATTATACTTTGATAGATGACGCTAGTGCATTAGAGCTGCATGTGATGTATTTATGGCGTCATATCTGAACCATGAGAATGGAGAAAAATAAAGTTCTTCGTGACAGGAAACAGAGGCGAAACGGGAAGATTGTAACCCCTTATTGCAAATCTACATGTGCACAGGATAAACATTTCGCGAAGTTTGGGGTTGCAGATCTTGTAATAAAATATTTTTCTCAGTATTATTCAAGCAGGGGTTTTGTTATAACGTGTTAACTTATTTGTCTTCTGTTGGGCTTGTTCGTTTTCGGCCTGTTGATGTTGCGTCCACAGCAGGAATCGAAAGTCAATTTTTAACGTTATAGGTTTTCACAGAATGGATGAATATTAAGATAAACGGATAAAAAAAATTCTTGGGTAACGACTTGAGTAACCTATCTAGGAAGCTTTCCCAGTGATAAGTTTTTACGGACTTACAATTCTAAGATGCAGAGTTCGATTCCCCAAAATGGATAGAATATATAGCTGAAAGTGGGCTTGCGGTAAAAATGCAAATAAATCTTAACCTAATTAAAAAAAGAGTCTGAAAGCCAATGTGTTTTAAAAAAATATTTGAACCGGCCTGATCACAAATAAAATCCGTAAATTCTTAAACTTGGAAGTGAAGATTGAAAAAAAACAACACTAAATAAGATATATTGTTAAACCTGGTGAGAAAGACCGAAGGTAGAAAGGTCTAAGCTAGTTAAACTTTAAAAAATGGATTACAAGATTGAAGACCATTGAAAGTGTCAAGTTAGTGAAACTTTAAGACCTAGAGAGGATTAGAAAAGACCAAAGTAAAACTTTGTAAATATGGAGGAAAAACGATAGACTTAAATTTAAGTAAGTAAAACTTAATAAAGACTTAATGTTGTAAGTAAGTGTTTTTGACATACTTAATGTTGTAAGTCAAACACAATAAAAAACTTAATATTGTAAGTAGGCCAAACATTATACAAATTTACTGATGTAACTAAGTCAAACTATATAGACCTAATATTGCAAGTCAAATACTTTAAAAAGCTTAATGTTATAAATCAAACTTTATAAAGACTTATGGTTAAGTAAAGAAGTTAAACTTTATAAAGATTTAAGTTTGTAAGTAAGTCATACTGTATAAATACTTAATGTTGTAAGCGAGTAAAATATTATAACGACTTAAGGTTAAGTAAGTGAACTTTTATAAAGACTTAATGTTAGAAGCAAGTCAAACTTAAGTCCAAAAGAAGACAAATTTGTTTGTTTTATGGCCAAACTACTAAGGCTTCTTGCTGTTGTCCCTAGTTTTGAACTGTTGACCGGAAGGCAATTAACCACTAGCACTTTCCGCTATCCCTTGGTCACTCATTATCAATGAATAAGAGAACTAATTAAACATACTATAAGCCCCAGTGACTGAAACGATGGGCATGTTCGCCGTATTTCGGTCCTACGATCAAGAGTTTGCAAGTTGAACGACGTAATAACTAGGTCATGCAAAGGTTAAAAGACCGAAGTAACTATAATTTTTAAATTTTAAGAAACAGTCTTATAATGACTGAAAATTCTAAGTTCTAAAAAAAATATTAGATAATACAATGAAAGGACATTTAATACAGTTTTAAAACACATGGAGTTGTAGAAAAAGACTGAAAAGGACCAAAAGTGGTAAGATAATTGACCTTTGAAATGTGAATGATAGACCGCCCCTCGGTGGGCTCAACAGGTAGCCGGATGTGACTTTACTACAAGAAAACACACACACACTACAGACCGAAAAAGCCTGAAATATTTATAAAAAAAAAAACGTAAATGATTTTTGCAATTAGACAATGAAGTGTTAATAAAACCAAAACGTAAAAAACAATCTTTTAAACAGTAACAATGAAAATGCATTTGCATTTCACAATAAAAGAATTAAAACAAATCTAATAATTTTAATGAGTACACATAATTCTAATAGAAACTGTAAAAGGTAATAATAATGTAAATAATAAGTTTATTTGAGAAACCATTTAATCAGGAAACAATCTACATAGAAAACTCTATTCGTTTTTAAAATAATTTTATAAAGTGTTAATTTACTGTAAATGGTAACAATGAAACGCTCATAAAGTATTGAATACAAAGTAATAATATCAGAGAACATTTATTTATGCAACTAACACCAGGGCGGCAGGTAGTATAAATGTTTAACTGTCAGCTAGAGAGAATTTTTGTCAAAGGTAAAACAATTGTGAGATTACTGTGAATAGTTCAAAAGATACATTTTAATAATTTATGTCGTACGCTATTATTACTATTATTCGAAAATATGTGGTAAGATTTTTGATTTTTTACTTTCTTATGGCAAAGGTGTTTTCATCGCAATGTTATTAACATTTGTAGATTTTATCTATTTCGTAGTTATGGATAAATTTAATTATAAAATTAACCAGCGCTGTTCAAAAAAATAGTACATAACATGATTAATTTTTAATAATAAATTATTTGGAATAACTTGCATCATAATGCATAGTAATAGTATAGTTTCACAAACCGACGGATATATCACTTAAAGGCTCATACGTAAATACTAGCCCTTGCATGTATTTTAACAATCCATCAAAAACAAATAGATATAGCAACGTGATAACTTAAGAAATTTCTTTATCAAGATAATAGATATTTGAAAGGCATTGTTCTAATTTTTCAAATAAATATAGTATAACATAGCTTCAATGGCTTCACTGTCTATAAATATTAGTTGTGAACTAAGTTATCGAGTAAAAACAAATTTGAACATTCGTTTTAACTTGTGAAATGTCTGCTGGCATAGAGGACGCCACCGTATCTTAGATATATGTACACATATTTTAATCAAATTTAAACACAGTACAGATATTTTGAGTTGATTTATGTATACAACTGTTAAGTGCAGTGAAGAAGAAAAGAAGCACCAGGATCCATGTTGTTGCTACGGAAACAGGTTAGAAGCACTGAGAAAACTGGTAAATACGGGTACTCAGACCACACTACTTGATAAATGGTTCTTTGGAAATGTACATAAAATATGTTATTCATTAAGGCTGTAGCTGTAAATATTGATCATGGATAGGTATAAACTCCAAATAAGTAAAATCTACCAAGAATAGTTCTGGTTTAACACTTTTTTTTTGATGCAACTATTTTGGAAGCTATTCGTTAATAGTAAATTATCAAATTAAAATATATAATTTCTACCCCCAAATTACTTCAACGTCATTTTAACTCAAGTTCCTTAAAGAGTAAATATAATTATAACTCTGGTGTTTTTGCAACACGTTTATTTAAAAATGCTCAGAAGTATGAGTTTTAACTCACTTTTAAGTCTCATTCTGCCCATACGTGGTTGTTAAAAGTTAAACCTCGGCAGTCGTAATCTGTGTTCAAGAAGAGGCTGTTAATTAGAAAAACTACGAACTTGAGATTACAGAAACAACGCCCCGTCTGCAGCCCAACAACGAGGACTATATAAGGATATCCGAATCATTTTCTTTGAATTACAGGTAGCACGTTCACCTTTGACAACTTGCTCAGAGGCCTACATTGATGGCATATTGTTTTTAAAGATAATTTTTAAGGCTTAACATAGTGGCCAGAACGGACAGCTATGGGTGTGGTGAATTTTGACCTCTCGTCACTCCCATCAGACACGTTGGCGTGATATTCTCGAACTGTTTTTGGCGAAAGCTGGTCTTGAATAAATGGATACAGTCGTACATAAAAGACCAATTAGCTTGCATGCAAGTGCCTCATTATAAAATATAACATTGTTGTTTATTCTACTTTGTATAGTTTCAGTGTCGCACTTTGTCATGGGCATGAAAATAAAAAAAGTAATTTTCTTTAATTTACATGACCTATTAGTCGTACAAACTTAAAAACAAACAAACGTGATCGTTATGTGTAAAATGAGTTATTTAAAATAAAATTTTCGAATGTACGTCCGCCGATGGAACAGCTGCAAGTCCTCGGATTTACAACGACAAAAATCAGGGGTTCGATGTGCTATAAGAAAACACACACACTCAAACGGTGATGTTTACACATATTTCACAACTGTTGCAATTTTATTATTTTCCGTTAAAAACTAGCTGAAAGTTGGACGAAAGTAAGTCATGTAAATTTGTGATTAATGAAAGTTATCTTAAGATGTGAAAAGTTGTTTCCTTGTATGTAATTGTAAATAAAACGCCCATAAATATTGCAAAACACAAAATATGAAGCCATAAGTTTGTTTGTATCTTTGCATAGACCCAATAAATTTCTACATCAAATTTGATGAAGATTAAACCGTATGTTGAAACATTTGATACAAGTCTTAGGTCATAGAATGTTTCTTAAACCTTGTATCGTGAAAACAAAAGCAACTGAACCTTGGTCCTTAAATATCTGAACTTTGTACCATTTTACCTTGAAAAAAATCAGATCATGTACCTTAAAAATTTATTAAATATTGTACTGAAGGTCATTGAACTTTGTTCAATGTAATTATCCTTAAATCTTCAGAAGGAAGTTATTAATTGAGCTTCGCTGAGTTTACGTAAACCTCAAAACAATATATTACAAATTCAAGTTCTTTTAGTGTAAATCTTCAACAATAGATTATTAATTTAGCTTCGTTTATTTTAAACTATTAACAGTAGATGATTAATTCCACTTTGCAGGTACCATGAAATATTAGTTTAAATACACTGCTGGCCAAAACATTAAGGCCAATGAATATAAAAAATATATGCATTTTGCATTGTTAGATTCAACCACTTCTTTGAGTAGAGCTTGAAAGATGAATATAAGAAAGGGAAAAATAAAAATAAACTTTTTAGCATTTAATAGGGAAAATGTGAACACTATGAAATTAGCCTAAATACTAGCTGGTCAAAAGTTCAAGACCATACTAAAAAGAAGTCATTAACAGGGTAGGAAATGCCCAACAAGAGGTCTCAATAGTGAGTTGCACGGCCGTCATTGCGAGTAACTTCAAACATTCGCTTTGGCACGGTCGATATAAGCGTTTGTAGAAGGCTGGCTAGAATGTTATTCTAAGTGGTGAAGGTGGCTTCACGAAGATCATGCACCGCTAAAATTGATATCCATTTCCATAGACTTCCCTTGCCATCCACCCCCAAACATTTTCAATGGGGTTCAGTTTGGACGAACAAGCTGGATGGTCCGAAAGAATCACGTTATTTGCTATGAAAAAGTCCTTTGTCCTTCGGGCATTGTGGATTGCAGTGCTGTCCTGCTGAAAGATCCAGTCATTTCCACACAATAGAGGGCCTTCACTCAATAAGGATGCTATCTCCAACATGCCAATGTTGCCAGCTGTTGTTTGACGCCCCTGTATAACCTGAAGCTCCATTGTTCCATGGAAGGAGAAAGCACTCCATATCATGATAGAACCTCCTCCACTGTGTCGTATAGAAAATGTTTCCGGTGGGATATCCTTATCGTGCCAGCACCGTTGGAGGCCATCTGGACCATCCAGATTAATTTTTTCTCTGTAGAGAATAAAACTTTCATCAATTTTTCTACACCCCATGTTTTGTGCTTCTCAGCAAAGTTTAACCGAGCTCTTTCGTGATGTGGAAGGAGGAGTGGCCTTTGAAGACGTTTACGGTTTTTAAAGCCTTTCTCTCGTAGATGCCGTCTTATTGTGCTTTAGTTGCATTTTGCGTCCATAAGAGCCTTAATCTGGTTCGAATCGGCTGGTGTCTTACCGGACAACCCGTCGAATCCTCCTTCTCAACGCCGGTCAAAGTTTCTTGGGCAGAACACTTGAAATTCTCGTTCCGTATCCCTTAGGGTCTTAAAAACTTTGCTACAACAGTTTTATTACGCCCAATCTCACCAGCGATGGCACGTTGAGAGAGACCTTGCTTTTGCACCTCGACAACTCTGCCAACTTTTCAGCCTTTGCCATGTTTTCACCCAATGTAACACAGGAGATGTTAGTGCGAAATGTTGACAATGCTAATGCTTGAACAAAAATGACTAAATTTCGTTACGAGTTTATCAATTAACGCTTCGTTTTAGTATGGTTTTAAACTTTTGACCAGCTAATATTTAAGCTAATTTCACAGTGTTCGCATTTTCCCTATTAAATGCTAAAAACGTTTTTTATTTTTATATTTTGAAGTTCTACTCAAATAAATGGTTGAGTCTAACAACGCAAAATGCACATTCTTTCTTTATGTTCATTGGCCTTAAAATTGTAGCTAGCAGCGTATTGTTCTGTATAATATTATTTAAAATATATGTGTAATTCAGTGTTATCTATTTATCAAACATCGAATTAGTATATTAGTATACCTGTCCTAAATGTAATTTAGGTTGTGTATGTTCTACCACTAGGGCGTTTAAACAAGTATATAAGAGCATGCAAGTTTAAGATTCACGACATATTTAAGTATTAACAGACAATAACTATACAGTTGTAATGAACCTATAAATAAATAAAATTTTAGTCTTCTTCACATCTGATAATGTACAGGTGTAATAATAAAAAAGTTTATTTCATTAAACGAAGAGTTCTTCTCTATTTTTTCATTACTAACACGTTAATTTGTTGCAGTCTACGTTTGTCTAAAACTGGTTCTATGTAAAACTGTTCGGGCTTATAAGAATTAAATAAGGTACTTCCAAGTCTGATGTTAGGTGGAGCTATTTGTAGAGTCTCGATATGGCTTGTTCTGAAGTTTGCTTAAAGCTACACGAGGGCTATCTGCGCTAGCCGTCCATAATTTTGCAGTGTCAGACTAGAGAGGGAGGCAGCTAGTCGATACCATCCACTACTAGCTCTTCGGTTACTCTGTCACCAACGAATAATGGGGTTGATCGTCACATTACAACGAGGATTCGAACTCGTAATCCACAGTTTATGTAACTAACAGGCCATGCCATGCATGGAGTTGTAAGCATCTTGATATTGCTGTTTGTGTTTTATTGGATCTTTTTCTGTATCTAGATGTGATCCTTAACAGAATTCTCTTCCGATTGAAATTTAAAAGATTGGGTGAAACATTTTATAATATTTTTATATTTAACTTATTATTACTTTATAATGTACTCGGGTAAACAAGGTTAGTCTTGGCATATAAGAATATATATATATATATATTAGTTAAGAATAAGATCATTTAACAACCTGGCACTACTTTATGCGGATGTACACCTTGCCACATATAAAGGCTTGTTTAGAGCATGACAGTCACAGTGGACTTGATGAATGGGTGATGGTTGAAAGTTATACAAGTTTAAACAGTTGGATGGTACACTCCATGCTATTATAGTTCGTTTGCTGTACTATCAGTTAGTACCTTTCTACCATATTGGTGGCTGGAATGCTTACTTTAAGCTTACTTATCCTCCCAAATGGTAGTACCTTATTTCTTTTTATTTCAATTTCTTTACTTTGGAGAGCAATCACCTTCCCACAACTGTTTGCAGGCAGTGAAGGGTAAAAAAAGACGTGGGACGTTGCGAGCTTTATTGAACACCCACATCTCGCTCTCTTAATTTCTATTTCTTATTCTATATCCATTGCTATTATTTATTAGTTATGTAAGACTGGTGAATGGAGTTAAGACTGATAGACGATGTATCCCCACCGCAATGTGGGTTCACTTCCGCAGTCACCTCCAAAACCTAGGGTACATTTTAATAATCCCACATTGTAGCTTGTACCATGGGATCTTTTCAGTTGGTGCAGGATTTTTTGTTTAATTTGTTTTTATTTCGGCTTGATTTTGAGTTAAATAGCAAATTACACACACACACCGTTGTATATTCTCGATCCTTAACCTACTAGAACACGTAGTATAATATACAATATTCCAAAATGGTTTATCTGCAGCACTGCTAGCAGTTGAGTTACAAATACGTTACACACACACACGCGCACGCGCGTGTGAACTTGACCCTTGACTTTTTTCTAAATATCATGATGAAAAATAGGTGTCCGACCTTCAACCTTAATCTGGTCATAATTTAATAAGGAGATGGCATATGCCCTTATTTTACAGGTTATCTACAGCTAACTACGATCAGTCTATCCCAAAAAAAAACTGTGTTGACTTATGTACGCAAGCCGTTGACAACCAGTTATTCAGAATACAGGATGGTAAAATAGCTCGAATCGTATCTTCTCGTTACGTGATAATATATGCCTGTCAGCCAGCCGAACACATCTCTACTGCACCAACAGTTTTCTGTAGTATCTTAGCAAGCCTCCCTCCCCGTCTGACTGTAAGTTCTAATGACACATCTCAATAGCTTTGTCTGCACAGTCAGCCTGCAGCTGGAGCTGAAGAACCCTTTCAGGAACTGAGGAGCATACGTACATTCATCTGATTATTATCAGATATCGTCTGCTCCTAACAGCTAATGTCGTGTGAGAGTGAGAGCTCATTTTAGCATTAAAATCGCTACCTGACACGTAAAAAAAATATTAATAGCTTCTCTTTTGTGTTTCCTAATTTTTTCATGCAGATACCACGACTTTTGAAATGTAGATAATTAATCAACTTCTCGAATCGCTTTATTACTCCTAGTTCTTTCTTAAACAATGTAAGCTTCCTAATTTGCAATTAATGCAAAATAAGCATTTTCTAAGCATAAAAAAACAGGTGTAAAATTACGGGTTTTGAAACTTTCCTAGTGTATTGTCGTCAAGGGAATTGTAATTAATAAAAGACTTGTCAACCTGCATTTTACTTGTGTATTTAAAAAAAATTGGCACACTTATTTACTTGTCAAAATTAAAGGTTATATTTTGGAACAATTTCTTAAAATTGAGATACGATTGTCAGAATTATAGGGTCTCGTTGTTTCAGCTGTGGTTGTTATAGTTACAAGGTTTCTTGTAATTGTGCGATTTTGATCTCGTTAGATTATCACTTTATTTGGCGTTACCGTTTCGCCAGCGTTTTCACTATTCCCTTTATATAAAATGTTGAAAGTTATATTTTACCCTCCTGAAGAAATCTCGGGGAATTTTGTGCATACCTGTTTTGATCTAATGTTTTCTGTAGATTTTCTTAACGTATTTTGTTTCAAGCAGGTTAAGGAGTTTTCATATTTCACACTTTTGTATTCTGATATATTTCTTTTAACTCTATTTTAGACCGTGGGCGAGCTATAACAGTGACGATTAAATCCCATTATTCAACCACACAAAAGTAGCGCAACAACTGAAAGTAGATGCTGTTGATTACCATTCCTACGAAAATAATATTTACATCCACTAAAGTGATTTTGGGGCCTATCAGGCCCCATATATTTTTCCAATAGAAACACAGTGATTTAGCAACATTCATTACAAACAACTTTAGAATGGCTCTGACAAACATTTTTTTTACAATTTGAGCAAACAATTCTCGACTGTTTATCTTTTGATCTGCCGCACAAATGGCATCGTCCTCTTTTTGCCCTCTTTGCAGGCGGTTCACATGAGGTTGTTTTGTCATTATCTTTGCAGTAAATTTCTTTGACTTCAAGCACCAATTGCCGTATAAATTATCTTCTGGCTCTTGATTTATGTTGACGAAGAAATTCTGGATGTTTTGTCGAATATAGAACGAAAGCATTGCACGCAGCAAGATCTAGAATGTCATAGAATATGCAGACTGACCAGTGCTTTGATCGCCTCTTTGTTGTATAATATCTCACCAGTTGATCGAGAGTGTCGACACCTGCCTTCGTTACATTGTAAAGATTGACGATTTCGGGCTTTCCATTCTCTTCTACTTCACCAGACTGATGCTGAGAAATCAGTAGTAGCACATAATTTCCTGGTTTGTCTGAGTGCCTGAGAAGAGTGATGTCATGGTAGAAAAACTTTGGTGATAACTCTCTAGATTTTGCATTTATTTCAGGAGGCAAGAAGGTTCTTGTTTTCCGTATGGTTCCAACAAGTCCTGTTCTTTTTGTTCGTAGGTACTTGGCAAGTGTCATTGTTGTGAAGAAATTATCTGTCGTTATTGTCCTTCCTTTTCCAAGAAATGGCTGACTCAGTTCTCTGACTATTCTTTCTCCTTGATTTGTTTCTGTCGTATTTCCAACCTTTCCAGTATAAATTTGAGCGTTGAGGAGGTAAATTGTCTTTGCATCTGTTAGGCACCAAATCTTTATTCCGTATTTGCCTGGCTTTGTCGGAATGTATGTTTTGAAGCCAACTCTTCCTTTGAAGTTACATAGTTGTTCATCCACTGTCAGGTATTCGCTTGGGTTGTAACTGTTTGCAATTTTCAATGAAAAAATTCCAAACTCCAGAGATGGTGGCATCTTTGATTTCTTTATTTCTTTGAGAGTGGATGTCAAATCTGATTTTTGAACACATTTTTTTGAATTTTTCTTGCGTAATCAGTTTTCGCAAAAATGGCAAACCGAATTCGGTTGAAAACATTTCTTCTATCAGTGCATTTTTGGATTTGCTTATTTCAAGGAAAAGATTAGCTGCGATCCATTTTCAGAGGTCTTCTTCAAAAATTGGTTCTTTCATTACGGTGTTTGTTGAGTGAATGATCTGTTCCATCATATTATCAGAAATGAAAATTTTGAATGTTTCGAATGTTGTAGAGGCTCTTGGAGCAGCTTACCTTGTAATGCCTGGGATCTCATTGAATATATTGAGAGCTGCGGTTCTCCTGTTGATCCTTGAAGGTGTTGTTGAATAACTAAAATTCTTATCTTTGGACAAAAGCTCGTTCACTGGCATCGTAGTAAGATCTTGATTACTTTCTTCACTTTCAGAAGGGTACGGCTCGATTTGTTCATCATTTTCGGCTTCAGAAGGATCATCACCACAATTTTCAGAGTAGTCTTCGACATTATCATGTTCACTTTCATCGTCGGATGGTTTTGTCAGTAAATGTACAGCTTCATCAAGAGATATTATTTTTGACACAGTTTGAAGATTTCAGCTCCTATATATGTTGGATTTGTAGATTCTTCTAAATACTTCTGTAAAGTTTCTAAAATGTTCTAGAACAGGCGTGGGCAAACTAGGCAATAATCAGGACCGTCTAAAATTATTGTTGGAGTAGAGTTATTATCCTAAATATCCATCTTTTGAAAAGAAGTTGTAAAATTAATATATTTTTACTACAATTTGCTTTTTTCGGTTGCCCAGGCCTGTTCTAGAATTATTCAGGAAATAGTCATTTTTGTTTTTAATCTGGGGCCTAATAGGCCCCAAAATACCCTTAGTGATGTTTAAAATATTTATTTTAATATTATTTCGCAAATGTCTGAAAAGTCAAAATATTATTGCTCCTTAAAATATAAAGGAATAGGGTCAGTTAATGGCAATTTCATTTAAATACAAAATTATTAGCCTAATATTAATAACCTTTCAAGTTGCTCTGGGGCCTATTAGGCCCCAATTTTCGTAGGAGTGTTAACTACTTTCTGTCTAGTCTATCAGTTCAAAGCTACGGTCGGCTAGCGCAGATAGTCTTTTTTTTTGTAACTCTGTACCGAAATTCTGAAACAAGACAGATCTTTACAAAATCCGAAGTACTATTTCTGAGTGCAACCATAATTTTCTTATATGGAATCAGCTTCTTTCCTTTAATTTGAACTCCATAATGAGATATAAATATGATAAATTCTTTCTTGTATAATTCAGTGTTAACAAAACTAACATGGCGAGTTAGTAATTATGCTGTCTGTTATGAATCTGAACTGAGAATAGCTTTAAAGCGCAACGATTGGTGTAAAAGTATACGTCTGATTGAAACTTTAGCTAGATGAGTCAGGCTTGAAGAACGTTGGATCTTTGGTGAGGAATGATGTAGTTGTATTTAAGTCTCAGAGGATTTGAATTTTTTAAGCTCTCGTATATGCCTGAGAACCTGAGAGTAAATCGATAAAAGCCTATTATCTCTTGCACACAAACCTCACGATGCCATCTATTTTAAACACCGTAAGAATGCCAATACATTACATAAACAAATGCAGGCTGCATATCTAGCTTTTTTGCATGTGTTGCAGGTATGGCAGAATAGCACATTTCGAGGGGTGAGTTGTGCCTAGGGAAAACTAGAAAATAACAGCTTGTCCAGCGCTTCTTTTATAATCATGTATCGAAGCATCAAAAGTAAATAAATGGGAGATGAACATGATACAAAATTAATCAGGGTGCTTCAACAAGTGAGCCTATTTTTGTGGAAGAACAAACAGATTTGGAGGCAGAAGTATCCAAACGGACGCTATAAAACCTTTAAATTTTTGAATCTATGATCAATATGGAGTAAACTGTGAGAAAAATAGTTTCCAATTGTTAGCTTGGTCTACTTACCAATACTGATTCTGCCTATATCCACTTCATAGAAATAAAGTGGAAGCTTTAACACAATATTTGTTTAATTAGGTTTAAACGTCATTCTCTAAGCCTAAGTATCGTTAAACGAACACAGTGTGTGAATAACAAAGGATGTTGAATTTCAACACTCGCAGGAGAATTTAAGTGTTTTACAAAATCCAAAACGACACAGACTCACGCCTTATTATTTAACGAACTCCAAATGACATAATAAAATGAGTGATAATGGAATTTTTAACTTAATACTTTACGCGTAAATGGACTAACCGATAGCTCAAACACCCATAAGGTCCACATATAACAGTCCCTATATGCTAACTAGGTGTAGAAAAATACGTGATAAAGAAAACGATTGAGTACGACATTTAAATGAATGAAATCAACATTGGCGCCAAAATGGTAGTTACATTTATGCCATTCGTAAGGGTTTTACATCACATGTTCATTCATTAGTTAGCCAGGTAGGGTTTTGTTCAATTTAGGATACTATGATGGGTATGACAAAAATGCGGCCCGATTAGCTAGTGAATTAACAATATTTTTTTATCATTGTTATAAGTGTAGTTAACAGTTTGGCCACCAATTTTGGTTTCATTTCTTTAAATCGCACGCTTATTGGTCGCATTTTTTTCGATTATATATCATGACTTTCTATTAATACATGTCCACGAGCCATACCAACTTTCAAAGTGACTCTCAGTTGCTTTAGAATTGCAACTTTATTGTTCAGAACAGACCTTTACTTTTCAGAACCTACCATATTCTTTAAACTATATGGTGGCTTTCTTTATAGTAACGCCATGGAATCTAGATTAACAGTTTCTTATCATCACCCGCATGCACTCGGTACAGTCATAAGAAGCATCATTATTTATGCTAACTGTTTGAGCTAATATCGCGTGAGAGTACATACCCTTTAGTTTGAAAAATTTTATGAAACTTAGCGAATCTGTGCTAAGTAATTGATAATGAATAATTAATAACCGTTCACCAGTATGCTTATTTTAAGAAGTTGTACTAGAAACTGCTAATCAAGTTTGCTTCACCCAACCAGTACTCGTGTATCTGCATAATCTTTCACCTTATAGATCCACAGATAGCCCTCGAGTAGCTTTGTGCGACATTAAAAAAACAAAAAACCTTATAGATTTGCTGTTCTAAGTGAGCCATCTTTAATTGGAATTGGAGATATTAAAAAAATCCACCTTTGTTTCTTAGATGAAGCTGTTGTGAAAAAATTTAAGACTGATAGCTCACATATCCTTTCTTACATAAATATGCAGAAAAGGTTACGTTAAATTTAAGCGGTTTTTATTGAATAACTCAGCACTTGTGGCGTAGAGCTACACCAAAGGAAATATAACTGTCGTTTGTATCTATCAGTGTACCAAAGTTGAAAAAAATCCCTAAAAATTAAGCATGTTTTAATTTCAAATACAATTTCTGTACATTTGGTGCAAAGACAAAAGGAGGAGGCTCAATCAAACTTGAACTTGTATCTCAGGTATTCCTGAACGGGTTAGTTCAAAGTTTGGTATGTGAAGTAAGAGCCCAATAAAGCACATCTAAAAGGCCCCCCTAGGAAAGCAGTAAGTCTACGAACTTACAACTCTAAAATCAGGGGTTCGATTCCCCTAAGTAAACGCAGCAAATAGCTCAATGTGGCTTTGCTATAAGAAAACACACACACACACACATCTAATGAAAATGTGATAAATTGGATTACCACAATTCGAGCTACAGAATGAGGAATATCTATCACTTCTGTTAATAATATGCAGTGTGTCTTGCCGAAGGTTACTTTGACTCCACGACCCTCTACCGTGTGTCTTGATAAAGTGGCCAAAGCAGTTCAGAGGCATCATATCTCGACCCTTGGGTCGTTCTATCAGGATGTTGAAACTCTAGTCACAAAGGCTACCCGAATAAAGATAATAAAAAGTTATTAGTACGCAAGGGCAGGACGATTTTCCTTCTTTTACGATCATGCCGTCTGTTTGCTTCTGAGCAGAGGTAATAAAAAAATAAAATTGTACATAGATACATTTAATTTAATGGCTTGAATGTCTCGCAATTTAAAACGCTAAAATGGCCCAGTGGTTAAGGTGCTTGGCTCGCAATCTACATGTCGTGGCTCGAACCCCTGTTATCGAACATGCTTTTCCTTTAGTGTTGGTGTCAGAACCAGCCACGCACCTAAGTATAAATTCGGTTTAAGGTGGAATGAAAAAGAAGAAGAACCCAACTGTAAAAATGGGATCAAGTCTGATGGAAGAAAAAGACATACAAGTCTGTGGATAGATTACAAATGATGTGGTGATGTAGGTAGTCTCGAATACGATAGACTGAAAACCTTTATCTTATAGAATTTGTTTTTCCCTCTGAAAAAATTCGCTTCCCATAGAGATTTCCCATAGATCTGGCAAAGAACACTAAAGTTTATTTATATGTAAACCAAGGTACGAAAGTACTAAAAATAAAATAAAAATGACAAAAAGAAACACTTTAAAATGTGTTCCACTGACGAGAACATTTTGCGGATATTCTGGGCTCGCATGGCCTTTTTGGGGGTTCGAGAGTTTGTGAAATAAGTCGAGGACCGTTTGGTAGTTAGGTTTGTATACTAAGAATACGTTTATGATGCATTTTCTTTGTTATCTTGTCAGAAGAGGAGAAATAGAGTTGACCCCAGTTCATTAGTCAGATTACAACTAATTGTTTGTACGCTTTATTACACACATAGCTCTGTCTTAATCTGATCCTCATATTTCAAGTAACTCTTAGTACATATGGTAACACATAAGGCCCTACCTCATGTTCCAAATAATTGTTTGTATACATGGTTATACTCAAAGATTTATCTTCACATACCAAGTAATTGTTTTGATAATCCTTGTGGGCACAGCTTAGTAACAAACAACACTTAGAGAAAAATAAAACTAAAAACAAGCAACATTTATCAACAATTACTTTTTAGTTATATGGCTACTTACAAGTTCTTTTACATTTTAACATGAAACTAATTACAAACATTATGTATAACATTTAACAAAGAAGCATTAATTTGTCTGCTAATTTAATGATATATTTCGACCCAAGAATTCTTCTTGGGCGAAGAAAACTGTTTGGGGAACTACTAAACGCTGAGGAACCTAGAAAAGTACGGAATATTAAAACAAGGTTCAATAAGGTCCCTAGCAAATTACAGAAACCTAAAACAAGTTTCACTATGAGGCCTAGTGAATTTTAACAAAAAAGTATTTTTTTTAAATTTAGGGCAAGACCACTTATTTGACGCTCAGCTGGGGTGAGGGGCGACTTATTGGATGGTGCATCGAACTGTGAACCTGAAGGTCCATGGTTCACGACTTGTTTCCACAAGATAGCGAGCCGTATTTTAGAGTCGTAAGTTCGTTAAGCGTGACAGGTAATAAAACTATTCGATTAGATTAGCCCGCTTTAGATTTGCATGAATAACCAATCAATCGTTTAGTTTTGAACTACAACATAATGTCTTGTGCATACTAAACCTTCTGTACATAAATAACTTGAGGTCGACAAGCCTTGGACTTTCAGAATATATAGCAATAATTATATACTCTAGAAAAAATAAAACAGCAGTTGTGGTCGTTTGTCAGTCTGTGTAATGATAAACTAACTATTAAGGTTATTAGATTAAAACAACTCGGTAAATTAAATAAGATAATCCAGAGTTATTCCTGTTTGTGCTTCCATTAAAAGTTCACAACCTGTTCATAAAGATGAAGAATATGACATATTGATTACTGTTATATTCACTGAGATAGCCAATCACTGAATTCTTTTATTATATCTATTCGCTCTTGTAATAAATCACTACATTTGTCTATTATAGTAAGAATCCTCCACTTTTTAATGGAAAAAGGTTAAAGGATAAAAATGATTGTACTAATATCAATTAAACCCACGGGGATACGTAGAGTCGAGATCAACACGTGGTAGGTTTCTGACAGGTCTCGAGGTCATACCCAAAACATAGTTAACGATACAGAAACAATATGAAAATTAAAAGTATTTACTAACTGTGAGATTCATTGTTGTTTATTACGAAAAGTCACCCCAAGGAACCGAACTCAGGATTTTAGCGTTTTAAATCCATAAACTTGTAGCTGTCCCACTGGAGGACCACCAGTAATAAGAAGACAGTTCCTAATGGTTTCATGTCTTAAAAAAAAAAGCAACAGATGGCGCTAAGAAAACAAAAGAGTTTTTTCGTATATTGAGAAGAAGAAAATTTGTAACTCAAGTATGGGAATTATGCTGTATTAAAGTTAAAAGTAGGCATTTCTAGCATAAATAGTATCATACACAACCTTGTATTAGGGATAACATTATGTGTCTGTATAAGTGTACAAATGTGATATCTTTCTTTTCTTGATGAAGTGTAAGGTCATTAAGATTCTTACTCCTTAAATCTGATTGGTCCAAGATGAATCGACAGAATGACTTCACTAAATTCAAATGATACACAACTATTTGTCTTCCTAGATCATATACGAGGTGCCAATTATCAAATTCATTCACTTTTCGAAAAACAATGTTAAAGTTTAGAGTCTTGCTGAATAAAGAACTGTGAGAAAAATCATAGATTAGTAGTTCTCAGTCGTGGTGAATCTTGAAACACAAACCTTGCCACCTCTTATAGGGAACAGACTAACAGTTCTTAGTCATAACGTACATAGAACTAAAATAACGACGAATTTTGCCATCTTTTATAAAAAACAAACAAACAGACTAACCATGATGTACATAGAGCTATAAGAAAGATAAACTTTGCCATACTTTATAAAGAATAAATCAACCATTCCTAGTAACAGTTCTCAGTTCAAAGTAAATAAAGATGACAGGGTGAGAAATGTGTACTTGGACAGATAGATGTAGCGCATTCCAGATGTGTTATAACAGCAGTCGAACGTTTAGGTTGGAAACCAGAAAATAATAAGTTTGAAGAAGTTCCCGAAGATATTACTGAAAATTTCGCCTTTTTAACAATAACAAAAAATGGAGTAAGGTTTATTTGATAAATTATTCCGGTACTTTATCATAATTTACAAAACACGTTTATAAATTCATTAAATTCGACAAGTAACGTTTCAAAATATCAATCACTTTATTTAGTCTGATAAATGTTAAGTGCTTCAATAATAAGAAAAAAACAACCAGACATCTGATTGCGTAAGTACCGAGTTACCTTCTCTAAGAAGTATTTTTTCCCCCACACATCAGAAGAGAAATAACTGTTTTTAAAATTTCAAATTATTCATTTTTTCACACTGTAGGGACACCATTAAGTTACAGTAAAACCTACACAAACAACAACAGTCTATAGTAGAATTTACACTAACACACAAACAACCACAGACTCCAGTAACATGTACACACATTAACATAGGAATTACCATAACCTAAGTGATATTTGTAAACAATAACATGCAAGCATCAACATTTCCCTCTAACATCAATAGTAGGATACAAACAACTAGGGTCTACATTGATATCTACACTAATACACAAACAACCAGTCTTAATAAGCCTCCAGTAACATTTTAAGGCTTAATTCCGAAACAGTAGTAATCTTAACGAGTTGTTTTTAAACAAACATTAGGTGACATGTATACTTGTAGAGACAGATAGTACATGAGAAATGTTCCGACGCGAAACCGGTTAATTAAGTTGATGACGTAACAAACCGTAACACAGTATATGTTTCTGGCTTTCTGTAAAGAACACAAACACTTGTCAACAAATTGCTCTGCGCGTGTTCAACTGAAGTGATTTCAATTGTTTGTTTCTATAGACACACACAGAGAGATAAAAGTTTTCTCACCATTGGAGAGTCAGTTTATACTGAAGAAGGTATATTGGTTATTTCACAATGAACGTGTATCTTGTCCCGTTGCCAGCATAAACCTTTTTAGTCTTAGTACTACTTTGTCACACTTTACCTGAAGCCTTTAGTACGAGATTACGAAATTCAAAAAATAAAGAAGCTTACGTGAAAATAATTAATTTTCTGTTATGTTTTAGTTGTTTCATAAAGCAACAGCGTTTGCCATTTTTCACGTAATAAACAATCATTTACTAAACTTCATACAAATGTAACCACGATAATACCACCGAAGGTCACACGTGACACCTTGTACGTGTTCCGTTTTATATTTAAAAGACAACAACAAAATAACAGTGTTGTTTGCTAGAGAGAAAAAATTGAAATGAATTTTTATGACGCATTATAGTTCTCTTTAACCTTGGCGCACGTATAAGAGTCATATGAAGCACAGATCCTTCTAGGATCTTCTATTATGTCATTATCAGTTCTAGTTTTCAGGTGAGCAACCTAAAAACAAAAACATACCATACATGTGTGGTATTTCACGAATAAATGAGTGGCCTATTTGTACTCGTTATCACACTGGGTTATCAGTAACGAATCGAAAAGTTGAAAATTATAGCACTGATATAACTGGGGCAAAACAGAAAGCTAAGAAGTTATAAAATTGATTTGTAAGTGACGAAATAAAGTTCAGAATTATAGTTGGCTTCGTATATTTTGTGCTGTGGTTTACATTTACTAAATCAACCTTCAACAAAGAATAGTTAGTAATTCCAAACACTGTATGTTGAAATTATTAAATTTAATGTGAAGTAATCTTCTTCAAAATGAAAGATAAAATTATATTGTTGAATTTTTCATCCAGCAACATCTGTCCTCTTTGTATATTTCTTCCCCCATTTTTACAAGTTACATTTTACCTTGTTATTGCATTCATATTCATGTTTTACTATTTCTCCTTCAAAACACTCGCTCATCAATAAGTCTGAAGACCTATAACGCTAAAAACTGGGTTTCAATACTCATGGTAGATATGACACAGATAGACCGTTGTATAGCTTTGTGCTTAAATACAAACAAAATGTTTCCTTGTAGGAGTTGAAGATACATGCCAGTTTGTTTTAATTTAAATTTCAAGCAAAGCTAGCCATCCCTAATTTAATAGAGTATGACAAGAAAGAAGGCAGTCAGTCATTACCACCCTCCATCAACTCTTGAGCTACTCTTTTAATAACGAAGTTCGCAACTTGTGTGGTAATACTAGTAAAACTTAAGTTTAAATCGTTAAAGTTAATAGAAATGACGCCTTTTCCTTACTGTACAAACTATATGCTGGCATGCGTGATTGTGACAATACCATTACAGTATGATTACAATACATGAAAATAATATCGCACGTAAATTCATAGACTCGCATCTTCTGAAATATTTTAAAATTAATTTCAGTATTGGATCATTATATGATGGATATTATAAAAGCCAAACCTTAAGACTTAAAAGAATTCTAAAACTTGTTAGTATTAAAGCAACGAATTTTACAACTTCTAAACTGAGTGAAAGATCAATATATAGGAAATCTGGAAATTGATTGTTTATAACACTTGACCAACTAGGAAATCACTCAACAAACAAGAACATAATATTAATAAACACGGCAGATAGCCCAACAAACATAGCCATGCTCGCTCAAAAATGTTGTTATACATTGGACACAACAATGCATTACGATATCAGTAGCAAAGACGCTAAAATCAGGGGTTTGATTCCCCTCGGTGGACTGAGCAGATAGCCCAATGTGGCTTTGCTTTATGAAAAACATACACATAAACGCAAAAACTGAATGACAAAAAAAACGACGCAATAACCAAACAATGTATTCAATAAACTAGGACTTACACAAAACAAATATACACATACAATATACACGTTTCCCCAACAAACAGTAAAAAATAGACGATTGCTTAGTAATTTTACGCTTGTCCATAGTTAAGCACAAAGCTTAACATTGTGGGACATCGGTTTCTAGCAGTTCAAGTCCACAAAAAACCTGCTGTGCCACTGGGGGAAGGGGTCAAATACTCATTAAAAGATAGAAAATTAACAATGAAAAATAATCTCAATAAAACCAAGACACATACTGAAAACCATACACTGATACATTTATATCTATACAGTGTATGAAATGTTAACTTAAGAAATGCAAAAACGAAGACAGTTATTTAATGAAAGAGGACACTTGGCAAAGTGTTTATTGGTACACAGTAAACCGTGGTATGATTGTTGAAAGAAAAACAACCTTAAAGTTGTTATGAGGGTTATGATTAGGCCTAAATTTAAGGCCCCTCATGAATGCTACGTACTAGTCCTAGATATCATACCTTATTACATAGTCCCTCATGACAACCACGTACCAGCCCTTAATTTAAGGTATTACGTGACAGCTATTTATCAAAAAAAATTTAAAATATCGTATAACTGCTATGCTGATATCTTAATTAGAACTGATAAATCTCTATTCCAACATATTCGAGCAAAGTGCTAGATAAAGTCTTCTTTTGTCGTGTTTTACTTTAATTTTCACACAGCGTGTATAAATAATATTTTTGCACAGGGGTTCCCATGGAATCATGAACAGAAAAATGAAATCCTATTGCTAGAGCATTAATTTCACGTTCTAACCCTGTTATTGACATCAAATGTTCGAATTTTCCTTACTACACGTTAAATCCCCCACAAAGGGATTTTCCTTGCTTTAAGCATTCACGTAATTTTCGTTTCTATTATATTTTGTTGGTTGAAATGTGGGCAGACAAAAGTTCTAACGTGTGTCTTCTAGCAAAATCGAACCACATCATCTTCCATGGCAGCACGAAAAGGGAAAACTTTGGACTAAATGCAGATACGCGAGCCAGATCTGAAAGTTGAGTTGGTTCACTATGATCTCAGCCTTGAATCAGATTCTGAAGGTATTAGGTTGTTCAGAAATAAATGTCGTAATTCTCACGATGACATTTAGAAACTGAATATTGAGTAACTTTTCGTTGGTTGGTTGGTTTAATCCAACGTGTGTTGCTTGCAAGGTGTCTTAATTGTCTATCGTTTCAATGCTTGGGGGGAGACCCTCTATCCCGATTAAACGCTATGCTTGAGCAGGCGCCACCTCAGAGGTCCTACCCTCAGCAGTTGTTTTTGGAGTAAGACGGAAGTAGTCTCCCCCCCCCTTCTTAATGCTCGGCTGCCCCGTGGGACAGTCCGAATGGGGCCGACCGGAGAGTCATCTACTTAATGTTTTGCCCGGCCGACTCCATAGGCACTAGCTGGTCCTAAAATGGAAAGTCTCCTTTGTTAAGCAGGATACGGGCGTGTGTGGCCGACGCCAGCGTCGCCACATATCGCCCATTTCCAAAGTGTTGGAGACACTCAGTATGGCTACCTCCTACGTCGGTGTTCAAAACGTCTATAACTGCCGAGAGCAGCAAGGCCGCGGGCAACACAAAGCAGACTGATCACGGCCAGAGTGTGGTCGGATTGCCGTAGCTTATCCGACCTTCAATAGAGGTACGCGTGCACACACACAAATCACGGCTAAGTTAACACGATACTCGAACAAATTCATTGATGAATATGGACTAAACAACACACGGTTAGAGACTGGCACTGATGAATACGGATTAACACTACTAGACGACGGCACTCTTCCTGTTGACATTTCTATCCCCAACATGATTGAGGCGCTAATTAACACGAGATCAGTAAAATGATAGTTTATTGTAACTGTCGTGCTTTTATATGCAGCTTAAGGTGTACATCCGCAAGAAGTAGTGCCAAGTTCTTATATAACATTATTTTGAACTAAACATTTTTAGTAATTTTAATTGATTTACTCTGATACACTTTTGTATTTATTACAGAATAATTTTATCCGAATTTTTTAAAAAGCCATTAGCTATTATTTTTCGTATCAGTATATCAATATTATTAATAAAATATTGTAATTTATTACAAATTTTACAATATCTGAATAACTGCGAAGTTATAATGTTTATAATAGATGGGTGTGGCACATTACTATGCAAAGAGGGTAAACCATTGGAAAATCTAAATCTTTTCTTTTATAAAAGATATTTATAATAACATCCTTTTTTATCAATTACTTTAAATTCTAAACCAAAATTATGTGTATCTGTATTAGAAACTGAAGTATTTTAAATTTCTAATTATTTTGGATGAATGATGTAAATAACACTATACATTTCATAATTATTTATGTTGAATAAATCATCAATGTATCTATGTTAAGATATTTGAATTTACTAAGTTTCACGTAATATTTTGTCTTTCATAATATCTAAATTACTGGTAATATGTTTATGAAAAGTATCAACAAACAAACTATTGTCACATTCAGAAGGTAAATTATTAATATCATCTACATTTAAATTAGCTAAAATAAGTTTAGAATTATATATTAATGGATCAATTGGAGCTTTATATTTGTTACTGACAGTTAGTCTTAAACCTACAGACAGTGAAGAGTGATAGAGATGAGGGACGTTGTGGGTTTGAGCACCAACTTCTCGCTCTTCTAATTTCTAATTTGTTTATGTGAGACTAGCGATTTAGAGGTTAAGACTGATAGGCGGTGTATCCCCACCGCAATGTGGGTCCTACTTCTTCGGTCATCTTCAAGATCTACGATATATTTTATAGTCCAACATTATAGCTTGTAGTCTAGGATCCCTTTAAAAAAAAACAACAAAAAAACGTGCAGCGTATTAAAAAAAATTCATGTTAACGTGTTTTGGTTTATGGCTTGAATATTTTATGGTTATAATATATATTAATTAAATAATTTTAAAATTAGTGTAATTTTTAGTCGCGGCGTATCGGGTTCATAGAAGAGCTCCGAGTTTTTCAAGTACAAACGTTTAGCTTATAGCTCTATTATCTCTTGACCATTTTGAGATACAGTTATACTTAAACTCTTTCGATTGATATATTTGGCCACATCCAAGATGGCACAGAGTATTGTACTCTAGCTTTAAGGTAGGATGGAAGAGTTTCTGATGAGTATTTAAATCGAATCGGGTATACTCGTTCTCCACGCTATTGCTATCGCACAAAAATATACCTAATAAAAAGAGAAACAACAGGTCTGGTAGATTAATTTACTCTGATTTTACCTAAAGGAATTTCAAGAGCTGCGGCTATTGAAAATCCTTTCATTTCTCTTACTTTTACCACAAACTTGTACGTAATTAAATATAATTTTGTAACTAGTAACAAAACTTCGGATCGTCCCTCAAAGAGTAGGCTGAGAGCGATCACGAGACAAAGATTGGAAGACAACCGAAGCGGAATTTTGCTTTAAATAACAATTTTCTTAAATATGTATTAACTTTAAGGTATTTATGTATGAAATGTACTAGTTTCTGACAAAAAAGTTTTTTTTTTATTATAAAATTATTATTTTTTAATTTTCTACTAAATTCAACAAATTAAACAAATTCAGGCTGTGATAACTTCTTACCATCATTGTACCACACTTATTAAAACGGAAGACGATTTTAATTTTAATTTACATAAACAAGAATTTTTAATGAACACTCAGGCATTATAATTATATATCTACTCGTTTTTTTCTCTGTTCGTTCTTTCATATTTAGTAAACTACAAGTGGGTCTGATTAGATAATCTATGTCTCACGTGCAGTTAAGTATGAACAAATTTCAACGCTGGTGTTTTAGGAACACCTGTTCTTATTCACACAAATACACACACTCGCGCGTGAAGCTACACATATAGTACTTAAACCTAACTAGGACAAAATGTTTAGAAAATAAAGTTTGCCACCATTAGCTGTTTACGTGGTAAAGTAAATCTAATTTTGTAAATAATGAGACGCTAATTATTACTTAGTTTTTATTCTAAGCCATAAGAAGGATAATTTTCTGGATCTTCTTGAAAGTCTGGTGTGTTACTCACGCAAAATAATATAGCGTTAAAAAGTTACTAAGGGATAATGGGCCTTAGGCTGCTAATCACGGCGACCGAAACTACAACAACAACCATAACCTTACTTCACAGAGTTTGTCTTAAATTTCATATCTGAGTAACAAAAAAATATCAAATAGTAACATGAACTAACATGTTTGAAAATCAGTTACGGAAACCCCGAAAGTGTGTGTACACACACATACACACAAAGGACGTATTTTACAGGGTACCTCTGAGGTGTTCCTACGAGCAACGACGGAATGAACACTTGAATAAATGACATCACCTCACGTCCAATCTAGACAGTTAAAACTGACATCACAAGAGCGACAGCTTGAACAACATCGTTCCCAGCCCAGCAGAGGAAAAAATTAGTCTGAAATTTGGCTGTTGTGACGAGCCACGTGTATTTTTACATATACGACCACTTTGGACCACACGCTTCTGTGACAGTAACGAAATCAGTGTGTTTTCTTAAACTGGTGGAAAGTGAGAGAAAAAAAAAAGTGTTGTTGTTATTATCCGTATGTTGATACTATAGCCATATCAGCACCAGCAAAACAATGACCCGCCTCGACGGTCTTCACGCCTTTACAAAGATGCTTGGTTATAAAGCTCTACTAAATATAGTTTCACTGGATAAACTGATATATATACATATAGCAGGAAATTGATAATAAAGCGAGGTTAATGTTTCAAATATGTGGAATTTTCCCATCGCTGGCGTGTTGTAATAACTAACACATACACACACACACACATACCTTTATTAGAAGCCGAAGAAAACAGGTTTATTATATAGGTGTTATTTAAATTATGACTTCATTTGACCATACTTTGAAAATAATGCTTTTATGTACGTTGTACATTTTCGTCAAAATTTATCTCAGATTGTTCTGGGGTTAAAAATAATAAAACAGCGATTTAGTTTTTACACTACGTGTTACGAGTTTTTATTTTAGTTTAGTCGTTCGAACATTTACAAAATTTGACAATAAAATTCAAATTAAGCCATGTCAGTTTTATGACCAACGTCAGTTGTGTATATGAAACGCAATTTTTTAAATAGTGAATCAGACGTGAAACTCGAAAAACTGTTTTCTATTTGTTTTTTTAATTTTGTGCAAGGCTATCTGCGGTAACCGTCCCTAATTTAGCAGTGACAGACTAGAGGGAAAGCAAATGGCCAATATATTTACCAACAAACAGTGAGATTGACTATCACATTGTAACGCACTACAGAGCTGAAAGGGCGAGCATGTTCGGTGACAGGGATCCGAACCTACAACTTTCAGATTACGAGTTGAGCGCTCTAGCCATCAGGCAAAAAATAATAAAGAGTAGTGAATAATTTAATGGTTACAAATAGTAGTTCTGATGAAACTCTAGAGTCGCTGTTGTGTATTGTTTGTGAGGTTATGTTTTAATAATGTTGATGAATTTTTGGAATTGTACAACCACGAAAAGTACCTTGTTTTTTTTTAAAAAGTAGTTGTTGACGAGTTTTCCTTCTTTTCAGTTACAAAAACCTGTAATTCATACGACACAAAGCTGCTTGTCGTCGTTATATGTATATTGGCGGTGGGTGGTGATGACTAGCCGACTTCCTTCAAATTTTTTACCTTGCTAAATTAGGGATGGCTAGCGCAGATAACCCTCGTGTAGGTTTGCGCGAAATTCAAAAACACAGAACTTTTCGCTTAACTTCAAACGATTCGGATAAGAGGTTAGGAGAAAAAAAAAAAAGTTGGGTAGGTTGGGTTTCGCAAAGAAAACATTTGGGAGCTTCCGCCCTTGAGAGGTACCTACACAAAGTACGCGTTACAGCGTTTATTGATGGGAAGAATAAAGAATTCCTGTCGTATTCTTTGGTTTTCACATCACTCCCCAGGGTTAAAAACATTACTCTAGAGAACAAAAGACAGAAACGTATATCCGGCATGAAACTGTTCCTTTTGAACATCTGTCAGGATAGGATTACAAATCACTGAGGCTGGACAGAATTTGCAAAGAAAGACTCCAGCGTCTCAGTTTTATCTAGTTATTAGCCGGAATAACGAACCATGAATTATTGTCTTTCTGGAGTCAAATAGTTCCAATTTTCGACGTTGATTACCCATTGATAGACTCAGCAGTTAGATATGACAGACAATTTACAAAGTAGACTAAAAAAGAAAAAAAGAGTGAAATACCAGCAGGCAGAGGTTTTGTATAGACACTTGCGTTGAAAGAGTACACGCTGTTGACCTAATATGTCGTGAAGCGTATATAATCATGTATGTATAAGCACATTTCATGGAGCTTAACAAAGCATGGTTGCGAAATGAGTTTTGATCTTAAAGTCTCTCGGCCAGTAATTTTGATTACGTGAAATGATTCTCTCTCTCTCTCTCTCTCTCGTAAGTATAGAGACGAAGAATGTTTTCTTTTGCTGACTACAGAAAACAGTATATACGTTAACTTTGTAGTGTGAGTGATGTGACTAGGTTATATAGTGTGTATAAATATTTAACCATATACTTGTTTTTAATTACAATAGTTTCCCAGTAGTCCTAATATCTGTAAGGGATTTGTTCCAGATCGCTGTTACTGTTTGTTCCTTTTGAATTTCGCTCATAGCTACACGAGTGTTATCTGCGATAGCTGTCCCTAATTTAGTAGGGTAAGACTACAGGAAAATCACCTAGTATTCACCATCCATCGCCAACTCTTAGACTACTCTTTCCAATGAATAAAGGGATTGATTGTTACATTATAAACACCCCCACGGCTGAAAGGACAAGCTTATTTCGTGTGATGGGAATTCGAACCTACGACCCTCAAGTTGTCAGTGAAACGCCCTAACCACCTGCCCAACTCCTTTATACCTTTATTAATAAATATAATCGAAACATCTAAGCACGCCCTCTACATTCCTACACTCAGTTACACAACTCCCTTCAAACATGTGGTCAGCTATCGATCAGTTACCTTTGCTTTATTTGTGAATATGGCGATGACCGAAGAATGTCAAAACGTTGTTCGCTCCTCTACATAAAAAAATTTCAACTCATACCAACCGTTTTTACATGCATATTTTTCTCTACAAGTGGGTTTCTCGTCATCACTAAAATTCAGTACTTGATAGTTAAATACTAAAATATGAAAGATAAAAAGACAAGTTCAGTAGTTGATAGATAACTAGTCGGATATAGGAGGTGAATAAACAAGTTCAATATTTGACAGATAAAGAGTAGGATGTAGATTGTAAATTGACAAGTTAATTAGTTGATAAATGTATACTAAAGTGTAGGTTGTAATTAGAGAAGTTTAATACTTGATAAAACATATGTCTATGGGTATATAAACAAGTTAGTACTTGATAAATACCAGGATGCAGAGGGTAGACAGACAAGTATAGTACTTGATAGATAAATACTACGATGTAGTTGAAAAATAGAGATGTTCAGTATTTGATAGGTAAATACTAAAATGTAGGTTTAAATAGACAAGTTTATTATTTGCTGAATAAATACTACAGTCTAGATGATAAACGGACAAGTTCAGTAGCTGCTAAATACTATACTATATGGTAAACAGACAAGTTCAGTATTTTATATAAAAAAAAAACCACTATAGAGGTGGTAAACATACAAGCTCATTACTTTATACATAAATATTATGATATAGGTTGTAAACAGACAAGTTCAGTACCTGCTAAATAAATAAAAGGATTTAGGAGATAAATAAACAAGTTCAGTATTTGATAAAAAAAATACTAGGATGTAGATGGTAAATAGACAAGTTCAGTACTTTATAGATAAATACTAGTGTCTAGGTGTTGTATAGATAAATACTAGTGTCTAGGTGTTGTATAGATAAATTCAGTACTTGATAAATAAATATTAAAGGTGTATGTGCATCGTAGATAGAGAATTTCAATACTTGATTGATATATACTAAGACAGTGGTTCCCAACCAGGGGTGCGAAATAGCATTTGTTTTGGCCACCTTCACCTTTATTCTTAAATGAATAATTACTATGAGAACATATTAACATTTTTTTTAGAGGTGCGGGGCATGAAAATGTTGGGAACCACTGTACTAACAAGATTAAGGTGATATACAAAGAAATTCAGTAAAGTGGATAAGATGCAGATCTTGGTTGCAAGTTAAAATCACCAAGGAAACCAAAAGTTTATAAGTCGTAAGCTCCAAGATAGCTTCAAATATGGGGTGCGAGTCTAAAGTCTTCAGAGCTATTTGCATATTATATGCATATTAGAAGAACCCAAGTGTAGACGGGAAAATGGAAGTAACAAGGTGAAGGTGAAAAAATATCTGAATAAACAAAAAGTTAGGTGCAGCTATAAGGATTTAGCAACACAAAATTTATATTGTTCGTTGATATATTTTAATATGAGGGCTTGTTTTCTACTTATCCTACTTTCCCCTTAAAATTGAAACTATTTCATTTAAAGATCCAGTTTGTAATAAATGAATGATACATAAGAAATTACAGACCTATTTAGAGAGTCACACATTCTTTCGTATATTGAGAAGATAGCCAATCGTTATTATGTTTTCCGAGATCCACAAATCTCAAATTTGCAATTCATGTGAAGGTGTTTCTAGTGTCAGCAGTTAAATATTGCCTGGTCTGTACTACAACAGTTTTTCAGCAAAATAATAGAAATAAAAGAAATCTCTCGAAACCTTACGATACAAGAAAGGACGATATAATAACAAGGAAGAGTTTCTGTGGTTTACTAGTGTTTAATTTTTTTTGGCAATGTTGCTCTTGTATGAAACCGACACTACTTATGCCATCAACAGAATGAATCTGTCATCATGTCTCCTTTGGAACACTTGGATAATTCATTCCAAAGTTTTATTAATCATTATGTTGAAGAAAAATTAGAGATTTTTGAACTACTTTAAAAAGTTTTGTTTGTTGTTAAATACAAATCTATATAATAAGCTGTTCAAGCTTTGCCAGTCGTGGTATTTAACGTTACAAGTCTTGAGACTTACTGCTGAGCCACTGGAGAGTCTTTAAATATTTTGTTAAATGTGTGTTGCAAAGCCACATCGGATTATCTGCTTTCATCGAATCCTTGATGTTAACGTTGTAAATCCGAAGACTCACTACTGTTCCATCAGGGAACTATTAATTACAAGTAAAACAGGGCATTCGAGATTCCGATGACTGCAATTTCACGTTTGTTTTGAAATGTGGTTCAGACTACCGCTTGGAAACGTTTATGAAATATTTTGAAACTTCAAACATATTTGTTTCCGAGTTGATGTTTATTTCTGGTTAATGCGTAACTATTAGACTGGAGGATGGATATTGTCTCCTTATTACTTTTGTGGATATTTTAAGTTTTGTACTTCTATCTGCACTGTTATTTGTTTTGAATATTTTGTTCGTCTTTTTTTAAATTTCGTGCAAAGCTAGCCATCTCTAATTTAGCAATCTAAGACTAGACGGAAGGTAGCTAGCTAGTTATCACCACTCACCGCTAACTCGCTAACGAATAGTGGGGATGATCGTCAAATTATAACGCCCCCCCCGTTGAAAAGGCAGGGATGTTTGGTGTGATGGAAATACGAGTCGAGAGCCCTAACCACTTGGTCATGACGGACCTGTTTTGAATAGTAAATTGTTTTAAATAACTTTGTTCATTTCCTGGTGTACTTTGAAGTCTAATCATAATGGATAATTTCATTTGGACCAAAAACTAATGTTTCTTGTGGTACTTAACTTTCATATCTTTTTAGACTGCTGTAAGTTTTATCACTTTTGACCGTCAAAAGCTACTTTATTTTCAACTTCTGACAAAGCGTAAGCTAAATGTACATTCTATCATACTCGAAACACTGTTAACTCCTTGAGGAACATCGGAAACCTGTCGGTTAAGTTTGAAATATCCGTATATAGCTTGTTATTCAAGTAAAGATGGAAATACAGCACGCTAATTTTGAACGTGTGCTGCAACTCCGACCACGTTATTTGAAATTATTGAGCTCTAAGAGATTTTCACATATATTTAGAATGAATAATAGATTTTTACAAAGAGCTTTACCAGTCGAACACAAGAAAAAGGACGCTCGTTAGCAGAACGAAAGGCTTGAAAACCAAACGAACTAGAAGGTAGCAGCAGGAATCATAGATAGTAGTGATAATGTATGGGGAGAGAAAGGAAGTTAAACGTTATTTCAACATGTAGTTTCTTGTTTAGTAATTGAAATTATACAAACAAGTTTCCACTCCCACAGCAGGGTAGCGATGGTAAATTTGCAGAATTAAAATATAAGATCCGGAGTTTGATTCCCCGTGATGGACACTGCAGATAGGTTAATGAGGCTTTGTTCTAAGTTTGTTTGTTTATAATTAAGCACAAAGCTACACAATGGGCTATCTGTGCTCTACCCACCATGGTTATCGAAACTTGGTTTCTAGAGAGCCAAGTCGTCCACAGACATTTCGCTGAGCCATTGGCGGTTTTGCTCTGAAAGAACCAAAACAAACACGTTACCAAGTCTAAGCAATTCTAAAGAAAAGTACCTATTACACTGCTTTCTGGTGCTATAATAGAATTCCTGATGAGTTTATACCACTCCGCTCTATCTTCTCGTGCTATTTTGAGCGTTACATTTTGTCTACTTTCGTATCAAAACAAAACAAAACACCTGCACTATCTTGGGCGTTTGAGGACGTGTTTAGTAGACCTCTCAGAACCGTGAAACACAAACATCTCTTTCACGCGCTCCGTGTCCGTTGCCGCTTCATCTCCAAACAAAAGAGTTCAGGACGATAAAGTTTTATACGTCATCACGTTATGTACATTTCACACCTGGTCGGTTGTATCCCTGCGCTATTCGTTCGATACGAACCTTCATTTCATCATATTTGAAAATTTTATAAATAAAGTAATTTTGTACGAAATTCAAGATTAAATTGACTAGAATCTGCTACAACTAATACTTTTATAAGAAAGAACAGAAGATTTTAGATCAGTTTTTAATTGGAGGTCTTAACAATAGCCTCTCTCCTGTGTTTCAAGGGCAAATCAGAAGGGTTATAATGATACAAACCTATTTTCAACACTCATGGTAGGCACAGCACAGGTAGCCCATTGTGTAGCTTTGAACTTAACAAAACCCAACACGAAAATCATGCTTTGAAAGCTTTTGAAATTCCTAAATTTGCACTTCAACGTGCACTTAAACTGTAGAGGTTTTTTTGTTTAAACATTAGGCAGCAAGAACATCATAGGTAGCATCATCAATTGATGATGGCGACCGTTTAAGGATTAATTGTTATTAGAAAGTAAGCTTAGTGTCTATAGAAAATGGACTAGACAATACATACCTTATACAGCTAAGATTATAAATTACAGGTTTTGAACTTCGCAAAGATAAATTGACACCTATGTAAGGGAAGGACCTTTTGGATAATTTGGACAAAGATTATTAATGAGATAAGATTAATTATAAAAGAAATGTATTCTCCGTGGGAAACATTATTTGAAAAATTAGAACATTTACCTCTCGGCACTATTCTTAAGATACTATACCAATAAAATGACATAAGATTAAGGACACTCGTACTGCTGATAAGACAAGCGATAAGACTCGAGTATTGTCATCTAGTACCAAAGTTCGATCCCTTGGCCGGACCACATACGCATTAAAATTCATAAGCTACCAGTTTACTAACTCTCCTGCCAATCTCACAACACAAATCCCCCTTCTCTGTTATTTCTACGTTTTCCCTCTCTTTGAAGCCTCTTCAGTATTGCTTTGTCTAAAGCATTCTCTTCCATACAATCCTCTTCAAGCTTCCTGGCCCTCTTCCAACACATTAAGTACAAACGTGCGTCCTAAATGTACATTAAAGAAGACATATATGATAACCAATCAAAAGGCATCACACATTAACAGCCATATGGGAAATTGATTCGTACAGATATTTCACCATATTTAGACGCCAAAATCTGAGACTTTAATTTCTGATATATCCCTCCTGTTGAAGGCCATATACTTAGTCTTTCTACATTGCAGGGCAAAAGTTTCAAAAAAAAATCTAGGAATAGCGCATAAAAATGTTCGCACTACGATTCTTTTTTAAAATCACCTGAAAGTTAGTACGCAACACAAGTAGTTATCTAACTTGGTTTTTAACCTTGCTCTAACACTCCACAGATTGAGTAAAATAACTAGTCAAGTGGATTCTGTCAGCATATTAAACAAATAATATTATAGATAAATCAGGAGACGGTATACTACGATACCTACACGTTATTACTGTTTACTTGTTTAGCTTAAAGCTTCACAATCGACTATCTGCATTGAGCCTATCAACAGAAATCGAACCAGAGATTTTAAAGTTATAAGGACAAATATACTACTGAACGAATATTAATAAACAAATTATCCTGATGCAAATATTATAATTAAATCCCCATTAGATGCTAGCGGTGTATACCACGTTGAAGAATTTCAGATGATGTCTATGTTAAACCTATGTCTACAATTACCCAGTGTTTACCTTGATCAGACATCAGGACACACGTAAGAAAAATAAATATCTATAAACCAGGTAGTATGATTTTCTTTCTCTTATAGCAATGACATTCTAGATATTTCATGAGTTTTCGAGATCATTTCGAGCTAAAAGAACTACGAACAAATTTCAAATCTCTCAGAAATTTTATATTAAAATAAAGTAAACAAGTACAAGTATTTTCAAAACAATTGTTGACTTTGCTTCAATCGAAGTATAAACAGTAATTTTAAAGCTGAGAGAAAATACTCTCAAGTGATAAACCCTTTTTTACTTTTTTATTTCACAAGTTATTAGGTAATCGTTTCGTAGGAAGATACTGTGCATTCTATACGAATAAGAATCAGTATTAAAATTAATTAACTATGATCTAAAATAAAATAATACAGGGCAGATTGTGAGTGGACACATGCTTGTTGCTATTTTATTAATATTATAAGGTTTATCTATAGTTGTCTTTACACTAACAGATTTGGTTAGTGTAGAAAAGATAGAAATCCGTTTCTCTTACACTCGGGCATCCTTGCAGCAAAACTATATCTCAAACTGATTTACAGATGATTAATTTAAAATCTACAGAATGGCGATTGTTAATAGTAAAAATAAACTGGAAATTAATTCATAAAAGTTTATTAGAATACATGGATTTGTAACTATGTACGTTTGTTTCATCTCATTGGACTGATGATTTCTGGTATTGAGCAATATGTGTCATTGTCATTAGATATAGCGGACATATTGTGGTTAAAATACTATTTTACAGTCTTCTTTTGAAAAAAAATACACACAAAAATCCTAAGATACTAAGTAAAGAATATAATGTGTAAAAAATACAAGCAGTATAATCCAAAGTGTCTTGTGGTCAATATTTGTTTACATCCAATAAAAACTCAATTTCAACCTATGTTTTCTTGATTAAGTGTTTCACTTCACGGGCAATCCTACAGGTTTCTATAAGATTATATAGTTAACTGTCCACAAAATTATTGGTTGTATGTTAAACAAAACACAGTTAAATGGCTCAGTTTTTTTTTATGTCATTAGCGTATACGTAAATTATTTCACAGACAAAAATAACTTCAGCCAGTATTTGTTTGTTTGTTTTGAACTTTGCAAAAACCTACGCTAGAACTATCTGCGCTCCCCATCCCTAATTTAGCAACATAAGATGGAAGGCATCTACTCATCACTACCCACCGCCAACTCTTTGGCTACTCTTACCAACGAATAATTGGATTGACTGTCATATTATGACGCCCCACACGTTTGGTGTGACGGGGATTCGAACCTGCGACCCTAAAATTACGAGTTGAGAGCCTTAACCAATTGGCCTTGCCGGGCCCTCAAGACGTTTATTGGACGAAATTTACTATAAACACAAATATTACGGAGAAAAAGCCAGAAAGTTTGTTTGTACAGCAAAGTCACCGTGAGTTTATGTGCAGTGTTCACCACGGGGAATCGTCTCCTCCCTCCCGAATTTTAGCATTTTAAATTCCTAAACTTACCGTTGTCCAACCGAGAGGCTAAGTTTGTTTGCAACTGTTTAGCTATATATTTTTAGAATTTCGCGCAAAGCTGCTCGAGAGCTATCTGCGCTAGCCGTCTATAATTTCGAATCTTGCGAATCGAGTTCGAAAACCCCCAATACCACATTACGCGCACTTTAAGCTCCGAGTGCATTATAAGGGTAGCAATTAATTCCTTGAGAGGGGTGGTGCAGCTTGCTGGTTGCCTCTTCTTGGTAACAGGATTTTCCATAAATATAAATTACATTTTTAAGTTTAATGTTCGTGACGAAATACTTCTGAATATTGAACATCAGAGAATTGTAAGTAGGTGTAAAAAACGCAGATAAAGGAAGTGTTTTGAACAATATTTCCAAACGTGAGAAGGCATGAGAATTAGCGTTTTTAAGAACAATTTAAATGTGGGGAGATTAACTTCGGTTGAAAATCATGCTAGAAAGGTTCATTTTAAAACTCCTTACCCTAATGCTTTGGATTAACCCTTTAAAATAAACGATAACTCGTATTTTCCTTTCTGTTTCACGTATGTTCACAGACATAATTCCAAAAATTAGGTTTTGTCATCTAAGGTGGACATAAGACGAATTGCACTGTGTAGTTTTAGGCTTAACAACAAACGAACAAATTTTTCTGTTTGTTAATTCTGAAGTTTTATACCTGAAATCTGAGCTAAGTTTTAGAAATTAATTAAAGTGATACTTGCAAGATTATTTATCAGCGGTCAGTTAGCAATCTTATTTAAAATCTTTCTACGATTATTGATATTAATAACTGCGAAGAGGTTCCACAAAGTAGGCTTAGCTACAGTACTAAAACAGTACTACTTGGTTGAAAGGTTCTAAGAAATATGCCCAGTACAATATTATAGCAGTACTAATTGGCTCAACGTTTCCAAGAAAAAAGACCTAGTTACAATATTTACAGCAGTAATACTTGGCTGTACTTTTACTTATTCTTTAAAACTATTATACCAAGTTGCCGTTACAATTATCATAACTTTTATTGTTACCTTACGTAAAATCTAAAATATTTTTTTTTCATTATAGCAATGCTTTACAACTTGTTTACATATGTCAATTCTTATTAAAGACTTAACTAATGCTAGGCTTACGACATGTGGACTTGCAAACCTCGGCGTCTGCTGTTAAAATTATATTGTACTATTCGAAAATTCTGTATCCAGAGAAATACTGTTGCAATAAAGTTACTAATTTGACAAATATTTTGAGGATCTCTGCTAGCAGTTTTATAATAGCTTCGACTAAAGAACCAAAGGCATTTAAGGAAGGATTTTATTTCAGAATAATGCGCAAATTTTATTCATTTTCTTTCATTAAACACGTGTTTAGTTTACAACTTCGTAAACCCTTTCATGATAAACATTTTACAAAAAAAGCTAGACAGAAATTACAGCAGTTAACTGAAGAAAACATCAATAAAGCATCGGGATTCGATCATTGTAAACGTCGCTAGGACAACTCCATCATGCATATGTAAAGGTGGTATATACAATGTGTTTAGTCGTCATCAAGGCTTGTGATATTTTTAACCTTGACTAGAGGCATGGTACAACTGGCACGTGTCCAAACATGACAGCTCTACATTTCTGGCCGATCAAAAAGCTATGGCGTTAAGCAAGAAAGAGTGCGGATATGATAAGCAAAAAGACCAGAAGCTCCAAGGTTCACTAGATAGCCACATTTCTTACAACCAGTATGGTTCTGTCCTCTTTTTCTGTTTATCATATCTGTAAGCATATCTATGTTGTGACGCATCAAGGTCTAGGCATTACTCCAGGGGACTGTCCGCTAATTGCAATACCATTCTGGTGATGAATTAATGAGCGCAGAAGATAATTTGGAGGTGTCATCAAAATATTCTATCTTTCCTAAAATTTGTTTCGAAATATATATTTTAAAAATACATTACAATTTCTTTCTCAAATGATTTTTTTTTAGTTAAACCTGTATTTTTATATAGCATCAAGTTTAATGTCAGGAATCTGGGTCAGTGTTTTTTTCTTTAGGTCGAAGGTCATCCCAGCTTGATATACTATACTAGCGATGATTCTATACAGAAAGAGTTTATGACATGTAATCGTATTATAAAAACACGATAAAACACTTACATGTGTTTGGGTATCCATGATTCGGAATTGGCAATTTTTTGTTGTTGTTGCTTTTAATATACTTATTATGAGACATTGGTTTTTGATTCATTATATTTTTAACACTACATTCTTTATCTACCACCTTAGAGATTTTCATATAATAGAGGAATGTATCATAATATTACCGGATCACACTTATCATAAACTTTTCCAATTCTTGAAAATATCCAACGGATTGAATAGAGAAAGAATGCAGTGGTAAACTATATAAAATTCCTAAAATCAATGTCTTATGACAGGTTTAATGAATTGTACTCATGCTTAATCAACATGTATTACCATAACAATAGTATTTTGTTATCGCAAAGATGGTTCCTTAAAGCTTTTTTGCTAAATTATTACCATGAAAACGTGTAGAAATATTTGGGATAACTACTGATGTAGGGATTTGTTGACAAGAACAGTTGATGTTTTAATGAACAGGATAAGGGAAAAACCACTGTAGTAGGGGATTTTTCACAGAAACAGTTGGCATAATAATTAACAGGATTAGGGGGCAATGACTGAAATGGAGGTTCCAATAACAACAAAAAGTTTTTAAAGGAACCTGTTGTAAGTTCATGTTTACGCGTTTTGACGTTTTCGTTTTAAATTATGACGTAATCAACAATTCTTGTTTAAGGTGTTGTTATATTTCACGTCAAATCTTACTAGACATTCATTATATCTAAAACTCAAGATAAGCAAGGTTATCTGAGTGTCATGTGCGTGACACCAGGTGCAACGAACTCACCCGTGTGAGAATTATATCGTAGCATATAAAACATAAATCGTACACATGACCTTCTTCATCTTATGAAACCAACCCTCTGTTATCTGTTTAAAACCTTCTTTTAAATATTTAATGGTTTTTCAAACGAGACCTAAAACTCAAACTGACTATTCGAAAGTGTTCGAGTTGTGGGACTCGTTTGAAAAACCATTATCACATTTGTATGTGATTCTACGCACCGACTTTTTGATCAAAATGTAAAACATTTTAGTCTATGCTTGGTTGTTGTATTACATTGTGGCTTCATTGAAAAAGTAAGTCTTTAAGCAAAGGTTATACATTTTGCTTTGTTACCTAACTATGAAAAGAGGTGCTGCCACCAGCTTTACCCTGTTTTTTTTATATAACTATTATTTTCTAGAACTGGAATGATTATACTACAGGGTGTTTGAAAAGTCACTGTGCTGTTTTATAATAATTTTATTCAGTCTATTTCAAGTCAGCAACTTATAGCAGTGTTTAGAAACAAAATAAGGATTCAGGCCTCTTGATGCCAACAAGGGTCACTTTCAACATTGTTTATAACTGTCATTCATATTTACCTCCGGTATTCTATATTGAAACATGTCTATTAATAAATATACAGGGGCAAAGTGACTTTCTGAACACCCTGTATTTTTCTAACGTACGAGGACTTTATTTCAGCACGAGAGAAGAACTAGATGCGAAATTTTCCTTTTGAAGAAAATAAAGAATTTTTTAAAACAACCTTTCCATTAAGACTAAAAAATAAAAATCGCACGCACTCTGTCTGTGGCTAACAGCACCCGTGAAAAGGCCGGGGGAGAGCTGTGTTAAATGACACCGCCCAACCCCACGGGCTTCTAGCTTTGGCAGTATAGAAACTCAGTGTTGCTTGAGCTAAGAGAAACTATATTTTTGTTCTCTAACGTACACGTCTAAAACACACCTCTGTAGAAATCCACACCATACCCTAGATACAGTTACGAGTATAGTGAGAATACAGGGATACTAACGTTAAATAAATTTTTCGATTTAGAAACTAGCCAGTTTGTTTGATTCATGTGATAGGACCAGTTAGAGGACAGTTTCTCAAGCACATTGGAAGGCATTATAGAACAACAATTACAAATTAATTTTGGACAAGAAGATTCATGAACTCATGAATTTTAATGAAATTCATTTCATAAGACGCTATTATGGACTAGGAACGCAGATGTTTGTTCGTACTGAGAATAAATATCATGATTTAATGAATTTTTGTAACCTTAAGACTAACATCGAAAAGAAGTATTTCAAATTATTTTATTTTTTAAATAATGATACGTGCTTAGATTACAGCATTTCAACTATAAATTTGAATGGTAATCATTTACAATGGAGAACTATATTCACACTAAAGTGTGTGTGTTCAAACTGAAGATGAATAAAGTAAATATTGTGCTCATACTTTCCTCACATTAACGGTTGATGTTAAAAACAGGTCATGACAGCAATTACACGTTTTAAGAGATTATGTCATACAAATTACATACTAAATGTTTGAGAGCTTAAGACAAGTTACGACACGTTTTACTTTGAAATTGGTTCCATTAATGATTATTACATACATCATACTATACGCTTGCCAGTAGTCGCTACATATTTTTCATTGGTTATTACCTAAATTCTGCTTTACACAAAGCCTCATCCAAGTAACTACCATGCACCCTTCATGCAGTTTTAAACCGTACATATTAACACTTCCCGTATTTTAATTTTTAGTTGCACGTGCCACGTAAGAAATGGTTTCATTCTGTTTTTTCAGTAGTGAAATATATTTATAATAAAAATTCGTAATTTGTTAACAAAACCCAAACCATACACGAACAACTATCTACTATACTAGGGTTCTATAGTTACACCATAAAAACAGCGTAAAACCTCAGCCAAAGTGAACGATACGAATAAATAAAAGTATGTGGTCCTAAAATAGTTCTCACACTGGCAAAGATTTTGAAACGCGACGAAAACTGTTATAATGGAGTTAGGTTGAAAGAAGCACTGATGTAACACAAAACTAAAATCTCAGTCAAATAAGTAATTAGTAAGTAAATTAAATAATGGTTAGTTAAACAATGAAGATGACTTACGGAGGTTATCTGCAGTCAACATTTTGAACATCATGGTTAAGGTTAATGTCCAGAACACGAGCCATACTTCAAGCCCAAATGTCTGTTTGACTTCTAGTCGGTTGTTCATACTCATCTTGACCCGCTGTTTATTTCGACAAGTTAAAATTACGGAGAAACGAGTGAATTTCGATTTAATATCGTGTTTCTGTTTTCCAGTCTCGTGGATTTATGTAAATACTTTGAGTACCTTTCCTGTAACTGTACATACCGCGATCATAATACCCGTTCTTCGGTTTCGTGGCACACACGCTTCTCCTTGCCAACATCCCATGCCGTGCCTCGTTCACAAGTTATTCTCTACCATTACCACCGAACACAAGTTGCTCTCCAACACGAGGAAACTGAATACCCGTAAGAGTTATTTTCTACACTTTCCGTACGAAGGCGCTCTAGGTAGTTCCGAGGCTCTTGAAGCTGTCATATCTTTTTACACACAATGTTTTGTCAGGAGGTCGGTTGTCATGGGCTTCAGTTACGACGTAAATCATGTTTGCCTGTCTCTTTTTTAATTTCGCGCAAAGATACACCAAGACAGTTGCTAATTTAACAGTGCAAGACCAGAGGGGAAGCAGCTAGTCGTCACCACCCACCGCCAACTCTTGAGTACTCTTTTACCAACGAATAGTGAGATTGAAAGTATCTTGTAACACTCCCACGGCTGAAAGGGAAAACGTTTCATGTGACAGGGATTCGAGCACGTGACCCTCAGTTTACCAGGCAATTATAACAATAATAAAACGAAGAAAACTCAAAGTGTAGTAATATTGCGTCCAAATGGACAAACAGATTCTAAGGCGATGGGGAGGCATAAATTGAAAGAGTTAAATTGTCCTGAAGAAGAAAAGTATGGGAACATGAAACAATGGCGGAAAGGGTCTCCAAGTCAAAATAAAAGATAAAGTAGAGAAAAAAATGTTCTAGACAGCTCAGTTTTGGTTGGTATATCTCTGTCGAAGTATATTTCAGAGTTCATTTTAATTTTCTTTTACTAAACACGTTTTTCTTTTTGTTTTATTTTCACCTTTTTCTAGTGGTTATCGTCTTCAGTCTTTCTAGGTCGTCTCTGTTCGTTTCTTTTAGAAAAAATTGTGTTTCTAATCCTAGATGTTAACATTTCCTGAAGAATTTTGCGCTTTAAGACAAGATTAATAAGGCCATACACCAACGTCCCTAATTTTGAACTTCTGACCAGAAGTAAGGTCCCTATCATCTATGCTAGGGATTGACTGCCACTTTTATGACTCGCTCACTGCTTAAAACGCAGTACTGCACGGATTCGAACCCGAATCGCCAATTACGAAGTTTAGAGCTCTGCCAACCCGCGGTTATTTTTTTAAGGGAGTAATGTACGTTTCTGTGTATAGCATGTATAAAAGGAGTAATGCACGATTCGTTTCTGTGTATAGCATGTATAAAAGTATACATGTGCGTCTGCGTAGTAACAACGCTAAAAACCGGGATTTGACACTCGTTATGAACAGAGCACAAAGAGATAATTGTTCAACTTTGTGATTAACTTCAAAACAAACAAATATACAAGTGCTACAACGACAATTTGACAGGGAACAACTTGTAAGTTTAACAACAAGCAAGATACTATTCAGTCGTTACTCCATCGAAGTGTGTTATCCCAGATATTAGCGTTGAAAACGTTTTTCTAATAACTGCCTTTATACTTTATTATACGACACAGACATTTGTTCTCTGAATTTTTCAATTCATGCACTCTATCGAACTGGCTAGGGGTAGTAGGATGGTAGTAACAGAACATACGAACGATGTACCTTGACTAGAACGTGATTTCACAGCATCACGTTTCTCTGGTCAGTGTGATGCATAACGGTATGGTAACTATCCCAGTCACGCCATGTCAAGAAATGGGACCGCTGTCCGTTCAGTATACCCCTACACGTCACGGTTCGACTAAAGTTCTTGATGTTGCTATTAAATTGCAGGTAGATATCGTGTAGTTGCTAATTATTTGCAGACTAGAAAGTCCAGAGTTTAAAATGTTAAATTTGTGACCTTACAAACATCGTCTGTACATAATTTTTAAATGTCATTTGTTTGATTCCAAGTACAAAGCTATAAATGGGATATTTTTTAACGACATAAAACTTCAGATTAAGAGACAAGCCAATACCTGGTTTTACCTACATATCAGCTTAATTGTGTTATTATTCGTTATTGTAACATCTTATAAACAATCAAGAATAAACTACTACTCAATTGAATAATTTGCTGTAAATTTTTCATTGTTGAGATTTCTAATTGAGCTGCGTGGAGTTTTTTAGTATTTTGTCTAAAATACTTTTAGTTAAGACGTAAGGATATGTAAAAAACCGCTAGGGGAATCGCTCTCTTTTCTTTTAAACTACTGAAAAGAAATAAATATTTTTAATGATTTAATACGATTTGGTACTTAGATTTTTTTTTTGTTTAGAATTAAACAAAGCTGCAAAATGAGCTGGTATCAAAACTCGGTTTCCAGCGCTGCGAGTCCGCAGACTTGTTACTGTGCAAATGGAGGTCTGGTATATATCCACTCAATAAAAAAGAGGGGGCAAAGACCATCACATAGTTGTATGTTGTCTGTTAGACAGTCAGTATCCACTAAAATGACGTCACATTGTGGACGCTTAACGTTGGAATTTGTACTGTAGTGACGTCAGTAGAACGTGCGTGTGTCATGAATCGCAAAGATATTTATGCTCTCTGTAGGCTACAACACAACAAGGCATACGAATTCGAAAACAAGAAATAGAATTATTTATTGCTCTTAAGACTGGTTTTACATACTCTTTAAACAGAACGCTTTCGGAGACCCCACCGAAATACGTCTAATGTTTTAACGAAGTAATCCTCGAGTTATTTGCTAACAAACACATTTAGATTTTAAAGTTTAGACATGGCGTTCTACTCTTTTGTTGAGTTAAGAAACACCGGGCTGATTGTATATCAGAAGAGGGCGTTTGTTGTGGAGGATACGTCAAGTAGCTGGAAGAAGGTAAACAAGGGTAATTTGTTGATACTTTCTACAGAGTCAGCTTGAGCTGTGTATCTGCATTCTAATCACAAGGTTATAAGTTAAATACTGATCCTGGCACTTTTATCATGACTTCTGAAGACACAGATTTCCTCATGTCAAGAATTCTAGTCGGCTACACCTGCAGATAAGACTTCGATTGTAGCTCGAAATATTCCTGAGATCAGTTTCTTAAACATGCAGAAGTGTTAATTACGAGTTTTGTTTTAGCCGTCAAAGTATTCAGGGGCGTAGTCTCGCAGCTGCAAGATGGGACATGGGGAAAGGGTTGTCGTTCCAAGAAACGAGACCATATTGCAAAACATCTTTTGTAAATATCACTTCTATTGTGACCATTTTATATATTATTGATATTTACTATTAAACGCAATAATTACAAAAAATAACAAAGGTCCGACGCCAACCTATTCTAGAGAGGGAGGGGCTGCAAGGTAAGCCATATAGAATATTGGGAGGGGGCTTTTCTGTCAAGATGTGTTCAACACCACCGGTTTGGGGACGTTGATAAATTTTGAGGTGGCTATAGTTCCATTAACTGCTCTTCCTTTAGTGGGCCCCGATCGCAGCACTAATCATTATTGTTACACAAATGTATACACTTAAGTAAATTATACTCGCTTATAGTACCTTTGTTTTTCTATAATTATAGTAATGAAAGATTATTGAGATACAAGCCAACTTAAGTTTTAGGCTTGTGAAAAATAATGACTTATGAGAGATGTAGTTAGCAAAAATAAGATATATACGTATTTGCTTCTTTCGAATCTCCTAAATACCCTTCAGCTTACTTCCTTGAATATTTCATTTGATTGACACGTAATAAATATTGTTTGTTCGTTTTCAATGAAGCACAAAGCTACACAATGGGTTATCTGTGCACTAAACATCACGGTTATCGAAACCCGATTCCTAGTGTTAAATCCACAGGCGTGCCGCTGCGTCACTGGGTGAAGGGGGAAATCAAACACTGAAATGAAAGAGGAATGTTACTTAGTCAGGGTAGACTCTGTCTACAAGTTTTTTGTTTTTTTCCTTATAGAAAAGCCTCATCAGGCTATCGGTTTTGTCCAGGGAGGGGAATCAATCTCTGATTGCGAGTTCGTAGACTTACCTTATATAGGATCCAGGATTATTATACTTTTCTTACTCCTTTTCATCTATGGAAAGGCTTTCCTTTAAGCACTATCATTATAAATTCGGGTAATACAGTGACAAGTAGCCTGTCTGAAGTACCACTATCATTACTAGGCATGACTTCATTGGTGATAATATAGAAAAATTTTCATTACAAATTATTCAACAAAAACCTTCAAGTTTATGGAACTCCTTGCAATGCTTTTAGCGATATACCTATTTTCCATGTATTTTTGGCATCAGTCTTATATTGGTAAACCTATTTACATCGTACTTTCATAGTATATTTACAAATTGGTAAACCATCGTTTTTAGTTTATCTTTGTATAACATAACCACATTCTATTATCATGCTATTTTGCCTATGAATAAGTTTACTGCATATCGTTAGGCTCACACACTTTATAATAGATCCTATTATTAGTATGACTTGTTATATCTCCATATTGAAATACCTTATTATAAAGATAAAGTTGATAAAGCTACGATATTACTATCCGATACAAAAAAATATTTAGCCATTATTTTTGAAACAAGCGAGAAATTAGAAAACGGAGAAGAAAAGTACCATTAAATCCCCCCCTCACAAAAACAAACACTGCAACGCTGAAGTAAAGATATATTAATGGACAAGTAAAATCTCTTCTACAGAGTTTTGTTTAGGCAACACGCGTTGGTACTGTCGTAGTGCGTTCTCTTCAAACGCACTAAAATATAGTGATTATAAATCCTGAACAACGAGGAATAGTTGGGGATAATGTTTCTTAAATATATGTCGTATATGATTATATTATTCACTAATAGATGAAAGAGGGAAAGGAGAACATTTCTACGACGACGTTCTGTCTTTGTGCTTATCTGGCTTGTATATCTATTTACATAAACGTGTCTTTGCTACATTCTGAAAGTTATTTGGTTGCAGTGTAAATATTTACCGGGATAAGGGCATTAGCAGCTTTAGATTCTGGGTAACGACCCGACTCATACCAATAATAGTTAATCGTAAAATGTGTCGAGCTAACAACCTGATAAAACGCACCTATTGTTATTCATTGATTTATGTCTGACCACTATGGTTTTACTTTTTTGCCGAATTCAGCCGCAAACAAATACTGGGTGCTCTTTAAACAGATATAACGAAAATGCTGTAGACTAAACACACAGAAGTAACGCCATGTTTGTCGTTCATTATGGAAGAAAGTCATGATAATTACAGTAGATTTATGACTTGTAGATGACGTATTTCCATGACGCAGCACCACACCAACATTTTTTTTCAAACTATGAATAATGTAACGTGAACAAAAGCATCTTCTAAATTACCTTATTTGGGCACTTGCAAAACAGTTTTGGTTTCTGACGAATATTTATAAACATTAATAACACATAAACAGAGTAACACCAAATCTATAACCTCATTGAATAAGCTGGAACAGAAAAACAAAACAAAAACATTAATTACCTGAACTGCGTTTCGTGAATGGCCCTTAAGGCAACCAAGTAAAAGTTGTTCATAGAAAGGTACTAACAAAACATATTCTTCGTTCCCCCTCTTTTCCCCTTAAGTTAGACTGTTGAATGTAGTCGAATAGTGCCTGCCACTTGAGAAATATACTTGAAGCACATCCAATTATTACTTAGAATCAGTACCAACAAACGTTATAAAGGTGACAACAGGCACTCCTCATGTTCAAATAGTGTCTTCTGGTGGCCGCTCCCAATTCATCACACCGTAGTCGGTCGTATTACACACAGAGAAAAATCTTAGGTATGGTCATATTGTGTATCTACCCTCAATGGGATTCCAGCATTACTAAATTTAGTCACGTGCTTTAGGAACGCGAACCCCATAGAGAGTTAAATTACAGTAGCAAATAGAGATACGTATATGGTTGGCTACCACCAGGCGCTCCAACTTGTCAAAAATTACACTGTTAACAGACAGCAAAAATACTAAAAATAATTTTTTTTTCAAATTGGCTTTTTGTGAAAACAAAGTTACAAGTGTGTATGATGTAATATGTGTAGATATATCCATTGAACGCAATAGTTTTATCTCTCCTACGTATTAATTCATAAAAAAAATTCTTTGTTTTGTATTAGAAATGTGTGACCACGCATTAAAATTTCCGGGTTATTTTATAGTGTAAATTCAATAGCTCTTTTAAAACAAACAGTGTAAATTATTAATTCAATGATTTTTCAACAAATTCCGGTTTTTATTTAAGTTCTTAATGACATTTTACATTATACATGAGCTATAAGATACAACATACATGTTAAAATGTAAAAACAAACAAACAAATAATGTGTACTGAGTGGATCTGGGTTTTTTGCTTAAGTATTTGTTTGTTTGCTTTGAATTTCGCGCAAAACTACTCAAGAGATATCTGTGCTAGCCGCCCCTAATTTAGCAGTGTAAGACTAGAGGGAAGGCAGCTAGTCATCACCATTCACCGCTAACTCTTGGGTTATTTTTTTACCAACGAATAGTTGGATTGACCGTGACATTATAACGTCCTCACGGCTGAAAGGGGCGAGAATGTTTGGGGCGACGGGGATGCGACCCTGAGTTACAAGCCTCACGCTTTAACCGACCTGGCCATGCCAGGTAATTTATTTATTAACATGCACTAAGGGTAATATGTAATATGTGGGTTAAACTTCAAATCCATTACATATAAATAGAAATTTACATAAATCTCACGTTAAAAACAATTTAATGAATTCTATAGAATTGAAACATTTCAGGATTTCTCATTTTATTTCGGTTAAGATGACTATTTTAGAAATAGTTAATGAATACACCAATAGACTTCAAAGAAAAAACTTTTATATTTCAAAACTGAAAACATTATATCCTTATTGATTAAACCAATATTTCAATAGTTCTACTGCTTTGAATTTGAGTAATTATTATTGCTAGTTTTTCTTTATATATAACTTTATTCATAAAAATAAAAAACTAGAGGCAAAGGAAATAATAAATTAAAATGGGTTAATTTTTCATAATTTTGTAGTTATTTGGATAACAGTTATACTAGTATTAGTACACGTAAACTACTCTTTAAAAATATTTATGAACTTAATCTTCCCAAAATAAAAGCATTAATTAATGTATAAAAAAAATTTGATTTTCAAAACGATCATGCAAAACATTCACTTGTAGAAATTATAAAATATCGATTAAAAGTTAATAGTGTTTCAAGTTTTTAAAAAGAAAAACAGAACGTAAAACCTTCATATTTGGTAATTAATTTTACACATAAAATCATTCATCAATCTATAAACAATAATATTTTTCCTTGTAAAAACTCAAGACCTACTGTCAGTTATAAATATGAAGCTCCAATTGGTCCATTAACATATAATTATGAAAGTTTTTAATTAATTTAAATGTAAATGATGTTAATAATTTACCTTGTGAATGTGACAATTGTTTGTTGATACTTTTCATAAACATATTACTCGTAATTTAGATATTATAAACGACAAAATATTACACGAAATAATGAAAAAACGGAACGAAATACAGAATAACAACAAAATTCATCCAAAAGAATTAGAAATTTAAAAAAACTTCAGTTTCAGGCTCTTAAATGGATACTTGATGGCCCCTTTAACATCTATCAGGGTGTTCGTCAAGGATATCCATTATTGCAATCTCTTTTACGTGTTGGTCTGCTCTCTCATCTGTATTACACTGTTTCAATGCATGACTTTCATTTATTGGGTGTGGTGTCTATAAAGGACGTTAGTCATGCAGATGTTATGAATTTATTTCTAGAAAACCAAGCATCCTTTGGTTAAGCTCTGGCAACACACTTCATTTGGTTTGGCATGCACATCTTTTTCAGTCAAGTGTTTTGAGATTCGTTTCCTTGCGAGTTCTGAGGCTACCTGGGAGTTGGTAGTGTATATCAATTTGGCAGTTAAAAATCATCGTTACAGCTTTGCTATCTTGTTTAGCAGGGCAGAGATAGAAGAGAAGGATTCTCTCCTTGATATGGCCCCATGGTGTGGATTTCTGTACGTGGTGAGGGGACCTCTAAGGGAAAATTCTGTTGTTTCAGTTAACCTTCTCTGGGATCTGAACATCCACCCACGTGTTTGCCGTGCGTGGAAATCCGTGAAGGGGAGGAGCGGATCCTGGTGGTTGAGGGTTTCTCTTTTGCCTAACACACCAGTGAACTCCTCTTACCTTTAAAGGCAATTGAGGATATACCAATTGAGGTTACACCTCATGCTACTTTGAATTCATCACAAGGAGTTATTGTTGAGAGGAATTTAAAGAACATCCCAGAGTCTGAGATTCTTGCTGGTTTCTCTACCCAAGTAGTTTCTGGAGTGAGGCATTTCTCTACTCTCAAACTGCTCTGGTAAAACTGAGACGGTGTCTTATTTATCTGTAATTAGTCCACCTCGCAAGAGAGGACTGGGCATCCCATTTCCCGTCCACCACTATTCGCTGTCTCTCTTGGGAAGATCAACCATGTAGCCAACTGGCTCGTTTCCTAATTGGCACAAGGCTCAGGCATTTTGTTATTTCACCGAACCTGAGTAATTTAATGCGTTTTGATCATCCCGCTTGGTATGCTGATGCTACTGCGGCGATCAGACGTTGTCGCGCCATGCCACGTGATATTCCGGCGGACTCCAATTCTCTCTACCAACTGCTTGCTTCGGGCTGTACTCGCAGAACAGAACAATTCCATCCCGCTCTTCTATGGGACGTTGTTTGAGGTTTGGTAGTGGTTCACCTGTTAAAAGCTACCTTTAAGCTTTCAACTGGCGTATCGTTCATAACGTCTTACCGGTAAGAGAACGCTTGTATCTTTCCGGTATTAATGTCATTGTGTCACAGTTGGGTCGAGTCTGTTCTTCACGTGTTGGTCGTTTGTCCTACATTGGATGGGATATGTCCCACTATATCCTATCAGCGTTTAAGTACGACATCTAGCTTACCTGTAATCAATTTGTTTTTGAGTGGGCTCCAATGTCGTACTTTAAGATACTGGCTAAGGCCAGGTACAAACTGTTACTCTGCCTTGAGGTGAACTATTAGATAGTGAGTCCGAGAGACTTTTATCATCATTGGCGCTCTGACGTGGGTGGTTGATTTTTTTTTTTTAGACTGCCTGCTCTGTGTAATTATTGTTTGTTTATCTATTTTATTTGTAATATTTATTTTTTTGTTGCATCCTCTAATTTATATTTTTTTAATTTTTTGTACATGTAATGTTCAATGGCATGTTGTGCTTTTTGTAATTTAAATTTTTCTTTTAACTTTTGTATTTCATTTCTTTTTCTCATTTGTAATTTTCTACTTTTTATTTAATTTTTTGCTGTTTGTGTGTGTGTGTGTGTGTGTATGTTTTGTTGTTTCTTTTCTCTTGTAATTCTCAATGTGGGTCCTACTTTCTCAGTTGTGTCCTAAACCTAGTATACATTTTATAATCCCACGTTATAGCTTGTACCATAGGATCTTTTTAAAAATATGCAGCGTATTTTGTTTAATTTTAAAGTGTTTTTGTTTATGGCTTAAATATTCAACAAGGATCACATCTGCAGAGATTGAAGAGCTAGACTGGAAGAAACTTCCACATCCTCCTTATATTCCAGACGTCGCCCCATCTGATTGTCATCTATTCCGAAGTTTGCAGAATTATCTTGATGGGAAAACAGCTTGGAACACATGAAGATGTCAAAACTACCCTCTCTGGGAGAAAAGAAACGCCAAGAAATTCATAGAAGTGGTATTCAGAAGCTTGTAAATCGTTGGCAGAAAGTAATTAATAACAATGGAACATACATTAATGATTAAATAACATTAAAAGCGTTTGAAATCATTTCTATTTTTTTGAACCTAAAATCGGACATTACTCAAGAGATGACCTGATACGTATAAATATTTCTTACCAACGGTCCTGAAAACACAATTTTTCATCTTTTTGAGAATTGCTTGTGGTCACTGAAGTAACTTAGACATTTTGACAATAGAGGTAGAAAAAATTGTCTTTTTCAAGAATTATAATAATGGGGAAAAATACTTAATTTCAATCCAATTTATTGCAACTTTATGAGGTCTATTATATATCTAAAAACGGCTGGTATGGGTAGAGAAGGCACTAATAGAGGAACTAATAACGTTTCTACCCTTCGCTCCTCTATTAGTGCCTTCTCTACCCATACCAGCCGTTTTTAAATACACAATTTTCTCTAGATGTGGGTTTTCTCGTCATCGTGGATTATGAGGTCTAGTAGGTTCGAAATTGTTTAAAATAAATATGTAAAACAGTTCTCTTAAATTCAGCCCTGTTGCAATTGTAATGGCAAAATGTTGCCAGAATTAAAAATTTTATAATTATTATTATATGAAGAGTATTTATAGTATATGAAAGGAGGATTAGCTTGTTTACGTCAACTAATAAATGAAAAAAACCTCGTTACTTGCACATTATACAGAATATAAATACTTACTTGTATATTAATCTCCTTCTACCCCTCAGTCCCTAAACCCTTTTTTATGCATTATTCGAGAACTCAATTTGCCGGACGGTTGAAAATCAGAATATTCTAACTCTAAGCCCGCTTATTTTCCTAATATATATATATAGACTAATCCTAGACCGCTTTTCATCCATATCTGGCTTTCAGATAAAAACGTGGATCAATGGTTAATTAAAGACATATAACAGGCAGCCTACCTATAAACAAATGACAAAGAAAGTACTGACCTTTGTTCCTTCGCAGATTATCAAACCTAATTTTAGAAATACTTCAGTTAGGTTGAGACCATTTACGGCACTAATCAAGATACTAGGTTCTGTAAACCATGACCCTTATGTGAAACTGTATATTTTTAGATATTTATCTTCCGACATATTAAATATACATACTAATCTTCATATAAAAAAATTCATTAAAAGGAGAGAGAAAAAATTATATGTATTCTGTAATTATACATTTCATATTCCTTCTTGAAGTAAAATGTTTTGGTAACAATATATAATTCATACAGAAACGCCTTCAAGGATGAACGGTAAATCTGGAGACTTAAAACGCTAAAAATCGGGTTTTGATACCCACCGTGGACACACCATGGATAGTTCAAAATGTACCTCGGCGCGTAGAAACAAATAAAACACGCAGGTGAGAATTATCTAACGATAAAAATTCCATGTTTATTAAATGCTGTGAGTTTCTCGTCTCTGAGTCATGGTTATAATTCATACTTTTATCTTGAAAACGCCACGTAGGCAAAAATGGGTTTAAGCATTGCCATCCCCGATCTTAAATTATTGCTCAGCTTTGAATCTAATAGCAAAATTGACTGTCGCTCTTTTAACTCAATTACAGTTGAAAGTTCAGAGCATGTTAAGACCTTTTAATCCTTAACATTAGGCTACTCATAACTGTCTTGGGTAAGAGTATGTAGAATAACTTAACCTAGTTTGTAATTAGTTTCTAACGTTTCTGAATTATTATTAAACACTGATTATTAATTAGTTTACGTCATAGTTTTTACTGTTAGTCTGCTAATTTATTCTGTGGTGGTGTCCTTAGAAAGGCTGTATACGCTGACAGAGATTCAAGCCATGTCTTCATGTTAGTAAAGCCATGTGTACTACCTACTCACCTAGATTTTGATTACCTTTAGCTAAATTGGACTATTAGTAAAGTCAGGTGTACCACTTACCCTGAGATTGTTCAATTTTAGTTATAAGACAGGTAGACTAACTGGTCGTGTAAAAATAAGTGTCTTTGAAAGTAAATACAATGGAACAACCTTGAAAGTTGTCATTTATACAGCACTGAGCAAACCTGTTAGGACAAAGTCAAAAATTAGATTTCAGGTCACTTTGAAACAACAATAGAAGGTAAATGACAGAAAAAAATCAAAATTTTATTAATCTTTATATTAAGTAAAACAGAAACTCAGTGGAAATGCTTGATTTCGGCAAACAGTTAATATTTTGTAGGTCCTACTTTTACTTTAATAACTGCAGACAGTCTTTCTGGCATTTTTGTAACATATCTGATTAAAATTTACTTTGCAATTTTACTCGCATTGTCTCTAATACACTCCTATAACGTTTATTTTGGAAGTAACTTTTGACTTGTCAAGTTTTTAATGCTTTAAATCCCACATCTGTTCAATCGGGTTGAAATAGGGGCTCTGTATGGCCATTGCATCACCTGAATGACTCCAGCAGCTTTTGTCTTAGCTAAGTAATTTCTGCGTAGCTAGAATGAGTGTTTGGGATAATTATCTTGTGTTGGTAGTAAAGTCGTTTACGCAAACCACTGGACCGGTTTCTGATGATGCTTTCGCTGACCCATTATTCCATCTATTTTGCAAGTATCTTCCGCCGCTTCAGCAGAGAAATACCACGCAACTCATCACACTGTCTCCCCCATGCTTTACGGTAGGAGCTGTGCATTGAAGTATCTTTCACCTTTTTTTTGTCGAACTTACAAGCCATGCTTTGAATCGGATATTTCAGATTTGAGGTCATCATCAGTCCAATTTTACATAATTTTAGCAAGTTTCAGTCTCTTGAAAATATTTAGAGATCAAAGTAAAGATCTTTTAACAACTACGTGACCAAACATTTCAATATTGTTAAATCTTTTTGATATTCTACATCTAGACACTTTTCTGCCATTTGAAACATGGTCATTTATCTCATGTTTGAAACCAATGATAATGACTAAATAAACAAAGATAATTAACATCAGTATCATTGAGTTGAGGTGTTCTGTATTTTTTTTCTTTTCCAAATTACCCGTCTTCGTCTCATGACCTAGGATGAACTCGACAGTGTTTGAGGAACACTTTAAGTTTGTTTGTTTGTTTGTTTTTGTATTTTGTGAAAATCTTCACGAGGGCTACTTGCGCTAGCCGTCCCTATTTTAGCAATGTAAAACTAGACATAAGGCAGTTAGTCATCTCCACCCACCGCCAATTCTTGAGCTACTCTTTTTACCGACGAATAGTGGAACTGATCGTAACATTATAACGCTCCCACGGCTAAAAGAGCGAGTATGTTTGTTTGGTGCGATGGGGGTTCAAACCCGCGAATACAAGTCGAGTGCCATAATTATTTGGCTGTTCCGGGCAGCATTTGTAGTCTTCAGCAATTTCTCAGAGTCCAACTAGCATCACGTAAAGTTTTTGCGCGGAGTCTCTGTTCTACTGACAATTCTCCGCGCATTTTGGGCAGTGACATGACAACATAACTTAATATTCAGTGTTAAACACTGCTTTTATCAAGATTTATTTGTGGAGTGCTATAAAATTGATTTCTTATAACATATACGGGTATATATCACTAATAGTTATTTCAGGCCTTAAATTCGATCAGCATGTTAGTGATGTCGAGAAACCCACTTGTTGAGAATTTTATATGCAAAAACGGCTCGTTTGGGTTCAGAAAATATTTTAAATAGAAGAGCCGTTTTTGCATATAAAACGATCAGCATGTTAATTCAAGCAGAACCCTTATGACATGCCCTGGGTAAAAAGATATGGAAATTCTAAAGCATAATAAATACTCTCCTCCTGTCTCATTCAGTTGTCACCAGGGATCAGTGCAGTATTACCATAGTGTTAAAATTTACATTCTGTGATGGCATGGAAGAATTAATCCCATAAAATGAAAAGAATGAAAACATATTATTTTGTCTTAACACATTTACACTGTACTGTTAAGTCAGACCCAATATCAGTACTCAAATAGAAGGTAATGATACTCTTAAAGAAGTGTATAAACAGTGGAAGGATATATTTTACTATGTTTGTCTCTTAGTGAATCATGGAGGGAGTTGTTCGTAATTTACATCGACAAGAAAAAATACTTATTTCGTAATCTTCCTACAAACTGAGGGAGTATTAAATAGTTTACCTGGTAGGCTCAAATTAATAAACAAACACACAGAAAAACATTTAAATAAAGTTCAAATTAATCACTAAACGTTTTTTCTTGCTTAAGGAAAACTCGTGGTTTGAGGTAGAATTTGAAAACAGTCCGTTTCATAAACATGCCAATAAACTAAGTATGTGCAATTCATTCATACCTTTGAAATCTACTTGTAACGTTATCAACACGTTACGAAGTTTAACTTCTCTTTTCTACAGATCATACTTGACGCAGGGGATTTTTTGTTTTGTCATAGTGAAAAGTCATGTTCCACAAACTTTGTAGCACCATACAGTTAACAGATTGAGACTGCTATAACCTTCAAAGAGATCAATTCAATGAAAGATGCCTCTATGTGCCATTCAATATGTAATAGAGTACTTTTACACAAGAGTGGATATAAATCCACCTACTTCACATAAGTATGGATCCACAAAACCTTACTTCATGCATCAGTGGACATACAAATCCACCCATTCGCACAGAAGTGAACATGTTGTGTACAATACGACTTCATGAATCGTATCTTTTCTTAAGAGGGTTTTGTCGTTAGGGTAGTTCATTAAAAATAGCATATTTTTTTGCAATTAATTCAAATTAATAAAATTAATAATATTCTTCAATTAAATCAACATTGACGCTTATGTATTCACCTTTTTTTGTATAAAACAGACTCGCTCATAAGTTATTGTTCCAGCATTAGTTCAATGGCCAGTGTTTACTCAGCTAGGCGTTCTCTCGGTATTTACATGTTTTGTAACATGTGCTCTGAAACAGACACTTTATTGTGTAGCTCAGCCGAAAGTTCCCTAGGGTTTATATATAGTTTGCAAAATATATTTTTAGTGATCCCAATTTAAAAAACAACAACAAAAAACAAGGAAGATATAAACACCAAACCAGTAAAAGAAGTCTCTGACAAAATATACGCATTTTGACATTTTGCATGTCTTAGAATATTCTTTTCATTACAGATACTTTACTTATTAGTTACCCGCCTCGCTACAAGCATGCTACATTACTACAGTTTAATCTTCAAAGATCGCTTGTTCCAAAAGCGCTTTAATTAAAGAAAGTCATAATTCCTTTATGTGCAAAGGCCAAACACATATTTGTTTTCTAATTGCTTCGCCAGGCGTCGCTCCTAATTTCTTCATCGCACATGAAAACTACTTACTTCTGATGTCACAATACGAGAGGCACGTGTCTAAAATCCAGGCGATGCTACCGTTAGTAACATCAATTAAAATTGAAAGAAGCTCTGTCTCTGGAGGAAAGAAGCTTGCATCTGTACGTGGAGCACAGCCATTGTTAGGCCTAGCAAAAAGCATACTGCAGCATCGCAACTTAATCTACATTTGTTCAGGGATATATTCCCAATGGGGGTTGTATGACAGGCTCGAATGCTTGTCATACCACCCAACCCCAAGCTGTTTGCAATTACCAGGAGCATAAAGGTTTTTGCAAGTGCTGCAAATTAGTTATAATCTATGCCCTAAACTGAATTAATTCGAGTAACTTTTATAGGTCATACCTATGGACATATATACCCTTTCAGTGTTTACGTTAATTGTAGGTCAAAATAGTAAATATATATATATATATATTTATATTCTTTTAAGAACTTCTTCCCCAAAACACTTTACTGTATACTTTCAGTAACTCACCTGTAAATCATAGGAAGATTTACAACTACGAAAAACAACAACAAAAACATCTTTTTTTCTGAACGATCGTTTACACGTTCTTGCCAAATTCCAAACCTCTTGATCCCCCATATTGAGTCTCCATTAGGAATATTTTGAAAATCTAAATGCATACACTTCGAGTACAATTTATTTTACAGTTCTACCAATTTTCACGTATATCCGTTGCCTGAGGAACACCAAAACTGCTGTACATTCCCGACTTAAATCTATAGAATAAGTCGCCTTCAAGCTCGAAACAAATGTTTGTTGTATCATGTTAGAAAACCAGCACCTTAGAGATAGAAGAATAGTAATGGCTACAACGGACATATTATTTTAATTAATATTCTTTGTGTTGTTTTTTTAAATCGGATATATAATAACTATTCCCATCGTTTTCAGATTACTCCTTTAGGGTTGTTGTTGTTGTTGTTTAGAATTAAGCACAAAGCTACACAATGGGCTATCTGTGCTCTGCCCACCACGGGTATCGAAACCCGGATTTTAGCGTGTAAGTCCGCAGACATACCGCTGAGCCACTGGGGGGCCTCCTTTAGGGAAGCTTAACCTTCAAAAAGATTTAAAGTTTGTTTCTTTGCACGTATATGACAACTTACTTTGATTTTCACGTGCAATTGTTATACTGAAGTTTTTATGTTAGAAGATCGTCACGAGTTTCTTTGTTCTTTTATATTTGTCTTTACGCCATTAATAGTCATCCACAAATGAATGTAGGTTCTAATGCAAAGCTACGCAGCAGACTATGTACGTTACAATTGCCACACCGATCGAATTTCGTATTTTAACGTTATAACGTTCGAAACGTACTACTTTAGACGTACTAGGGGAGTAGTAATTCATATTTGTGGGGTCTATGGTGTGTTTATTATTTGAGATCGTTTTTGTTGCTTTTTATATGTTTGGGTTTCTGTTTACGACATAAGATAATTTACAGTATCTGATACAAATTGTGTGGCCGTGAGCATTATTCCCTTATTATAGTGTTGGTGTGTGAATGTATGGACTCAAAAGAAAAAGTAAATCGTTTTAACATTGTGATTAAAACATTCTAATTTATCACTACTAAATTAGGGTCGGTTATGAGAAGATGTTCCTCGTATACAAAAGTTCAAAAATAACTAAAGGGTAAATTAGGAAACATCTAATTTAACATAAATATTAACTCTTTGAAGACATTCTGAAATAAATAACTAAAATAACGAAGTGAAATATGCTTATTGCTTAAAAGTTTAGATAATTCAGTCAGAAGAAGACCATGTAGATTAGTTAATTACTATCAGTAGGTGACCACGTAGATTGGTTAATTACTCTCAGCAAAACACTAATTAATTAATTGTAATCTATATGATTAAGTTGAATAATTATTTTACAACTATTATCTTTTAAACATCTGATAAATTCAATTAACTGTTTAATTTGTATTCAGTTTACTTCTGTTTTTGAGAATATAACTTAATACAACTTGTATCTTAATATCATTGTTAATAATTTGCAGTTCTACATTTTTACATGTAAATATTGATATTATTTTTGATATGTAAGTATATCAAAATATTAAAAAACAATCTATAATTTCAGTGTGTAAAAGTCTTTTTATGCCTATTTTAAATGCTAACAAACTATCAGTTTAGGCTTACCACAGGGATCAAAATTTTAATGTTATAAATCCCTGAGTCATGGTGTTTAGACAGGTGGATACCTGGGACTTCTCATTGATAAAGTATTTAAAATTAAAGATATATTCATTAATTTTATCTCTCGCAACAAATTATGTGATGTTTAATCCTTCAGAATGAAGGTTAAAAGTTATTTCAGCTTTAATTATAAAATATAAAAGGTTTTTTGGAAAGGCAAGTTTAGCTAAGCCTCTTGATAAGCCCGACATTGCCAGGTAGGTTAAGGCGTTTGACTTGTAATCTCAAGGTCACGGGTTCGAATTCCGATCGTACCAAACATGCTCGCCCTTTCAGCTGTGGTGATGTTATAATGTGACAGTCAATCCCACAATTTGTTGGTAAAATAGTAGCCTAAGAGTTAGCTGTGGGTGGTGATGACTAGCTGCTTTTCCTCTAGTCTTACACTGCAAAATTAAGGACGGCTAGCACAGATATATCTCGAGTAACTTTGCGCGAAATTAAAAATACAAACAAACAACAAACAAGTTTCTTGATAACGTACATACCTCAAGCAATTAGACTGTTTTTGTGGTCCGGCATGGCCAGGTGGTTAAGGCACTTGACCCGTAACCAGAAGTTCGCGGGTTCGAATTCCCATTACAATAAACATGCTCTCCCCTTTCAGCTGTTGTAATGGGTGGTGATAACTAGCCCTTCCCTCTAGTCTGACTCTGAAATTAAAGACGACTAGCGCAGATAGTCCTCGAGGAACTTTGAACGAAATTCAAAACAAACCAAACACTGTTTTGCGGGTCGCGTACATGCTAAAGAAGGCTTTGCTAGTGTAGGCTTTTATTAAAAATGCTCACTGTACAGTTGCAGCATTTTCCTAAAACTATTAAATATTCAAATTTTTCTTTGCCACATACAAAAATGAAAAGAATCACTGATTTTATTGTGGAAACTAGAGCTATTTGTCAATAATAATAATAAAATCCATAGATCGAGGAATGTTGTTTAGCTAATATAATATATCACATCTTACTAAATTTTATTTCACAGCTTCTAAAAACTGAAATCAGATGGCGACTGCTATAGGCTCACTTTTGACTAACAAGTGTATACCCACATCGTTTTTATTGTCGCCACACAACAAATAAGTTTAACAACATTATATTAGGTTGAAATGTTCACAGTCATCATTGATATGACATATTCAACATTAGAACAAGGATTATTATAAACATATGTTATTAAACTTAACATTAAGTCTTTATTTTCAGTTGATAATATTCGAAATGAAGATAACATTCAATTTGATTTTAGGTTTTAGAAATGCATTATGAGGCATTCTTTGGACGTTTACAAAAATCATATTTTCACTGTTCATTCATTTAATTCTTAGATGCAAGTGGTATCTCGACTCTTGCTACAAGAATAATAAATAAAATACGGGTGTGAGCCGTTTCAGATTTGTTCAAAATTGAATTTTATTCACCATTGTTATTTTATAAAATAAACTAAGTTTTACGAATTATTCTTCACGTGTTATACTTGTAAGTATTATATAATGAGCACTTTTACAGAAGTATCAACACTTAATCCTTGGATTCAGTAAATGGACTTTATAGATCACTTAAGCTTACGTGCTTGCTTTCTCAAAATTGGTCAGAATACGCATAACCAATAGTTTATCGTGTATTAAATACAGATATTTCGTTTAGCACAGACTTAAATAATCAGTATCGTTCATGTGTTGTATACACAAAAAAATTCTTGTTATAGTAATTGTACTTTTCGTTTACTTTAATTAGGACTATACACGTTATCACATGTCCACAGACCAAGTTATGTGTGTTTAATAGACAACCATAATTAAATTACGTTAATCTGGCTCTGTCTGTTAAACAAGCGAAAGCTTTTCAAATACCAACTTTCTAATCATTGACGTTACTCAAGTCGATCGTAAACGAAGTTGATAGATTTTCTCACTCAGCGACCTTTTCCCAGCTTTTAGTCAGTTTAATATAGTCTATAGGAATACACTTTTATATTGGTATCAAACTTCCACTTGAGTTAGTTAGCAACTGATAAGAATAGCATGAAAGGACAAAAAGGCCTTCATGGAGGCTAGATATAAACTATCAGTTACTGAGTCCAGCACTTTCAAGTGTGAATACTTAATTATGAGTTGCATAATTATGCATAAATTATTATTATAAGTATTATTTTTTTAATTTGGGAATTTTAAAGAATGATAGGGTTCCTATTTTAGATAGTATTTCCTCAAGGGTTTTAAAGAAGGTAAAGGATTGGATATGTGAGGTCACTTGCCACAATTTCTTGCAAGTCTTTGAATAGTTGACAATTACCAACAGATTGGAAATTAGGTAATATCACTACTAATACTCAATGGAGGTAATAGAAGTTGTCCTAATAACTACAGACTTATTAATCTTATATTAGCTGTAGAAAAAGGTTTAAAAAATCTGACAAAAGATACTTTGCAAAGTTATTTAACAAAGTTTAGAATTTTATCACATATTCAACATAGTTTTACTAAGGAAAGCCTCGCCTTACAAATCTTATGACATGCTTTGAAAATTTGCTTGCATATGTAGATGAGGGTAAGGGTGTAGATTTGGTGCATTTAGACTTTTATAAAGCATTGGATAAAGTGACGCATACAAGAGTTGTAAAGAAACTTATCTCCATAGGAGTGGGGTGTAAGTTAACTATTTGGAGAGAAGAGTAGGGCCCGACATGGGCAGATAGCCCTCGTGTATCTTTGCGCAAAATTAAAAAAACAAACACAATAGAAGAGTGGCTTGACGAAAGAAAGCAGAGGGTTGTCATGTATAAAACTCAGTCACAATGTATTAATATTACTCTTTCTTGATTTTCATTAATGACATAAATGATGGAAGTATCAATATATTACTTAAGTTTAATGTCAAATTAGAAAGCCCCAAAACTGAAAAAGCAAGCAATTTCAGTGATAGGATTCGAACCTGTGGTCAACGGATTGAGAATCGAGAACCTTAACCACTTGACCGTGCCACGTTTTGAAAATATCCCAACCTAGATGTGAAACTCGAGAATGAATATAAAAAGTATTGAGTAAAAATGTTCACGTGTTAGAAACAGTAGTGTAACTTTTTTAAAGGAACAAAAAATCCAGATTTCTACATTCGTTATAGTTGCTCTTCTAATCTATTATTTCATAACATTCATAATGCCACTCTGAAATCTGAAACTAATCAAACAACGACACAAGTTTATAGAAAGTGGTTTACATTGGAACTTTTCAATTCATTTGATGTAACAATAAGTTAGAATCAGTCATATGTTTGGTGATTAGAAAACTTCTGGTTTTAGATTATAATCGACGGATCGATAAATAACTCTTAAGCCCACCTTCTTAACCGTTCCAGTCCTTTAAATGCCGACATACTATTGATTGGTTAGGAATGGCCACTGTTTCGAATGGTAACGTTCATTGTAAAAATACTACAATACTTTGACAAACGTTAGCAATATCGATCGGCTTGACAACACGACTACTTCCCCTACCTTAAATCGCTGAATGGACCTGTTCCTCAGGTGTACGGTAGGTTGTGATTCTATGTTCTCTATGGAAACCATGTGAAAGTGACTGTAGTGACATTTCACACTTAATATCGATTTTTGTTTTTACTCATTTTGTTTTCAATGGACAGACAGTTCTACTTACCTAAGGTACTGTCCTGTGTAAAAAAAAAAGTTTAGTAAATAATTTAAAGACATCCAACTCTACCTCGGGTATCGTTTATTGTTTTCGTGTGATTAGTGCAAGAAAAAGGCTTACACTTCGTACTTCAATTACTTTTCTATTTTTATTTTACGTAAACAAATTATAATAAACAATAATGATAGAGTCTCTCAACGAAAAGCGTTTCATAGACTAGAAATGTGAGCGACATTTATTATATTGTGAGAAATGTATAATGTGCATAAAAATTTATTTAATGACATTTTACTTTCGCTGACTTAGATACTATTGTGCCATAATAGTTAGCTATTTTTAGTAAGAAGGCATGCAAACAAGGCATACAGCAACATCACATTGTCCAGTATCTAGTACCACACGAGCTTCGGGTGAGAACATTATAACTCAAATTAATTTGGTTTACAATTTCACCACCAGGTGTCACTCAATTACCGAACTGAATATTTTAGAAGTGCTAGTGTTTAGAAAGCCGACCTCGCGTTGTTTGGTCATCTCTATTTCTATGTTACGTGCATTCCTTTCCGGTGAATGTACTTTGATCAGCGAGTGAATTCTGCTCGTTAACCAGCACAGTATATAGTTTATCAACCACAGTTCACTTGAACAAATTCTCTTGTGGGAAAATAACTTTCTTTCAGAGATGATGTAATGCATTATGGTGTTGATTTATTGGAGGAGATTGATGAGCTTTTTGAAGATGACCCCTTAACAGATATGACTACAGAACAGATAAACCACAGGTACAGATTTAGGAGGTAATCTAGCGTTTCTAGATTAGAGAGTGTTCGACACTCATTTAATTATATTAATTAATATAATAATAATAGTACTCTATTAAAAATAATTGTTTATGGTAAATTGATGTAGTTCATGTGACGATCAAACTTCATGCATACGTAGAAACTTTTAATAATTGCATCTTTTCAGTTTGTAATGTTCCATACCATTAGTGATATACTATTATTTAAATTTGCAAGAACCGTCTGTTTCTTGTAAATATTATTTTGTTATTATAAAATGTTTCTGTTTGGATATTACACTTTACGTTTTAGTTCCTTCCATCAGTAATAAAACCATTCTTAAGAGAGTTTAACCGGACTCTTACACGTATGCAATATTTGACGAATTTGTTTTAGAACAAAGCCACATAGCTGTGTCCACCGCAGGGAGTTTGACCACGGATTTTAGTTACTCGAGTAACTTATGGTAAAATAGACGTTTTAGTTTATAGTTGATACTTTGATTAAAACAAGTTTGTTTGTTTGTTTTGGAATTTCTCACAAAGCTACTCGAGGACTATCTGTGCTAGCCGTCCCTAATTTAGCAGTGTAAGACTAGAGGGAAGGCAGCTAGTCATCACCACCCACCGCCAACTCTTGGGCTACTCTTTTACCAACGAATAGTGGGATTGACCGTCACATTATACGCCCCCACGGCTGGAAGGGCGAGCATGTTCAGCGCGACGCGGGCGCGAACCCGCGACCCTCGGATTACGAGTCGCACGCCTTACGCGCTTGGCCATGTTGATTAAAACAAACCAGAGAATAAGTGCTCGGTGAGAATAATAGCTCTTTTTTTCTAACACGTATCAAACAACGGTTTTATCGGGCTCATTTTATTCTGTTTACCTGTGGTCATCGAAAAGACTGGGATCTTATCAGGCTTCAATACTGTCATATGAGCACAGCAAAGATAACCCATTGTTGAGCTTTGTGGTTAACAATCAAAACACAATAGATTTCGTTTCATATAATAATTTTTAATGTCCATATAAAGATATACAATAGGCTGTCATTGTTTTGCTTGCCACAGAGATTGAAACACGAATTGTTTCGTATTATAAGTTCTCAGATTCATCAATGGGCTACTATAGAGCGATTGTACCATCATTTCATTACGTTCCTTGAGCTGGGTTCTATTAATATATGTATTACAAGAGGGGAAACACTAAAAGACAGCAAACCTAACTCACTCACACTTTAAGGACATCAAACCAGTTGCGTTGAAATTACTTCTGTACACGATATAATCCTCGTTGTTAACAAATAAATTAATATTAACAATATAATTCACTCAAAGTGGATGATAGAAAAACTGCTGTTCTATATTCTAGTGTAGAATTAATTCTTATAACAGATAAAAAAAAACTATTTTATAGAAAAACTTTTATAAATAGTTCATAGTAATATTGTCTTACTTGTGCCAATAAAATATTCGTCAAGTTCTGGTGTATGTGTTTAGAAATTGTGGTTGCGTTTTATAACAAAGGAAATGTAACTGTGTGATGACGTAGCTTTAGTAAAAAAATATTTATCTAAACTAAAACGTTAATAAAAGATTAGGAAAATTCTAGTTAACATATAACTATATACTTTGTTACGTTTTCTTTACCATTGGTTCTGTAACATATCTTACAAACCTATAATCGAATATATTACTTTTATGAACTGTATTACTATTATGTGTATAGCTAACTCATATTTCATGTACTCTGAGAGAGGCCCAACACTCTTTGTAAAGACTGAATACATATACGTTCTACCACTGGAATTATCTTCAATACCTAAATAAAAAATAAAAATACCCATGCACTTTGTTTTTCCTGTTACAGGCCTGGCATGGGCAGGTGGATAGGATGCTCAACTCGCAATCCCCGTCTTACTGGAGCATTATAACCTGATACTTAGGTCCATTATAACCTGATACTTAAGTCCATTATTCGTTGGTAAAAGAGTAGCGAAACGTTGTTCGCTCTTTTATGTAAAATATTTTCTCAACCCAAACCAGCCGTTTTTGCATATATAGTTTAGATTTAGTTGCATTGCATAAGTAACACTACTTTCAACATTTTACTCGAAACCACTATCATTGGAAAACCGAAAATTTTACATTTTTAGCCGCAACCTAGCGACTCATTGAATGGCTCTGATTTTTTTCACAAGTACAAACTTTAGCTTATAAATTCGTTATCTTTTGATCAATTTGAAATATACTTACAGTTTTCGACTCAGTAGGTCATACCCTTTCGAATGGTGTATCTGACCCTGCCTGGTGTCTCACAAGTTAATTTACTCTAATCCTGTCTGGAACAATTTTAATTTGAAGCTTGGTTGGTAGAGGTTGTGATGAGTAACAAAGTCAAATCAGATGTACTGGTATTACTAGTGAACAAAAATATAGCTAACAAAAAGGAAACAGAGGTATCAAATGTCAGTTTATTCTAATTGTGCCTAAAAGAAGTTCGTGTGCCTCAGCTATTAAGAATTCACTCTTGATTTCGTATTAACTGTGTTATTTGGATCTTGTTCTTAAATTAGAGAACCTAAATTTTAAGACTTAGCTTTCTGTTGATGTTCAATATTTGTAAAGTAATTTTCCTTAAACTGCGTTTCATATCGTGCCTTTTACTTTTTAATTTGATAAGACTAATATTTCTAAAGTAAAAACTAGTTGTAATGTTTCATAGTATAGATAAGAGTACGACTGTATTAAAGTTATAGGAGTTACGTAAAAGTCAGACATCATACAAACTTTCTTACCAATTCTAAAGTTAATAATTTAATCCCCACAACTTTGTATCTTCACGTTTCTGATCCTCTAGTAACATAAAAAGTTGTATACAAAATAGGAATGTTAAAAAGTATTTTTCAAGTAGAATTTAACAATAAGAAGGGAGAGGTTAATATGTTATAAAGTTCTTTTTAAAGTAGGTAATGAAATAAAAGAGATTGTATCAGAAACGTAGAGTAAACCAAAGAAGTGTGGTATATCGACTGTAGAGGGAGCAGCGAACGACCACTAGGTTAGGCTACTGTTTGAGTTGTGGATTCTTTCTTTTCTTCATTAAAGTTACACACTTTAGAGAGGAAAAACAATATAAACTGTTTACCAGCTAGTCTTTTCAACAGAACAGTCACATAGCTAAGGTATTTTAAGGGTGGCACAATGGAATGTCTGAACACGAGGTTTCGGTACTCGTAGTTGGTACAACATATATAGTCCATTGTGTTGCTTTATGCTTAACTACAAACAAACAAACCCAATGATCTAGTACAAATTCCTATAATTACAATACCACACAGATAAGGATAATTTTGAATTTTGATAACAAATGATTATACAAGTGAGAATAGTTTTGAAATTTAATAACAAATGATTATACTGATTAAGATAATCTACTATTTTATTCTCTGGCTACAAACTCCAAATATTATTAAGTAATCCATTGTGCCAGCTTTGTTATCGTTTCTTTATGAACTGTATACTACAAGATGAAGTCAAAAATTAAAAAAAGAAAAGTAAAGGTTTAACAAGATCTGTATTTTAGAAAATCCTACCATGTAATCACACTTTGTTTTCTTTGTGGATAAACGGAAAGTTTATGGTCTTACATCTCTGAATCCCGAATTGGATTGCTCGCAACAGAGCACTGATACTCAAATGTGTAACTTTGCACTATAACAACACAGCCGATATTTTTTGTTTTAAATTTCGCTCAAAGCTACTTAAGGGCTATCTGCACTATTATAATGTACAGGAAAAGACTGACCAATCTAGGGAGTAACCTATAATCTGCAGCCAAACCATCAATCGGTCACATATTATATTATTAAAGTAAAGAGCAAGAATGGCCGAAAATGTTTCTTTTGTATTTAAACCTTTATTTCACAAAATATATCGTAATGCTACTTTTATTATTTTTAAAGGTGGAAGCCATGTTGAAATTTTTTAGAGCATTGTACTAAAAATAAAACATAAAGCTTGCTATTCTTGTACTGAAGGAAACTCTAATTACTAATAGTTTTCACAACAATATTAAATTATAGAGTATTTAAAACAGCAAGTGAGTGTTTAATTTTGAGATGTATTCTATTAGATCTGAGTACAGTTTATATATCTCACCCAAGAACACAGAATACCTCCAATGAAGCAGTCACGTATTTGTTTGCTCTGAATTTCGCGCAAAGCTACATAAGGACTATCTGTACTAGCCGTCTCTAATTCAGCAGTGAGACTAGAGGGGAGGTAGCTAGTCATTAACACTCACCGTCAACTCTTGGGTTATCCTTTTACCAACGAATAGTGAGATTGACCGTCACTTATAGCACCCCACGGTTTGGTGTGACGAGAATTCAAACGTACCACCCGTAGATTAAGAGCCGAGCGCCCTCCACATCTAGCCATGCCGGACCGTGGTAATGTAAAAACGTAGTTTGCAAAAGACGAAATACCGTCATAATTTCAATATTTCTTCAATATTATGAAACTGATTTCTCTTTTCTTTGTTTTCTGACGATAGTTACAAAATGTAATAAAAATTGTGGAAACTCAGCAATGCCAAGAAGATGTGACTAAAATTAGTCATAAAACAACTGAAGGGTTTTATTTTGTTAAAACATTTTTAAAATCTGGTTTCTTTGTTTATTTTAAGCACGAAGATGGAGAAAAAACTACTTGTATTGTGTCTACCTAGTGGAATCGCTTCCAGAATTTTAGTGTTGCAAGCCCTTGCAAGCTGAGTCACCGGGGTACAATTAATGTTAAAATAAAAGTTTTCAAAAGTCAGCATTCTTTATTATGTGATAAGTTAAGACTAATATGAAAATTAACTATTACAAAAGTTGTAGCTTTCGACTTTTATCATGAGAAAAAATTATGAAATCCTTCTGGTAAACAGAAGTAAAGACACAGGTGCAATGACTGTAGGTTTAAAGTGGTGTTTGGTTTTGTCAAATGTACGTGACCTTCCAGTCACTTCACGTATATTTGTATACGAGCCATGAACATAAAAGTTTAGATATTTGACCTTTGTATTGAAATGGGTATTTAATGAAGATGCTAGGTCTATATGTTATTCTAAGCTGAATTTGAGTGTATAAGGTTTTAGTTAGGGAAGAGAGTTATTTTTTAATTGGTAGGAATTGTGAAACAATAAAAGGAAAGAACACACCGAGTGTGGTGCCACATGGAGTAATTCGTTGAAAAGTTGTTTCAGAGATAGCATTTTTATAATAAGTCTGTATATATTTTTTTTTACATTTACAAAGGTTATTGAGCCGATGGTTTATTTTATCAATATACTCAGCTTTTTTTATATGGACAATACCATCATCTTTGTCTGGTTTAGTAACAGTAACATCTTTGTTTTCAGGCTGAGTTTTAAGGGCTACTAGTTCAACACTATTCAAAGGAGAGGTAGGACGACAGGAATTATTTCTGTAGAATGAGGAAAGAGAAGTTTTTTTTTTAGTTTGCTTTTTACAAAATCTTGCGTTATATTGTTGTTCGACTTAGTTTACACTGGAAAGGAAGTAAGGGCTCTGTAATCTTTTTCAGTATTGTAAATATAATTAGCACAGTTTAGTTTGAAAGCAGAAATGTTAAAGTTAAGGTATTTGATTATAGCTTCTTTACAAATATCAACAAGGTCACTCTGATCAAATAGGATTAAAACTTGAGATGAAATCGCAGTTTTGGAGTTTTCTATTTCGAACTTGTTCTTGTCTGGTTATTCTTACGGATTAAGCATATCAAATGTACTAAATCAGCCTACTTTCAAAGACCTTGGCCCACGTATTCTAGGTTAGTTAAATGCTGTAGGTACTGCTTATGTTTCAATTTAAAGTTCATCTCTAGAAGTCGATGTTTTCATGCAGTACATACAGATGAGTTCCAGAGTTTGACATTTGCTGCTTTGAAATGCATTTATATTGTAACGATACAGCTAAAACGTTTATACGCTCATATTATAACCATACAGCCAGAAATTAATACATTGTAACTATATAACCTAAACATTTACACAAATATTTGTGCTGGAAATGTTTTTTTTCTTTCAAAATTCATTGCGCATACTGGGGATATTTACACATTTTGATAAAAGTTGAGATATAAAGACCCTTACACCTCAGATTAATATAAAATAGTATATTTTTTTATTGAAACCAACGTTTTAGAGCTATGTACATTAATATTGAAGAAGCCGCATTAGTTTTAACATCAAGTATTTACATTCGGGTAAAAAATAGTAAATATTTGAAGATGCAATACCGAAATGACTGTACACACACGAACTTGTATGACAATGTATTACGTGTAGCGTATTTTTAAACCACTAGAACAGTTGGACTAATACTAGGCTTAATGAATAGCCGAGTTCCATTACTAACAAACGTACCTAAAGAAGCATAAATTAGTAAACTTCAAGACACATCAAAGAATAAAGGAATGAATGATTACTGCATGTTATTAATTTCGTTATTTTGTGGTTTTTAGAATAAGTTTGTTTTATTTACATAGCTCATGTATTAAACTGTCGAAGACGTTACTTGTTTTGTCGTATAATCCATTTTGGTTCAACAGAACTGTTTTTATTTTTGATGGATCTGAACAGTTTTTAAATTAAATTTTATTCAAAATTTCTATTCCAGTGTTTTTTAAGTAAAGGAATTAGTAACTCAACTGTATTTAAATAGCGAGCTTAAGGGATATAACATTCAATTTACCAAATACTCCAAAACACCAGAGGATATCTAATGAAAGTACATGTTCCAAGCTTGGAAACTGGGCTAATTCTGTACGAATTATTTAGGTGCTAGAGAGTCTAGATTACTTCATTTTTCTCCATAGAATGTGTAGAATTGCAGACGTGGTGATTTATGCAGTAAAAGGAGACTGTACAGTGGCTGTCCACATAGACGGATTATCCAAGTATTCACTATAAAGTAAGAACTGACAGAACTATATGTTTAAGTCATTTTACATAAAATAAGAAAAATAACCAAAAATTTGAATTCCAAATCGTTCGACTGGTCATCGCATTTATGGTTTGCATAATATGAACTGAGGTGATTATTAACATTATTTTATAAATGATCTTATATCTTGTTTGAGATATGATATTACATGTTCCTATCGCGCTTTAAATGTTTTATTTTGCAATGTAAAGTTAGTGTGACATAAACTAATTTTAGTTAATTTTCATCCAATTACAAGGTATTCCTAAATTAAATAATAATAATAATAGGTATTAGAAAGTTGTGATTATCAAACGTTAAGTCTTATACACTGACAAGAAATCCTGAATTATGGGTTACAAAAAGGACTGCATTTCCGGATTCAGTTATGCAATCCTAAAGCTGTTGTCTCCCGATCTGAAGGTCACGGCATCGAATCTTTGCAACAACACGAGTTCTGGGACATAGATTCCATATGCTTAGTGTGAAGTGCTCATAAGCATAGGCTATTATCAATGATTTTAAACCAATACCACTCACCATGTTCTTTTAACCATTAGCTCTAATGTTAATCTTAGTCTAACTGAAAATTAACGAGCTGAAATATCACTACACTCGAAGTTTTAGTCTAACGTTAAGAGTATCTTAAATATTCACCAATAAAAATAAAAGTCGTACAGCTAGGCTTAGTTTATTACTAATATTAATTTAGCCTAGGTGGTGCTACTATATTGAAGCGCAAAAATATTGGTCCTATTTTATAACGTAAACTGTATAATTATGCTATGCATAACATTCGCAATTTGTGTAAGAATAAAGTACGTTTTGGCATAAAAAACTAAATTTAAACATGACTTATTTTTAAACCTAGCTTTACCTGACAGTCGAAATTGGTATTTCTTATTGTCAATGTATAATGTATCAACCCAGTATACAATTACACACTAGGTTTGTTAAAGTATTTTCTTTCCTTCTCCTCGGTGTACTCAACAGATAACCTGATGTGGCTTTGCTATGAGAAAACACACATTTTCTCTCCTATTGGGACGTTTCTCGTCACTATTTCTTTCGTAAATTAACAATTTATATGGACTAAGCTTAGTCTAGGTTTTAACTGGTTTCTTATTTAATATTACCAGTTGCAGTAATTGCAGCAATTTTTAAAATTGGTTTGTTTTAAATTTCGCAAGAGGGTTACCTGTGTTAGACAGCCATATTTTAGTAGTGAAAGACAAGAGGGATAACAGCTAGTCATAACCTCCGAACACCGACTCTTATTTCTTTAATATAAGTATTATAAAATATTTATGCGATATATGGAAAGTTTATCTTTTGTCACCCAACAAGTGTTAATCAAAGATTAATCACAAAAACAAGAACTTTTGATAAGTTCCAAAAATATGAAAAACTTATTAATATTAGATACGTACTGATTGACACTATCAAAGCTTTAACAACCGCTGCCCTATCGAGGGACATTACTTACTGAAGGAATAAAATGAACGTTCTAGCAGTGAGTTAATTCGAAGAAAAATTACCTGAATATAGTTAAATATTAAATAATTAGTTTTATTTAACCAAATTACACGTTTTAATGTAATTTCATAAATATATATTCTAGACAAGAAGCAGAAGATTTAGAAGAAATCCAACTAGAGCCGGTTATAAATCATGCATCAAGCCTGAATGAAAAAGGTAAGGTGAAAGATATTAGAAAGCTCAAGAGAATGAGTGAAGCCGAATCGAATACATCTGATGAGGACTTGGACGCCGTAATTGACGAAATTTTGAAAGATGAAAGCATAAATATCCCTATTCCACAGGAAACTAAACTTTTAGCTAAAAAAGAAGATATTTCCAAATCGTCGTGGCATCAAAGTATCTCTAAGGGAGCGGAACAGCACCCAGTGACACAGGTTAGATAAATACTTAATGTCCAATGAGTAAAATAATATCTGTTGCATTGGTAGCCATTTAGGGTTGTTTAAAAGTTTAGTGTTTCTTAACGCAGATGAAGTATAGATAATATGTATTCTTTTGTCTTTAGAAATTTTAAAGACATTGAAATGTATTTTAACACGAACATATGTTCATTATACGTTTTAGTTTTGTATATTTCAAATTTCGTCGTTAGCCAACTTTCTGTATTGTACTTTACGTAAACATTGTTTAAGCCTACGACATTTTTGTTTTAGAGTGATGAGTCCGAAAAAAGAGGGCTTATCGTGGCCAGGTAGTTAAGGCGCTCGACTCATAACACTATGCAACAAAATTTTTACTTTTTCTTGTTCCTGGTCAGAATGTATTATTTGTCAATTGCTTATGACTGAAGTAAATGGAAAAGACCTGTTCTTCTCTTCAAACTTTGCTTTTATGACCTGGGTAATGAAATTTTCAAATTTACCCATTTTCCAAAACATTGCAGGAAGATTTAGTGCTGAGTAGCTGCTTGAGAATTTTCTCGAGTTTACAAGAATTTTCAAGAGCTTTCTAGAATATTGTAGAACTTACTTATCAAACTTTTTCTTAAACTCATTTGCATTTACTGTCTTTACAACATCTGAGGCAACTCATTCCAAAAGACAACCACCCTGTTACACTCCTACCTTACCTAAATTTGTATTTGTGCCCCCTGGTCCAACTATTCTCAGTGTTAAGTATGAAAAAAACATGATGCATCGACACTACGAATCCCCTTTATAATCTCAAGCACCTTAATCATATATCCCCTAATTTTTAATTTTCAAAATAAAACAATTTGAGAGTTTTTAGCTTCTCTTCATATGACAACCAATGCTAAAATCAGGGATTCGATTCCCCTCGGTATATTTAGCAGATAGCCCAATGTGTCTTTGCTATAAGAAACACACACCCATCTCAGGCACCATTCTTGTGAGCCTTCTCTGAATCTTCATAACATTTTCAATGTCTTTCATAAGGTAAGGAGCCCAAAATAATATTCCAAATGCAGCCTAACCTATAATGAAATTATAACCTTTTTAGACTTGTATTCAGAATTTCTGTAGATTCAACCTAAAATCCCATTTGCCCTAGAAGTACGGTTAGTTTTGGTAAGTCTTGTCTACTTCAGATTTAGGCTTCATTCGTGTAAATGGAACTACCAATGAGTACTACTATTATTCAGGTCGGATAAACGAAAATGAGAAAAGTTCTAAACCTAACTAAAATTTCAATTATTTTGCAGTTAGCAATTTTTACAGTTTTTGAAAATGAGTTGAATAACATCTATAGATGTTTCAGTGGTACAGTTTGGTCATTTAATATTATATTTTTCAATAAACCATGAATTATATCTTTCTTACCAATTTGTTGAGCAAGCTGCCAGTTCCAAACAAATCAAATGACCATAACTAACTGATACCAATAGTAGTCTTAGGTGCAGTCCTCGCTAGTACAGCGGTAAGTCTACAGATTTACAACGCTAAATTCAGGGTTTTGATTCCCTTCGGTGGACTCAGCGGTGGTTTTGCTAAATGAAAACACACACACTTTCAGGTATATTACATTTTAAAATACTTAGGAATTGCCGGAAAACGTGAATTATGCATTTTGTGTTTTCTAATTACATCAATTTACAAATTCTTACATTCTACTATTACTGACGTGTTTAGAGACATACAGTGATTAACCTTTACTTTAATACATTTTATTTATTTTGTCCTTCTTATTTAAACAAAAATAAAACATGTGGTAAAAGTTTTATCCGTGTTGGACAAAAAATGCTTAAAATAGTAAATTTAATTTAAAAAAGAAAAAATAGATATGTGACATTAATTCGTCTTGGTCGCTACTTTATCAAACAAAAAATGCATATTTAAATAATTATTTTTATCCTAACCACAACTACTGTGAATAGTAATCAAAGAAATAGTTCCTAGTTTACCAAAATCCGTCACACTTTTAATGATAGGTATATTGTCAAATTTTATGGTTTGATATTGAGCCCAAGCCATATAATCTCAGCCATGCTCATCGCATATACCAAAAGAGCTTTCAGAATTTTAAGCCTACGAACATATTCCTAAGCTACAGGGAAGGTAACATTTTGTAAGAGACTATAATTCGGCTAGGAATGAAATGAGTAACTCATTAGCAAGATATATCAAAAACTATATATTAATACGTATCTTTTCTTATAGAACAAACTGTAAGGTAAGAAATTTGAGAGCTCGGTTTGCAAAATATCTTTCAAAGTTCTATACTACTCTTGACTGTTCAACTTCTTGCGATGTTTTCTCACTGTCTCACAATTAAAATTGTCTGATGATTAAAACTTAACTTATAATAATTTTTATAAATAGTGAATCAGTGATAATCGGACTTAAATACAAGAAATCAAGAAATGTGTATGAAAATCAAATAAATAGAATGACAGAAAAAAAAAGGAACACCAAAACCTAATTTTTGTTCTTTTTTACATGAGAGAACTTAAAAACTCAGTGATTCGGATTGATTTGAATTGAATTGCACGCAAAGCTACTCGAAGACTGTCTGCCCGAGCCGTAGCTAACTTAGCAGTGAAAAACAAGAGGGAAAGCAGTGAGTCAAAACAACCCACCACCAAATCTTGCTCTTTTATGAACGAACAGCGAGATTGACCATCACGTTATAATGCCTCTACGAGCCTGGTCAGTGACTAGAGTTTGATATTGAAATCCTCAGATTATGAGTCAACACCTTAACCACCAGGAAACCTCTATGGCGGCCATTAAAAGAGCCTTAAATGTGAAAACGTTTGACATAAGTTATTGTTTCAGCAGTGGATAAAGGAATAATTACTTATGAAGTCATGCCTTTCCCCTTTTTTAATATTATAAAAACAGATTGGCTTTTGTGAAAGAACTTTATAGTTATAAATAGTTATGATATTTGTAAGATAGCCACAAGTTGTTCAGGAGTACGTTTAAAGGCTTATAACACTAAACTCTGCGTTTCTATATCTGTGGTGGGCACATCACAGATAACCCACTGTATAGTTCTGTGCTTAACCATAAACACACAAAAACTTCTTAGGTAAACATTCCAATAACTTAATTCTTTTGTAAAACTGTTTTTATGTAATATCAGTAATTTTGTACTCCATAAGCATACCTAAACTTAATAACGTTATTAAATAATTTAGGGCTAGCAAGCGCATTGATAGGTATTCTTTTTCACACACTGTCTCCACAGGTCTATTAACTTTATTATTTTAATATCAAGCTGAGGCTCGGACATAACCACTGCGCGATTCATACAGGCTGTATGTAATAGGCCTAACTTATTCGTATTCTAAAATTACTCCTAAGTGTAAGCACAGTATTGAAATTTTCGTATTTATTGATTGTCTGGTTCTAAAAATGGCGTTACAATGATGACAAATTGTTTTGGAATTTCGCACAAAGCTACTCGAGGGCTATCTGTGCTAGCCGTCCCTAATTTAGCAGTGCAAGACTAGAGGGAAGACAGCTAGTCATCACCACCCACCGCCAAATCTTGGGCTACTGTTTTATCAACGCATAGTGGGATTGACCGTCACATTATAACGCCCCCACGGCTGGAAGGGCGAGCATGTTTGGCGCGATGCGGGCTCGAACCCGCGGCCCTCGGATTACGAGTCGCACGCCTTACGCATTTGGCCATGCCAGGCCGTGATGACAAATAAAAAAGGTTTTAAAAACAATATTGTTCTTTTAAATCAACTTGTGTCATTAAGTTGTTTGATTTATTTTGAAATTCGCGTAAAGCTACATGAGGGCCACCCGCCCCTAATTTAGGGGTGTAAGACTAGAGGAAAAACAGCTAGTCATCACCACCCACCGCCAACTTTGGGTCTACTCTTTTACCAACGAATATTGGTGATTGACAGTAATATTATAACGCCCCCACAGCTGAAAGGGCGAGCATGTTTGGTGTGACGGGAATTCGAACCCACGAACCTCAGATTACGAGTCGAGGGCCTTAACCATCTGTCCATGCCGGGCCACACCATTAAGTGATATTTTGTGTTTTTTGATATGTATTGTTAGGCCTACGTTTATTTAAGGAAGGTAATATCATCGTTAGGTTTTCTTTCTTAATATGTGTACATATATCGTTATAGCAGGTGTGTGTGTGTGTTTTCTGATAGTAAAACCACATCGGGCTATCTGCTGAGCCCACCGATGAGAATTAAACCCCTGATTTTAGCGTTGCAAACCCAGTTCTATGGCGTTTTTATGAAGTTCATTTTCCCCTTCATTTTTGCATACAATTTGACAGTGTTAATATAACTTAACATGTACGATAAAGTAGGAATTTCTATTTCCTCACTATCTTTTCTATATTGTTCATCTTCTGAATCTCTCACACTGTTACCATCTTGAGATTCTATTATACATTTTAAATCAGTTTCTGTTAAAACATTCTTGTCAACGTTCACAAAACTTTCCTTGTTCACAGAATCATTTGCATCCATTTTCGCCATTATCAAGAATAAATCCACAGTTTCGAAAGCACTTCATTACGCATTCATCTTTGACACATTTGATTAAATGACTTGAAAATACATCTGCGTCTAACACGTCAATTTTCATGGTCATTTCAGATGCTCTCTTATAGTCATTCAAGTTTGCAATAATGTGATGAAGCATCAGCTTTCTATATTTCAGTTTTATATACTGTATCATTCCATTACGTACTGGCTGTAGAAGTGATGTTGTACATGGAAATAGAAAGACTAAATGAACATTTGAAAGTTTAAACAAATTTTTAATTAAACAAGAAGTTATTAATATTTAAATAAATTAATTAAATAAAAATAATATTTAATCAAAAACATTTTTTCTGCCTTACTCAGGTTTTAATCCTACTTGTTGATAGATGAGGTAGATGAACGATAGTTTTCCGTCAGTGTTACACAGGTTCCGCCATATAGAGGGCATTTATAAGAGAAATATTAAGTTAATGCTAAAAAAAAATGATATTTCCTGGTTGTACAGGTTTCGACCTTATGCAGTTTCCGACTTAGACAGGTTTTACTGTACTTACTTTGATTAACTAGTTCAAGTGACAGAAGCCCAATCCCTCCTCGATCTGTATTGAAGTAATCCGAAATAATGAAGGTAACAGGACCGAATTATATTTTACTACGTATAAAATATTGTTATAAGATTGTATAATGTTATAGCTAACAATTTGAAAGTCTGTACACTCAAGTGTAACAAAGCACAAATGATGTTTGCCAATCTTAGTCTCTCTGTAGTGAATATTTATTAATAGCTAGCCGTCTTTACCCGAACATAGTGCCTATATTTATCTATTTTTAAACAAAAAGAATCAAAATTTCACTTTTCTTGTAACAATGGTGTGAAATTCATAAAAGTTCTAATAGTGAAACGACGGACATGTTATGAATATGGAACTACAACCAAGAAACGTTTAAATCTAGTAGTTTAAGGTAGTAGCATGAATTCTAAAACTTTTATGATAGTTTTTTAAAGTAATGTTATCATAACAGTTTCGGAACAACAGGGTTGAAAACAAAACAAAACAGATTAACTCTAAATTTAATATAATCGATTACTTTTTCAGCTAACCAAACAAATCAAGATTTAAAAACTTATACAAATACACTATCTATGTGGTTTTTGTTTAAAATCAAACCTTTAATTTTACAATGTATTATTTGAAGTATGAAAAATTCCTTTCTTTTCTCAGCATAATGTGTATATGGTTTTCCTTATGTTTTATATGTCGAAGCAATCGATTTGTGTTGCCTAGATACTTGTTTTAAAATGGAGTTACACAGTTATGTAATATTTGTATCGCTTAGTATATTGTAGCCCAATGAAAGCCCGGTAGAAAGAGTCGAAAGCAAGCAAGTTAAACTGTTTTGACGTAATTTAAAGTCCGTATATAATTCTACATATTGATTAACCAATGTTATGACTCAATTATTTTTTAATATAATAATATTTATTAAGGCCTTGTTGAGCACGATGAAAAATATCGCTTATCTCCGTGTACAGGCTCGTTTAGAAATGAATTTTTGCAAAATGAATGAAGAAAGTTTTGCGTCTCTCGTGTTTCCTTCAAGGTTTTCATGATTTTTTAAAAAATAGAAGTTCTTATTTGTATTGCAGTGAAGAAAATTCACCTTATATCAATTTTTTCCAGCTGCACATATAGTAAGGACTTTTATTTTAAAATATTTTTTATGAATTTGAAAATGAGAAGTGCGGGCGAATAAACATAAATGTAATCATTATCACAAATTAAATGAATTCTAACACTTTTATACGTCGTTTTTCAACTCGTTGTTACAAAACTGTTATTATTAAACATATATTTTCAGGTTAAGTTCAATGCTGCTAGAAGTGTAGCACTGACTGAGTTATCGATACATACACAAAAGAAGCTGTTTCATTAGTACATAATAAATAAATAAAATGAACCATAATGACTTTGTAAATTATTATTTTCCTTAAAGTAGCCCCCCAGTGGCTCAGCGGTATGTCTGCGGACTTACACGCTGAAATCCGGGTTTCGATACCCGTGGTGGGCAGAGCAGAGATAGCCCATTGTGTAGCTTTGTGCTTAATTCAAAACAACAAAACAACAACAGCTTAAAGTAATAATTAACGCTTTTATTTATCGTAATTGAAAAGAAAGTTTCAGCCTGTATTATTACACTTCAATTACAGAGAAGTTGTTGTAAGGAGCTCTTATTAAAGATAATGAATAACAGAGCTTTTCAAACATTTAATAATTTAGAGAGAAACATATTTATCACTGATCTTTGTTTATTATGTACTTTTATGTAATCGGCATGACATTATGGTTAGGACATTCATCGATCAATCTGAGAATGGTAGGTTCGAACCCTTTCCCAGAACTTAGCCATTCTTTCAGTCGTTGGGACGTTGTAATGTTATGTTACTGAATAGCCCAAAAGTTTTTGGGAGGTGGTTTTACCTTCCCTATATAGTGTTTCGCTTTTAGATTAGGGATGGCTGTCGCTGATAGCCTACGTGTAGTTTCAAGCAGAATTCAAATAAATAAAAACTTAAAAAAGGAATTTTTATACACATGGTATATAAGGCTTAATATTCTAAGATAGGGCAGTTTCAAGGTTTGTTTTGAATCTGCGCTAGCCATATGCAAGCTAGTAGTGAAAGACTAAAAGAAAGGCAACTAGTTATCTCCTTACATCGCCAACTCCTGGGCTACTATTTTTCTAAAGAATACTAGAATTGATCGTTACATTGTAACGTCCCCGCTGCTAAAGGAGCGATAATGTTTGCTGGAATGAGGGTTTGAACTTGCGAACTCAATCTTAAGATATTGAGGAGGTTTTAAGTAGTTTAAAAAGAAATAATCCATATAATTAGTTCGATCTCCAGAGGAAACCTTAATATTGATGTAAAAAAATATTCAAATTATTCTGAGAACAAAGACGTAATAATATATTTTTTCTCAATGAAGTAAATGAAATATGCTATTGTTAATTGAGGAGAGAGGCTCGTGAAATAAAGTAAGTAAATAATTAGTTTTTTTTTCACGTATTTTTTTTATTAGGTTTCTCCCGATTTTGAGAGACATGATATCGCTGAAAATCGTCTGCATACCTCATGGGGACGACAGACTCATTATATGTACAGGAGACTTTTTTGACAAGTTCTTCGCTCTGACAAGTTTTGCACTTCCTACAGGTGCTAAGTTTACCCTAATTACTAGGCTGAGATTATTCTAAAATTTAAGTTACTAGACATATCTATAGAAACAATATTAAATGTTACTTATTAAATATCGAGATACCTAAAGCACCTAGTAAATATTATTATTCTAAATATGTTGTTACATTAAATAATGTTCCAAACTATTATTTACGAAGTCATAATTTGAAAGGCAGATTTATTTCGAATAAGTGAAAATCCTGGAATGTTGTTTTCATAAGTTCCTGACCATTAATAGTTTTACAATCTTCAGTTCAGATGTAGCTTGTAAAATACATGTAGAACTATTTGGTTTTACACTGTCTACGTTTAGTGTAGGCTTCAACGAAGTTTCTTGCTTTATCTTCGCGTACTTTTTGTTGTTACACAAATAGTCATCGGATCAGATGTCACGTTTGTTCCGGATAACGATGATTTGGGCTGAACACATTTGTCAACTGTGTATCTCACAACGGTTGGTATGGGTAGTAAAACTTTTATTAAAATAAAGTAGAAAACAACATTCTTCTTTGGTTCAAACATTGTTTTCTACTTTATTTTCATAAAAGTTTTAATACCCATACCAACAGTTGCGAGTTACATTTTTACTTCAAGTGGGTTTCTCGTCATCACAAATTTCTGTTAACTGGTAAGAGTTCCTGTGGTTAAGAAAAACAAAAGTCATTGTAAACGTAAGCAGCAAGTGTGACATTGTTACGTGCGGGAGAGTGAAATTTAGTAGATAAATAGATATAATAAATCGATGCTTGTACTATTGTCAATATTAACTAGTTATTGTGTCACACAAATCGATATTATTAGAAATGGCGCAAGTGTGTTGCTTACTACTAATAAATAGTTTTGTGACACACAAGTCACTATTATTAGAGATGGCGCACATTTGCTCTTTATTATGTGATACACAGATCGTTATTACTAGGAATAGTGCGCATGTGCTATTTATTACTAATAACGAGTTTTGTGATACACTAATCGCCGTTATTAGAAATGGTGGAGGTGCGCTTCTTATTGCTAATAATTAGTTTTGCGACAGATTTCTACCATTAGAGATACTACACGTGACAGATTATGGTGGTTACATAAGCCAATGTAAGATGATACACATTTTTCTAATAATAAAGTGTACTAATTATTTGAGCTGTTTCTAACAATCAGCGACAGTTAAATTATTTAACTGATGTCAGGATTTCCAGCATACATTTAGTTAGACATGGTGAATAAACCTATCAGTTATATGTAAAATCGTATATAAAAGATGATCAAAAAGCTCAAGGAAACTTAAGCTTGGCTTAATACTATTTATTAAACCGTATCTCGAAAACTGTACAAAATAAGTAGCACACATACATACACTGTCATTTGTTAAACATAATTACATTTCAGTTACAAAGAAGCCTTCTCTTATTGGTGAATTTTATAAATAATACATCAGTAACTTATCAATTTAAATACCAAAATAAACACAGATGTTCTTCACCATCGAATATCTTAGAAGTTAAATTCACATTAGAACCATGACCTTTCTATCAACTTTATTAAGTGTTAACAACCAGATTGGTAAAAATCACAGCCAATGAAAAAAGATAAGGCAGTATTCAAATTTTATACCTGATGTTTATTCATAAGAATTCTTATTTTTAAATGTTCTTTTAGATGTAAGTAAACTTAAGGATATCGAGAGCATAGGGCTATTTTATAGTTAATACACACTCTGATCTTGTCACTGTAATTCTATTTGGATCTTATTTCCATAGTTTCAAAAATAATATATCATATTCTTAGCTTTATATAACACTTTTAGCTACACGACTTTGTTGTAACATTGTTTAATAAATGTAGCAGTTATTCAAAGGTAACCTTGTGTTTGTATATTTCAATTATTCAGACATCCTTATAGCACTGATTCGATAAGACAGCATTGTGCGGATTGTTCTGTGCCACTGCGAATCTTGACAGGAACAGAAACCAAGTTTTGGAGATTCGTGATAACTTTCTTCAGAGGATATTTAAATAATATCGTACGGTTCAGTCTAATATCCTTCTATTAACTGTGCAACTATAGAACGCCTGGCTCTTGTAAAAGTGTGATTGTTTAATATAAGTGTTTCTATTTTTTTTTGTTTCTGTACGTTTAATTTGTTGTCCCGTTATTCTAACTTATATAACAATCATTTAGGTAGACTTCACTGGGGACTGACCGTTATATTTTGTTGTAGTTTTATATTCATTTCGTTTACTCTTAAAATCTGTTTTGTAGCCTGTTCCATTCATAGACCTTTGAAAACATCGGTTAGAATGAAAACGACAACATTTATCTGAAGTTTCTTGTTTTCTTCCTTGAATGTGGATTCAATCCTTCAGTCAGCACTAAAACCTTTAGAAAATAATAAAACATTTTATTATTCCATTCCCACTCTCCCTGGTTGTTTGCATATAAATAAAATTCAACAACAGAATCGGACTCAGGATAAACGTCCTAATTTTGTCCAGTCCTACCTTCATCTAAGACTGAACTGGGAAGAATCTTACTTTATTCTACATGTTTCAAACGTACACCTTGGGTACAACTATAAACGTTATACGTCTCAAATGTAAACTTTGGGTAAAACTGTAAACATTATATTTCTCAACTTTAAACCTAGATATGTCTGGCGAGAGATGGAAAGGTGACACAATCCTACAGATAACATGTAGGACAAAGTAACTTGATTCTAAAGACAAAGAATAATGCATCCTTTGGTAGATTAAACCTAATTTAATGTGTCCTTTGGAAGCGATTTACCCCGATTGTCGTGAAGAACAAAAATGCTGAAACTAAGTTATGTTAACATAACAGTAAATTGAAGATTTTCTCTTATACCGATTTATTATGAAACTAATTATGACCTAACAACACCTAGGTTAATAGTTTATAACATTATACTGAGAAAAAATAGAAATATACAAGTAACGTACAGACTGAGAAAATCTCTTGTAAAAGAGCAATGTTGCGTATAGATGCAATTTCAATACTTTCCAGAATGTATCTATTCATTTGTAAGAATATTGTAAAACAAAAAACCAGAGGAAAAAATTTTAAAGTTAAATATACATCTGCCATTAGATCTGTATGTGATGGAAAGTCTATTAATAATGAAATTTCATAAAAAGACAGCACTCATTTTCTGTCAAGCACAACCAATGAAACTTCAAATATACAAAGAAATTACTTGTTGAACACAAAACACTTTACTTTATACAGTGTAAAAATTCAACCAACATGTAGGATATACACAATTAACGCTTAGAGAGCGTCTCAACAACCATAAATTTTCTAATAACACCGGAAAAGATCTTCTTGTTGCTTAATACTTTAATCAACCGATCATTCTATTAACGACGTTACTCTCTTTAGATTTAGAACTAAAGGAGATAGAGTAATGAAAGAAGTTTGGTTAATCTCTAATCTTAATACTGTTCAACCTCTCGCAATTATTCTAGATCCTGGAATCAGTAATCTCCGTTCATATCTGTGAGAAAAATAATTTTTATTCTTTGGCTATTTTCTCAAGTAATCTCAAAACTGAATTTCCTAAAATTTACTATTTGTTAAAAAAATTGTACCTGTTTTTATAAACTGATTGATATAACATATATTTACCAATCAGACATCAGGTGTCACCTGTATTTTATTTTCATAATTTTAAATATACACATATTTGCCATTTCTAAAGTAAAACATCCCTAATACTCTTATCATTGGCTGAAAACAATAAATAGAAAAATAGACATTTTTTGAAGTACCAGATAACACTCATGATGCCACTAAACTTCCATGAGATATACGTTACTCAATCGATTAACCCACCATTTCCTGCTTGAAACTAAAGATAGGCTCACTTTTCGAAAACGTTCAGGTTGTAGATTATTTAATGAATAACGAAAGTACAGCTGAAATGGAATTTAGTCCTAAAAAAACTTTAGCCATTAGGTGTTTAAAGCATTCAGGTACCTTCCGTTAGTTTGTTTTATGAAGGTAAGAAATAAAGATAATTTAGAAAATTTTTGTTGTAAAAGTAATTTTTATTCCAGCTGAAAACTAGAAAAGTTACAACAACTTTATTTTTTTTTTAAATAAGTTTATAAGAATAAAAATAAGAAGTTGAAAGTATTTAAGGTTTAATGTGACGGTCAATCCCACTATTCGTTGGTAAAAGAGTTGGGGGTGGGTGGTGATAACTAGCTGCCTTCCTTCTAGTCTTACACTGCCGAATTAGGGACAGCTAGTACAAATAGCCCTCGAGAAGCTTTGTGCGAAATTCAAAAAAAAATATATTAAAAAGTATTACTTTACTCAGCTTGCCAATAAACATGTCCTACCATCTAGTGTTAATCATGATCATCCCAATTTAATTATAAATAAGTTAAATAACATAATACATTTTTTGTTAAGTCTTTGTTTCATTTAATTTAGTTTTTCGTGAAATTATGATTAGATTTAGTTTAGTAAAACAAAAATTGTTTCTTTACGTGATCTCTTTCACTATGTCTTTTGTTTCTTTTTTTTATTATTACATCTTGGACAAAATTTCACGATGAATTTTGTTCAAAGTATCAAAAAAGTGACAGAAAAAGTCTCGTGTTCGAAAGATATTTATGTAATAAATTATTTCACATGCTCTTATCTGATATTACTTAATATTTTAATTATGATTAATTTTATCTATGTTTAAGTTACAATTATTTATTCGTTTTAAACGTAAAGCTACAGTATTCGTTTATCTACACTGGAGAGATTAAATTATAAATTTTAGCGTTATAAGCTGTCAGGCTCATTTCTCAATTTCGAGATTATTACAAATGTTTATCTTTAATGTATATTTTCACTCTTGTAAAAAAAAACTGATTGAAGGAAGTACTGCTGAGCAATCACAATTTCTCTGTTCATAAAGTATAGAAATGCTAACACTACTTCTTATCAACTGCGAAATGTTAAAGTTTGAACCAATAAGTTTTGTATTTCGCGTAAAGCTAAACGAGGGCTATCTGCCCTAGCCATCCTTAATTTACCAGTGAAAGGCTAGAGGGAAGGCAGCTGGTCATCAACACCCACCGCTAACGCTTAGGTTACTCTTTTACCAACGAATAACGGGATTGACCGAAACAATATAACGCCCCCAAGGCACATGTTTGGTGTGACAGACATTCAAATCCACGACCCTCGGATTACGAGTCGAGTGCTTTAACTTGCTATAGTGTTTATAGGGTTACTGTTTACTCACACTATAAACCAATAGGTAGCAATACTTATTTCACTATGGACAAGAAGCTGTCAGTACTTACTTCCTCCATAGACCGCTAGGTGTTAGTTTAAGGAAATCACTATAAGTATATTTTCATAACATAATACTTTTAAAGAAAGAAAATAAAGAAAAATGTCTAAGACTAGAAAATAAGGGATAATTTTTTTCTAAAAACATATAATAGTTTACTTTTAAAATTTAAAAAGAAAACTTATGGACTTTTCTTCTCATCTATACGCAAAATTAACATCCTCGATTTGTTTTAGTTACCGTTTTGTTTATTTATTGTCACTTACGTTTCAATAGTTTCTAAAAAACTCTACTATCAACAGTATATTACTGTCATTCGTGGGAAATTCATAGTTAAAATTAAACTACACGAAGTTTAACCCTGTTATATAACCTGGCGATAAAGGTATATAGCTAAAAAGTTAAAACGCAATATTCCGAAGTGTGTGTATTTTCTTATAGCAAAGCCACATCAGGCTATCTCCTGAGCCCACCGAGAGAAATCGAACCCCTGCTTTTAATCTTGTAAATCCGTATACTTACCACTGTAAGAGGGGGGATAATAAAGGGGAGAAATATTCCGGAATGCAGACGCATCTTTTCTAAATGTGTCGAACCATGTCAGTCCCTCGCTGGTACAGCGGCAAGTCTACGGATTTAAAATGCTAAAATCAAGAGTTACATTCTTCTCGGTGGACTCGGAGATAGCCTGATGTAGCTTTGCTAACAGAAAACACACAATTTGTTTGTATGTTTTTTAGAATTTCGCACAAAGCTACTCGAGGGCTATCTGTGCTAGCCGTCCCTAATTTAGCAGTGTAAGACTAGAGCTAGTCATCACCACCCACCGCCAACTCTAGGAATACTCTTTTACCAACGAATAGTGGGATTGAAAGTCACATTATAACGCCCCCACGGCTGAAAGGGCGAGCGTGTTTAGCGCGATGGGGATGCGAACCCGCGACCCTCAGATTACGAGTCGCACGCCTTAACACGCTTGGCCATGAAAACACACAGAACCAACCGCTTACGGTCTACAAGTTTTTTTTCCCAATTATTTAGAACTAACGAATTTTCTAATCTAGCGACCACAGACACATTTCGTTAAAAGTATTTCTAAGGCATTCAAAGAAACAGTGTAGACACATGTATATCACAATTATGTTGCAGAACATAAAAATAAAACGTGAAATCTTCTAATATTATTATCCAACAACCAATGATAGTAGAGAGTGACAAAGCAAAAGTCTTTGAAGTCACGGTGTCTATTCACAATGTTCTTCTTGTATTTTCTTTTAAAATTTGTTGTCGTTAATTTTATGGAAGACAGAGATAAAATGCGCTTTATCTCTTTGAATTGTATATATAATATTTTGCTTGACTTTCTTTAGACACAAACAGAAAATGGATCAGTGAAACGTTTGGTACCAGGTGTATCAAAATCCAGTTGTTAACTTTATAAGTACTCAATAATGTAAAATAATTTGCTATATATACATACACACACTACATGGCCAAAAGTGGGTTCGGCTATTTCAGCCACACCCATTGGTAAGAAGCTCATAAAATCAAGCATACAGCCATTCAATCTCCATAGACACACATTGACACTAGAATGGGTCTTACTATAAAGTTCAGTACTTTCAAAATTGCACTGTCATAGGATGCCACCAATCGAACACGTTAGTTCGTCAACGACCCAATCAACTCTAAGTGCTGTTATTGTGAAGTGAAAACGACTAGGAGCAACAACAGCTCAGACACGAAGAAGTAGGCCACACAAGCTCACAAAACTGGATCGCCGAACGTTGAAGCGCGTAAAACTTGGCTGTCCACAGTTGCAATACTCACTACCCAGTTCCAAACGGTTTCTGGGAGCAACTTCAGCACAAGAACTGTTTGTCGGGAGTTTCATAAAATGGGTTTCCATGGTCGAGCAGCAACACGCAAGACTAAGAACGTCATGCGCAATGCCGAGCGTCGTCTAGGATGGTGTAAAGAACACCACCATTATAAAAACCTATAAGACCGCAGATTAAATATTACCCATGGAATTATTTATACCTGGATTATTAATACCAATTATGCCATCAATATATCTGCGCTTATTAAGTAATAATAAGGATATAATTAGCAACATAGGTTGACTAATTACACCTCAGGTATACATATTATTTCTTACTAAAATAAAACAAAACATCTTACATACAGAAAAACGGAACATGATTTGAATTTTATTAGCAGTAAAAATTATTTTTCTATTTGTATGAATAGATCTATAAACTGATCTAATAACAAATTCACTGTTATTTTCAAATCAGTAAGTGTTGCAGATGTAAACAATATAGTAAAATTATATCTACTAATTGTGTTTCATTTAAATTGTCAAGACGTTTTTGTACTGGTTCATTATTTATAATTATTCAGAAATCAAGTTTATTACTTATATTTTATTCCAGCTCAATAAATAACCGATTCAGTAATTTAATTAGTAAAATTGGAGACAGCGAAAGGCAGTAGAGTTCAAATGTTGCGTATGTAAGATAATTATTTTCTAATTTTCAATAGATGCTGGCTAGTTAATCGTTATTGTCTGAATTCTGTCTAATCGACGGAATACCCTCCACACATTTAGGTGATATGACCACTGATAATGCCCGTTATGAGGAAGGGTTGACAACTATGAAGATAATGGAAAGCACCTGTTTAATTTTAGTTCTATTATAATGTTTATTTTATATTAGTGCTATTATTGTTCCATTCTGCTGATTTAATCAATTAATGTAAGTGTTAGTATCAGAACTGTTTACTCATATTTACACATATAGCTTAAATTTTCCACAGTTTAAACCCTACTGATGTCTAACAGTGAAGTATGTCACATTTATGGAATTAAAAACAAAATTATTAAATCAGTGATGTCGAGAAACCCACTTGTTGAGAATTTTATATGCAAAAACGGCTCGTTTGGGTTGAGAAAATATGTAAAATATTTTGCATATAAAATTATTAAATAACTTACCAATAGAAATAACAGGTGGAGCAAATTTAAAGAAATAAAAAAACATTATGTAATTAATTATTTAATATATGAAATACAGAAATTTTATATTTTAAGATAAACACTTCAATGCAAAAGCCAATATATTAACATGCCAGTTTGATATCCTATACAAACAGGCTTTTATCATATCCACCAAATATACATAATGTTATATATAATGATAAATTTGAAACCTAAAGAAATGAATAACATAATTCTATTAAACCTTCAAGAGAAACGTGACATTAGCTGTTCTTTTATCTAATAATAGTTTAGGTATCATACAAAACGTTAGCAAAATCTAAGTTCAATTTTAACTTGATCATTTTTTATATTTTGCCATATATACTTCAAACAATATTACATGACATTTTTTATTTCACTTATCTGCGGGTGTTTAAAAAATGTTTTCCAAACATTCAAAGTAAAGAACAGTGCATATCATAAAAATGTTTATTAAGACTCTCATATGAGCTCAATAAGAGAAGCCAATCAGATTTATTTAATTAAAATTCGAGGCTTTGTGTCTGAAACGGAATGAGGTTTTAGTTTTAAAAATGCATTTCATGAGGAAACTATAGGAACTGAATTTTGTGATTTCGTCTGGTACAAGTGTACCAAGGAAGATCAACGGGTAAAATAAAGGTGAAAACTCAGCTGTACACAGTACGAGGAAATATATACGTGCATACAAAATACCTGTTTTAAAGATCATTGAGTGTAGCTAATTGTTTTACTCATACTCGTTGTTACTCGAGCATTCTGGAAAGTGACATAGGAAAACTCTGATTTAAAAAAAAATATATATCGTTTTCCTTGTAGAACGATTCGATGAACAAACAAAATACACAGTGGTATCCCGAAATATTTTACAAGTTATAAAATTAAGTTTCCCTGAAATTTTACAAAATAGCCTAAGTTTTATTTGATTGAGTGATATAGTTAAACGTTACAGTTAATGTTTAAGTTTTAATGGCAAATCCCGAAATTATATTATTATTCTGAAATTCAAACACGACACCTTTTGCTAATACGCACATAAAGAAAGTAAATTTATGAATCATGGATCAAATATATTGTTGTTTTACAGAGTGGTAGTAACCGTCGTATTGTGCATGTTTAAATATAACGTTTTATTATATCAATTCAGTGCATAAATATACCAAAGAATAGGATCTCCCAAAAGGCTTCTTATTTATAAAGAAATTGACCATCAACAAGATAAATGGGTAACAAACAAGTTATTAACAACATGACAAAAAAAAATCAACCGAAAATAATACTGAAATTATATTTTCAAAGGCACTGGTGTTATTTTATTCTTCATATAAAATTCATCTTATCTTAGCTGAGCATCATTAGAATCCGAAACAAAAAGTATTAAAACTGGTCCACTTTAAAATATCATATTGATAGGTCAGAGTTAAACTTCCGGGCTAAATATGCTCAATTCCAATCCAATCCATGTGACATACACAATGCCGGTAACCAACCGTGTAGTTTTGTTCTAAAACCTACAATATATTTCAGATTATATTCACAAATTGTGTTGTCAAAGGTTCTGCTAAAGCACTTTATTTATAAAGAACTAACGTAAATTTAAAGTTACAAAAATAGTGATTTTTATAACAAAATGATAAAAGTGTTGTTTTCGTAGTGACACTGTTGCAAGTGTACAATACTTAGAAAGAGATCTAATTTCTGATTATTTTTAAATTATTTTTCTCTTCGACATGAGGCCACTTATATCCCAGGGGGAAATAATCATACCAAATGCACATATTTACTCTTCCATCTTAATCTGGTCCTGTTTGAAAACTCATAAGTAGTACAGTAGAGGATATGATTTAATCTTTTCATCTAAGAAATATGGCAATCATTGACTTATCATTCGATTTAAGAATCACAGTACCCGCGTGAACACTGCCTCTTTTGAATATAACAACCAATATGGTTAATTTTAAGAAATCACTACATTCTCATTCAAATTAAGGACACCTTTCAAGAATATTACTACCATCTGGAAACTCTTTCTTCAGAATTTAATCACCAAAGTGATCACTTTTAAGAAAATACTGCTTACTCACTCCCCATTCAACTTTAACAAATCCTTTGTAGATTCCTGATGTCTATTTGTGCTATTGTGTGATACGAATTCAAATGTTAACAAATGTCAGTTTACCGTTTTATCTTTTATTACTACAGCAATGGTGGATATCAAACGTTTACTTCGTCATAGTAAGACAAAATGTTAAAATGACAATTTAAAATAAATTAGCTTCCTCCTCCACTAGCATAGCAGTCTGTCTGCGCACTTAGAGCGCATTAAAACAGTTTTTAATACCCATGGTGGCAGAGCACGTAGATCCCATTGTGTAGCTTTGTGCTTAATTTCAATCAGCCAACTGAACAAACATTAATATAAATTATTTTTTGGAATTTTGTTTCACAATTGAAATGTCTTTTTAATGTTAATAAATTGGATATTTTTCATAATGTACTTAAAAATGTGTCGTATTTTTCTATCTACTGTCGAGAGTTTTAACACAATGGCCTCGTATTATCCATAACCATTAACAACACTGTCACGTAGCTTACACAATATGCAATACTATTTAATAATGTTATCTGGACCTCACGCAATTTTTGTTGTTGCGAGAAACACAGGTACAAAATGTAGTATCTGTACCTCGTCCATCAGAGGCATCAAAAACCTGAATTTGTTGCAGTAAGTCTAAAGGCTTGCCCTTGAGCCACTGTGGTGGCGTCTTACACGGTGTCCAGTATTATGTATTAATACTATCACAACTTTCTCAATAATTAGGAGTTTTTAACAATACTATTACAGTATTATGCAATTTATAGTAATACTTAACAATATACTCTTGACCTTACGCATGTCCAACAATGTACTTTCAACCTTAAGTAATATTCATTAATATCTAACAATATTATTCAAATCTTCCCCAATATCGTTTTCAGACAATGCAAATATTAAAACAATACGGCAGTGTTCGTACTGGTCTTTAACCAAACAGTATTTATTGATCATGTAATTTCTTAATCAAACAGTTCTGTTACTTAAAGTGCATCCTAAAGGTGATCCTATTATGAGTTGTTTATTTTTATAATGAATTGAAATCTAGCTTTCTCAGTAAGAGCATTATTTAAGACTTCTATAAGTGTAAGCACGTAAAATGTTCACACTTTTTACCTTGAAAACGTTAGAGTAAAGTTTCCTCTTTGTGTTTTATGAGGTATTCTCATGTCCTACTCGAAATATCACGATTTTTGCGGTTGTGAAAGCACATTATAATACTACATAACGTTTGGACGTAATACAGCAAGAAACAATTCTGGCAACAACTGTAAACTGGTTTGAGATACAGGTTTGAATTCCGCTCACATGTTAGTAAAAGAGTAGTCCAAGATTTGGCTACCTTCCATGTAATCCATACACTTCTAAATTAGAGGCATCTATCACAGATATGTATCGTGCAGCATTGCGCGAAATTAAAAACAAGCCAATCCAAATCTGTTTAAGTGCTCGTTGAGCTTTTTATACCTAGATCTTATTGCTAATGAGAAACATCCTGTAAACATAGGTCACCAACTTGTAACTCTGAATGGTCACGAGCTTAAGCAACACGTAAAGTGTCACCTTGAACACTAAGTACTTAACAAAAATACATTTTTTTATTATTATTTGTTGGTAATAACCAGTGTAACGAGTTTGTTACGTTGTGTAAAACAGATGAAGGAAAGAAGTCTTGTAAAAGTAAACAAGATAATCACGAACACATCCTATCGTTTCTAAAGCTTACATCTAATATATCACTTGAACATTTTGCATCTTTTTTACGTGCAAGTCTTATTTTGTTTTCTTCAACGGAACGTGTGATTCTATTAAGATACACGTTTTGATGTCATGACGAAGAAAACTATGTCTTATGTAATGCTATAAATATAGAAATTTAAGATTTCAGTATATAATACATTTTATCGAAAGATATTTAGATATTAACTAATCAGAGATTTCCTATAATTCTTGTCGAATAAAGTTGAAGAGAGCATAATAATATATCAATCTCATTAAAACTGTTATTTTTAGTACTGATGAAGCATTTCGTTAATAATAGAGTTCATCAGATTGTTTGTGGTACTAGAGACATTCTAGTAGTTGAGGCGACATTTAATTTAGTAATTGCCATTAAACACCTGCTAGTGCGTTTAAGAAGTTGATGTGTAATATTTCCACAGTTTCACTGTATATCTAAAAACATCAGGATTAGGATCAAAATATTTCTCTGTCTAGGAAGATCAGGACAAAGGATATTTAACATTAAGTATATATAAGTATTAGATAACGATTGCTCAAGACTATATATTTAAAATTGCGGCAAAGATTATTTAGCACTTATTAGGTAACGATTATTCAACGCTACATATATTGAGATAAACATTATGTAAAACCACATATGATTAATTAAATTGATTGATTATTTGTAATTAAGCACAAAGTTACAGAATGGGCTATCTCTGCTTTGTCCACCATGGGTATGGAAACCTGGGTTCTAGTGCTATGTGTCCGAAGCGTGGGGAGCAACATAGTTGTCAAAATGTGTGTTTATTGACTGTATGTGCTAAAGCACCCCCCTGACTGGCATGGCTGAGCTCGTAAGGCGTGCAACTCGTAATCCGAGGGTCGCGGGTTCGCGCCCGCGTCGCGCTAAACATGCTCGCCCTCCCAGCCGTGGGGGTGTATAATGTGACGGTCAATCCCACTATTCGTTGGTAAAAGGGTAGCCCAAGAGTTGTCGGTGGGTGGTGATGACTAGCTGCCTTCCCTCTAGTGTTACACTGTAAAATTAGGGACGGCTAGCACAGATAGCCCTCGAGTAGCTTTGTGCGAAATTCCCAAAAATAAACAAACAAAAACAAGCTAAAGCACCCAAGTAGTTAATATCGTAACATGTGTACAGCGCCCAGAGACAGTTACTACAAATAATCACGGGTATTTGTTTAATTAATAACATGTTTATCTCACACAAAGTATTGACTGGTTAGTCTATGTACGCTTAAGATCTTATTATCTGTGCCAAATAAAGCAGTAAAATATAATTAGCAAAAATATGAAACTACAGAAATAGAAAATACAGAAAAAACATCTAATTAGAATGAAAAGGGAGGTTTGAAGTTAAAGTAAACGAAAACAAAGAAATAGAATAAATGGAAGCAGTAGGTAAATACCATAAATGGAAATAATATGGAATTGCAAAGCAAACAAACTAAAACGGCCTAAAATTAGAAGAAACTGTTTGTATATTTGGAGGCATTACAGCTTATTTTGAACCATAGGAGTTATAAAAATCAGCGACACTTTACCACACACCTTTTATTCCAATATATTAACTGTCACTTCAACTAATTCAGGCCCGGCATGGCAAAGCGTGTTAAGGCATTCGACTCGTAATCCGAGGGTCGCGGGTTCGAACCCCGGTCGTACGAAATATCACCGCCCTTTTAGCCGTAGGGTCATTAGAAAAAATGAGGGTCAATCCCCCTAGTCGTTGATAAAAGAGTAGCCCAAGAGTTAACAGTGGGTGTTGATGACTAGCTGCCTTTCCTCTAGTCTTACACTGCTAAATTAGGGACGGCTAGCACAGATAGCCCTCGAGGAGCTTTGCGCGAAATTAAAAAACAAACTAAAAACATAACTAACTTACAAATCAGTTTGTTTGTGGTGTTTTTTTAATTTTGCGCAAAGCTACTCGATGGCTATCTGCGCTAGTCGTCCATAATTTAGTAGTGCAAGACTAGAGAGAAAGAAACTAGTCAGCACCCCCCAACTAACTCTTGAGCTACTCTTTTACCAACGAATAATGGGATTTCCACATTATATACAGTCGAAAGAGCGATCATGTTTGATGTGACGAGGATTCAAAGTCGCGATCCCCAGATTACCAGTCGAGAGCCCTAACCACGTGGCAATATAAGGCGAGAATTTATTTTTTTCAGATTTCCACAGCAAATTTTCAGAATCATGTTTATCTGTGTTCAGAATTCCAACCCAAGATCTGTTTTTCAGACCGTTCAGTTTTAACAAGTTCAACATTTTACGGTGTGGTTGGCTGTACAAACTACAATTTTCACGTTAACTCGTAGAAAGTTATATTAAGTTGTTTTGAAGTTAAGCACAAAGCTACACGATGGACTATCTGTGCTCTGCACGTTACGTGTGTCGAAACCCGGATTCGAGCATTATACAGCTCCAGACATACCGCTTTGCCACTAGGGGGCAGTCGTATTAAGAGATATTATCAAGTATTTCACGTATTCATCTTTTGTTCAGTTTGTCTGTAGCTGTAATAATCCTTTAGGAGTTTTTTTTTTTTTTTTCATTTTTAGTTTCTCGGTATTTTAGTTCCAAGTTCTAAACCAAACACCTATGATCCATGAAAGTGTAATTTTATTCTACGAACTTGAGAAACATTTATTCTAAGAATCAGTTGAATCTTTCGACAAGCGCAATAACAAATAAAAAATAAAACACACGTAGTGACGTAAAGAACGAAGTCTGTGTTGTAAGAATTAGAAACGGTATGCCGTTGGGTTACATCTTTCACGTAATCAGGTTTTAACGTGCATTATCACGACTTCTCAGTGAATATAAACTCACTATATCTCAAAAATTTCAGTAAAACCTACAAACTATAGAGCTTTTGCAAGAACTGTCTCTAACCTTCAGAACAGACTATAGTACTTTTGCACGAGTTGTCTGGAAATTCTAGAACAATGAAGGGTCTTGCTGCTGTCGTTCTTCTTACCCTCACTGTCTCTATAGCTGGACATCCTCATCAGAAGATCTACGATTTGTTATGTGGTAACTATAAGATGTATCTTTGGCTTTGTCTGTTTTCCAAAGACTTATAAAGTGTGTGAAAAACTTGCTTGCAAAAAATACTCCATGTTTAAACTAACACGCACAAGATCTCCGAGTAAATACTTAATTTAAAGCTTTTCTCAGTTTCTGTATACGATTTAAGTGACTTAAAATGTTAATATCTGTACAATAATTTACTTAAGCCTAACATTTGTACAATCATTCATCCAAACCTAACATCCATATAACTATATCCCTAAATTTAACATCTGTACATTCATTTATCAAAGCCTTTGCCAGCATTTTTGTTGTTTATACAAAGAAAATAGCACACTATGTTGTACACCTCTACAGCTTGTATATTTAGAGTAAAACTAACGTCACGTGATGGGATAGCGGTATGTTTAGGCACTTACAAAGCTAAACTCAGAGGCTCGAATCCCCAAAGAAAAGACACTAGAGAACTCAACGTGACTTTACCGTGAAAGAAACAAACAGTTATATTAATTTTTGTGTTATTAAATGTAGTTTGTTTCTTATTCAGCTATAGTAAGTGAGCAGGTTTTAACGTGCATTATGACGGCTTCGCAGTGAATGTAAACTCGTCATGTCTTTAAAAAAAAATGAAAAAAATATTTCAGTAAAACCTACAGACTATAGAACTTCCAAATTTTTGGTAACTAAAATGGAATGTTGATATTATAAAAAAAACTTTTTAATTTACCCCAATCAGCTATGGACCAATATGTCACGTTTATTACTTACTTTATAAGAAAACTTTTGTTATTCTACAGAAATTTTAGTTTTGGCTTCGATATTTCAATGCAGATTAACATATTTGTCGTTTGTTGTATTTCATAGTGAGTAAAGAAGATCAAGCCATCAAAGATATCAAACGTTGTATGGATCTGGAACCTGCAGATGTAAGTTTTTGTTATATATTGAAATATGAATCAGGAATGAAAAATAAAATTCATGATAAATGTAGAACTGGTTTTGTTAAGAACAGTAAAGGTTTACACAGCCCGGGATAAACAATTCTGAACAGATTTTCAGTACTTAATATCAAAAAGTTTCTCAATTTTCGATAGTCTATCCCGATAGATCATAATAGTTATTTATTATAGTTTATACAGCAAAATGTTCAACTGTAAGACAGTCACGTCCAAACCTACCACTTTTACCTGATACTTTCTACAATCCATCTAGTGTGCAAGGGTGACATTAAGCTCCAATATTAACAGTTTGATCGCACAGAAGTCCATCCGCAGATTTGATTTAAATGTCTTCGTATGGAATAGCTTGAATATTTAATTATCCAGCTGTTTTAGGTATGCAACAGCTAAATGGGAAGGATGACTGGAACACTTAATTTGCTGAGCCATACCCTAGCGTCTTCATTTTTCAGACGAATATTCCACTGTTGCATGAATATACTTGAGTGTTTAAACGGTTAATTCCACAAGATTGTAAACAGCTAACCACCTTACACTTTTCTTTTCACAGGTGAGTGGAAGATCGTTTTGGTTTCACAAAACTATCTCAAAAACATTTCCTTTCTTCTCTCATGAAACAAAATCTTTTGATATTCAGAAAGACCCGAGATCAGTTTTCTTTCCTAAGTAATATTGTATGGTGTATTTATATGGAACTTCATAATATTAGCATTACACGCTTTATTGTAGTGACTTTTATAATCATAACTGGTTTAAAACTAATGTTTATTTAATGTTTTCAGTATAAAAAAACGTTTGACAACTGTAGGGATACCCATAACGCTAAAACAGACCAAACTCTGTGTGACAAGTGGGATGAGGTAAGACTGAATTATATATCTCTCAATACTTTGTTTATAAAGATAAATTTGATGAACTGTGTACGAACCTAATCACAACTGTATCAGTCAGTGCTCTAATTTTGTTATGCATTATCAACAGCTACAGAAGTATTAACTTCCGTTACTTTTTTTTATTATTATTATTACAGATCTACCACTGTGCCCATTTGGATTATGTAAGTACCACCTTTATTAACTTAACAGTCCGAAGAAACAAACCACGTATGTCGAATTTGTTTCTTTTTACCAAGTAATGAAAGAGGTTAATTCGGATAATTTTAATTACGATGATGATTACTTTCTTTTACCTAAGCCTCAAGATTGTATGAAATAAACCACCATTAGGTGTCACTTTTAAAGAAAAATGAGGCAATCTCTTCTTTAAATTAGTATCTGTTTTGATTTATTCATTTATTTTAATGTGTGCTCTTAAAGACCAATCCTATTTGAACTTTGAAAAATATTCATGCAATAAATGTTATCGATATAAGATGTAATCAGGTTAAAAACTTAAATTTGATTGAGAGGAGGATTAGTAGGCGATATTAATTATATGCTTACATTTTTACGATACTGATGTTGTTAATTGAGTCTGATATTTGTTACTTTCCAACGTTGCCGCTAGGAAAACTAACAGATTGTTTGAACATTTTAGGATCACCACACAAGTGAATATGAAGACGTCCGTGTAAGTTTCATAGAAATAGTTTGTTAACAATTATACATTTCTCTCATAACACGAGGAAAGAAAAAAATAAAAACTTATTTTGTAATTTGCTAACAGTAAAAGTACTTTAAATATAAACACTTATTTTATTTTAGAAAATTATTTAAAGCAATAAAGTAACTTGAAGATTTTATGACATATTGAGAGGATTATTTTAAATGTTTTTAAAATATATATAACAATGCATGTTTGAAAATTGACAATATACACATTCAAGTTGTCTATTCAGAAAGTTGGGGTTAGAAAATTTAATTAAGTTGTTATTTTCTCTTATTGTAAGGGTTAAAGTTTTCACTATATGAATTATTCAGAGTATTAACAAGTTTAAAACTTAGAATATTTAATAGCAAAGACACCGCTTGTTTAAGATAGAAATACTTACTACCATTCGATGTGTAGATACGTCCAATTAAGTAAAACATTGTTCTCTATAATTCTTCACTAAAGGGTGCTTTAAATGGAGCGTAATGAAGCAGAGAGACATGTTCAAGACGTAATGTATTATTTAAACTAAATAAATACTAAACAAACTACACCAGGCTAAGAAACTCACTTACGATGAAGCTAACGATTAGATATTTACTCATATGAAGGTTAGAAAAATTATTTAACAAATTTCATACTTTTAAAAGTAGATATCTACTGTAAGAGGGCGCTACATTAAATAGCCATAGTACGTGTTTGAAATGTTATAGATATTCAATTTTAAAATGTTAAAAATTAATACACTTCCAGTTATGAGTACAAGAAAACGTTAGATTTATTTGTAGTAACTAATTTATATTTAATTTTTTTGAGATAAAGAACAAGCAACTTAGAGAGAACATTTACTTTTTGTGCAAGAAAGTTACTTTTCACTAGCATGGTGTCACAGGTTTAAGTTAGTATTTTTTTTTTTTGCGTGAAGCCAAACACAAATTTTGTAATTAAATGTACTTTGATGTGCTTTATCACTTATAATAAAATGAAATTGAACGTTAAAAGTTACAGAAGTTATTTTCCCAAAATGAATTTATTCATTTTACTTTTATTTTCATTATACTTGCAAATTTACTGAAATAAAATATTTAAAATCTCACAGTAAGTAAATTACATTAATTTTTAGTCTCTAATGTTTTAATCCTTTAGAAATGCATTATTAAGGCACACAGAGAATGGCTGAAAAGGAAAGAAAAGGAAGAGTGAAAATCGTGAGTCAATGATTAAAAGAAATGTCAATTTTGTTTTAATCTGTTATTGGGCTGAAATAAAACTGCTTTTAATTGAATTTTATTCTTTGAAGGTACATATTTGAACGTGCCTTAATGATTTTCTTTTCTGTCCTTATTTTGTCAATTTTTTTTCAGATAAAGAGTACGCTTTTATTTTAAAAACGCGACATGAGAAACCACTAATTAATAGAAAAGTTAAAGATGCAAAATATTTTTTGTATCATTATAATAATTTGGATAACTGTATAACTTAGATTAAATTTTTCTGATCCAAATAGTTTGGTGTTGACATCAAAGAGGGCAGCACCTTGCTTAGGTATAAATAATTCAAAATCATGAGATTTTATGGTTTCAAACAACGAGTCCATATTTCTGTCACAACAGTCCTAGTCAAAAGAAAAATGTTAACACATAACAAAATAACTAGAACTATACGTTCCATTACGTGTTAACTTTTAATTTGTGGTAAAACTCTATAAAACAATTTCCCAGATATACTTACAAAGATTCTATTTTCATTGCTTGCTATATTTATTTATCAACGATAAATCTTTGCTTCACCTTTTCAAAACATTAGTGACGAACATTTATATATCGATATACTTATAATAATAATAATTTAGTTCTTATTTCTATTTATTTAGTTTATCAAACAATCCCATAATTATAACTAATGTGAAAATAAACAAACATTACTAGTACAACAAAATACACAAATTTTAAACTAAAAATTGAATTTAAACAAATATGTTTGCATTCGAAGTATTTTCAAATTTTTCATTTAAAAAACACTTTACAGTTTTGGTGATAATCTTATGATAAAAGAATCCAAATACAAACTATTAATGATACTTTTGCGATTTCTTTTCACATCTAAAACTTTAATGATTCAACTTCAAATTTAAAAGTTATAAAAACCTATCGATTTATTTTTCTGAATACGATTTGTAAAAATATTTTATTACATTTAAGGATACTCAATTTCTGAGGCCTGGCATGCTATCGTCATAATGTCTTGTCGTGGCTTTACAAGTTAACCTAACATCATGATGTTAATGTACAACCGAAAGGACCTCCCAGTTTATTTTTAAACTCTTAAAAATAAATCACTAAATAATATTAATCCTAGATGTGCTCAACCGGGATTAACTCGAAACTACAATCTACACGTCAGATTAAACCTATATTTCTCGAGGAGGTTTCCGAGTGTTTCAGGTTGTCTAACAAACCCCTTTAGGTTTTGATAGCACATTACCTTCGCACATTTGAGTATTTGTTCCACTGAACTCTTTCGCCATTTCAGCTGTACAAGCGTTACAAGTGAATGCCAATCCTGCTATTTAATAGTAAAGGAGTAGTCCAAAAGACAGCTGTTAGTGATGATTAGCTGCTAAAATAGTACAGCTAGTGCAGATCTGCACGAATTTTAAAGTAAAGCAATCTAATTGGACAATAAACACAAGTTGTAACTAGAGTGATTATTTTACGGCAATGCTTTAAAAAACAAAATTTATTATTATAGCACGTACTGTTAAACAACTACAGATAAAACAGATTAATGTTAGACATACAATTTTCCTTATATTTTACCTTGGGTCTTTATACACGTAAGTGCCCGTTACAGAATAAAAGTTTTGCATGTGATTCACTGTATTTATTATCTTCTTGAATAGCATACCTACTTTCCGATTGGTGAACAGTCAGGGCTTGATAATTCCCATTGACCAGAGTGCAGATAACTTATTGAGAACACTACCAAAATCGTCTCCTACAGGCGACTGTTTATACTGGTAACTAGGAATTACAGTATTCATACCTACTTGTATACAAGAAGCAATCCTCAATCGTCGCGGAACGCGAGATTATTTTAGGTACCTCTAGAGCAAGTTAATCGATGAGTCACAAATAGTACGGTTAATGAGAAAACAAAAACTAATCCTCAGTAGTTGTAGCACTTGAAATTCTTTTAAGCAGGATTAGAATAAATTAACACATAACATTTTATAATAACTGCTACTAATACCAAACGGGAGCGCATATACCCGATTCGATTTTACTACTCATCATAAGATCTTTACCAGCTCAGTATCAAGCTGAAATTCATTTAAGTGGTATTAGAGTGAATTAATATACGATATCTTGGTGTTGGCCAAATGCATCAACCGAAAATGTTTGACCTGCCGAGCCCAAAACTTTAAAAGCTAAAAGTTTGTACCTTAAAATCGTAGCATGCTATAAGCTGTTATGCTGCAGCTAAAATCAGTAACAAAAAGTGAATATTTTGAAACAAAAGTTTTCTTTTTCTAAAAATTACTACACGAAAAGAATTTTCTTTAGTTATACACAAGTCATTACATTAAAATTCTTCAATGTACAGAGCACAAAATTCATAAATTTTAATTACATAAATTGTCATATCTTTTATTAATAAAAGTTATACTGTTCATTGGAAAAAATATTTTTAATGATCCAGTTTCTCAGTACTACATTTAAAAACTGCATCAATAAAGATATAATCAAACCCTCATCAACAGTCCTAGTGAAAGATGTGTTATTGTGAGGAAAGTACTTTTATTTAATTATGTCTCGTCATAAAGAAACGTTTGTTGCACATACCAAAGTTATTTTTTAAATGTCTGAGTATTCAATACTCCAAGTATAAAAAATGTTTATGGATTTATGTTTGTTCGCTCAATGGCACAGCTGTTTTTTGCAGATTCACAATGCTAAAATTCGGGTTTTGAAATACATAGGTATCTCATCGTGCAGCTTTATACTTTATTACGAACATACAAACAATTTCTGTTTATTTTGTAAAAAAAAAAAATTGACGTTTTAATGTCAGTTCTAGAGACTTTATATCGGACTCTAAAACAGTGTTCTATCTCAGTTAAAACAGTGTTCTGTCATACAGTTAAATGTGTCTTATCTTTGTACAGTTTCAAACTTCATGCTGACGAGAAGTAAAAAATTATTCATCTTCAGGTGACTAAAGAAGGTCAAAACGTTGTTCTGTAGTTTATTTTAATTAAAGGTTGAATACCCATGCCTGCCGTTTGTAGAAAAAGTTTCAAACCTTATTTACTGATTTAATGTTGTCGTTGTTGTTTCCAAGTATATATGACAAAAAAGAAATAATTTATTAATAAAATTATACTTTATAAATTAAGCATTATTACTAATCTAATCATAATGAAACTCAATAAATAAAGCAACGTTTTGTCATTCTTAACACATTTATTAATTAACTGTTTATGAATTTCGAGTCAAGATCAACGCCCCTTATAGCACAGCGGTATGTCTGCAGACTTTTACATCTAAAAACCTGATTTCGATAGCCGTGGTGGGTACAGTACAGATAGTCCTTTGTATAGCTTTGTGTTTAACAAAAAACAAACCAAGACTCTTTAGCAACGTGTTTTTTCTTGTTTGTTTTTTAACAGGAAAAGGAATTTGAGGGGAAAGTTTATAGTCAAGCCACCTAAGATACTCACTGTACCCAAACGTCCCTTGTACACCTGCTTACCATATTTTGGGAGACAAAGCTTCCCAATCACGAAACAGTTGACAAAAATTGCATCCGCCGAAGGGAATCGAGCCGATGAATTTAATGTAGTAAATCCAGGGACTCATCTCTGCGCCACGCCCCCCAGTGGCTCAGCGGTATGTCTGCGAACTTTCAACGCTAAAAATCGGGTTTCGATACCCGTGTTGGGCAGAGCACAGATAGTCCATTGTGTAGCTTTGTGCTTAATTCAAAACAACAACAACAACTTCTCTGCACCAGTGTGGGACAAGAGCGTAAAGCCCCCTACATATGAACACACGAGTATATCCACAAACACAAGAAGGTTGCAAACCCTCCCAGTTCTGCTATCTATCAGCAAAGTACACAAATAAGATATCAAATTGCTCTGTCTAGCTTGCCCCGGCATGGCCAGGTGAATCAAGGCGTTCAACTCGTAATATGAAACCTCATCTGTCTATTGTAACTTGTTCACACAAAATTGAAATTATAAACAAGGGTGTAAGTATTTTTAAATGCGAGACCTTCATTTCTCTCGTGTAATTATTGATTTGTTTTTTTATTTGATTATAGTTAAATACAAAGCTACACAAACAGCTATCAGCGCTGTGCCAGCCACGAGTATCGAAACCTTGTTTCTAGCACTGTAAGCCCACAGACAAACTTTTGTGCTACTGGGGAACAGACTAATACATTGAGTAAGGTAAATGTAATCGTAAAAGGTATTAAACAAATTGATTAATACATTGATTAATATACATATACTATTGAAACATATAAATTAAATGGATCACCAGATTAAAATAAATACGACAGTTAAAGGTATTGAAATAAGTGTAGCTAAAACAAAGAAGAAATTTAATTACTCTTTTAAATATATTGATTTAGAAATGACTGGCTATCAACTGGCAACTTGAAGGACGCGGTTTCAAAATTCAAAACAAGCAAATATTAATTGATAATTAGTTTTAAAGAGCCATGAAACAAGTTTTCATGGATAGGCTTCCGGCCTGACTTGACCACATTATTAGAGTGCTCGCCTGCAGGTTGTGGTTTCGAATCCCATCACACCGAACATGCTTGCCCTTTCAGTCGTGGGAGCGTTATAATGTCACACTTAATCCAGCTGTGCATTGCTAAAAGAGTAACCCAGTGATGGTGGTGAGTGTTGTTGACTAGCTGACTTTCAGAATAAACCAAACCAAAATGTGGTGATAGATTAACACGTTAAAAAGAAATAATAATGGAGAAAAACAATTCAACAGACAAGTGCAGAAAACCACTAATAAAATAAAAGCAACATATCCTCCTTTTTTTTTAATTTTTCGCAAAGCTACACGAGAGCTATCTGAGCTAGCCGTCAATTAGTTAACAGTGTAAGACTAGAGGAAAAGCCACCGCCAACTCTTAGGACACTCTTTTACCAAAGAATAGTGGGACTGACCGTCACTTGTAACGCCTTCACCACTAAAAGGACTTTCTCCTTTATCATTATATTCATATAAGTTTTAAATATTTTTGTTAATAAGATTTTTGTCCATGAGACTTTTTCGATACGTTTTATTCAACTAATAGATTTACACATTGCAAATTTATGTATTAGAGTGTTATCATTATAATTTGTCGTGATAAAATGAACAGTACTGTATGATATGAATATTACAGATTGTTATCAGTGCCTTGATTAGATTTAGTAAACTGAGCTTTATTGTCTAGTATGGTGTCAGTGCCTGAACATTGTAGACTGTTAGCAATCCGAAGTTTTTTCACACTCTAATAAACGTAGAAATATTACAGTAACCAGTTTATTGAAGGTACAACCCTCAGGTTCAGATACCCGTTATGGGCAGAGCACAGACAGTCTGATGTGCAGATTTGTGCTTAACTATAAACAAAGAAATTAAACGTATATCAAATTTTAACTTACGTTACCGTTAAAAATTTTTACGTTCAATTTTTACTTTGTCTATTCCTTTATTTTTAGTTTAAATGAAATCCAAAACTTTTTGAGCCAGCAGAAAAAAATTCTGTAATAACTGTTTTATCTTCGGCAAGTTTAGTTACTATTGAGATGTACAAATATGGATAAACAGCTGTAGAACGTGTGGAAATAAAAATAAAACGTAAAAAATGCAAGAAACACGAACCAGTCCTTTTCAGATTGGTTTTGCCTCTTTGTTCAGACGTATGGAGATCGAACTAACAGGTCAACATAAATTTTTATTTTCAGACTGGTTTTGCCTCTTTGTGTAAACGTATGGAAATCGAAATAATAGGTCAACATAAATTTGAGTTTTATTTATTACGTCATAAAGCAATTTCAGTACTATTACAGGATCTCCAGGCGTGTTTATTTGAACCTTCAGAAGAAAGATAAAGTTTGAGAAAATACCCAAGTTGTGTAAACTCTGAATGTATAAACCGGTCGTTAATAAATATTTTCTTTATTAAATAAACGTTCCCTGTGCATCTTGTATGTTGAAACTTTTGTTAATTGAGGAAAGTTAACAGCATGTTAGGGTTTTATAATTATTAAAATAAAATACACATACACACACGCTACACAGAATAACATCAGCTATTTTAATCGACAATGATTTCAGATGAATCTTGAGTAATAGTAACACTGTCTTATCTTTCACTTAAATCTGTTTTGTGTAATGTTGCTCTTTTTTCAGTATGCAACCTGCATAAGATACAGACGGACTTCAAGGCTTTCCTTTATACTTTTTGTAGAGTTTAAGAATGCATTCCTGATATGAAAAGAAATGTAAAAAATAAGTAAAAAAATACAAATTTTAAAACTATTATACATCAATCATTTGCTGTTAATAAACTTAGTAAAACTCAATGTTTTAAAACACAATTAAAATAAAACATAAAAAAATATTTTAAAACTTATTATTCCCTCTTAATTGATCATGTAAAATTCGATTTTAATACATAATTAAAATGAAACAGAAGATAACAAAAATAATTCTGCAGAAATTGTTCAATATTGATGTTTCAATTAAATCTCTATTTTAACGACATAATCAAATAGAAACAAAATAAAATTGGGAAGTTTTCTACACTGAACTTTCCGTGTTACATGTTTAGTTTAAGATCGTTTTCATTTGGTAACCAAGGTTTTCAATGATACTTAACCATAAATAAAAAGCAAAACCACACAAACTAGCATCGGAAGCAAACTAGTATTGAAACTTGTTATAAATTCTAAATTTATCAATGAAATATCAATGAACTTTTAGCATAGAACAATAATTTCTTTCAGCAATTTCTACATTGCTTCGATTCTAATTTCTAAAACAATAACTTATGTTGCGCGAAATGTTTATTGGTTTGATTTGTTTTGATTTTCGCGCAAAACTACACGAGAACTATCTACATTTGCCCTAGCTTGCCATCCCTAATTTCACAGTAATAGACTAGAAGAAAGGCATCTAGTTAATACCACTCACCGCCAACACTTTGGCTACCCTTTTTTTCCCCAACGAATAGTGCGATTTACCGTCACATTCTAACGCTCTCACAAGAAAAAGACAAATATTTTCGGTCACAGAGTTTCGAATCCGTTTCCCTGTGATCAAGACTCGAACCTCTAGCTACCTGATCATGCTTTGTTTATTTTTTAAGCAAAAAGTCCATAATGGCTTTTGTTTTTTGCCTACCCTTAAAACATCAAGCGAACTCGGAATTTTAATGTGTTATTTTCTTTGCATTTAATTATGTTGGTCAAGAGCACCCGATGCCAACTGTTGGGCTTCTCTTATTAGACCAAATAGCCACACTTATAATAACGCATCTGCATCTCTTAATAATTTTTCCTTTTTGACGATAATTAGGGAGCCACAGATCCACAGTCCAGTAATTAGCTTCCAAATGACATAAACACAGATATTCAGTCCTCGAAACGAAGCAAGTTAAGCTACACTCTCACGAAACTTTTTTGTATATTATATTTGACAATGTATTTATGTTTCGCACTTTTTATAAAAGGTTTTTTTTTCTTTTGATAAGTAAACATAATAACGGACAGTATAAAAGGCAAAATCCATTAATTCACAACTATAGCACAAGGGGAAGCATGTTTGATGTGACAGAGATTTAAACCCACGACCCACTCTATTATGAGTCAAGCACATTAACCATCTGGCCATACCACAAGTATTAAGTTAATAGGACGCAAATAGTGTATATTATTGTTGAATAATTATTATTTTATGGCGTAGTAATGTAAAGTGTTGAAATGAATTAAACGAAACAAATCCAAGGTCATACCTTGCCTTTCTCTGCCCATATAAGGGATGGCTCAAACAAATAAAGTTATTGGTTTTCAACTGCTATATCTACAAATGACAGATATTTTAAAATATATATTAAAGCAATCAAGATTTACAGGTGCTTCCTTATAGTTTGGTATGGCCAGGTGGGTTAAAGCGTTCGACTCATCATCCGAGGGGTGCGGGTTCGTATCCCCGTCGCTTCAAACATGCTTTCCCTTTCAGCCGTGGGGGCGTTACAATGTGACAGTCAATCCCATTTTTTAGGTAAAAAAGTAGCCCAAAAGTTGGCACTGGGTAATGATGACTAGCTGCCTTCTCTCTTGTCTTACACCGCTAAATTAGGGACAGTTAGATTTCGCGCAAAGCTACTCGAGGGCTATCTGCACTAGCAGTCCCTAAAATAGCACAGTAAGAGTAGAGGGAAAGCAGCTAGTCATCACCACCCACCGTTAACTCTTGCGCTACTGTCTCACCAGCGCATAGTGAGATTGACTGTCATATTATAACGTTCCCACGGCTGAAAGGACGAGCATCTTTGGTGCGAGCGGGATTCGAACCCGCGACCCTCAGATTACGACTCAAACGCCTTAACCCACATGGCCATACCAAGCCGTAAACAATAAGAAGTAATTTCAGTATTCATAAATTATGTAAACAGCAAGAATTGAGAACAGCATTCAGACAAAAACACAGCAAGATCATAGTTAATGCACACTAAACTCTTTTAACACCTAGTGGAGAGGAAACTGATTATTTTCAACAGCTTCATGAACATTTCAGAAATTAAGAAAAAGACCAACAAAAACCAGATCTCAGAAACATAAGTCACCATAAATTTTCAATTGTAGTCGTGACCAAACCTGCACTATAAGCTCATGAAATATCGATTTTAATAATTTCGCTCCCCCCCTCCCAGGGGCACAACGATATGTCTGCGGACTCAAATAGTTAGAAACCGAGTTTCGATACCCGTGGTGAGCAGAGCATAGATAACCTATTGTGTAGCTTTGTGTTTAGTTCCAAACAAACTTTAATAATTTACTACTAAGCACTGGAATTTTGAAAGCCAAATGCATGCATTTGAGGATGTGTATTTTAAGCAACTGTTTACGAATTCGCTTTTGAGCCATCTCAAATTATATAAAAAAACTAATTTGTTAATATTTTACTGCATATAAAATTAAAGAAAAGAAAATTATTTTGAACTCTTCAAGAAATAATTACCCAATGAAATTCTCTTCAAACCAGTTTCCACATTTTGCTAGACTTTTTTCATGGTCAGGTGAAGATTTACAATTACTTCATTGCATAACGTTTTCCACTAGTGGAAAGAGTGCACATTGCTCTCTATACAGCTTTGCGCTAAAAATTAAACAGAGCACAGTGTTGTAATATTTGTTGTAAAATATGACATGATTTCCTTTTTTTTTATTTGGGAGCCTCCACGTGTTCAGAAAAGTGATTTTGTAAAACAAATCAAGCAGAAATTTTATTCAAAAATTTCACTGATCAACAATTCTCATCAGACGTTTCGTTTTATTTTGTATTTGTATGTTGCTCCATACTAGTTTTATGCAATTTGTTTTTTCCCAGATATTTACTTTTTTATGTTATACCTTCCTAGAATATTAAATAAAACTGTTTTAACACTTTTTTGGTCTGGCATGGCCAGGTAGATTAAGGCGCTCGACTTCCCGTCGCTCCAAATATGATTACCCTTTCAGCCGCGGGGGCGTTATAATGTAACGATGAATCCCACTATTCGTTGGTAAAATTAGGAACGGCTAGCTCATATAGCCCTTGAACAGCTTTGCGCGAAATTCAAAACAAACAAACAAAGAAACGTTTTTCTCAGGTATAGTGATATTTATCAGTAAAAGTACACTGCTAATTTGTCGATTTACTGTTTGGAAAATTCAAGTAGAAAGATAATTCATAGCTTGTGTTTCTTGATCTGCATGAGCCTATTAATTTTACTAGCTTTTTTATAGTTAAGTAATAGTTCTTTCTTAACTTTGTCTTTGAGCTATAGTTTCACAGAAGTTTTTTCTCTTCTTTTTTTACCTACACGAAATTGTTTGGTTTGTTTCCACGTTTCAAATCTTCATTATTTTAGTGTATTTTTTCAATGGTTTGTTTTGTTTCAAGAAATTCGCACAAAGCTACTCGAGGGCTATCTGTGCTAGCCGTCCTAATTTAGCAGTGTAAGACTAGAGACATCACTACCCACCGCCAACTCTTGGGCTGCTTTACCAACGAATAGTGGGATTGACCGTCACATTATAACGCCCCCACGGCTGAAAAAGCGAGCATGTTGGCGCGACTGGGATGCGAACACGTGCACCTCAGATTAAGAGTCGCACGTCTTAACACGCTTGAACTTGCAGGGCGTATTTTCCCAATGGAAATTTCAAAAAAACATTTAATTCACTCTAACTTCTTTTAAAAGCAACTCCCTACATTGGATTAACTACACTGAAACATAACCTCATAAAACTAGAATATCGGTGTACTTAATAAAACTTAATCCCATGATGAAAATATTTTAATATTTTAAAGTAATAAAGTGATATTGGATTAGTGGTGATAACTCACATAAGACCTCACTAAACGAGTTTTGCTATTTTTTTGCTAATTTTTGCTAATTATCTCCGTCTTTTCTGTTAGAGAAGACGTAACTTGTGTATTATTTATTCCTTAAAGTCTTCTCTATGGAAATCCTTAATTTGGATTTATAAATAGTCAAAGACAGACTGGCTCATAGTTGTATTAATGTTTTATCTGGGTTATACATTATGTCGATTGTGGGTTGATGCTGCTTAATGCTTTACGAACCTTGGTTGTGATTGTGTTGTTTATGGAATGAATGTTTATTACCAATGTATTAGAGTAATTTTTTTTTGTCTGTTGCTATTGTAACGATTTCCTCGCATTAAACGATTCTTTAACAGTTTAGATTATTATACTTCTAATTTACTTATTAACATTCATGTTTTCAAGGACGATGTCATCAGATAAGCAAAAACATGGACATTAACTTTGCATTACATGTAGCGCGTTAAGGCGTGCACTCGTAATCCGAGGGTCGCGGGTTCGCGCCCGCGTCGCGCTAAACATGCTCGCCCTCCCAGCCGTGGGGGTGTATAATGTTACGGTCAATCCCACTATTCGTTGTTAAAAGAGTAGCCCAAGAGTTGGCGGTGGGTGGTGATGACTAGCTGCCTTCCCTCTAGTCTTACACTGCAAAATTAGGGACGGCTAGCACAGATAGCCCTCGAGTAGCTTTGTGCGAATTTCCAAAACAAACAAACAAACAAAACATTACATGTAGTGAACAAAGTTCAATATCACATAATGTGTTTATTTCTAATATACTCAGCGAGAATATTCATTCTCCGAGGAAACTCTTGCCACTAGCCGTATAATCTCTAAGTATTTAACTTAACATCATACTTGAAATAAGGCTGACATTTTCAGTTCAAACTAACTTTGTTTACTTACTCTAAAAAAACTGATTGTATAAAATACAAACAATCGAGTATTCTACACGTTACTGTCATCTAACGTTCGTCTATTATTAGTTGGTAACTCTTGTTTCATTCTGCACTCATGCGTTTGAAAAAAACGTCAGATTAAAAACCCATCAAATTTAAGGGAAAACGATAACAGCATTTATAATAGAATTATGATTTTTAAATCACTCTTTCTTATTACTGAGATGACACTCTTCACCGCTCAGAAATACATAGAAAATATTCAGTGACGATCATATGTTAAATTAAAACTCTTTCAATGTTGATCTGTAATGTGCAAATTTTTATTCTGCCCATTTATTAATTTACGACACTCTTCCATAAGAAGTCTACCGACTCAACGATACATCTTTGTTTACTGTTTATAATTTGTATGTTTCGTATTTTCATCGGCCAGACTCTGAGAATTACATATTATAATTTTTTTTTTGTTTTTATTTCAAAATTTCTTCCATAACTTAAGATTGTTTTTTTCTTCTGAAAACTGTAATATTACAGTTTAATGATTAATTTTCAATCAGTTGATGATACTGGAGGTTGGTCCAATAAACATCGACTGTATTGCCTTTTAACCATGTGGGTTGGATGTCTATACACTTTGGCTGTATTGTTTTCTGTTAAACTTGTAGGTTAGCCCAACAATATGGATTTGTCAGCACTTGGAGAACATTTGTTATTTCAAGAACATATTATTAATAAACTAAAGATTGTATATTCAGAAGCTCTGAATATACTCTAGTTACGGATTGCTATGGAACTTCTCTATTATAATAAATTATTATTATTTTCAAAGATATATTTATTAATTCACTGTTGTCTTGTACTGTAAACTATGTTATAAAAAAACAAATAGTCAATTAATGGCGACATACAAAACACGTGCTGTGAAATTAGTACGTTTATTGTGTCGGTATTTTTCTAGATACAGGATTTATAGAATAAGATAATATAACTGACATAAAAGCTTATCAGAATGAAAGGAAACTATTGTTGAATGATTAAGGAAAGTTATAGAATTCAAATAAAACGAATTTGTATGTACCTACAAAATAGGTAACAGTCGTAAAGTCTTATTTCTGAATTAGCATCATATGCAGCAAGATTTTGAAGTTACGGCCCAGCAAAGCCAGGTGAGTTAAGGCGTTCTGCTCGTAATCTGAGGATCGCTGGTTCGAATCGCTATTGCACCAAACATGCTTGCCCTTTCAGCCATGGGGGCGTTATAATGTGACGGTCAATCCCACTATTCCTTGGTAAAAGAGCAGCCCAAGAGTTGGCGGTGGGTGGTGATGACTAGCTGCCTTCCATCTAGTCTTACACTGCTAAATTAGGGACGGCTAGCACAGATAGCCCTCGAGTAGCTTTGTGCGAAATTGAAAACAAACAAAGCTACTAAACTATCTAATTCTAAATGTATGTTTATTTGTTTTGTATTGAAACCTGATTTGTAGAGATGTAAGCTTTAAGTTTTATTCCTTAAACTTCGGAACGGGGAGGGAAAAATTCAGCTTTATGAAATGCTAACTTTAATCATTTATAGTCATATTTTATAGCCCTAACTTTGTGAGCAATTAACCCGAATAATGTATAATAACATTTTTAACCCTAACTTTGTGTGTGTATGTGTGTGTTTCGTGTAGCAAAGCCACATCGGGCTATCTGCTGAGCCCACCGAGGGGAATCGAACCCCTAATTTGAACATTGTAAATCCGTAGACTTACCGCTGTACTAGCGGGGGCCCTAACTTTGTGTTTGTTTGATTTGGAATTTCGCACAAAGCTACTCGAGGGCTATCTCTGCTAGCCGTCCCTAATTTAGCAGTGTAAGACTAGAGGGAAGGCAGCTAGTCATCACCACCCACCGCCAACTCTTGGGCTACTCTTTTACCAACGAATAGTGGGATTGACCGTCACGCCCCCACGGCTGGGAGGGCGAGCATGTTTAGCGCGACTCGGGCGCGAACCCGCGACCCTCAGATTACGAAGCGCACGCCATAACGCGCTAGGCCATGCCAGGCCCGACCTAACTTTGTAAGTATCTACTTTGAATTCCGTATATTCATATTACACTATGTAACACAAATCTTGTTCCTGGATAGTACGCGTTATTTCTTAATTGCTTATGTTGTAAAAGTACAGAAAATGGCCATTATTCCCTTCAAACTTTGCTTTTGTGTCTCGGATAATGAAATTTAGAAATTAACCTATTTTCTTTGTTAAAATGGGCAAATTTGCACATTTTTATTTACATAAGGTCTGAATAAAACAACGTATGAATCAAGATTTACATGTATTTTTATACTAAAGTTGTACAAAAATGAACAAAAATGTTTAGAAGTGAATAGTTTTTCGAGATTTGCAACTGTAATGCAAATCACTTTCATATATCAGGCCCCAAATATAGTCTTCCATCACGTTTTCGTATACGCTCCTTGGTAGCGGCGTTCAAAGTTCAGTATGTCTTGATGGAAGCGCTCGCCTTATTCCTCTGAGTATGCTCCCATGTTCTCCTTAAATTTATCAAGATCCACGTCAAGGATGAGGACTTTCATGGACATCCTGCAGCTCATTTTGCTGTAGTTTTTCACCAGAGCCTTAACCAGTTCCACATAATTTTCGGTCTTGCGATTGCTCAAGAAGCCCCGAACTACTGCGACAAAACTGCCCAAAGCCTTTTTTTCCTTTCTACTGAGGTTCTTGGCGAATTTATGATTCGACGAAAACACCAGCTTTGACCTTTGCCTCAGACAGCTTAGGGAAGAAGTTTCGAAGATACTTGAAGACTGCAGACTCCTTATCAAGAGCTGTGGCAAATTGTAAAAGCTTTGACATAAAATTGGGTCTTATGTGCAATGGTGGGGTCCACTAACGGCTCACACTTGACACTGTATCTCCCCAATATAGAACTCGGTAGGTTGTGGCCAGTGTTTCCTGTTGTAGTGCGCTGCAGTGCCCCTGCTGTCCCAAGGCAAAGATAACAGAGAAACTTGGTAAATCCTCCTTGACACTGTATACTCCTCTTTGAGGTGCACCGAATGAGCCAGTGGAAGAGACGGATACTTATTCCCGTTATGGAGCAGCACAGCTTTGAGGCTTCTGGATGAGCTATCAATGAAGAGGCGATATAGACCGGATACATGGTGGCAAAAGCAAAGCTCATGTTGACGAGTGAAGTTCTACAACATTCTACATAGTTCTTGAAAATTCGTATACGTTAGAGAAAATTTTTTATCAGCTACTCAGCACTGAATCTACCTGCAATGTTCTGAAAAATGGGTAAATTTGAAAATTTTATTTTCCAAGTCACAAAAGCAAAGTTTAGGCATCAGCAATTAGGAAATAACATTTTTTTACCCAGGAACAAGGAAAAGTAAAAATTATGTTACGTAGTGTTATCTAGCATACATTATTACGATGAAACGTATTGAGGTTTAGTTGAAGTATAAAAGGACACCTTCTGTATAAAATTACTGGAACATAGTATGGTCTTTTTGGCACTCCCCTCGCAAACTGTATGTCGCGGGATCTCTCCGAACAAACTTTTTCTTACAAAGGTTGTAGTACAATGGTCTTTACTTCAGTCCCATATTTTAAAACTAGTGATAGATAGCGCAGAGAGTATTCAATTATCAAACAAAAAATTAAAGTAATAAGTTAAGAATCGATACAATATTTAAGGTATTATTAATAAATCTGTATAAATATATTTCTATCTATTGCTAAATACTTGTAACTACTTTGCAGGGTGTGGATAAATCTTCACCCAAGTTTATATGGTGGTTTATTAAGTCCATGCGAGTGTATATACAAATTTTCAGCTTGGTCTCTTGCGGTTTTTACAGTTTCTGCTAATCAGTCTCTTGAGAGATCTTCACCAAATTTTGTGTGATGGTTTATTGGATACAGGCAGTGACACATGGAAACTTGCGGTTTCACATTTTGCTTTGTAGTCTTTATGGGCGTTCTTTAACAAGTACATAAAAGGAAAATAACTTTTAATGTTGGTTTGGCAATGTCAAGTGGTTACACTAAAACATGCTCACTCTTTTAGCCATAATTTGACGTTCAATTCAACTATTCGTTGGTGAAAGAGTTGTCAAAGAGTTGGCGGTGGGTAGTGATGAGAAGATACCTTCCATATAGACTTATACTGCTAAATTACGGGAGGCGAGCTCATATAACTCTGGTGTAGCTTTATAAATTTTTCATGTCCTAAGATAACCTTTCATTAATCATGATTTTACATAACTTCCATCGAGGGGATTGGTACTACAGCTAGTTATAATATATTTCTATTTTGTTGTAAGCAACAATTGTAGTATAAGTTTATTATTTCAAGCAACTTATTTATGTTAAACTTAACATGGACTTTTTTGTACTCGCTGCTACCATGATTCTTAAGAAGAAGAAAAACCAACATCAGTTAATTTCCCATCAACAGCATACAGAAATAAAGAAATATCAAACTCAATTAACAACAATATTATATTAAACTATACAAATAGTGCTTTATAGCCCGTCTGTCGAGTTTTGATACGGAACGAAAGACCTGGCAGTGACTTGTGAAAGATATATATATATATATATATGAAACGTTTCTAATTTTGAGTTCAAAGCTCAAAAATTAACAAAAATGAAATTAAAATCTGTATACAATTTATATTATTTTTACCTTGAACTTTAGATTCTTGAAAATTCTTCCTATTGCTGGAACAAATATAAATTCCTAAGTGGTCAAAGCTACTTTCTGACATATCCGAATTATTGTAGCCAGACATTTATGTTTCTTTATTTACTTCATCACTTCAAAAGACTAATATTATTGGCTCGTTCCTCTGAAATGGCTTTTAGCAGTGGCCAATCAAAGTCCAATATCTAAAACTTGTTCTGAGAAGAAGGCGTAACGTTGTCCCTGGTCGAACCTGTATCACATACATGCTTTAGTGTGGTTCCTTCCTTTCTTAGTCATTTTGGATTTTCCCATGTTTACTGAAAAAAACTCTTCCTGAAACTTGGTTCTTATCGTCGTCTTAGTTTTAGCAGTGTCCTCATTAAAACTTTGAACCACATCTAAGTTTAAACACCCCACAGTTTTACTTCTCACCATCAATCCCTACTGTGTACACAGACCAGGGGTTATCCACCAAGCTTTAAATTTTGACACTAACAAACTTTCGTGTAAGTTGCCTTTTATATTTTGTAGCTTTGCGTAAATTCACACCAAACAAGGACTTACATATCCATCATATACTATCAAAAGGCCCCGTGCAAAAAGAACTTCGGTAGTTTACGTGATTTTTATCACAAACTTTGGGCATATTAATGACAAAATAAATATGTAAGTTGTAATATATAAAGAATATTAGTACCGAACAGTCAAAGAAAACAAAACAAAATAAATAGTAAGAACAGTATATTCAAATATCTGACTAATGATATTTTCAAATAAACAACAAAGAAAAAAAAGCAAGCCCAAAGAAAAAGAAAAACACGCTGCACCAGTGAAAAGGATCCCCAGTTCACAGACTATTATGTGGTATATAGAATATACCCGAGACTGTGAAGGTGACTAAGGAAGTAAGACCCACATGAACTGGCAAACTGAGTTTAAGACTAATAAACGATGTATCTCATTGCAATGTAGATCCTTTTTAATTTTTATTTATTTAGTGACAAAAGTTGTTATTTGTTTGACAAAACATACTACTACGTTGAATAAGAAATTACCTAACTTTTGTAATTACAGTGATCCATTATTTGGTAAAAAGGAACAAACTCAACATAAGTGGATTAAAACACTATACAAGTTCGTGAAAGAAGCGTGTGATTAGATTTTAATATCGAACTGTTTAGTTCAAATAAATATAAATGTAGTTTTAATTCTAACTGTGTTATTTTAATAAAGGTGGTACTTACATAAACTGGATGGGCACAGCGGTAGATCTGTAATAAAAATATAACGATTAAGTTCTTAAAATCATATAACATAAGTAGCTTCATAAATTAGTGATTAATTTGTGGCTCAAGAGCTATAATTCTGTAGCTGTTGATAATGCACTACAAAATTAGAGCACTGACTGATACAGTTGGTCGTTAGACTCATACACGTTACATCAAAAGTGAATGATAAAGATCAAAGTATTTACAGTCTTAGCGTTATGGGTAACCCTACAGTTGTCAAGCTTATGTTTACACTGAAAAAATAAAAAAACATTAGTTTTAAATCAATTATGATATAAAGTAACTACAATAAATTATGTAATGCTAATATTATAAAATTTCATATAAATACACTGCAAGGCCAATCATTCTAGAAATTACAACGTTTAAATACAGGTTTAAAACTCATGCTATTCTCTGTCACGAGTTGAACAGTTTTGTCTGAACTTTCTTGTTCATTATATTTTAAATTTTAAAACAAAAAAGATAGTTTTTTTTCTCATATTAATCATTTCTATTACACGACTCTAATTAACTACAGACAAAAGTTTAATTAAGAGGATTTATACTTAGTATTTATCGTTCAGTGAGTTTCTTTTTGGAACAAGTAAAGCAAATAGGCTAGGAATAAACAATTTCCATAAGTTATAATAACAATGTCTTTAAGTGATATTTTGAGTAGAGCATACTACACGAGCCGTCCATAATTTTACAGTGTAAGGCTAGAGAGAAGACAGCTAGTTATCACCAACCACCGCCAACTCTTGGGGTACTCTTTTACCAACAACTAGTGGAATTGAAAGCAGCGAATATCTTTTATATGACGGGGATTTGAACCCGTGACCCTAAAATTACCAGTGGAATACCTTAACCACGTAGCCGTGCTGAACCACTTAAATAGAGACATTGTATATTATTAAACCTAAACGTAGTTTTAATCCTGAAGTTTTACCACAAAGAGAAAGGGAAGTAGGGACATTGTCTCGGTGGTAAAGGATCTAAATATTTCCTTAACAAACCAGGAAGAAATAAAAAAAAAATAACGTAACTGTTTAGATATTGTTGAAACCAATCATTTAACTAACTCAGTAATTAACTAAGTTTCATGTTACTGACTTAGCAAATGACACTTTTTTAGCGTAACAGACAAACAACTAAAAGCAAAATTAATGTCTTGTGACTATTTAAGTATTTTAACAATTCTATATTACAAGAATGTGTACAAACAGCAGTCTGCTTAGCAAAAGAAGTTAATCACAAAGGTGAATCTATTTTTAACCGTGTAAAGAATTTCTGTAATCTTATAGTTTTTATCACCAGACTTACGCCAGAGGGCCATACAATGATTAGTGTCTGCAATGGCTTTATCGTTGCTGCTTTCTGTGTAATGGAAGAAAAATCAAGTTTAAATTAAACTTCATTTAAAAATGAATGATCAACACGATCTTTTTATACAAATTAGTGAGTTGTGAACGTGAGTGACATGTTGTCACTCAAAGATTCTACCTCGACAATTTCGTACACACAAACTATCTCTTCTAATAAAGCAAGCAGCAAAAGTCCGTAGTTGATTAGATAATGCTACGAGTATGTAACTTTATCAATTAAGTATTATGTTTATTGATTAAGTATCTTATTATTTACCAAATCTATGATATAAACAGAAAAATGCCTTTCTTTGAATTTAACAATTTATTTTACTAGGTGGCACAGATATAAATCAAATATACATAACTAAATGTGTTTTGTTTTCAATTTATAGTTTAGGTTTACTTGTTTGAGAGCAAAGTCAAATTTGGCTGCCTTTTATATCCACCGCATGGAATCGAACCACGGACTTTAAAGTTCTAAACACATCTCTGTTCACACCGGACATTGCATTCATTAAAAAAAAATAGACACGTTAGTGGAGGGATAAATAAATTCGTATACAAATATTAAAAAGTAAACCACTTGAAACATATACAAATTAGTAACTGTTGTAAATAACTTTTTAAACCGGAAATTTTTGCCTCTACTACTTAAATAATGATAAGGTCTTTAAAAGTAACTTTTTAAAGTAAATTCTGGAAAACTAACAAAGCAAAAGTTGCATCTTGTGATTACCAAATAACAAATCGTAGATCTTCTTATCATGATACTCAGAAATAGAAAGTGAGAAGCAGAGGATGACAACAGCAAGACCTTTCACAACCCCTCCCAAACATGTGGTCAGCTTCCGACCAGTAACCCTTTCTTTGTGAACCTGACGATGACCGAAGAAGGTCGAAACGTTGTTCGCTCTTCTATTTGAAGTGTTTTCTGGGCCCAGAAGAGCCGTTTTTTGCATATAAAAGACCTTTCATTGTTCTGGAGTTTGAAGACAGCTTGTACAGGAGTTCGATAGTCTGTTCTGGAATTTTAAGGCACTGAGACGGAGTGAGTTTATATTCTCCGAGAAGCCTTGATAATGCACGTTAAAATCTGGTCACGTGAATGATTAGAGTCAATGGCAGTTATTACTTTTAAAACTAAGATAATTTGTTCTACATTTAGTCGATTGATTGCCAAGAAATCAACTTTAGTCATATTTTCATTATCATTATTATTTGTCACTGCTAGAATTGCAAAGTTCAAGTGTTTCTCGTATTTGTAAAATAAAGCTTCACTCTGAAGGATCCCGAAATTTAGTTTAACGTTGGGGGATAACAATTATAAAAAAAAATAAAATAGTTAAGGAAGTGGTAATTGAAAAAATAACATCTACTACGGACAAGTTGACAAAGGAAGAGTACATCAAGTTAAAACACTTTACAACATCTCTTAATATAACTCTTATGTGGTAAAGCCAAAGGTTACATAAATACGTTGTACTTAGTAAAGTCAAAGGTAAGAAAAAATTGTACTTAATTATAAAAAAGCAGTACTTGGTGAAACCAAAGGTGAGATAAAAAATTGTACTTGTTAAAGCCAAGGTAACATACGAATTATTATTGACCAACTCATGGGTAACATAAAATCGTTGTAGTACATAAACCCAAAAGTAACATCAAATAATTAGTAGCCATCCAGGAATTATGCGCGAATTTCAACAAAATAAACGAACACTTAGGATTTTAAGAATTTAAGCTTTTTAAATATTTGTTAATCATTCATCCCAAAACATTTTTAAGAAATATTTATTATTACTATTTGAAATGTTTATTGTGATTTAATTCTTAATAAATGTATTAATTTTCATTAACCCTAATTTGAATATTTACGCGAATTTTTTCATACAAAAAGATCGGAAGTTCTCATACACAAGCTAACAAGTTTTGTTGAATGAGAGGTAGTATGGAATTCTTATAGACTTATTTTTCTTCAACACCAAACTTAAGTAACTACATTCTCATTCACCTGTTCGTACTATTTCAGATCTTGAGCTTAAATAATACCATAAAGCAGAGGCTAATTTTATGCCCAAAACATAAAAGAAGTTTATGAGATTTTTAACATTTCTATGAACTCGTTTACAGTTTTATTAATTCTGGTAAATTATAAATTATTTGGATATGAAGTTAATTTCGTATTGGTCAATTTATAACCATATGATGGTTCAGTTTGAATACGAGGTCTATTTGCACAAGCTGTCCCTAATTTAGTAGTGACAGATTCTGAGATGACAGCCAGTCAACACCACCAACCGCAAACTCTTGGGCTACACTAATAGCAAAGATAATGGGATTAGCTCTCACATAATAACTCCCAATAATAAGGTAGAGCATGTTCGATAAAAGAGATTCGAACTGGTGAGTCGAGCGCTCTAACAACCAGACCCTATGATGGATATCAATAAAAATAGTTAAACGTTTTTTTCATCATCCAAAATAAAATAAAAAAGGCAAAAGGAGCATAGCTGGCTCATTGTAGTCGAAGCTTATAATGAAATGCTTTTAGAAATTTGGTTGCTGCTGTGCTTATATGATAAGTATACTATCATATCTATATTTTTAATATATTAATGACACATATATTAACCAGTTATCAACAATTTGGGTTCATAATAGAATAAGAACCGATTGGAAATAGTAGTTAGACGTTAGTAAAATAATAAATTTCTGCGAAGGGGCGACCCGGTTAGGGTGCTCGATTTTCAGTCTTAGGATTGCGGGTTCGAATCCACGTCACATTAAATATGCTCGTCATTTCAACAGCGAGAGCGTTATAATGTGACACCCAATCCCACTATTCGTTTGTAAATAAGTAGGCCAAGGGTTGGAGGTGAGTCGTGATAACTAACTGCCTTCCCTCTAATTTTACACTGCTAAGTTTGTTTGTTTTGTTTTTGAAAGTAGTTACGTATCACCTATTCATATTATATTATCTGAGAAGTAAACAAAGTTGAATTGAACTGAAAATGTCGGCCTTATTTAAAGTATGATGAGTAGTGGTTACGTTATATACTGAGAGATTATACAACTGACAGCAAGAGTTTCTTCGAGGAGTGAATATTCTCGCTGAGCATATTAGAAAGAAACACATTTTGTGATATTAAAAATTGTTTACTGTATGTGATGCAAAGTTAACGTCCATGTATTGTTTTCTTTGGCTACATTGTATTTGATAATATTAATTTTAATGAGAAAAATACAAGTAGAATAATTTACATTATAAAAGTATCATTTAATACAAGGAAATAACTAAATGATACAACAAAAATGACAAAATCATAACAATCGCTATAGATACAACAATAGAAAAAAATACATTGGCAATAAACATTCATTTCATAAACAACACAGTCACGAACAACATTCGTAAAGCCATTACACAATCTCAACTGAAAATCAACATAACGCAAAAACCAGACAAAACACTGATGAAAGTTTGAGCCAGTCTTTCTTTCACTATTTACAAATTTAAAATAAGAATACTGATAGAAAAGACAATACGGTACGGATAATGCACAGCGGTAATTTACAATATAAAATAAAAATATTTCTAATAAACAAGGAATAAAAAATATACTTGTGATAATTTACAATAGTACATTCAAGGAAAATATTAGATAAAACTGATGATTAATGTTAAACTTGAAAACATGTGTGAATCCATTTCTTCCAAATTATTTCAAATTTAGTAAGAAAACTTATGTCACTACATACTGAATCAAAACTTATGTCACTACATACTGAATGAATCCCAAGTTCTGCTAGTCAGAAAATTGTGGACAAGGCTTAAAGAAAAGATGGCAAAATCAGATAGCGGTAAATTTTAGGATTTAAGCTGCTAAAACAAGGCGTTAGATTACTCTCGATGGACAGCGCAGATAGCCAGACGTGATTTTTGCAACAAGAAAAAAAACAAACAATACGTAATCAAAACGTGAATAAATCAGGTAAAACTAGTCCTAAAACAACTTTTATTAAATGTAAAGTGGTTTTAAACTTGTTTTAGCTGGAATAATATTGTCACCAATGTACATAAACACACAACTTAAGATCACGCCTCGTACTTAACCTTGTTGCTTTTGATGTACATTTCCCCGAAGTTTCTGTTTTCTCTTTCTCTTGACACGTGGAACTGTTTGTTTTTTATTTTAGTGACTTTGTTTTCCAATGGAAATTTCAATACAACTCGAATTATCAAATTAGGAAGTGCGGAAAATCACTAATCTCAATTAACACCATTCTCACCGTTTCCGGTTTATCAGTTCTCACATTTTTCTCTAACAGTTACCTAAACTGAACCAGCATCATTTTCATGGTGTCTAATTCTTTCGTTTAACAGATATTCTGGGAAGTTTTCAAAACGATAGAATATTAAGAATATAATTTAATTAAAGTCCAATTGTGTTCGTCTCTAATGTGAAGACGTTTCATCAGTGTCAAAGGTCAAACATCGTGATAATTGTGTTTGTGTGTGTGTTTTCTTGTAGCAAAACTACATTGGGTTATCTGCTGAGTCCACTTAAGGAAATCGAGCCCCATATATTAGCGTTGTAATTCCCTAGACTTACAGATGTTACCAGTAGGGGACATGTGATAATTGAATCAATAATTATTTGTCTCTGTATACAGAATTGTAAAACAACAAGTATTTTAACCAGCTTATATTGTATGAATATTGTTAACTTCGTCGAATAAAGTCTATTACTGTTTCAGTGATGTCGAAAAACCCACTTGTTGAGAAATTTATTTGCAAAAACGGCTCGTTTGGGTTGAGAAAATATTTTACATAGAAGAGCAAACAACGTTTCGACCTTCTTCGGTCATCGTCAAGTTCACAAAGAAAGAGGTAACTGACCGGAAGCTGACCACATGTTTGAAAGGGGTTGTGTAACTGAGTGTCCGAATGTAGAGGGCGGTGTTAGATGTTTGAATGTATAATTTTATTTATTTTATTATATTAATATAGATATAAAGGCGTTCCTTTATATTGGTTTATTTTGGGTTTAAGTTGTTGTATAATTAAGGCTTCTTTAATTTTGCGTTTGTTTATGTTTGTTTCTTTATTTAGTATTTGAGTGTTTTCTATGGTTGTGTTGTCTTTATTTGACTTGCAGTGATCGAAAACGTGTGAAGATGACTTTTTATGTTCTTTGAATCTTGTTTCCACTTTTCTACTTGTTTCTCCAATAAAGAAGTCAAGTCGTGGCAGTTATCACATTGTATTTCATAAATAATGTTGGTGTGGTGTTTGTCAGTGTAGTTTTTACATAGTATAGACCTCAGTTTTTTCCCTGGTTTTCGAATAAATTTGGTATTAACTGGAATGTCATTTTGTTACTAGTTTTTGCCAAATGTTGGTTATTTTTCAGCTGATGCCAGGAATATATGGTATGCAGCAGTATATGGTTTCGTGAGTTTTTGATTCGTGAGATATATTTACTTTTGTTAGTTGATTTTGCTTTCTGTATAGGTGTGAGCGTATAATGTTTTTTATGGTTTGTGGAGGAAACTTATTGATGTTGATGAAGTATTATTTTATTTTGTCTATTTCGTAGTTAATTTTATGTGGTGAGCATAGTTTTATGGCTGTGTTTATTTTGTTTCTTAGTATGTCGAGTTTTTGTTTTGTTTCATGTGCTGATACCCAAGGAATGTATAGTCCAGTATGGGTGATTTTTCGGTGGATTTCTGTTTTGAATTGTGTGTCGGTTCTTGTAATTTTGAGGTTAAGAAATGACATTTGATTGCTTTCTTCATGTTCACGTGTGAAGTTAATGCTGGGATGTATAGAGTTAATGTGATTGAAAAAAAATTTTTTTTTGTTCCTTTAGTTACACTTTCACCCTGAGGATAATGGTTTATAAATCAACCGAAATGAGGCTGGTTTATAAAGAAAACCCATACTGTGGCCAGTTCATAGAACATAAATAAGCTGGATTGACCATTTTTGTTCACAGTAAGGCTAATTCGTAGAGTGACCATAATGTTACCACAGCATAATTTCATAAAACTAGAAGATCGTGTATTTAGTGAAAGTCGACGCTATTGAAGCACAATGTCATAAGACTAGAATATTGTTGCATTTAGTGAAACTTAATGAAACACAAAAAATATTTTAACATTTTTAAGCAATAAAGTGATAGTGTATTACCGATTATATATTATTTTTTCAAAAAATCATAACTCACAAGGTCACAATTCTTAAGACTGATAAACCATTGGCCAATGGTGGAGGTTTGTACACGACTGCTATTTCACATATATTATAACTTATGGTTTTGAATTCATATATGGTTGCTTATGTTTCTGAACTCATATGTGGTGACTTATGTTGCTGAAATCTCTTTTTTGTTGTTTTTTATCTTTCTCAAATGTGTCGTAGTCCATCTTCATAAAGCTGTTAAAGTTACTCGATTTTCTCTCCATTAAGTGTTAAAAGGTTTGGATGAGTCTTAACTATGACTCTGCTGTGTTGTGGCACCTGAGTACTGTACCTAGCTCGAATTGTTTACATATCTTATGAATACTGTTCTTACTTCCTACTGTTTACATGTCTTATAAATAGTGTTCTTACCTTCCATTGTTTACATACCTTAAAATTACTGTTATTACTTCCTACCCTTTACATATCTTACGAATAATGCATCTATTTCCTACTTAAGAGAGCTGTTTCCACTTCCTACAGTTTACATATATTACGTAAAATGAACACAGTAAACCACCCACATACTTTTCGTTAAAGTAACCAGCCAAACTGCGAACCTGACGATGACCGAAGAAGGTCGAAACGTTGCTCGTTCCTCTACATGCCCCCAGTGGCTCCGCAGCATGTCTGCGGACTTACAATGCTAAAAACCAAATTTCGATACCCGTTCTGGGCAGAGCCCAGCTAGCTCATTGTGTAGCTTTGCGCTTAATTCAAAACAACAACAATATTTTTCCTCTACATAAAAATGTTCTCAACCAAAACCAGCGAAGTTTTTCTCATTATGTTACTCACCCACATCCTTCTCATCATGTTAATCAGCCGTAATATTGACATGATAAATTGCCACATCTTTCAGATTATGTTAACAAACCTTAATGTGGACACCATAACCCAACCACATGCTTATCATTATGTTAACCAGCCATACTGTAGACACTATAAATCAACCACATACTTCTTAACATGTTAATAATTCATGCTGAAGACACAATAAACCAGTCACATTGTTTTCATTATGTTAACCAGCCGTACTATAGAAATTATTAAAAAAAACATTCTTCTCATTATATTAATCAGCCATAATATGTACACTATAACCAGCCACATACTTCTTATTATTCCAACCAGCCATAATACTTGCACTATAAGCCTGTCACTTCCTTCACACAGTGTTAACTAGCATTAATGTGGACACCATAATTCAGCCACATTTTTATCATTAGGTTAAACAATAGTAAATTGGACACAATAAAGCAGCCATAATGTGAACGATATTAACCATCCATATTATTCTCGTTATTTTAACCAGCCATAGTCTGAACACTGTAACTAGTCACATCATTCTCATTATGTTAACCAGCAATACTGTGGACACTATATAACAGCACCATTCTTATCATTATATTAACCAGCCATACTGTGGAAACTATAAACTTGTCACATCATTCTCATTACATCAACCACATATAATGTGAACAGTATAACCAGTCTCATCCTTTTCATACTAATAACCAGCCACACTGTGGACACCATCAACAAGCCACATTCTACTCTTTATGTTAACAACTCATTATGGTGACAATGTAAACTGGGTACAACCGTCGTATCGTGGTAACTAGCCATAATGTGATAACTATAATCCAGCCACATCTTTCTCGTTATGTCATCAAGCCATAATATGGACACTGTCTACCAGACACATCCTTCACCGTATGTTAATCAGTCATAATGTGCACGCTATAATCCAGCCATAATGTGAACAAACAGATCAGACATATCCGTCTTTTTATGTTAACTAGGAATGCTGTAAGCACAATAAATCACCACATCCTTCTCTTTTTGGATCAGCTGGATTCCTCTGTCTCTAGGAGATACACAGAAATTTCAACATTCTCTCAGCTATATTAAGAATCATTCTTGATTTGCCTCTCTATGGTTTTCACATTTAATTTGGAAGGAAATAAATTATCTCTTATTCAAATTAGGGCCTAGACGTTAAGTTGTGTATTTTGTCATTAACCTGTTCGATCTTCATGGGTAAATAAAACTATGCAAAATAACACAAAATTTTATTTCATTAAAATAATAAAATCCAAACATCATTTGTAATTACAAGTTTGTTGTTAGATTTAATCGCGTAGAAATAGAGAAGACTTTTTTTAATTTCATGCAAAGCTACTCGAGTGGTGTGTGGGTGTGTGTTTTTCTTATAGCAAAGCCACATCGGGCTATCTGCTGAGCCCATCGAGGGGAATCGAACCCCTGATTTTAGCGTTGTAAATCCATGGACATATCGCTGTACTAGCGGGGGTATTACTCGAAGGATAACTACGCTCGCCGTCTCTAATTTATCAGTGTAAGACTAGAGGGAAGGCCACTAGTCATCACCATCCACAGCTAACTCTTGGGCGACTCTTTCACCAATAAATAGTTGGACTGACCGTCACATTATAACGCCTCCACAGCTAAACGGGGAGAGGTGTTTGGGTCTCTCTTCATCATATATGCAATATCTGTTTACTTACTTGGCATAAAAACTCATTTTTTCGCCAATTTTTATAAAAATATTTTATTGTACTATGCAGAAGTCTATCTGGTATTGTTTGTGTATTTGAGTATTTGTGCATGAACTTTGAGGAAGTGGTGTTAGGTACTCTATATGCTGATGTAATTAATGTATTCTGTAATGTTTAGAATTTAGATTATATTTGTTTTCACTTACGTTAATCCATGCAGGAGCTGCATAGTCTATTAGTGGTCTAATGTATGTCTTGTATATTTTAATGATGTTTTCTGGTGTTGTTCCATAGTTTTTACCAGTTATACTCCTAGTAGAGTTTATTCTTCGTCAAATTTTAGTTTTTATATTATTTACATGTTTTATCCAGGTAAGTTTAGGATCATAAGTTAACCCTAAAAAATTTGCAGATGTAGCAGTCTGGAGAAGCTTTCCGTTCATGTAGATCTGGAGTTGAACTTCTTGATGTTTCGTTGATTTTGAAAATATCACTAATTGTGTGTTTGCTGTGTTTATTTTAATTCTATATTTTAGTATTCACTTAATCTGTTTAGTTGTGGTTGTAAGTTAGTGGCTCCTATTTCTGATGAAGAAGCACTTTTCCAAATTGCTACCTCATCAGCGATATGTGACGCGTATCCATGATTTGGGTCTTTAAGTGGCATATTATTTACATACATGATGAAGAGAATAGGACTAACCACCCCTCCTTGAGGGACGCCAGATTCTGGAGTGAATTTCCCTGAGAAAATTTCCCTCTACGTTTATTCTACATTTTCTATTTTCCAAAAAGTTAGATAACCAGCTAATAATTCCTCGCGGTAGTCCCATTTCATACATACGAAAACGTAGACCATCGTGCCATTCAGTGTCGAATGCTTTCTCGATATCGAGGAAGCATGTGACAGTGCATTCTTTTTTATTGAAGCTGTTTTTTATTGTTTCAGTTAATCTAATTAAATAATCAGTTGTTTATCTATACTTTTAAAATCAATTTTGCTCCTCTGATAATTTTGAAGTAATCTCCAAAAATGTGGAGAGTCTATTATTTATTATTCTTTCAAGAATTTTGCCTACACATCTTCTGAGGCTGATCGGTCGACAACTATTTGGCTGGTTTTCCTACTTTCTGGAACATTAATATATTAGCTTGCTTCCAAGAAACTGGGATGTATCCAGAGTATAGAGATAAATTAAATATGGCTAATAGGTGGTCAAATAATTTTGGAGTGCCTTTTTTTCAGAAGAATTGTGTGTATTCCATCATTTTCTGGTGTTTTGTTTTTTGAATTTTTTATTGCTTTTTCAAGTTTATCAAGTTTATTTAGAGTAATTTTTTGTTGAGTAGTAGATTATTGTAGTCATATGTATTATTAGTGTTGCTGTTTATAATGTTGACTGGAAAATGTTTGTATAATTCTGTTATTTGTTACATGTGTGTTTATTGTAGTAAAAGTTGTTCATGTCCGAGTCATTATGTGTTTTGTAATTACAAAACATTAATTTCAGATAGCCCTCTTGTAGCTTTGGGCGAAATTGAAGCCAAACGAGCGGTTAAGATGGCGTAAGAAATTGTCTTTATGACATACACAGTTTCTTCTTCAATTCAAATGTTATCACTCTTAATATTTTCAAACGATGAACCGGTGTTTCAATCAGGTTTTTGTGCCAAACTATTCAAGGTCTTCTTGGAACCTAAATCAAGTTTTATGATATTAAAGACCGGTTGTTTCAGATGTGACATATGCATGATTTCCTTCCGTATTAGCAAATTTTCGATAAAAATAAACGTGACCAGGGAGGGGTTTTGTATATACTAATATAGAATTAAGTTTGTATAAAAGCAGTTCTCTCTTCACATCTCTATAAATTTTTCTCTTACAGTAAAGACTGGAACTAAATTGTTTTAGGAAGTTTTGAGCCTTGAATTCCGTGATAATGAAAGGTATTTTTGCAACAATTCTGTTTACGTCTGTTTTATACGTTAATACTCACGGACCCCACGACGAAATGTACGAGTTATTATGCGGTGAGTAAGAACTCCCTCTTTCTGTTTCGACAAATTAAGTGCGTGCTACTTTTAATACATTGCTTAGTTGCTTAAGTATTTCGTTGAAATTGCTTACGAAAATTAAATGTGTTACATTATTTTTGAAATACTTTTAGTGCAAATCTCTGTTTGAAAGAATTAACTAGTTTAAATAATACATTTAAAAGAATTAACTAGAATAAGAAAATTAACTTGTGTCTTTTAACTGTGTATGAAGCCGTCACGCAGTAAATGTTTCTTATCGTGCAGTTTTATAAAACGTACTGTTCCCAAATATGTATTAAAATAAAGTTCTTTCTCACTCCCTAGAAAGTAACAATAAATATTTTGTGAAAGGGGTGAAGCAATGCTGGAAGATAGGTCCTCAAGAGGTAAGTGCAACTTTCAAACACATTTTATAAGAATAAAGCTATAATTAAAAAAAAAATGTAATCCTTGCCAACTAGTTTACTTCTATAATTCAATCTTCTCACCTTCAATGCATTTTGAAACATCCTCGACGCAAGTGAGTCTCTGGTTGCATCTTGTTTTTTTCCTTCAATTTTAGTCGTCAAACTCTCTTCCAACTTCTTCTTGGCTATAATTACACTTCCAAAGTAGTGCATCTCCCGTTTTTTACATATTTCCAGCAAATATTTTTTATTGCCTTACTACATTCAAACATTTCCTTTTTATTTTATCGTTTAATAAAAACAATTAATCAGAATTATTTTTATCTCAATAAAGCATTTATTTAATGACCTTAAGATACGTATTTTTTATAGTGAATGAACAATAACATCTGTATTTTCCAAATAGCCAAAGATGTAAAGTTACAATCTAAATATTTATATTTCATTTTTTTATTTTTGTATCTTATGTATCCAACTACATCTATCATTATTTGATTTATAACATGAGCCACTGTAATTGATTGAATGCAATCTTTTGTGGTTCAAAACTATGATTTATTATAGTAAATAGGTAATTTATTAAGTTTAAACAGGTTTTTTTACATCTTTTAAGCTGCGTATGAGTTGGCTTCGACAAACGTAATCTCCTGGTTGGCTGTTAAATTATTCTATTTATCAAGTAACACTGTTTAACAGTAACACCAAATGTAACAGATACAGATACGTTTTAAGCAACAGTGAGACAAGTCGTAAGTACTGATATAACAATCTGATAGGTATTATGTACCGGTAACAACACATAGTAAATAGTGGTTCGGTTTATGTCACACTAACAATATATAATAAATAATGCTACAGATACACCAAGAGAATGTCATAAAAATCAAATTCTTACTCCTCCTCAGGTTTTTGGAAAGAGAACACAAATACTATTTAAAATTAAAAACATCTGGTCTATCAATGACTGAGGTAAGCATCATGAGAATAAACTGTTCTTTGTAACGTGTTTTGTGTTTTACTTTATTGAAATAACTGTTAAATACACGTGTCGTTTTTTGTTTTTGTTACAGGAATGTATGAAAATGATAGGAAAAAGTTTTGCTTTGGATTAGGAACTTGTTTTACAAATAAAATCTACATTTCATACAGGATCATTTTTGTTTCAATAAATCGTCATTCGCATATTAAAAAAAACAACTACCATTTTCAAGTGAAACCATTTTTAAACAGTAAAACGATAATTTTAGACAACTTTATTAACACGGGGATTATAATGTATAACACTTAAAGTTAAACAGGAAAAGTGTGATCATTTACTGTATAATATTTCACAGATGTTATGTTACAATTTACTAAAATGCGCTATCGACCAGCTCTGTTGACAGATTTCAAAATTTTTCAGGTCACTTGGATTTCATATCAGCAATTTATAAAAAATCAAGTATAATGATCTTTAAAGTTTAAATTGTTTGTTCATGAAATGTTATATTAAATAAATTCTGAAAACATTTTTTTTAAATCTAGCACCTGAATTTTAATTTCTGTGTACACCAATAGACATTATCTTGAAATAAATATAAGAAGCAACTTCAAATCTCCTTTGTTCGCCAATCTTTGAATATTTTTCTCTTTTTCAAGTAAAATTGTTAACGTATACATTGTGAAAAATATTAGTAAATATATCTTTGTATTTCAGTTCCAAGACCTATTTAGTAGTTGTCAAGAAAAACTCTCGGCCAAAAGCGACGAACAATTGTGTGAAAGTTGGGACGCAGTAAGCATTTCTTGAATTTCGTTATCTTACTCTATAAAATATTTGTCTACTATTGTAGTTCTGTTTTGTTTTAACATTATTTCTTTCAGAAGTTGTATCTACAGTTTCTTAAAATAGTTAATTTTAGTTCATAAATAAACTGTAAAATGTATCCAATTTGATTCAAAATTTATATTCTTTAAATCCAAGCAAAGCTTTTATACTTTGTAAGAACCGTTTTGAAAACGTGTGTACAGGTAGTATCTAGTTAACGAGAATAAGACCAATAAAGGTTTTATTTATTCTTCCAGTTTTGTTTTCAACTTAATCATTCTTTTTAACAATGAAGAGTTGTTTGTTTATTTTCATTTAATGCATTTTTATTTAGTTTACGCACATTAAAGAAAAACTCGTCCACAAAATATTAGATGTTAAATCATTGAGTGTTACCTCGAACGTTAAAAAAATGAAATTTTTCACCACGTGACGTTCACCATAAAAGGAGATAAAAGAAAACCTGTGTTTAATTAATTTGTCATAAGATAAGACATTATGTTAGGTTTAGTATATTTTTAACACTACATTATTGAATTTAATTTTGTTTTATACTTCTCGAAATTTGTAGACTTATTACCATTAGGAACGTTGTGTTACAAAATATAATAGGCCTAACTTAATGAATAAAATGATGAATATAATTATTTATATCATGCTTCGCTAGCTTTTTAAAAGGTAAAGAATGCACATCATAAATTGGGTTTGATTCAACTAAGCAAACTTATAATAGTTTAATCTATGCTATATTAGGATTAAGATGGTTAGATTAAATTGGTTTAAGTTAAAGTTATATTTGTTTGATATTTCTTCGATTTTGGTTAGACTTGTTTGTTTTTTGGAATTTCCCGCAAAGCTACTCGAGGGCTATCTGTGCTAGCCGTCCCTAATTTAGCAGTGTAAGACTAGAGAGAAGGCAGCTAGTCATCACCACCCACCGCCAACTCTTGGGCTACTCTTTTTCCCACGAATAATGGGACTGATCGTCACATTACAACGCCCCCACGGCTGAAAGGGCGAGCATTTTGGCGCGACCGGGATGCAAACCCGCGACCCTGAGATTATGATTCGTACACCTTAACAGGCTTGGCCATGCCGGCCTTTGTTAGACTAAGCATAGTTATAATAGTCTAAATATAGACTGCGTTAGGCTTAACTATGTTAAATTAAGTTAGTTTAAGCTATACGAAATGGCGTGTCTCGGCATAGTCAGATAGTTAAGGTAATCAACTCGTAGAGTTGCGGGCTCGAATCCCCGTCGGAGCGTAATGCTCGTCCTTTCAGCCATGGGGGAGTTATAATGTAACGGTCAATACCACTATTCGTTGGTGGAAGAATAGCCCAAAAGTTGCTAGTGGATAGTTGTGACTACCTGCTTTCTTTCTACTCTTAAGCTGCTAAATTAGGGACGTCTAGCGCAGATAGCCATTGTGTAGCTTTGCGCGAAATTCAAAACAAATGAACGAAATCGCGTTTAGTGCAAGATAAATTTAGTATTAAGGTTAGGATAGAGCAAAGAGTAATTATGAATACATATACTACTGAAAATAACCACAAGAAAACTATAAAATATTTGTGTGTATGCTATAAAATTCCTGTTTTCCTTATATTTTAGATGATGAACTGTACCCATGAAGGCTTTGTAAGTATTATCTTCGAAAAGTATTCAGCTATACATGTTATGAAGGTGTATACATGTTACAACACCTATTACGTATTCTTCCAGAACTTTTTGTGTATTATTATGCCACAAAGAAATATGTATTAGTAAAACAATGATATTTATTCATTATTTAATCATTTGTTTAGGGTGTATAAGAATCGTTAGGAGTAATCTTCCTTCTTTAAAATAGTTTACAACTTTTAGATTTTGTTTTTGAAGTAAAATCAAACCATATATTGAGTATTCTTGTCAAGTTGTATTTTCCAGTGATGTAATGACCGTTTTCCTTTTTTTAATATTGTTTTTTATGTGTCACGCTCTTTATTTTTTCTGTTGTTTTATAACCTATCGTTATTTTTACGATATATATATTTAAATTTCAGGACCACAAGGAAGATGACTATAAGGAAGCAACCGTAAGTCTTGATTGGTTATTTGTTTACGTAGCAGTTGAAATCTCATCATTGATTTGTTCAAGCGGCCCCTAATATGTGCAAATAACGACAAATAACGACCTTGGAATGCTTGCGTTCAACACTTGTCATGCACGTAATAATAATTGTTCAACAATGGTATATATAAAAATAATTATTTAATTTTAGGTCTAATATTAGATTAATCATTGTGATGTGGCCAAATGGTTAAGGTGCTCGACTCCCAATATCAGGGTCGTGGGTTCGAACCCCCGTTCCACCAAACATGCTTGCACTTTCACTTGTGAGGGCATAATAATATGACAGTCAACCCTATTATGTGTTAGCAAAAGACCAGCCCAAGAGTTGGCGGTGAGTGATGATGGCTTGATGCCTTCACAGTAGTCTCAAACTGCTAAATTAGGAACGGCCAGCACAGATAGCCTTTGTGAAGCTTTGTGCGAAATTCAAAACAAACTATGCCATGTGGTGTAATTGTGAATTAAAGTTGGCCTTTTATACTGTCAGTCGTTGTATTTCTTTATCTAAAATAAAAACCTTTGTATGAAAAATGCTGAACGTAAAACTGTTAACTTAAAAAACTGTTCGTTATATTCTGACTAAATATTTCCATTCGTGCTACCTGGACTGATCGTGGATGTGCGGCTTCCTGATTAGCGTTTAAAAGCAAAATCACTTTCTGCACTTTGGGGTTGCAAATGCGTTCGTATAATAGTGACTATTTCTTCTCATAAGAGAAGCCCAACGGTTGGTACTCTTGGCGATCAGAATCAGAAACGGTTAGTACATATAGCAAGAAATTCTATGACACTAAGTGCGAAGAATTTTTACATTAAAATTCCTAGTGGTAGTCACAGAACAAACAAGACATTGTACCCTTTTTCTTGCTTAACAAAAAACAAAGCTTGACAAGCTAGTTCGAGCGTTCTATTCTCAAGATACAGGTGATGGGTTCGAAACCCCATCTCCAAAAGTATTCGGCCTTTCAATTCTGGAAGCGTTATAACGGAGCGGTTGATCGATCGCACTATTTGTTGGAAAGAAAAGAATGGCCAAAGTGTTGGCGGTTAGTGGTATTAACTACCTAACTTTCCTCTTGTCTATAACTGCTGCATTAAGAACTGCAATATAAGACAAGTGTAGATAACCTTCAATTATCTTTGCGCGAAACTCGTATCAAACCAATAAACATTTCGCGTAATATAAGTTACTGTTTTAAATATTAGAAACAAAATAGTTCGGAAATTCTCAAAGGAATTTTTTTTGTTCCATTGTAAAAGCTCGGTGGTGAATTTAAAATTTATAACGGGGTTCAATGCCCACAGTTCCGATGCTAGTTTGTTTGGTTTTGTTTTTTATTTATGGTTAAGTATCATTGAAAACCTTGGTTACCAAATGAAAACGATCTTAAACTAAACATGTAACACGGAAAGTTCAGTGTAGAAAACTTCCCAATTTTATTTTGTTTCTATTTGATTATGTCGTTAAAATAGAGATTTAATTGAAACATCAATATTGAACAATTTCTGCAGAATTATTTTTGTTATCTTCTGTTTCATTTTAATTATGTATTAAAATCGAATTTTACATGATCAATTAAGAGGGAATAATAAGTTTTAAAATATTTTTTTATGTTTTATTTTAATTGTGTTTTAAAACATTGAGTTTTACTAAGTTTATTAACAGCAAATGATTGATGTATAATAGTTTTAAAATTTGTATTTTTTTACCTATTTTTTACATTTCTTTTCATATCAGGAATGCATTCTTAAACTCTACAAAAAGTATAAAGGAAAGCCTTGAAGTCCGTCTGTATCTTATGCAGGTTGCATACTGAAAAAAGAGCAACATTACACAAAACAGATTTAAGTGAAAGATAAGACAGTGTTACTATTACTCAAGATTCATTTGAAATCATTGTCGATTAAAATAGCTGATGTTATTCTGTGTAGCGTGTGTGTATGTGTATTTTATTTTAATAATTATAAAACCCTAACATGCTGTTAACTTTCCTCAATTAACAAGAGTTTCAACATACAAGATGCACAGGGAACGTTTATTTAATTAAAAATGATTTAATAAGTTCATACCTCTTGTGTATTGTTCCAAACTTTATCTTGTTTCTGAAGATTCAGACAAACACTGGTTACAGCCTAGGCAGCCGATAAGATTATGAATACTACTTTATGTCATCACAAATGAAACCAAACAAATTTGTTGACCTATCTTTTTGACCTCTATGTGTCTAAACGAAAAGGAAGAAAGCAGTCGAACAAATGAAGAGATTTCCACTGATTCATACCGCTTACCCTGGGAAGGTTATTTAAGGTATGTATATCTTACTTAGAACAGTCCTATTAGGGACACTTCGTGTTTCTTGCATTTGTTACGTCTTATTTTTATTTCCACACGTTCAACAACTGTTTATCCGTATTTGTACAACTCAACAGTAACTAAAATTGCCTAAGATAAAACAGTTATTACAGAATTTCTTTCTGTTGTCTCAAACCTTTATTGAATTTGATTTAAACTATAAATAAAGGGTTAGACAAGAAAAATTAAACGTCGAAGTTATTAACGATAATGTAAATTAAAATTTAAAGCACTGTACGTTTAATTTCTTTGTTTGTAGTTACGCACAAAACTACACATTAGACTGTCTGTGCTGTGCTTTGCCGTGTATTCTAGGGACTATAAGTTTATCAAACAAGTTACGCTAATATCTAACTTGACAAAAAAACTTTTTCCAACTTACAGGTCTCCAAGTTTCTTTGCAAGCCTCAAAAGACTCCTAAGTGTATATCAGTTTGTTTTTGTTTATTTAAGATAAAGGTTATATATTTATCACTTTCTCTAGGATATCTTTAACCGTATCTATTTTTGTCAGCTTGTATAGTCTACTGTATACCACGTTGAAATGGTTAAAATCAAGACTCTGTGAAAATGTATATGCCTTTTAATATTTATTGAAACAATTTTAAAACTTTTCTCGCGTTTTACATTATCCACAATTAATTTATTTTGTTTATTTTAATAATTCAATTGTTCTTTCCTGTCCTTTCACTGCTACTGTTTACCATAACACACGTCAATCAGCGTCAACGACCATTCTTACGATATTTTGGGGTGAGAAAGTTTAGTTTCCGGTTGAAAGGTTGTGACGTTTGCGTATAACACTATCCCATGTGAAGTAAAGAAGACGCTACGAAACAAAACAACTATTAAATTTTTCAAATATACATCTTAGAACATAAAAACACATATTTAATAATCTATAAAACCTAAGCAAATGAAACTATATTTCTGACTAGCAAATATCTAGATGAGAAATAACTCTAAAGGCCGGGATAAAGTGCTAAGAACGGTTTGACGAATTCTCTGTTTAATTCTTCATGTCAGTTACAAAATAACAATGTTTCAAAATGTTTGAAACCACATGAAACAAAACAAAAATTCAACACGTCAAGAAACCAAATAAACACAGCCACAAAAGTATGCTCACACCATTAAAACAATGAAATCAATAAAATGAAAAAAATACTTCACCAACATAAACACATTTCCTCCAAAAATCGTTGAAAGAAACAAACGCACACACCAAATCAACAGCAAAGAAGCGTTAATAAACCACAAGATACAACAGTCTAGAATATACCTTACGTTTCCAACGTCAGCGAAAAAATAACCAATATTTGGGAAAACTTGTAACAACACTCAACATTCCAGTAAACACCAAATTCTTTAAAATCTCAGGAACAAAACGAAAATCCATACTATGTGAAAACTACACTGACATACACAACACCAACGTTATTGATAAAATACATTGCAATAACTGTCACGATTTCTATAATGAAGAAACCAGCAAAAAAATAGAAACAAGATTCAAAGTGCACATAAAAACACCTTCACACCTTTTTGAATACTGCAAATCAAATAACCACAACATAACCACAAAAGTATTTTCTTTTACAAAATATTTTTTAATTTATGCTATTATTAAATATAAATTATATTCACGTAAAGATGTGATTAAAAACATAACCAAACGCTTAATAAATCAGTGAGTGTGTAAAGAAATGTTCATTTATACTTTTGATATTTCTTACTTCATAACAAAAATAAATAATTAAAGATAAAATTTTATGCCATGCGTAAAATTTAACTCAACACAATCTTGGGATTAGTGTAGGGAACAACGACGTTATAAAAAATATGATAAATTTGATCTACCTACTCCATTTTATATTTCACCGTTATAACACACCAAGGAATCAAATTAATATTATTGTTAGACTAGAAAACATTAGTCGAAAGGTTGAAGTACAAAGTGTAGCAAATAAACATAATATAATTAGGTTGCACGTGTGTACACGTACTTTGTTTTGATGTAAATAAATATTCATGTTTTTGCTTTAATATGATATACACACACACACACATATTTATATATATATGTATGCACATGTCACTACATTCCGGAGAGAAGGGAAATGACGTACAATGAGAGGGTTACGTTCTCCTATTTTCCTACATAAGAAATCTATCTTAAAGATGGATTGAATAACACACAGAAGTGATGGGTAAAACTGAAAACACGGAGAAAAGTAGCAAGCTGAAAATGAAAAAGACCAAAATAGTGAGTTCAAGGTTTACGAAATAGTTAAAGTATTAGAACAGAAAGATAGGTTTTTAGGAAAGCACTTTTGCCGTGTTAACGTTCAGTCTTATTCTTGTACAGTTCAAAGTTGAAGCAGAGACATCCATAAGCTCAAAAAAGAAACTTCGTCTGATTAGAATCGTCCCACTAGTGAATATGCAATAATGTTTGAAGTTATTTTCATTAATATAATTCAAACATTTTCACGAACCAAAGATGTGTACAGTGTTCCCTCGTGTATCGCGGTAGATGCGTTCCAAAACCCCCCGCGAAAGGAGATTTTCCGCGAAGTGGGATCGCCGATTTTTACGTACATATTTATGTGCATTTAGACTTTTAAAACCCTCCCTGTACAACTATTTAACCCTCCCATTACAATACTGTTCATTATTACTGAAATAATAAGAACAATTATTAAGATATTAAGCCTTAAAATTAAAAACTATATATCTTCAGCAGGTGGTGTCTTTTCGGGGGACACCACTTCCTCTTCTGTGGAAGGTGAATCGGCAATTTCTTCGTCGGTTGTTACAATTTCAGGAACAGTACTTGCCACCGGTACCCTTTCTTTCTTGCTCGGCTGGAAAAACATTGTTATTGGCAGTTGTTTTCTCTGCCTCTTTAGCCTATCGAAAATCATTTGATAAGGAGTCATCAGTTCTTCTATTTTATTGCAAAATTGTACTGATCGAACCATATCGTTGTCCCATTCCTGTGAGCACTCCCTCACTTCGTTAATTAGTTTCATTAGTTTACCTAACCGCTCTAACGACCATCCACTGTGCTCGATTGTTTCCTCGGCTTCTTTCGGTGTTTCCTCTTCGTCGTCTTCCTCGGCAGCAGACTTCGTCAGTGCTTCTCAGTCTTGGTCGGCGAGTGGTTCGGATTCTAAGTCAATCAGTTCATCTACGTCTTCCTTCGTCATATTGGCAAATCCTTCACCTTTGATTAACGAAGCTAAGTCTAAACTAAACTTACGTGGCAGGGGTTCAGTTTAGAGAGAGAGAGAGAAAAATCAGAAGAGTTCTCTCCCCAACCGGGGTGTTCAGTAACGTTGTGGTTCCTCTTCGTCCCCTTTCGTGGATTGTTATTAAGATTAAGTGGTGTTTTTTTTTATTATTTAAATAAATTAATTATTATTATTATTATTGACTATTTGGGTGGAGGATGTCTCTTCTAAATGTTGTCTTGGGTGGAGGCAAAGGCAGCAGCGGAAAGGAAGCCCGGGACCTGTCCCGAAAGGAAGAGGTTGAGCAGATGTGAACATGAATATTATTCAAATCCAGATCAAAATAAAACAATTCAAACGGCACGATTCAGGGTCTGGCAAAAGAGTTGCCTGGGCTGGGATCTATAAATCCAATGCCTGAAGATTTTGATGTGGGGGAAACGGGAGTGCCCCGAGAAAACCCCAAGAAAAATCTGATGGATGAGTGTATATTGTTTATATGTTTTTTTACATGTTAGTTTTGTGTCGATAGTGACGCCAAGGAATGTGATGTTTTTACTCATGTTAATGGTTGTGTTTCCAAGTGATAATTTTATTTTTTCTAGATTTTTTCTTTGCTTCTTAAGTTTCCTATAGAAGGTAATTGCTTGTGTTTTTGTTGGGTTTAACACGACTCTCCACTTGTTGCTCCATGTTGAGACGTTGTTTAATGATTCTTGTAGGCGAGACATGGGCATTACTGGGTTTCTGGAGGTGCTCCAGATTGCGATGTCGTCTGCGTATTGTAAATTGTGTGTGTATGTTAGATTTGGAAAAGGTATGTCACTGACGAAAATTATGTATAGAAGTGGAGAGAGGACTGATCATTGGGGTACTCCTGCCGTTATATTAAATAATTTTGATATAGTTTTATTGACTTTTACTTATACTGTTCTATTGGTTAAGAAATTTGAGATCCATTTGACTATCGTGGGATTTATTTGCAGGTGATTTAGTTTGTATATGATGGCGTTGTGCCATACGCTGTCGAATGCTTTTTTGACATCTAGGAATACCCCGATGGTTACTTGATTGTTGTTGTAAGCTTTGTAGATTAATTCGGTGAGTCGCGTGAGGTGATCTGTTGTTTGTCTATTTTTTCTGGAGGCATTTTGAAATTCTGGAAGGATGTTGTTTGATTCACAAAAATGTAGGACACGGTTGGAGATAATTCTCTCCATCAGTTTGCCAAGGCAGCTTAACAGACTGATGGGGCGGAAATTATCTGGATTTGTTCTATTAGTTTGTTTTTTAGGGATCGTTGTTATGGTGGCTTTTTTCCACGTGTTGGGATAGTACCCGGTCGCTAGTGAGATGTTCATGATGTTTGAGAGGTGTTGTAGTAGGAGAGTGGAGCTTTTTTTCAGAATAATATTTGGTATTTGATCATGTCCGGGGGAAGTGTTCTTCAAGTTTTTGATATTAATTTTTAGCTCGGTTATGGTTATTTTTCTGTTGATTAAACTTGAGTATGCTTCTAGTGTCTCGCTGGGGAATCGTGGTGAGAATAATGCTTGGTTTGTATTTATGTAGTTATTGACATGGTGTTGGTGTTGTGTGTCGAAATCTACTGAGTTTAAATCGCTAAAAGAGGATTTGTAATAGTCAGCTAATAAGTTAGCTTTCTCTACGTCCGTCCTTGCGATTTTATTGTTATGGGTGATATGTTGTAGCATGTGATTTGTGTTTTTGTCTGAAGCGATACTCTTGAATTTTTTCCAAAATTCTTTTGGATTGTTCTTGGTTTTTTCTAAGTTTTTACAGAAGATATGCCAATTGTTTTCTCTTACTTTTTTGATTTCTTGTTTAATTTTTGTATTTTTTCTATTGAGTTCTGTTTTAATGTGTGGATCGCGTGTGACGTAGTGTGTTCGTCTTAATTTTCTGCGTTTGATTATTAGTGCGTGAATTTCTGATGTTAGAGTCCATTGAATAAGTGATTGTTTTCTTTTTGATTTAGGAATTGTGTTTTTTATGGCTTCTGTAATTTAATCAACATAGTTGTCTAGTTCTGTTTTATTATTTACATGTTCTATTGGATGGGGTAGGTATGAGTCCAGAGAGGCATTAAAAGTTAGCCAGTCTGTTTTAGTGTAGGTGTAGGCGGACGGAGTCACGTACGCCACAGCAAGGTGGCGCGGGTGAATCATACATGACATGGGGAAGGTGTCACTGGTGATTTCATCATGTACATATTCTGTTTACCATGTCCTTGGGTGCGATGACGAAATGGAGTACTTCGTATGAGCCGTTAGCAGCTGAGAAGTGTGTAGGTATATGGTCATTGATTAGGTGCATATTATTGCTAGAGATAAAAAAATTTTAAGCATGATCCTCTGCGTGTGTCTCTGTTACCCATTAATTCTTAATGTGGTGAATTAAAATCTCCAATAATAATTGGTTTGGGTTTACGATTAACACTTTTTTGAAGGAAGTTAATGTCGATATCTTGGGTTGGTGGCAATATATGGCTAGAATCGGAATAGTTAGCCGGTTGTTGAAGTGGATATTACAGAAAATGGTTTCAATAATGTTAGATTTAAAGGAATCTTTTATCGAGATTAGATGCGATATTTTCGTACTGAAGTAGGCTATTATACCTCTTGTTTTCTGAGTGAGGTGTGCTGTGTGAGATGAGTCTGGGAATTGTGGTGTTTTGTTTCTCTGTGCAAAGTGTTTCTGAAACGATGATTATGTTGGCGTTTATATGTTTGTTTATATTGTATATTTCTATTATTTTGTCTTTGAGATTTCCTTGGCAGTTGATGTGTAAGATTTTAATGTGTTGAGTCATTGTGTTGTTTTATTTCCCTTGCATGGATTTTGAGTGAGAGGTGGTGTGGTTTGAGGTGAGAAAGGTTAAAGTAATAACTTGCAAGGCTGCAAACAGCTATAAGTGACTCGTGCCTCGATTCAAATGAGGGGAGATCACTTAATTCTATCAGTATTGCCAGCAAGTTTGTGGTGAAATCTGTGGGGTTGAATGCTTGTGTTGTTTTCGGGCGTGTTACGTCCGCGTAGGTACGTGTTGGTTGAGAGTGTTTGATTTGCGAGTCAGCTGGGGTTTGTAGTAACGGTTGTTTGGTGATGTGGGTGCCGTGGGTTTGATTATTATTGTTCGTGGTTTTGAAAAGGAATCTGTTGCGTATTTGGGTGTATTTAGGGCAGCCTTTGTAACTAGCTGCATGGGGGCCCTGACAGTTAGCGCATCTCACTTGGTTACGCTCGTTAGGACACTGAGAGACCTCATGAGATCCACCACATCTAACACATCTGTCCTTGGCCATGCAATTAGTTTTTGTGTGTCCGAACCGTTGACATTTGTAGCAACTCTTAGATTACTCTTTTACCAAAGAATACTGGGATTTACCGTCACGTTATAACGTCCCCACGGTTGGGAAAGCGAGCATGTTGTTGCGACCGGGTTTCGAACCCGCGACCCTCGGATTAAGTCGAACGCCTTAATACACTTTGCCATGCCGGGTCCGTTAGGTTTTTAGGAAAGCACTTTTGCACTGTTAGTTCAGTGTTAATCTCGTACAGTTCAAAGTTGAAACAGTTATATTCATGAGCTCAAAAAAAGAAACTTCGTATGATTAGGATCGTCCCGTTAGTGAATATGTAGTAATGTTTGAAGTTATTTTCATAAATAAAATTCAAACATTTTTGTGTTGGTGCGCCTTTCATGAACTCGAGAAGATGTATTAAGAATACACTCGTACTAACACATTGCTATTAGTCCACTTACGTTATGAAACTACATTCTTTATGCTGTCCTTGTAATCATTACAAAATGTTTATCTATAACAACACTTATCACCTTTTGCATGAAAAATGTAAAACCGAAACTGATAGAATACAAATCCAGTTTGGAGAATATGTATACTGAATACAAATCCAAGCGTATTCTTAGTTAACATAAATTGGGAAATTTCACATTGTAAAAGAATTACATAACATTAAAATACTAGAGATAGACTAGGATATCTTTTGTAGCCAAACCTTTCAGCTACCTAGAATAATCCCGTTGTAAAAGACAAAAAAAAAAATATTACGGTATTACTGGATAATTTATCAGCTCTCTCGAAACCTTCTGTTTGGAATGTGACAGTATCAACTACAGTAAAAATTAGGTAAATCAGTTATGTGAAGAAGATAGAAACCAATCTATTGTGAACGTCGTTCATTGATGCTTATATCTCGGTATTTTGAACTGAACTAAGTACAACTTTAATGTGACAACTACATGTATTTTATTAACAAATGCTTAAATAAAAAGAAAATTTATTTTTTTCGGTCTACAATTTGGTTTACCAAATTTTTATTATTTTCTGTAAAGAAAAATGTTTCATCTTCTCGAAACTATTTTGATGTTACTTTTGTAGCACAGAAAATATTTTTAAACTTTTAGCTTACATCAGGCATAATGTCAATTCTTTCTTCTCACACAACATTGTCTGGCGATGATTCTTTTGGATAATTCTACGATGTGGCACACATCGGTCATTAAGGAAGCATCCAATCTTAAGATCTGTGCTTTTGATTTGGAACAAAAGTGTTGGTAACTAAATTTCCTTCCTGGTTCTCTAAATTAACATTACTGTAATTGAATTAGTGAGTATGTCTATAGAACCGCTGAGTAATGTCTATTCATCGCTTTGGTAATTATTACAACATATTCAATAAATTCATTAATAAGGAAACATTTGTTGGATAACCCTACTGTATGTATAAAAATAAAATGAATTCCGACATTTATTCTATTTACTAGTTGTGTAATGAATAGCATTGGTTATATTTTTCGAAGAGCATATAACTTTTTTCTAACCACTACTTTATTTTGTACGTCACAACTGTGATACACCATCATTTTAGTCATTTATATAATACTATACACTTGCTTATATGATACTGGAGAAACGTTTTATTAAGCTATGTGGAACCCCGACTTTGCGACATTTTTTATCCTGTGTGTATGTATATTTGCAATAGCGGTTACGATTTTCCCATTTAAGCTCCGTTTTACTTTAGGAAAACAATATTTTTCGTTTTTTTCTTAGAGTTCAGATATGACGTCACGAATATATCACTCGCGAATCTAATGCACTGGCGCCATCCATATAAATATAGTGTGATAGTCTGTTATACGTCCATGTAACTACTTCGCAAAATGTAGGTGATTCTTCAGCAAAATTATTATGAAAGCTCATTACGTCCATGCGAAAATACACACATTTTTTAATTTTTAATTTTGCGATTTTTACACGTGTTTATGGAGGTTTGTTTTACCACTACTTCGCTCCACTTGATAGATCTTTACCAAATTTGTCATGCAGGTTTGTTGAGCCCCTGAATTTGCTCCGAATTTATTGTTTCACATTTTGTGTTTTGCTGTTTTTATGGGTGATATATGTATACGTTTAATCCCACTATTCATTTTTAAGGGTAGCCCAAAAGTTGGCGATAGGTAACGATGATTAGCTGTCTTCCTTCAAGTCTTTCACTGCTACATTAGGGACGGTTAGCGTAGATAGACCTCGTGTAGCTTTTTGCGAAATTCAAACCAAACCAAATTAATTGCTTTGGTTGGATATTAAAACCCATCTCAAAGACACGAGTTCAAATCCTGCATCCTAACATGCATGCTCCTTCACCCATGGAGGCGTTACAATGTAACATTGGATACCACTATTCTTTGGTGAAAAGTACCTTCAGAGTTGAGATTGACTCTTTGAATTGAAAATTGTGAACAGGTGGCGCCCTAGTAGCTATGGGTGAAAGTAAAAAAGAGACAAACATACCAGAACTGAGATCCTTCCAAAGAGTTTCATCGATTGGCTTTATTTAACGCGATTGATGGTCGATATAATTTTATTTAATTTCAGAGATAGTTTAGACATTTTAATGCCCCTTTCTAATGACGTCAATATCACTTGAAAAATTAATTTAAATAATTTTTCTTAGTCACATTGTCTTAATTTTAATCAAACTAAACTGAATACTGTTAAAGGAAGCATATCAGACTTTATACTAAGAGCCACTTTAACTAAACCAGTGAGTGATTCTTAAACGTTTCAGGCTTGTGTACCACTTTTTATAAATTAAAAATCTGTTTTCATTTTTAAAAAAAGAGTATTCACAAATTCTAGTAACAAAATTTATATTTTGAACATCTATCCGTTAATGCGAAGGATGCGATTGTTTTTTCTGGCATGATTACAGAATATGTGGTACCGTTTTTGTTAATTTGTTGTAAAGAACATATTGGTAGAGAGTGAGTATAAGTGAGAAGGGTAGTATGTATATGTACGTGGAATATTCAGATAAGGCTTATTACAATTGTAATTGTTAATCGTGTTGTGTACCGATGATATTAGCTGTATGTGCTACTGATTGAGAATCCCTGGATTAAACCATAAAATGCATGGATGTCAATTAGTCACAAATAATTTCAACAGATGTCGAAAGATGGGTTATTAAACTTAATCAGAGGCGAATAATTTTGTTTGTTTGTTTGTTTTGGAATTTCGCACAAAGCAACTCGAAGGCTATCTGTGCTAGATAGCTTACTTTTTCTTTTTCTCGCCAAGCGATCTTACCGGAGACGAGAAAGGATTGTGAACTGTTCCACTATCAATTACTGTTGTTCATATACAGCCTGCTATATCAGAAACAGCTGGTCTTTACGTATCAGACAAAGGACATTCATATTTTATGTATAAACACTGCTCTTTTTTCGTAGCTATGGGTAAACCTTCTCACACGAACACAATGCACTAAAAGTGTGATATCGCCACCTTGTGTTGATAATTGTTTTTCATTGATGTTGTTGTTTTTAGTAGTTTTTTTTACATTTTAATTATATTATAAAGAAGAAACCGTTACACAGATATAAAATCTTATAAAAAACGTAACATGAACGAAATAACAGTATAACTGTTTTGTTAAAATAGCATGTCGTAAGTTTTGTATAGAGATTAAGCAACGACAAATAGACAACTAAGACAAACCATTAGGCCTAAAATTCTTCATAAAAACTACGAAAACCGAAGATTTTTTTTCCATATTTATGTTAATTTATCCATTTTGGAATCAAAATCACATGCATTCAAAATAGCATTTTAGGACTATTCTTTGTCTCCAACGTATCACTACCTGAGAAGCCTTTCGTACGATATCAAAACTCATAGTTAGGTTGGATGATAAGAAACAAGAGATTCTTTGAAAGGCTATTTCTATATCAGGTACAATACTTCGAAGACTTAAGCATATGTTTTAATATGCATTTGTATATATAAAATATATACACATACATATTTTAAACAAGTGATGAAGCGACACCTGAATATGATTCTCCTTAAAAGTTAAAGCTTCTAGGCTCCGTTAATGAAATTGTCATGTTTAAAAACTAAATATGCACGGATTCGAAGAAAACTCGTAAATTAATGCATTTATTTATTGAAAAACTATTTATTCAACCAAGTAGAGATTAACATTTCTGTATATTAGTACTTTCGTGCGGCCAAACACGTAATAAGCCTCCCCCCCAGTGATACAACAATATATCTTCGGACCTACAACGATAAAAACTGGGTTTCCATAACCGTGGTGGGCTTAGATAGCCCTTTGCGCAGTTTTGTGCTTAATTACAAACAATAACATCTTTGTGATAAACAGTAGTGCATGCGTGGATCAATGTTTGCGTGCCAGAACTGTAAAATTCAAGGATTTATGTTCGCATATAGTTGCTGAAAAAAACAACAACAAAAACACGTCACTTCAAGCTACACGGTTTTGGTAAACTATTTAAGAATAATCCTTAAAAAACAAAACTGATCCGCTAAGTTGGCGGTGGGTGGTGTTGAGTAGCTGCCCCTTCATTCTCAGTTTCCTCTGAAGAAGAAAAGTTCATCTTTTAAACGAAAATGCTCGTTTTACAGGTTTTAACATCTTGTATCAAGACTTTTTGAGCCTACATATTTTTTCTGACGTCATGAATGTCCTTTTATTAGTGGCCCGGTATGGCCAAGCGCGTTAAGGCGTGCGACTCGTAATCTGAGGGTCCCGGGTTCGCATCCCCGTCGCGCCAAACATGCTCGCCCTTTCAGCCGTGGGGGCGTTATAATTTGACGGTCAATATCACTATTCGTTGGTAAAAGAGTAGCCGAAGAGTTGGCGGTGGGTGGTGATGACTAGCTGCCTTCTCTTTGGCCTTACACTGCTAAATTAGGGACGGCTAGCACAGATAGCCTTCGAGTAGCTTTGTGCGAAATTCAAAAACAAACAAACCTTTTATTAGTATAGCAATATAAAATAAATGACAGCTTTGCCCAAATGACCCTCTACGTAACTTTCTATGAAAACCCTAAAAGTTAGGTAATACTGGTTAGAGTATGTCTCAGTATATGTAAACCCTATCTCAGGAATATATGTTGGTATACATAGTGCTTAGGACAGTAAATAGCATTATCAATATATATATTTATAGAGTATATTTTAGTTTGTTTTATAATGTATTTGCTACATCGTTTATTTTATAATGCAACTGATACATTACAAAGTATATTGTAGTATATTTTATAATGTAACTTCTATATCATACAGTATGTTGTAGCATGTTCTATGATTGTTTGTTTGTTTTGAATTAAGCACAAAGCTACACAATGGGCTATCTGTGCTCTGCCCACCACGGGTATCGAAACCCGAATTTTAGCGTGTAAGTCCGCAGACATACCGCTGAGCCACTGAAGGGCAGGTATCAAGGCCATCTGGAAATAATCTTTTGCAACAAGTCATTTCTCATGAGAGTGATTAAAGTAACATGTTTGAATACACGAACACAAAAGTCAATTGCATAAACTGTCCATGTGGACTAGGGAACAGTACCTAACACAATCAAGAAGAACTTACGTTTTACAATGAGGCCAACATGATATGGACTTACCAATGCTTTCATTCATATCTTCTGTCCATGCTATTCCAAACAGATTCACGTAAAGTCATCATATGCATCCCCGTGAAAACTTGTGATTGAACATTGTGGTGAGCTCTGGGATACCGTAGTTCTCGTACACTAGATAGATTATGCAAAACGTGTAAAGAGGAACAAGAGCCTTACGACAGAACTTTTTACAATGGAAATTACACAGAAAGCAATTATTCAGATTACGACAGAAAGTGACTTTAATGACATTTTGAGGTCGTAAAATCGTTTTAATAGAACGTACTAAATTATGTGTTTATGCTAATCTTTATTTTTCACTAAATGTATTTAGAAATTGGGCCTGGCATGGCCTAGCGCGTTAACGCGTGCGCTTGGTAATCCGAGGGTCACGGGTTCGCGCCCGAGTCGCACAAAACATGTTCGCCCTCCCAGCCGTGGGGGCGTATAATATGACGGTCAGTCCCACTTTTCGTTGGTAAAAGAGTAGCCCAAGAGTTGGCGGTGGGTGGTTATGACTAGATGCCTTTCCTCTAGTCTTACAGTGCTAAATTAGGGACGGCTAGCACAGATAGCCCTCGAGTAGCTTTGTGCGAAATTCCAAAACAAACAAACAAACAATTTAGAAATTTGAATGCCCTTTACTATGTGAGTTTCACAGTTTTCAACAGACGCAGTGTTATATGCTGTGAATTTAGTCTGAGAGTATAATTACATCAACTTTAGCTGCACATCTTTTAGAAATGACTTATACTTGTAGTAAATCATTTTCTGCGCGTCCTATAATTGAACCCGAGACCTCTCTTGTGCCAATCAAACGCTCTACGGGCTAATATAAGGAGTAACACGCTAGCAACTTCCAGTAAAGCGCTTTTTAACACTCAAACTACTATATAATGACTGAAATAGATAATGACCTCACATATGTGGAAATATCTGAGCCCCCACAAAAACTCAACTTTTCCTGCTTCGCTACTACAGAAACTCCAAAGTTTTCGCGTTTTAAACTTCAGAAAACCATGGAGTTCTCATGTTATGGACTGCTTGAAACCCCAAACTAACATTGTAGCTATTGTGTTTCAAACTGCTCGAGCCCCACAAATAATTGTAGAGCTATTGGATTTTGGACTACACAGAAAAATATGGTTTAATCGTGTGTAGGACTACCTAATCCCCCACAGGAAATTTCCATGGTAGTTCTGAAAACTGTACAATACTTTAATTTCTTTTGTGTATTGTCACATTCTTTAAAAAGAATTAATTAGATGTTGTTTTTTACCTGTCGAAAATAATTCCTATTATGATCTTTCTCAAGCAACACTATCGTTCGCAATGACTAGCGGTAAGTTTATGGATTTACAGCGCTAAATTCTAGAGGTTCGATTCCCCGCAGTGGACACAGCTTTGCTCTAAGAAAACATCAATAAACCAATCAATCACAGAAGTCTGTATTTCAAAAACAAAAGTATTACCAGCATCTGTATTATTATCTATTTTCATTATTCCTTCTGCTTAATCATTCAGTATAAAGTAGAAGGGTGAAAAATTAGGGCGCAAGAGGCCTAGGTGATTGAAGATATGATATATACATTACACGATTCCCTTGGGCTTTGAGACATTCACTTGGAAATCTTTTCCACGTAATTTTTAAGTTATGGAACTTACTTATAGTTCAGTGTTAAAACGGTGTATTTTCAACTTTAAACATTTGCTTTTTGCAGAAGTTTCTTTCAGGCTTTTTGGATAAAGCAGCTCGTAGACTATTTGAATTACCCTAATTCTAAACTGTTAAACTATAAAGGAGTCAGATAATCAACAGCACCCACCACCAACTGATGGGTGACTATTCTTACCGAATAATGGGATATGACCGTCTCCTTTATAACACTACCACGGCTCCAAATCGCAGGGCAAGTTTGTTTTTGTTTACATTTTACGGTAAAAGGACACGAACAATAGATCCGGAGATTTTAAGTATAGAACGCTAACCACTGGTTAAGCTTGGCCGTTTCGTGAAAGAAAAAAATTACTGAAGTCAAACGACTGAAAAAATTCTTGCGCAGGTTTAACAGAAAGACTTTTAGGTTAGAGATTTTATTTCAAAGACACAGTGTGTTTCTCGAGCGACTAGAATCGCGACAATTTTTAATCAATGACAAGGAAATAAAGAACATTTTGTCTTGGAACCTTTCTTTAAGCGATACTTTATCATAGTAAATCTGAGAGATGAGTCAAAGTTGTTCCAAGCTAATCAAATAAAATCCTCGAGAACTGAATATAAGCTCAGTAAATCAGTTATGACACTAATGTATAGCGCTATCAGTTAACCATTTAAAAGATATTCTGTATATAGCAGAGCTACTAAAACTATCTGTCGCCGTCCCTAATTTAGAACTACTCACCAGAGAAAGGACAGCTAGTCAGCAACACCCAATCACACATCATAACTTTTATAACCGCACCCACAACTTTTATGGCATCGCAGGGATTTGAAACTGGCTATCCAGCTGCAAAATCCAAAGTCCCATAATAAGGCCACTTCCAGGTTAAACAATATCTTTTTTATAATTAGCCACTCTATCTAGAGCTCAATCACAGGACTGCGTAAAACAGTATCTTCTTTTTTAATTAGTCATTCTGAAAATAGTTCTATCAAAGCAATTAATTTATTAATTGATATTTAACAGTAATATACACACATGTCGTACTTTAGATGTTTTCAGAAGTAAAAACAGAAATATTATGCCGAAAACGTTAGGTTTGACCTTTGTAGTCGAGAACGTCACATATGCAGGAGTGTAGCATCTAATAGCGCAACCATTTTTAACAAATCATCAATAACTACTGTATTTAATGACTGTATCATGTCACACTGAGCGGTTTGTAATTGCATTAAATGTTAGATCATTATTTATGTATGAAATCTAGAAAAAGAAAGACGAATTCAAAGTATAATATAGTAAGAGCTAAGCTCTGAAGATATGGACATGATATTTGAAAATACTAAAAACAAATAAACACTCAAACTGAAAATTAATTAGAAGTCACCAGGTGAAACAAGTTTACGGCCTTACAACACTAAAATTCGGGGTTCGATTCTCTACGGTCGACACATGAGTAAATTATGAAACACCAAAACATTGTGTTGTATATTAATTACAAAAGCATTTGAGAAAATATCTAACAAAAGGACAGTCAATGACAAGAAGCTCTATCCCAGTATTAGCCCTAAACGAGGTATTACATCCAACGCCAGTGGCAAATCACTAGTCTTGTAAACCAGAAGTCGTGAGTTCCATCCTTACTGGTCGTTACTGTGTTTAAAAACATTTTTGTCTCCCAGTAACACAGCGGTATGTCTGCAGACTCACACCGCTAAAAACCGGGTTTCGATAACCGTGAAGGGCAGAGCACAGACAACCCATTGAGTAGCTTTGTGCACAATCTGATTTATCTTAAAAACAGTTCTACGTTACTGGCCGAGAGGCTGAGTCCACAGATAAACTCAAGCTTAAAGAATGACTGTTAAAGTAGGTACGTGAGAAGCTATTATAAGGGTTCAGTAAAACATCTATACAGTGAAGACAAACATTCGAAAATACGTGTCAAAAAGGAAGTATCTGAAATAAAAACTATTAAATAACACCAAATTGTCTAAACAATATCTTTTGATTGACCAGAAAATTTTATTTTGTGAACTTATCACTTATTTCTTAACAAACCACTCTTATTAAAAGAATAAAATATATAACAGTTATAACTCGTGAGAAACCAAATCAGGGTTGATATAAGATATGAGTTACGTAAACCGTTATTAATTATAAATCCATGTTTAAACTACAGGAAAATTTAAAATATGTGTTCAAATTCTCGATTTCCTGAATGCGAAGTATTAATGTTATTAATTGTAAAAGCTCGAATCTTCATATCAACAGTCTAGGTGTGACTCATCCTATCAGGATAGCGTGTTTCGTTTCATTATGTATCAATTAATTCAGTAACTACGAGATTTCATGGTTGTATGTAAATAATTAAAAACTATTTTAATATTTAATAGTTAATAATAGAGGTTTTGAACCAAAGCACGATTAATGTTTGAAATTGATGTTCCGCAAGACATACGTGAATAAATTATCTGATGATATTACCTGTCTAAAAATCATTCTGCATACATAGGGTAATCCATGTTTCTTTAGAGATAGCGTCTCAAAATGGTGGTTCAAGTCTCATTAGTGCTAATATATCCCGACAGTAATTTGTACGTCACCATGGCTGGTATCTCCAAATGGCAGTTCGTATATCACTAGAGCTATCATATCCAGATGGTTGTTCTATATCACTAGAGGTAGCATTGAACTGTGTGTTATAGTCTTAGAATATTTTAATACACATTTTCTACAAAATTTAGAAAATAATTAGCAGAGGAGTTACTGAAAAAATAATTTGACGTTTTCTTACGAGTAACAGCCATAAGTATATCACACTTAGAAACATTGGATTTCTTTTACTTAGTAGGAAATCACATAGCAATGTTTAATTCAAAATGATATTGGATTTTACTAGTAGAATGGAAATAAATCTATTGATTGGTTGACCTTCATAAAATTTCCTGCCTGTACAGAATCTTTAAATGCTAGTTGTCTCAGTGGAGAATGTTTAAATCAGCGTTTACCCCCCTCTTCTGTACGTGCATCTTTACTGAATAACTTAAAGTAACAACTTACCATCAAATAGCACTATCTGTAGGATGAGAAATCAATCATCAAAAACCAGTAATTTGTAAGTTCGAGACTTCTGCTTTCGCAGATATTGATCATTACGAATTCATTAAGTTCATCCTAACTAACATGCTTATCGTGTTAAACCGCAGTTTATTGTTACGCTGCTAATTATTTCTAATCCCAAAGTAAATGGTTTAATTTGATCACTTCTTGCATTTTTAGCCTTTTTTTTCCTAAGTTTTTTTCAAAACACAACATTGGCTCTTTATTACTTCCACTTAATAACTGAATTTTGATTTCAGTCGCTTTCAGTGTAATCCTCAAATATGCATCTCAAATTACGTGAGACATGACGCCACCAAGACGTTTGGGTGACAGAAATTTCGGTTGACTTTCTTATGACATTAGTGTCTAACGATGTTCATATTTTATCCTAATAATTCACTACTCGGGAAAACTTGGGAAGAAAATTTTTTCATAATAGTAAGAACACTCGTATGCCAAAGTGATGTCCATTTCGTCTATGTGGGTTTGTCTAAACTGCAGACAAAGACAGTAAAAATGTCATAACACTCTAGTTTATCTACGAAACTGGAATAATCATCATTACATGACGTATAAATACTTTATTGTTTTGCCTTGAAATATGGCTGGAGATGTGTTCCATGCGACGAAATTTCATTTGACGAGACCATTTTGGCTTTCTTCTTAAAATGGAGAGAACCTGTAATAATAAAAACACAAAAATGAAAGGTCAAAGCACCATTTTCCAACCTCACAGTAAACAAAAGTCGGTATCGTTTATTAATCCTCACAATACCGAATTGTTTTTATATCGTTTCGTTCCAGTGGTGATCCACATTTACCGACATACTGACTAGTTGAATATTTTTTTCTATTACACCGCTTTGTCTCAAGAACTGACCAAAAACATTGAACAAAAATCACTAAATGCATCGGGAGCCACAGTTGTAAGATTGCTATATTATTGACGATGTTCTGTATACGTTTTTGTATGATCTGTATGTTATTAAGAAGGCTTGGTTATAACCAGCAAAGTGATGGACCAACAAGAAATTTGGGAGCGAAATAGTTTAGAAATACTGGCTAAGAATGGATACCGCGTAAAGAAATTGTATACCGGATAACGAAACCAAATAAAAAACTCATACCTTGTCTATAATCTGTTTTCTTTGGAGCATGGAAACCTTAAAGAACAATAAAAAAAGATAACAGAAATTGTCCTTTGTTGTGCAGTTATTCAAATATTCTGTTATATTCACCAGCACACAACCGCTGTGACGATTCACTGTTCTAGTAACCAAGATTATAATGGACATAAACACAGCGAAAGAAAACCTGAAATAAGATTCAGTTTATCCGGAAATAACAAAATTTTTAAAACTACGAAAGCTGTTTGCAAAGGATGCAGGAGAAGTCGACTTATCGTTAGTGTTTGTCTGTTATAAGCTTCGCGCGAAGCTACTCGAAGGCTATCTGTAATAACCGTCCCTAGTTCAGCGGCGATAGACGAGAGGAAACACAGCCAGTCAGCACCACCTACCGCCAACACTTTGGCTACTCGTTTATCAACGAACAGTAGGATTGACAGTTACATTATAGCGCCTCCCTCTCGACTAAAAGGTCGAGGATGTTCAGTGGAACGGGGTATTCAAACCCACAACCACCAAACTGCCAGTCCAAAAAAATTGTTTCTTTTTCACTTTCGCGCAAAGCTACACGAGGGATATCTGCGCTAGTCGTCCTGAATTTATCAGTGAAAGACAAGAGGGAAGTTAGCCTGTCATCACCATCCAACTCTTGGGCTTCTCTTCAACCAATGGTCCAGTTAAAGTGAACTAATCACATAAGAGCTTGGTATACAAGTAATAATTATGGTGTAACCTGATCAGATGTCTTTTAACGAAATGTGTAAGAATTAGGTCCATTAGACTGACTCCGTATTGGAAAAGGAATATTTCAAATTTACTACGCATGTCTACATCTACACTAACTACATCTACCGCTAGAGCAGCAGTAAGTCTCCCGATTCACAATGCTAAAATAAGCGGTTCGATTCCCCTTGGTAGGCTCAGCAGATAGCCCGATCTGGCTCTGCTATAAAAAAAATACACACAAACTCACTAACGACGACAAACGACAAAACTGAGGTGTGTTATACATGTATTTATACTAAAATACGCTTGTAAATTTATGACGTTAATCCGACTCTGACAAGTCAGAGGGAAAGGCGAAGTCTATATGAAGAAAAAATGCAGCTTTCACATTACATTTGAAAAACCTCTAAAATATTTGAAACGTATATCTAACTTTTTCAGAATCTCTGCACAACTGTATCCGATTTTTATTTTCTTCTACCACGAACTTTGTACTAAATCAGCAATGTAGGATTAAATGCATAGCTGAAAACTATGGTCACATAAGCATAATTGCACGTTGTATAGCGCTTGCTCACTTTGACCTCCACCTGTTCGCAAGAGTTTCCCCCCAGTGGCTCAGCGGTATGTTTGCGGACTTACACGCTAAAATCTGGGTTTTGATACCCGTGGTTGGCAGAGTACAGATAGCCCATTGTGTAGCTTTGTTCTTAATTCAAAAAAAAAAAAAACAATCGCAAGAGTTAATATATTATTTTAGTGTTATGGAGAATTTGATATTTCGAGGTTGAGAAGCGAAATTCAGAAACATTATAGTTAAATATATTTTGTTATCAAAGTGATATTTTACATTTATTTATTTAGAATAACTTATTATCATCTAATTATTTCTAAGTGATGGTGTAAATACTTAGTATTTTCTTGACTAATGAATTCTTTCAGAAGAATTTATTGTTTCGGGACATTCTTTTCTTAGTGAAAAATTTGTTGTCTTTTCTTCTGTAACAATCTTTCACCGACTTTACTTTTTCCTTCAACTTCATAAAATTTCTCCGTCACAAGATTTTTTTCTTTTTCTTTGGTAAAGTTCTGCCTTCTTCAAACAAACTATTTCCCCATTTGTCCTTGTTTGCATTAATTTAAGATTTAAAATTTTCATATTTCTTTTTAACGTCTAGTACTAACCAATGGCACAACGGCATATCTACGGATTTACAACGCTAGAAACCAGGTTTCGATACCTGTAGTGAGCAGATCACAGATAGCCTACTGTGTAGCTTTACATTTAATTACAAACAACTTCCACTCGTAGTACAAAACAAATTTTGAAACTTTGATAACTAAAAAATTATCCACATATTAAATTTCTAACTTTTGGGCAATTTAGTAACAAAAATAAAACGTTTTGTAATTTCGATAAACACACACACATTATATACTTTTGGCAATGGTTTAACGCATGAAGCCATTTACAATACGATAACAAAATACTCTAAAATGCTCCTGGTGTTACTCTTTTAACCTCTGAAAAATGTTTCACAGGTCAGATTTTTAGATGCATAGCTACTTTGTAACTTTTTCAGATACCAAACTCATATAAATAAAACTAAAAAAACTGCATCTGGTGTATAAAAACATCATTTCTAGTTACTGAACACAACCCTCTTTCTTTGTTCAGACGTATTTGGAAATGATATTTCCTATCACCCCTACTTTGTCTTTTAAGATTCTTTCCATATGCAAAGTGTGAACAAAAACAGTCCGTTTTTGTTTTCTTTAGTGCGGACTGATACAAGTTCACATACAACAATACTATCAATATTTGAACTATTTTGTTATTTTTTTAGTTTCGTGCAAAGCTACTCGAGAGCTATCTGTACTTGTCATCCTTAATTTTAAAGTGGTAGACCATAAAGAAGGCAGTGAACCAATACCAGCCATGGTCCAAAAGGCGAGCACGTTTCACTACGATGCTACAAAATAGACCACCTGAGTTCTGTTTAATACGGGAACTCAAACCTTGAATTTGAGAACTACAAATCCATAGACTTACCACTCATTCACTGAGAAACTATTAGAAGAACACACTTACATATGTATGCTTATTTATAATGGTGTTTCTATTGCAACTTCGATAAGTATTCTTTTATTCGTGACTTCAAATGTGCTTAAGACACATGGAGACGTTAAAATTTAGTGAACTTCACCCAGGAGGAAAAAGTTTTGTTTTGACTGTATTTCTAGTTATCTTTACCTTAATGGATAAAAAAAAGTGATGGAGAAGGGTTAGAATCACCCCTCCAAAGGCTTTATCTTCTATGAATATGTTATAACAATATCAGCCTGCCAAATACAACTGATTTGCACTTGTTCACCTATTCCTGCTCGTTATTTCCATTAGGCTTAACTCCAGGAAACATAATTTACAGAACAAACCTTTCAGTATTTCTTCGCGCTTCAGCGGACGCAGAATACAATATTATTAGAATTTACATGAACTACCACACTTGTACACTGTTCCTGAACGTTCCATGAAAAAACTTTTCAATTATTAGGAGATATTTTATATAAAAACTCTGATTCCCGCTGACTTTCTACCCAAAATAACTTTTCATCGTACAAACCAAATGCAGTAGTACCTCGGTTCTCGAACGACTCCCTTTTCAAACAATTTGGTTTTCGAACATATTGTGTGAGAAAAAATGTCTCGGTTGTTGAACATAAACTCAGTTTTCGGACCAAGCTGTAGTGGCTCAAACCCCCGAAATAACACGACTGATGACCCGAACGACCCGCACCCGCCGCTTAGTCCATAACTCCGCTAAAATCTGCTATGAACTTTCTCATTTTCCTTTTTGTTGTTTTTCTAAATATTCTCATTAAATCAGCCACCATGGGGTCAAAGAAGAATAACGAAAGCAGCAAACCAAAAAGAAATGTTGTTAAAGCCACAATAGAGGTGAATAAAAGATCTTATAGCGAAGCATGAAAGTGGTTTTCGTGTGTCTGACCTTGCTATCCAGTTTGGTATGGCGAAGTCTACAGTCTGCACCATACTGAAAAATAAAGGTCATCAAAAGAGCTGATGTTGCAAAAGGAGTGACAGTGCTTACGAAACAAAGATCACGAACAATGGAACAGGTAGAAAAACTGTTGTTGATTTGGGTAAACGAAAAACAGTTAGCTGGTGATAGCATTTCTGAGACCATCATTTGTGAGAAAGTAAAGCAGTTGCACGCTGACCTCCTGAAAAACGCCCCTGGAACGAGTGCTGATACAAGTGATGCCTTTAAGGCTAGTAGGGGATGGTTTGAAAAATTTAGGAAGAGAAGTGGCATACATAGTGTGGTGAGACATGGGGAGGGTGCCAGGCAGAAACAAACCTCACTAGACAAATTTTAGTGAGAAATAGGTCCAGTGAATCTCAAGCAGGTTGTAACGATGCAAAGAGACAAAAAAGGGAAAAAACCTCAAAAGGAGAGTTACCTGACGTTTTTATGGAATGTGACTCCCCTTCCAAACAATAATAACCTTCCTACTCTTCATGTTCCTCACCACCTTTCACTTACGCCATCAGCTCTCCTTAGCACAGGTAAAGTGCAGTTAAATTTTCATTTATTGTTTTTTTATTATGTTTATAGTTTTTATGGTTGACTTTATGCATGTAAGTATTATTATACAGGTATAAATAAGCAATATTTTTACTTGAAATGCTTCATAATGGGTCATTTTTGGAGGTCTGTAACGGATTAATTTAATTTACAGTATTTTTCATGGGAAAAATTATTCGGTTTTCGAACAGCCTTCTGGAACGGATTAAGTTCGAGAACCGAGGTATCACTGTACAGTGAAGTACCTCGGAAAAATATTAAATTAACAAATTATATTATAGATCGCATGAGCTTCATGTTTATTGGAAATAATAGATATACAAAAACATTATGGTTGATCTGGCATATTTAGGTGACTGACATAAATTCTATGATCAAATATCAGACGTAAAAATTTACCAGTTCAACGACACATTAATACAGTAATATCAGTATTAACAAAATACTTTATAATTTCAAACCACTTAATGAATATTCCAGAAGTTCGAAACTCAAAGTTATTTTAAAATTCGTATCGTCATATTTTTAACTAAGTGATAAATTATTCACACGATTTACTACGATCTTGCAGGTTCAAGCAGACATTACAATAACTTTATATAAATCAAAACACAAATTTATTAAATAAGAATATTATAATTTGTTTTCCTAACACTTTAAATTGTTACCATAGTTTAGAAATAGTTGTATAACATTGTATAATACTTTAAAACCAAATTTTTCTGCGAACCAAACTTGGCCTCTATTCGTTTAGTTTATCTTTATTCCATTGGTATACCATTTCATCTACTTCTGTTAAAAGTGTATATATTTAAATATCATCATCATCACCGCCACTCGATTCCATTAAGAAACATAACGCCGCAATCACTGCGGTGTAACAGGAATTTAAGTGAGTAGGTTGTTAGCCCACTGCATCTAGCCGTCCCTGATTTAGCAGTGTAAGACTAGAGGGAAGGCAGCTAGTCATCACCACCCACCGCCAACTCCTGAGATACTCTTTTACCCAAGAAAAGTGGGATTGACCGTCACATTATAACGCTCCACGACATGTTTGGCGCGACGCGGGCTTGATCCCGCGACCCTCAGTTTACAAGTCGCACGCCTTAACGCCGGGCCATATTTAAATATACAACTTGCATTTTGCAACAATCATCACCTCAGTATTTAACAAGTTTTAAATGAATGCTAACCTAGGTCAAAAATAAATTTTTTTATGAAAAGCATGGCAATAAAGAACCAGTTCTGTATTATAATGTGTAAATTTAAAAAAAAATAAAGACATAAAGATACACTGTACAAATACAACTTGATTTCTAACATGGTGTTGTCTCGGTAAGTAAACCACAAAGTTTATGGATACAATGTTCTTGCGGGTGCTGCCATCTTACATAAATTTAACAAACAAAGAATAAAAATATTAAGTCGTTATCAGTATTTTTAAAACGTGATCTTAATGTGAAAAATAAAGAGTCACAAAATGGTCTCATGTGACGATAAAAAACAGCCCTAAAATCTCCCTTCTTGTGGATTGTTTTAGTAAAAGACTGACATACACATGTTATTTTCAGACTGGCTACTGTCAGTTCAATAATTCTCTCTTTCTGACAGGCACATAACTTTTCTTACAAAAACGAATTTCATTGAGTTTTATTTTTTTCATTTTTCAAAATGCTAGAATTTTAAATACCTGACTTTTAGTATGGCATCGTTTACCAATACAAAAATAAGAACTTTCATCAAAATAATTTTTATAAGCTTTTTATTTACAATAGAGGTAAAATTCGTATGTTTTGATTCCAAGTAGTCAAACGATACTCGTATGCATATACTAAGAAATACAAAAACAAAATTTAAAATTACTTGGTTCTGGTATTTAATAAAAATCCTTCATTACAAACCTTAAGCAATAAAACACTGCCTGGAATTATACCCAGTAAGAATGTAACTAACATAATTTTATTTTGAAACGTTGCAATAATCCTTCTCATTGAAAATGAACACTTTTAAACAGGTTCACATTTCATTCATGAACGAAAATTTCTAATTCTGGTTATAAAATACTTATTCTATATAATTACGAGAGGAAAATGTTCTTTTTTATTAAGGCACCGAGACTCAAACATTTCACTTCACAGGTTAAGTTTATGTTCTAATCTTGGTCTGCAACCCAAAAAATGAGGGTTGTATAAAACACCCAAATTCTTTTCTGAATAATATTGCTGAATTAACAACTTCCTTAACTGGTAGTAAGAGATCTGTACAAAATCTCCAAGACCAATTTGTCCCTCAGGAGACTTTACACCCAGTCTTCATGCTGTTCAATCAGTCTACATGGTTTAGCTTTGGAGATATAGGACCCACTCTTCGTCTTTCCAGAAGTGTTGTCAATTGTGAAGAATTCTGACTATAGTAACGTCGTTCAATGACCTGTGATGAAAACAAATGTGGTAAAATTTCCTTCTACGTATAGAAACCAAAGCCCTTACCATATTTTACTGATTTTTAGACATAATGTATTTGTTTCCTAAAATTTATCAACTGTCTCAGGTGAGAAAGTAGACCATATTGACACTTTGCAATAAGAGAATACCTCTATAATAATCCATATTCTACTCATTTTTGTAACTTTTTTGAATAAAATATCACTCTACAAAGACAAACATTAAAATCTGTGCCAAAACTATACAAGTGTTTTACATAAGTTACAATTTGTATAACAAAAACAAATTATTAAGTATATTATCCACGAAAACAAAGCACATTTGTTTGTTGAAATATAGTTTGTTTTTCACGTATCTTTTAAATATATCCATTACCAAACCAAAATTAAAAACAAGTAAAACAATTATTTCTGAACTGTCTTTTATCTACCATGTATCAAACCTGATTTGCAAAAAGAATAGTGGACTCTTCTGAACCAATGGAAATAAACATATGATACAAAATATCTCTAGAGTAGGCAAAAAGTCATGTAACCCTGGTGTGACTTTTACACTGCAACTGTGATTATCCAATTATTTGTATTAAAATTTGAAGTTTGTGAGACTTTTTCTAAAAAATTATTTTATCAAAATATGCAATATCACTTATGTAATGTATTGGTAAAAAAAATTGCACATTAGTAAATTTCTGTATAATGTATTGCTTTAAAAAGTAAAATAAAAATATAAATAAAGGTAAATAAAATATAAACATAATAATACCATATTGGCCCAATTATTAGGCAACAACCATTTTCAGACACTACTGGAAAGAAAGAAATATTGAGTGTCATAATGCCCTTTTTTTGGATCTGTAAAATCAATACTATAACTGAATAGCCAGCAGGACAACTAGTTGCAAGAATTGATGACGACCTTGAGCAAACATCTGGTGCATGTATCTAGACAACCAGAATTGTGACAAGCTAGAAAAGGAAGGAAGGGGCCTGTGCTTGGCTATGATTATCAGATAACTATGAATTTTACAGCCTAATTATTAATCAATAAATATTACCATTATAACCCTGTTAATACGGTAATTAGCAAAAGTGAGAGAATACCACCTCACAAATTAACAGAAGTATACATTAGCCCTGATGTTTATTAAAAGTATGTATAACAAAATAATAAAAGGTTTTCTACTTTTTAAGTTAATAATACCTTCACCTTGTCAAAAAATCTACTCAGTTTAACAGCGTTTGTTGATCCAGGAGCTAAGGACTTTGTCTGATGACAATCCTGCAAAAAAGAAAAATTGTAATGCCATTTCACAGTTACGATGCTTATAATCCTGCTGCTATGATGTATCTCTACTAATGCACTATTTTACACCTTTTGTAAACTGATTTATTCTGTTGAATAGGTGTTTCTATATAAAAATATATAATGTTGCCCATTAACAAAAGTGAAAATAATTTAAACAGATTTTTAAATATCTGCTTTCACTGAGAAAATATACAATGATGCAGCATGAGTAAAAGTTTTAAACCTAAAAAAGTTTGAAATTAATTACTATAATAATGAAAAAAAGGTATTGAAGATCCAGACAAACAGCAAATAAGCATCTTGTGACATGTATTTAATAGTTTTACTTTCATAACAGCAGTTTCTTACTGTTTTCTAAAAATCTATTAACACTGTAAGCTAAAATTTCTATAACAGTGGATGGATGTATGATTCAGATACTCTTGTAAGTACAATAAAGAACCCATTCATTCTGAAAAGTTCACTTTAAACTATAATAAAAATCTTATAAAGTTAATGATTTATGAGAAATAAAACTTTTGCAAAGCATCATATCAAAGGATGAGAGATCTTAAATACTTTAAGGAAATTTGAGTAAAACATTTATGAAAGAAATATATAGTTCTGCATGCAAAATATTTGAAGCCTAAGCTTGAACAATATACATGAGAAATGTGATACTATGAGTTAACATACTATAAAAATATATGAGGGAAATATCAACATAATCCTCAACTAAGATACTCAAAATATCCAAAAAATATTTTAAAATTATAATAAGTAAATTAGTAAAGAAATGCTGAATATACACTACACAAGAAGATGATGTTCTTCTAAAAGTTATTTTTTCACTACATCCTACTTAAATAGTTTATACCAGTTCTAATTGTATATATTCACTAAAGTGAGTATTTAAGTTTAAAATAAATAACATTAAAAGTTCAAAAATACAATATTAAGAGTTAGCAATATATGAGATATTACCCAACAAGTTGACACTATATTATGGAAGTATTAGCCAACAAGTTAACACTGTATGAGGAAAGTATTAGGCTATGAATTATGAGGGAAGTCTTAGACTACAAGTTAACACTATATGAGGGAAGTATTAGGCTATGAGTTAACACTGTATGAAGGAAGTATTAGACTATAAGTTAATACTGTATGAGGGAAGTACTTGTTAACAAGTTAACACTATATAAGGGAAGTATTAATCAACAAGTTAACACTGTATGAGGGAAATATTAGCCAACAAGTTAACAGTGTACAAGTGAAGTATTAACCAATGAGTTAACACTATATGAGGGAAGTGTCAGACTATCAGTCAACACTACATGAGGGAAACATGAGCCTAAGAGTTAACACTACAGAAGGGAAGAATAAGCCTATGGGTTAATAGCACATAAAGGAAGTACAAGCTTAAAAGTTAAGGACATATAATACAAAAAACTATATTAATACACCTACAAGATAGAACTCATCAGCTCCACACTCTTCAGCAACAGACAATGATCGGTTTGGGGATAAACCCTGCTGAGCCAGATCTAGTTTGCTACCAATTATTAGTATTGGAATTTGGTTGTCTACAAACTCTTCAGGATCAAAGTCAAGACTAGAAGAAATGTAAAGTATTATAAACAACACAGAATACAAGAAATGTAAAGTATTATAAATAAAATAGAATACAATAAACGTGATTCATTATAAACAACAGAGAATATAGTATTCTAAGAACAATCAAATAAAATGTAGTCTAAATAAAAACCATCATATAACACATATTCAAGTTATTTTTCTTTTCAGTTCTGTTTCTGCTCTCCTTATGTCTTCCTTTTTTTATGAATTATACACTGTACATCTGTAAGATGATACACATTAATGTACATAGAATGTAATAAACCAATTCTTAAATGATATGAAATACATTAATATGTCACATTTTCTCTCACATATGCATAACTGTAAATACATTAAAGATAAAAATTTAGTTTTACCATTTATCAGCTGTTTTACCCAACACATATTTTTAAATAACTTCAGAATTATTGGATATTTGCTAAAACCTTTTCCACAAGACTACTGGAAATGGAAGCCTATTAAATACAGCTTCTTATATAACAAAACAACAGAGAGATAACTGTAAACACACCAGCAGTCATTAACAAAAAAAAAAGAAAAGAAAAAAAGGTTTGGTCTGGTTTGTTTATAATTTTATGCAAAGCTATAGGAAAGCTACCTGTGCTAACCATCCTTAATTCAGCAATGACAGACTAGAAGGATGGCAGCTAGTCAACAACATCCACTGACAACTCTTGGGCTAGTCTTTTACCAATGAAGAGTGGAATTAACTGTCACAGTATAACATCCCCATGCCTGAAAGTATGAGCATGTTTGTTTATGGAAATTTGAATCCACAGATTGCATGCTGAGCTTACTAGCATCCAGGCCTTGCTAGACCCTCTGTTGTTTTAACAATCTTACTGTTCAGAGAATTTTGGTTGGTAAAGTTCAGGAAAAGTCTTGAACAAGCAAACAAAATTACATCAAAATGCATGAAAAAACTTGAAAAGTGAAAATATTTTACCTATTGTTTTTTTTTACATTTCCTTCTTTACACAAAAGTTCTGCTAGCCACTTCCTCAAATTCTGATGCGATTTTCTATTGGTTAGATCATGAATTAAAATAATACCTAGATAAAATAAAAATCACTAAATCAATAAAGTAAGCAATGATGAAGATCCATCAATGACAGTAAATTATTAATCCTATGCATATACCATAAAAAAATATATACAAATAAGCATCAAAATGTATGTGTGCATGTGTGTGTATCCATTTCTTATGCATTTCCATATTTCTGGGCCAATCAGCACTGGTACTGGAAACTCGACAGTTACAGAGCTTATAAGAGCCACATACTGCATATGCAAAAATATCTTTAATCTTTCCCATAAGCAAGAAAATAGTTTTGATATATATACAAGAAAATATTGTTTTGACAAACAAGACTAATTTTTCTCATGTGCAGACAATGTATGCCCCCTTCTGAGTAAAACTGGATTTACTCTCATAGAAATGTTATTTGAAAAGAAAAAACAAAAAAAAACAACTTGAAAGAGAAATAATTCCACTGCAGTATTATCAAAATGTCCTATACAACATATTAAAAATCAAACAAATGCTGTTAAATGTGAGATATGTAATATTATAGTAAGGTAATTAAACATTAAGTTCTAGAAAAATAATTATGCAAGTTATAAATATGACAAAAGTCAGAACATATACATATCTCACCTACTTACATTTTAATATTCCTTTTCAAATATTACTAGCCGAGAGTTTGTGCACATTTATCCAATACCCCCATCACGTCATTGAATAAAGCAGACTGTAACACTATAAAGTGCATCTTGTCCAACAAAATACACCAGTATTACATTTGTATATACATTTGATCGTGTGTAGTAGTTATAAATCTTTATCAGCTTAAATTAAAGGAAGTGAACCATTTATATTTTAAAGAAGCACAGAATAAATTTTATCTGCACAATCATCAGTACAAAAAGCAAATGGTCGCAAATCAGTAATGCTGAACACACTTTGAATTCTTAAAGCAAAATATCCTAGTGGTTCAAAACTGAAACAAATAAACAGCAGTAAAATAACTTTTTATTTGTTTTCATTAAAAGTGTAGGAAAAATAAAAATTGCTTCTGCCAACACTAGTAATACTTTTTTTATTTTTAAAAATCCCTGTTAAGAAGGATCAACTAATATTCTGTACTAAACCTTTTTGCACTATGAAAATTGTAAATACTTTTAGTTCCAAAATGATATTTCATTACTCTCTCAGCCAAGGACCATATGACCATCAGAGTCGAGTTGAAGGATTTATGTACCTATGTTTCCTCTAACCTTTCAGTCTACATGCATAACACATTTTTTTTCAGGTGTGCAGTACCAAGGAAATGTACAGATGTGCTGTACCAGTTTTTTATTTGTTTGTTTGGTGGGGTGGAGTATTTTTATACCATGACCCTATTGAATCATTAGGCTGCTTTGTAATGCTTACAACTACCAGCTGATTATTTGGGATTTTAGCCTATTGCCACCAACGCATTCAGACGTTTCACCATTACTATGGATATGCATAGCACTTGGTTGATTGTTTTACAGCTGTGCAGCTCAGATGGAATACTACTGTTTATCCCAAATATTTTCTGCACCTCAAAAAAAACAAAACAAGAAACAGTACTCTTGCCTGTTTCAATTTTGTCCATATTTAATAGAGGGACTTGACTGATACATAAAAACACTGAAGACATGTGCTTACAAGTGTTCGTGTTTTGGATTATTTCTACCAGACTAGCTAGTACTATACATAAGTATTGGCACAAATACCTTGAAAACAGTTGTAAAATATTGCTCTGGTGTTTCTGTGATTGCTTGATCCACCAATATCCCATAATTCTACAAAGTAGATTTTCTGGGAGGGAGTACCTTCTTTGTACTCATGCAACTATAAAAAAAAGAAAATTATTAATTATCTTATGTCTTTTTTATACAAAACATGAAATACACTATCCTTACATATTATATGTAGTTGTTATATGTTATAATACCAAGAATATTTTTTTCAATTTTTTATTGTCCAATGAGAGCCACAAACAAAAATGAAATTATAGTGAATCCTAATATGTTTCAGCTATAGGTCAGACTTTCAGAAAAATTTAATTGCTTTACCAATGTAGAGATACTGATGTTGCTTATATCCTTTTAAATTAAAATACTACACAACTGGATAAACGTGCTAAAACATAATGAAATGGTAAATAATGATTCAAAAGCATAATGATGCACCATTTTTTGGAGGGGAGTAAGGAACATACTGCATGTTTCAATGGAACAATGAGCACATTTTTAAGCATAGTTTGTAAACAAAAAATTACTTAACACACTCTACAAACCTTATACATATAAAAATTGGCACTAATGATCAAAAATATTCTTTAAGGTTTACTTAGATACCAATGAAGAGGGCACTACATATTTAATGTTAATAGACTTAAGTTTTTCACTTATCAAAGGTTACATTGTTAAATGCAAACAGGATAAGTTTATATGAATGCCTGTATTTCTAACAATGTTATTAAATCCAGAACAAACTAAAATTTTTTTTATAATCAAGTATTTTATGTATTTTATCTTAAACTAGAAAATCTTCTAAACCTAACGGTATCTTTTTAGTCAGTATAAACATATAGTTAGTGCTTTGCACTCCAAGAAGAAATCAAAATATTTATAGATGCGAGGGCTGTTCAAAAAATATGCGGACTGACATAATAAAACAAAATGTACTTTATTTAGAAGTTACAGGTCTGGAGCCCCTTTAAAGTACTCTCCTCCCCAACACACACACTTATCCCAATGGTGTTTCCACTTGTTGAAACAGTCCTGGTATGCTTCTTTTGTAATGTCCTCCAGCTCCATCATCGCATTTGTCTTAATCTCGGAAATCGTCTCAAATCTTCTTCCTTTCAAGGGTCTTTTGAGTTTGGGGAACAAGAAAAAATTGCAAGGAGCAAGGTCAGATGAGTAGGTGGGGTGGGGAAGAACAGTGATCGAGTGTTTGGACAAAAACTCACGACTTCTGAGGCACAAATTTTGCAGCAACGCAGTGCATCTTCAATTTTTCAATCAAAATCTCTTAGCAAGATCTAACTGATATCCCACACTCTTCAGCAAGCTCCCTGACAGTCAGACGTAGATTTGCCCACACCAGGGTGTTGAATTTGTCCACGTGTGGGTCGTCAGTTGACGTGGAAGGACGTCCAGGATGCTCATCATCTTCAATGGATTGTTGACCGTTCTTAAAACATTCATGCCATTTGAAACATGCCGTACACTTCATAGCAACATCACCGTAAGCAGTGTTAAGCATAGCAAAAGTTTCAGTTGCAGATTTTCCAAGCTTAACACAAAATTTCACAGCATGTCGTTGCTCCTTCAGGTCATTCATTCTGAAATCCGCTAAACGAAAAAATCGCACTTCACTGAAAACCGAGTAGCTAATACATAAATGAAGATATCTGCAATCAGGAAATGGCATCATAATCAGCTGATCTTTTCAAACCTAGCAACACCAAGCGGATTCCTCTGTAACCAACTGGAGCCGCACAATTCAAACAGTCCGCATATTTTCTTAACAGACCTCGTATATATATATATACGTTGCCTAAATGTATATAATTAGTAAGTCATAATACACACTTGCATATACATCATAATAATAAAAATACATAATATTTTGAAAAAATAAACTTATCCTGTCTCAAAAAAATGAAATCTTAGGTTTTGCCAACCTTAGTATCAACAGAACAGCCTATAGTCCAAGATGGATTGGTGATGGATTGGCCATGACAGAGAAGATGGACAAATGCTGACTTACCTACCCCTACCACAGAAAAAAGAAAAACTATCAAATATAATCAGAAAAATAGGGCAAGAATAACTCCTAATGTTAAATATAATATATTAAAAATATATTTCATATTTATGTAAGTTAATCAATGAATGTTGAAAACTTGAGACAATTTTAACTATTTTACAGTAAAAAAAAAAGAAATAGATATAATTACATTTTTATGAGCCATCATTTTATGCATTATAAACTTTATTACTGCTTGATCTTACAGTTGTATTCATTGTGGTCTAAATCAATTGCTGGAATAGCTTAGGAATAACTACATCACATTAATGACATCAAGCAATTGACAAAACAATTTTAAGATAGGGAAATACCATGTGAATTTTTAACTCAATGATCACAAGGAAAAGTTGTCTCACAATGGCAGGTCAAAATCTCTTGAAAAAAGAAATTTGAGGGTATTTAAGTGAAGTGTTTAATACTGTTAAGGGAGCTGGTAGTGTTGGTAAATGTTTTGTACTTAATGATATGAATAACAGTACAAATGGATAAAAATATAAATCTTGGCAGGGCAGGAGTCTTCTTCACCTAAGGCAGTTCTATTTTTCTCGACAAGTGATGAAACGTTGGAATAAAATTGCCTTCAGATGTAGTTGATGCAATAACTTTAAGGGAAGGTTTTATAAATATTTGAATCACAAGAGATGAAATTAAATACATTATTATGTTTTAAATTTAATTTAGTGGACAAGACAGCTTCAGTGGACAAATAAATCCATTATTGTTCTTAACATGTTATTAACATCAACCTTTGATCAGAGTAAACTACATACTTAAGAACAAAACTAAAAAAAAATCTGGTAATGAGCATAACTAATTAAATACCTTTTTATATCCAAACTTATAAAGTTTAGAATGTATTGTTTCATCAGTATGGTACATTCACTGTTCACAATTTTGGTTGTATTCCCAATAATATCTAGCATGGTTTAGCAAGCTTAAGAGACTTGGGTTTAAAGTTAAATATATATATATGTTAAACTCTTGTTATGCAGGTCACTCAAGCTGTTTGCACTGTGTATTCAAAAATTATTGGATGTGTGCTTTATGTTATGCAATTGCTGTGAATTTCTTTTTTCAATTAAGTACAGACATTTTTAGAATAATGTTTCATCAATATATTTATTTTGTTATGAGCATCCTTTGTTTTTTACTTGTGTAATTTAAAACCAAAAGTTTTTTGCTTATTAGAAGTTACACTGTCAAACTGTAAATAAAATGATCTTACATATATCAGGTCATCCCTTAAGTAATGTCCAATTTTAGTTTTAAAAAAATTGAATGAATTTCAAATGCTGTTAATGTTAGTTAATCAATAATGTGTGTTCCATTATTATTAATTACTTCCTGCTGATGATTCACAAGCTTCTAAATGCCACTTCTATAAAATTCTTGGGGTTTGGAGGAAAAGAATGGAGAGAGGGTAGTTTGACATTTTCATATGTTCCAAGCTCCTTTCCATCAAGATTGTTCTGCAACCTTTGGAATAGATGATAATCAGATAAAACAAGGCCTGGGGAATAAGGAGAATGTGGAAGTTTTTTTCAGTGTAGCTCTTCAATCTATGTAGGTGTGATCCTTGCTGTATTTGGCTGTGCATTATCCTGGTATAACAAAACATCTTTACGATTGATCAAAGCAGGCCTCTCTTCTTTCAATACAACATTCAAGTGTTCAAGAAGTTGGGTTAGTTTCCTTTATTTGTCTGACTAGTTTTATACATGTCCTACTCATTTTAGTCATTAAAGCCTTCTACAGATAATGCACTTTCCACATTAAATTTTCGGATCACACCAACAATATTCCACCAAGTGCTTAACAAGACTTTCTTGGGATGGAAGTCCATTTTGGGCCGTGCTTTAGCCAGTTTACCTGCACTGAGCCATTATCTGCAGTACTAAACATTTTTATAAAATATAAATTTTTCATCTCCATTCACTAACCTGTCCAAAAACACAAGTTACGTTCACGAGAGTGCAGAAAAATGCAAATGTCCATTCTTGCTCTAAGGTTGGCTTCTGTCAAATCATGGGGGACCCATTTTTCAAGTTTTGACACCTTTCCAAGCTGCTGCAGATGATGGTGAACCATCAAATGGGTTGAATTAAGCTTCTGTGCTAGTTCTTTAGCAAGTCATCATTAAACTCAACAGAACAAGAACATGGAGTACCACTTAAGCTCTGGTCACCAGATCTGAGCTTCTGAAACCACCTCTAACATTTTGTTTCATTGACAGACTCCACACCATAAACACCTTGAATGTTTCATGTAGTTTGAGTTGCACTATTGCCTTTTTTAAATTCATAAAGCATTATGTGCCTAATATGCTCCTCAGACACATCCATCTTCCTAAGGGTTTATTTGATTAATGATCTGAAAAAATTGAGTTGGGTTAGTTTCTTTTATTTGTCTGTTTTTATACACGACCTACTACATATTTTTGTCATTAAAGTCTTCTATAGATGATGCACTTTCTGTATTAAATTTTTGGACACTACTTATGGGATGACCTGATATATATATAAACTTGTATTTTTAACATATATAACACACAATGAAGAATTTTACAAAAATTAACACATTTTGAAGCATATTTTATAAATTCTATATTTGTAAAACACAACACTGTTATTCACAATATCGTGTAACATTTACTTAGAAACCACTGGAGAAGATGCTACTCGTTTAAAATTATTAGGATTTAGTTGAGGTACTCCTAAGGTATTTAAAATAATATTCAAAGGATCACTGCGGAATTTATATTCCGAGTCTGTTTTGGAAATAAAGGTAACTTATTTAAAAATGAATGAAAAAGCAATTACACCCAACTTGAAGTGTAACGTTATGTTACTTATCAAACATTAGACATACCTGAATCACCAACGACCATTACTTTCACTTTATTGATAGAAGCCATTTTGTATGTCAAAAACAAAATCTCTCTAATAGCGTTAAATAAATATTTATTCAAAAATAAAAAGTTCGGATATATTTCATACTTTAGCTTTGAATAACAATTTTTAATAAGTAAAATACAAAAATAAAATTTATTCTTCTGAACTTATGTATAATATATTCAAAGTTAAACAAGTTAGAATAATTTATTTATGAATTTTTCTCTTCATCCCCCAAAATATGTAATTTCCTTCAAATACATTTGAGTGGTAATTAAAGCAGTTTCATTTGCAGACAGCTTCGACGTGGCAAAATACCTACTCCATATCTTATTTTCTGTCGAATGGTCTCGATATTGACATTGCTTGCCAGTAACTTGGATTTTGGACCAACAAGCAGACCACACTTTGAGAACCATTGGAGTTAACGACTCTATACTAGACCTACAAAATAAACACTTTTGCTGTGGAAATGAAATTGCAATTTATCGATATGAAAATGAGATTTTACTCTACACTGAAAAGTTAAAGCCAGGAGTTATCACTCTTCTGATAGAAGCTCTTACATATCCTCAGGTTATGCAATAGTTAAGTTCAGGGACTATAGCTTTTGTCTGTTTATGAATTTCGCACAAAGCTATATGAGGGCTATCTGTACTAGCCGTCCCTAATATAGCGGTATGTCTGCGGACTTACACGCTAAAATCCGGGTTTCGATACCAGTGGTGGGCAGAGCACAGATAGCCCATTGTGTAGCTTTGTGCTTAATTCAAAACAACAACAACAACACTAATAGAGCAGTGTAAGACTAGAGGGAAAGCAGCTAGTCATCACCACCCACCGCTAACTCTTGGAATACTCTTTTATCAACGACTAGTGGGATTGACCATCACATAATAACGCCCACATGGCTGAAAGGGCGAGCATGTTTGGTGTTATTAGAATTTGAACCCGCGATTCTCGGATTGCGAATCGAATGCCTTAACCACTTGGCCATACTGGGCCAGGGACCACAGCACTAAAAAAATAGTTTTTGATATCCGCAAAGCACAGATAACCTAATGTAGAGCTTTGTGCATTATAATACACAATTAAAGTGTATATACAACTGTTGAAAAACCTTTAGCAATGTTGTAATTGCAGACTTAGACCAGTAATTTAAAAATAATTCCTGATCTCACACATAACTAAGTGATTGAAATTATTGAAAACATTTTACGACTTTAGTCATCCATTTGTGTTTATTTTGTTATTGTGCCAAATAATTTGCAAATTGCACTTGTGAACCTGTAAACACAAGAAGGTATAAGCAGAAATGAAAAATAATTATGAAATCCTCAAAAATGCAATTCGCACACAGTGAAAGTGATAACCAATGCATTTTCAATACAAACTGCTTGGTTATCTAGGTGATCAAATAGTAAACTTTTAATTGAGATAATAATATATTATAAAAGAGCTCTCAACTTTAAATGCTAACACAACTCTATTGCAACAACATTTGGTGCAAATAATTTATACTAACATATACTTTACTTTGTTTAATATAGTTTGCTGAAGACAAAATACGTATATTCCGAAACTTTAAATTACTAAATATCTATCCCTGATATGTTATACAGGAATATAATACCTTTCTTTCCTTCTTAACATAGAATTTCTCAAAATATTTCCAAATCTATGCAGTTTTCGCATAACACGTAATCAAGAAAGTCGTTCAGTTGAATTTTTTTTCCAGCTGCTATGTTCCTATGTCATTCTATAGAGATATCTCTTTTCCATAGACTTAGTTGTTGATAAAGAATGTCGAGAGCCAGCGTCTAAAGCCTGAAGACTTAACATTCAGAGGTTTTTTTATGGTGCCTTAAAAGAAACACGAGTCGAGTTTGGTTGCTTCTAGATGACAGCACATTACAAACTACAGCTCCTAAGTTATAGCTCATACTGATTGGTTGTTTGGTGTTTGGGGCTTAAAGCAACTATTAGCTCAAAATATAACTTGAGAAGAAAGTTTCTTTACAGTTAAGCTAAACAAAGCTATCTATGCTTTACCCACCATGGATATTGAAGTTCAAATTTTTTTCCGTTGTAAGCTGTAAAAGTAACTGAGGAGTCTGAAATTACCTGCTATAAACAGATGAGTATATAACACTATACAATCATGTGAAAAGTTAGAACACCCTATGAAAGCCTGTGTATTTTTGTAACATTTTTGGATATATAGATATTTAATCTCAATTTTAACAATATTGAGAGATTATATGAATATAACTAAACAATTAAAACTAAAGGAAAGACTTTTCAAGATCTTCTGTAAATGTAATTCTACAAAAATGCACATTCTGAGAAAAAAGTTAGGACACCCTACCCCCTAATAGTTAGTGTTACCCCCCTTTAGCTGAAATAACTGCAGTGAGACACTTTTTGTAGCCATCTATCAGTCTGAAGAAAGTTTGCTCCATTCCTCAATGCAAAATTCTTTCAACTCTGAGATGTTTGAGGGGTTTCTTGCATGTGCAGCCCGTTTCAAGTCACCTCACAGCATCTCAATGAGATTAAAATCTGGGCTTTGACTGGCCATGCTGGGACTATTTATTTCTTAGTTTTCAGCTAGTCCTTGGTGGATTTACTGGTATGGTTTAGATCAACATCGTGTTGCAAGGTCAAGTTCGCTTCAGCTTTAATTTTCTTACAGATGGACTCACATGATACTCAAACACCCTCTGATACACAGTAGATTCTATGATTGTGAGCTTTCCAGGTCCTGTTGCAGCAAAGTAGCCCCAAACCATGACACTTCCACCTTCATGATTCACAGTTGATATGAGATTCTTTTCCTGGAATGCTGTATTTGGTTTACGCCAAACATGTCTTCTGTTCTAGTGTTCAAATAATTCAATTTTGGTGTCATCTGTCCAAAGAACATTATTTCAGAAGTCCTGGTTTTTGTCTACATTCTCTCTGATACACTTCAGTCTGGCCTTGATGTTATTCTTAGAGATCAAAGGTTTCTTGCATGCACACCTCCCATGCAAATTAAACTTGTGCAGTCTCTTTCTGATGAGGGATGCACTTTCATATCAACAGTAGCCAGAGCGTGAAGGTCCCGTGATGACATGTTAGGGTGTTTTAGCATCTTGCGGTCTGCTCTCGGGATGTATTTGCTTAAACGACCAAACCTGGGCATGTTTTGAAAGCCCTCCACTTGTTGACTATTTTCCGGACAGTGGAATGGCTGATTTCAAAACCTTTTGGGATATTTGCAAATCCCTTACCAGACTCATAAGCCGCTACAATTTTCTTTCTGAAGTCCTCAGACAGCTCTTTTGCTCTCACCATGGTGCTCACTCTCACTTCAACAGTCTGGAGCACACCAAACTAATTGTCTGAGGTTTAAATAGGACAAGCCTCATTCAAAATGCTGAGTAACGATCTTGTAATTATGTGCACCTTGTGCGATATACCTATGTGTAAGTTGAGCCATTTGGAGTGGGAATAAATGTGGGGGTGTCCTAACTTTTTCCTCAGTTAGAATATACAAATTTGTATATTACATTTACAGAACTACTTGAAAAGTCTTTGTTTCAGTCTGAATTGTCTAGTTATATTCCTATAATCTCTGAGTATTGTTAAAATTGAGATTAAATACCTATATATCCAAAAATGTTACAAAAATGCGCATGCTTTCATAGGGTGTCCTAACTTCTTCACATGACTGTATATGTAAAAACGGCTAGTTGGGGTTGAGAAAATTTCTCTACGTAGAGGAGCGAAAAACGTTTCCACCTTCTTCGGTCATCGTCAGGTTCACAAAGAAAATAAAAGGTAACTGACTAGAAGCTGACCACATGTTTGAAAGGGGTTGTGTAACTGAGTGTCTGAATGCAGAGGGCGTGCTTAGATGACACAAGCATTTAATATAGCATTACATTCACCAGTAAACCGGTACAAATATGTAGATGACATGATTGCAGGATTCACATCTACAGAACACACACTTAATTTTTTCCATAATATTAACTCTGTACATCCCAATATTTAATTTCACATGTGAACAAAAAGAAAGTAATCGAATATCATTTCTTAACCTCAAAATTACAAGAACCAATACACAATTTCAAACAGAAATCCTCCGAAAAATCACTCATATTGGACCATACATTCCTTGGGACTCAGCACATGAAACAAAACAAAAACTCAACATACTAAGAAACCAAATAAACACAACCATAATACTACGTTCGCCAGAGAAATTAACGATGAATTAGACAAAATAAAACAATACTTCATCAGCATTAATAAATTTCCTTCAAAAACCGTAGAAAACATTATACGCTCACACCTAGACAGAAAGCAAAATCAACAAAAGTAAATATATCTCATGAATAAAAAACTCACGAAACCATATACTGCTACATACCATATATTCCTGACATCACCAGAAAAATAACCAACATTTGGCAAAAACTAGTAACAAAATGACATTCCAGTTAATACTAAATTTATTCGAAAACCGGGGGAAAAACTGAGGTCTATACTATGTAAAAACTACACTGACAAACACCACACCAACATTATTTATAAAATACAATGTGATAACTGCCACGACTTCGATATTGGAGCAACAAGTGGAAAAATGGAAACAAGATTCAAAGAACATAAAAAGTCACCATCATACGTTTTCAAACACTGCAAGTCAAATAAACACAACATAACCATAGAAAACACTCAAATACGAAATAAAGAAACAAACACAAAATTAAAGAAGCCTTACTTATACAACTCAAGCCCAAAATAAACCAATACAAAGGAACACCTTTATACATATATTAAAAATAAAATAACAAATATAATAATTTGGTTACTTTTGTTGTTGTTTTTTAATTTCGCACAAAGCTAGTCAATGGATATCTGTGCTGGTCGTCTCAAATTTAGCAGTGTAAGACTAGAGGGAAGGCAGCTAGTCATTACCACTCACTCCCAACTCTTTTACCAACGAATAGTGGGATTGATCGTAATATTATAACGACCCCATTACTGAAAGGGCGAACATATTTGGCGCGACGGGGATGCGAACCCGCGACCATGCCGGGCCAGTATAATAATTAAATAACATAAAATTATATTTTCAAACATCTAAGCACGTCCTCTACACTCATTTACATTAACCCTTTTAAGCATGTTGTCAGCTTCCGGTCAGTTACCTCTTCCGTTCTTTGTGAACCTGACGAGGACCGTAAAAGGTCGAAACGTTGTTTGCTCCTCTAGGTAAAAAAATTTCTCAACCCAAACGAGCCGTTTCTACAGTATATTTTTCTCTACATCACCAAGTATTTAACAATGTTATATGCAATTGAAATAATATAAGTAATTATTTGTTTGCGATCTTAGAGGTAAATATGAATGTTATATAGACAAACAGCAAAAAAGATGTGTATGGGTACAAAAGATTTGATCTGAGAGATAAAAGTTTGTGGCATCAAGTTAACTGATTACTGACCTAAAAGGCATTACTTATAAATACAACGAACCTGCTACTTTTAGTGAGTTTGGTTTATTTTGAAATTCGCGCAAAGCTACTCTCAAGCTATCAACGTTGGTCGTCCCTAATTTTGCAATATAAGACCACAGAGTAGGCAGCTAATCACCACCCACCGCAACCTCTTTCACTAACGAATAGTGGGATTGACCGTGACATAATAACGTCCCTACGACTGAAAGAGCGAATATGATTTGGTGTGATGGATATTCGGACTCGCGAACCTCGGATAACGAGTCGAGTGCCTTAACCACCTGGCTTACTTTTGTTGAGACTGGTGCGAGAAAGTGTCAATTTTTACACTGAAATATTTGGTAACTAGTGCATTTTCATAGTTTTTATTTTAGAACAAAGCCATTTTGGGATATCTGCTGTGTCCACCACAATGACTCAAGCCCTGAATCTGAGTTTTAAGCCCATACATTTACTCCTGTTCCATTGAGTAATGTTATAGACGATAAGAAATAAAAAAAAAACCCTTTCCACATCTGAAAGAAAATGTTCCTTGCTTCTAGTTTTTTTTTTTTAATTTCGTGCAAATCTACACGAGGTCTAACTGCACTAGCCATTCCTAATTTTGCAGTGTAAGACTACAGGATAGACAGCTAATCACCACCACCAACCAAATAATGGAATTGACCGACACATTATAATATCCCTATGGCTGAAAGGACAAGTATGTTTGATGAAACTGGGATTCGAACCAGCAACCCCCAGATTACGAGTCAAGTGCCTTAACCACTTGGCCATGCTGGGCCTTGTTTACGTGCCTTTTTTTGATAAGATTATTGCAAGATATGTCAAATACGTAAAGTTTAAATACTCATGAGTTGAAATTATTAAGTTAATTTCAGAGAAAGTAGCTTAGATTCGATAAAAATATAAATTACAGTAGCAAATGCTTTATTTGATTGTGTTTGTTTGAATTTCTCGCAAAGCTACATGGGGGCTATCTGCACTAGTCATATCTAATTTAGCATTGCAAGATTAGAGGAAAGGCAACTAGTCATCACCACCCATTACCAACTTTTGGGCTATTCTTTTACCAACGAATAGTAGAATTGACCGTCAGTTTATATCGTCCTCAAGGCTGAAAGGGCGAGTATGTTTGGCACGACAGGTATTCGAACCAGCGACCCTCGGAATTTGAGTCGAGTGCCTTAACCACTTGGCCATGTCAGGCCCGAGAGAGATGAAAATACATCTTGTTTAATTATAATGATGATTACATAGATGTGATATTTCGAAATTTTTGTTACACATAACAAAATGGTTACCAACCGTAAATGTTTAAGCTATTGTTTCTATACGTATTGATTGTAATTTATTCATTTTTCAAAAGTATAGTGTATAATATAAAAAAAATTCAAATTTGCCTAAAACAACTGTTTCATGTGACAGATTTTTTTAACATTTCAAATTATGGTTACCAGTATATAATTTGGATATTTCTTTTCTTTTCTTTAGAACTTCTTATTTTTGTACCAAAATTTATTTAACCATCACTAACTGTTTTAAAAGATGCTCCAGACCAAATATTGATCTGTTTATAACATTTAATACAATAATTACATACCAAATGCAGTGTCAATTTTAATTTCTGTATTAGTGTTATTTTACTAAAAATTATTTCCAAGAGAATTAACAACTAAAAAAATTTGTTTGTAAATAATAAATTTTGATTCTCATTATCAATTTCAGCACAAAATTTTTACTTCTAATAAATTTGAAAACATCTCAATGAAAAGACTTGGAGATTTGAAAAAACAAAACTCAAAGTACCAGTTTTTTTTGCTGAAACTGTAAATGGAATTGGCATATTTCTTTATATGCATTTCATCAAAAAACAAAACACATCAATGTCTGGAGTCATAAGTTACATTTCCGACAAACAACTAACTAGAAATTATCCTTCACATAAACAGTCTTGAAGCAAGCAAACATTACCTAAGTACTATCTGGATAGTAATGTGTTTCACATCAATAAATTATATTACAACTGATATAACCATTGCTGTTTTCTAGGTCTGGACATCAAAACATAGTTTACAAATTTTTTTCCAAAATACTAAATTTCGAAGAAGATTCACTAAACAAGATGAAGAGCAAAGTAACATAATAATGCATGAAACATATTTCTCCTTCTTACTTTGACATGCATCACAAACCATGGAATTAAACAAACTCAGTCATCATGATGCAAATTAAAACATTTGGAACATAAACAATTACAGCTTTCATAATACATTTTTTACACAAAAGAAACTGTCATTAATCAAAATTAAAAAATGCTCATCTTTTCTTGCCTTCGTATTTATGTAATTTTCAGAAGTTTTTTATATGTCCCATGTTAAATTAAAAATAATGTCTGTTTCTCACCAAGATAATACTTTTCTTGGCAAGTATTTATAACTTGTAACAATAAGGTTGCTTGATATTTCACTTGAATCTTTCACAATACTTCAAAGTCCTAGAGAAAACTTGATAGTTTATTGGCACTAATCTTGTGTTGTTTGATTAAAATAAAACAAGAAAGTCTACCAAAAAATACACTGAATTAGAACAGTCTCCTAATGATAAAATCTGAGCACATTCAAAAACAAGCAAAAAATTGTAATGGATGTATGTACATGTGGTAAAAAATGGAGAAAAAAGAGAAGAAAATAGCACTGAGAAATAAAAATATACAAGTCTATTCACTTTTCAAGTCTGTTTATAAAAAATTACATGTTAAAGGTACTTGCATTATAATTAATGTTACCAGACCACCAAACAAATATGAAATTTCTTGATTTTGTGCACATGGAAATTATGAAAAAGATGTTACGTTTATTTCATCCTTAACACCAAAATTCTGTAAAAAACATCTTCAAAATTATTTTGTTACTAAAGTACGTTTTTTATAAGCTCTGTGCTTTATCAGATAAGTGTTTTTTATACAATTATGAAATGTTCACTACAGAAGCGAATTATCTGATTCAAACACCCATGACAATCTCCTCATGATGGTTACATAGAAATCAGAAAGATGACAGGATGAAGTATGATAAAAAGTATGTCAAACATTTCATTGTAAAATCATCTTTGTTCTGCTTTATGCTTAGGAGGTCTAAAACCACCCTTCATTTTTTTAGCTTTGGATCCCTGTTGAAAAGCCTTCCAGTTATTGACTCGATTTTCTCGGCTTTCCTGTAAAAAAAAATTAATTTCAATCATTTCACCTTTCCTTGAAATATTTTGAACACTAGTTAATTTAAGTATTCTTAAGAAAAATAAAAATTATTTTTCATATTATGTCTCTTCTTTTAAGACATAAAACACTACACATTTTTAAGGCTCTTAAAATCCAGTATTTAAGTTACATTTGGACATGTAAGATATTACTGCTTTCATGAAATTGTGTGAAACAATGTCAAACAAGACTTTTCTTCAGTAAAATAAAATCTTGCATATTATTATATTTTGTGTTAATGCTAGAAGTCACTCACAACCTTTTAGTTCACAACCTTTATTAATAATTTGTGTCATTAAACTTTGCATCAAAAAGCATTAGTGTTATAGTATAGAAACTACTGAAACATAATCCAATGTTGAAGTTTCCAACTCTCTTGATTTAGAGGAATACAAACCAGAAAGTCAAGTCCATGTGCCACACCCTCCTACCACATACAGTCTTATAAATCATATCAACAATTCTCTCTAACATTACCTGTATTAAAAACGAATACAATACTTTACTTTCAAAAATTATATTCAATGCTAAGTTGTCCTAATTAATTCTTCAGCATACAGAATCATAGCTGCCATCACCCACATTCTTCTTGGACATAATAAAGGGAATTATTTTAACATAGTGTTTAGTTACAAAGTCAATCAAATTAGAGCCTGTATTCATTTTGTACATTATTTAATGTTCTACACTGGGCATGTGAAATTCATAAAAAATTTAGTAAAATACTTACAATAATTGTACCAAAAATTAGGGTTAACTTTTATTTAAGACTTAAGAGTGTACAAAAGTACAAGGTCCACATGTAAAAATTCAGTTTCTTGTTTTATGTATATCGTTTTCTATTGCTGTAAGAATAAATATATGCAAAACTTATAAAGCAACATAATAGGATGAAATACTAAATGCCGTTATTCAATACTGAAATATGAATGTTAAATACCCTAATGACAAAACTAAATATACAAACTAAAAGGGATATTAACAACTACAACCTTACATATGAAAAGCATAATTTAATCTGACTAAAATATAGGTTTACAAGCAAGTGCATATATGTGAAAATAAATTAAATAAAATTTTCAGTTACGTCATTACAGTTCAGTCATGTAAAATTTTATTGAATTATAACAAGAACGAATCTTTAATAGTTGTGAAACTTGGTATTCTTTTTTGAAGGATTAGAGTAAATTACTATAGAGACTACGAGTCTCTGTTTCCTTTTTTATTAGTTACATTTCTGTGCACCAGCAATACCAAGCATAAGATACATGTAGACCCTATTCAATTTTATTACTCATTAGGATCTCTACCAGCATATCTTTAAACTGAAATTATTTTACACTGGATTAGAGAAAATTGATCTACGAGGTCTTGGGCATGGACAAAAACATCAATCAAATGGGTTTGACCTTCCAAATCCAAAACTGTAATTAGATCTTAAATTGATCAAGTGATGACAGAGTTATGAGCTAAAAGTTTGAACTTGAAGAAAAACAACAAAACTCTGTGGCTAAAACTTTATTTCCAAAACAGTTTTTTTTTAAAATTTAATTGGAAAAGTTAATGCTATAAAGAACAAACAAGATCTGTTTAACTTTTCACACACACTGATAAATCTAAACAACTACTTTTAAAAGTAATATGTATGTTGGACACTAAACTTCATAGCCTCATAAACATTTATGTTTCTAAAATTGTGGTTAATATTCAACCAACTTAAATATTAGCTCATTCATAGCAGTTTACTGATAGGCCAAAACCTCTTGTTTCAATATATCAGAAATTAAGATTATAAATTGCAATTGTAAACATATTATTCATATAATGTTGGAGTTTGTGAAATAATTAAATGTCTGTAATCTTATTGTATATAAAGATAAAATCAAATATTTTCTTATTAAAATTATTTTATAAATACAAAAGAAATAAAACACTATCTTTTGTTCATGTAATCCACTGACACCAACAACAAGTTTTTGTTTTCATTGCCTGACTTCCATTTTCAACTACTAATACGTAGACATTTTGCTACCCAAATACAAGCTAGTCTTTCAAACTCTGCACCTACCAGCAAAAGCAGGTGGCTTTCATTAATAATTTTCAAATGCACTTTCCAAGAACGAATTAACCTGGGTTACCAACATTTCTAGACAGCAAACTTACAAGTTTATTAAAAATAATGCAAAACCATTATAAACAATTTGATAAAAGAAATGTACCTCAAAATTTTTCTGCCATTCCTTTTCTATTTTCTGCTTCTCTTCATCTTCAATCTCTTGTTCTCGTTTCCTTTTCCTGAATGTAAATGATGATCAATAAATGAAAAGCACAATAGCATAATCTTCACAAATGAACAGAAATGAAATGGTCAAAGAAATATAAAGCAATTACTTCTGCCAGTTCCTTGTGTACAGAACGTAAATTTTATACTTGATTTCATACCAAAGTATGTTAGAATGTGCTACTAGATATGTAAAAGTTTTGTTTCTTTTTATACCTTTGTACAAAACTACTCAACGTCTATCTGTAGTGTTACGTAATGACCTTAAATTCCCATTAGTTGGGAAGCAACCAGCAATTTCTCACATAGGTGGTCAGCCCAGACAGCAACATATGTTCAGGAACAAAAATTTGAATCTTCTGACTGAGAGTTGAAAGAAAAGCTATTTGTAATAGCCATTCTTAATTTTGAAGTGATACATCAGAAAATGCAGACAGTTAACACCAACCCACTGCCAAGTAGACTGTTACATTTCAGCTCTCCTACAACTGAAAGAGCAACATATTTTGGGATGGGGTTTGAAATTATGACCCTTAATTTGTAAATCAAGTACTCTAATAGCCACTGTACTAGGAAAAATAAACTATTCTAATACCATTAAATTTTCTTTCAGAAATAGTTTCTCTCCTGAAAAATACTAGATAATTGTGAAAAAACTCAAATACCTATTTTTAAACAATCATTACTTCATATAAACAGAGAAGTAAAAAAAAGTTTTGTTCCTAGAAATTTACATATTAGAAAAGTGAACATATTTTGCTGAATAAATTATTCAGACATTAACTAATGAAATTAAAAATTCTAGATGTGCTTGGAATCACTATAGGTTATTCAAACTGGTCTGAAAATAATACATATGGGTATTAGAAAACAAACCTCATTTCCATGTCCTTCTCCTCCAACTGACGCCTCTTTCTCTCCATGTCCGCAAAAAGTTTCATTGTCATCACGTATATAGCATGCTTGTACTATAATACAACACACATATGATGAACTAAATACTTTTCTCTACAGTATTACTCGTGAGATTACAAACTGCACTCCCAATATTATTAGTATAACTTTGCAAGAATCAATACAGACAAACGTGACTGTCCATAATGACAAGAAATTATCACAAGTGTCAAATATTACATATATTAAATACATAAGCATATTTTAATGTGATTTCACATTAATCTTCTCATTACAGGTAAACTAGAGAGCACATGTTGTGACCTTTTAAGGAATTGCATTCAAAATGTAGTTAATATAATGGGAGCTATGCATTTGCTGAGTGATTTAAAACTTGTGTAGCAGGATTACCAGTTAAGATATAATTCAAAGTGTAATAAAATTAAATAGATACAGACTTACACTGTTACAAGCCTTAAGTTTCTTAAAATAAACTGTAGTTTTCTGTTACAGTCTGCAATCATTCTTAAAAAAAAAAAAGGGGTAAATCTGATTTATTGTTAGAAGATCAGTTATGTTGGATGCCCCTGTATAGTTATGGTAGAGAAAATAAATAAAATGTTTGATACTTATTTAGATGTTTTTTGAAATTACACAGATAAAATTTTTTTAGATAAAGTATTGGTAATATTAACATGAAAATTACTTTGCACTTAGAGCAGTCAACACTCTTGACTACTAAAATATTCATGGACAAATCTGTACTAAAAATACTTCACATTGCTCCCAAGCCTACTTTAAAGATACTTTTCAGGATCCCACTAATCATTTTACAAATACTTTATTTTAGGAAGAGTGTATATTTGCCCATTGTGTCCCAGCTAATAAGTGACACTTTAAAAAGAAAATATAACACAACTCACCAGTGGGTCATATAGGTCTTACTGGAAGACTATCATGACTCACCAGTGGGTTACGTGGGAGCCAAAGTGTCAAAAAAATCTAATTTTTTATGCACAAGGACTTTGTAACGTTTATGGACAACTTGTCAAATTTTTTAAAGATACATTTACTGTTAAAAGTTATAGTATGAACACTCTGTTCATGTGTTGTTTTTTTTAAAACAATCACTATTATTCCTTCAGCTACGACATGTGCAATGAAATTTTGCTTCAACATTTTTGTTAAAAATAAAAGGCATAAATACATTGTAAAATGCCTGTTCAAATGAGTCTGCAAGGTCTGTTGTAGCAAGAAACTACTATTTGGGAAAGAAAACTTGTATAAAGTGATCCAATCATATGGTTACTCCATTAGTTTCATCCAGCCACACAAAATAACTTCAGAATCCACATATTCAGATAATTGCAGTTATACCTTTTATCCAAAGAGTAAACTTTAAGTTTAAAAAAATAATTTTTGAAAAAGTTCAGTATCCAAGTCTATTTCAAATATTACAGGACATTAAGAAATTTTCTTTAAAAAAACCTGCCACATATAAATAAACTAATCAACACTGCCTAAAAGACACTATATTCTTCTGAGTGTACAGAAAAAAACAGGTAGAACTATTAATCAACAAGTCAGAAAACATCAATAATGCCAGACATCTTTGTCAATACCAGGGATGTGTACCTCATCACAGTAGTCAATATGATACATATCTACATATTCATGCTATGATTCAATGTTTATCTTGATACTGAAGTTTCACCAACAGTTTGTTATAAAGTTTAACAGTCTTTTCTGCAATTTATTATCTATATTACTAACAAATTATGTTAATATCTATTTTGTTACTGTTAATTTATGTTACTTTGCATGTTATATTTTTGATAAAAGAAATGAAAATATGTAGTACTCAAACTCATCTTCTTTTACTAAATTGTTAATTCTTTTCCAAAATACTTTATTAGAAATTCTTATTTTTTTTTGTCTGTACAAGAGACTTGTAATGTTTACTGAAAGGCTGCCAAATTTTTGAAGATAAATAAATCATATTGTGCCAGATAATACAGACTTCACAATACAATACTATCACTATATATCATAGTATCACCACAAGTTTAGTAAAAACCAACCTTAGCTGAACACAATTATAGTACCCCATCATGTCACCAGTTGGAACCAAAAACAAGTATTAGGCACAGAAAAATGTGAACACAAAGAAATCTTAGATGGTAACAAAATTTTGTCCCTTTTCCTGTTATAAGACCATAAACATTACATGCACACAGTGTAGACTCCAAAAAGAAGAAGCCATATTCTCAAGCCTACTTTACAGCAGTTTTGTTTCCTACTTGTGAAGCTTACTGAACAATATGACCTGAGTATTTGTGCTGGCAGCTCAAAATACCATCCAAAAAATATCTTAAATAGATACAGCACTTTAAAAATGCCTTTTGAGAACTATCCTTTCTCTAAAGAAAGTTTAACTTTGGAAATTCTTCAGACTATTCAATTTTCCTTTCTAATAAAACCAAAGGTATTAATTTTGTTATAGCTGTTGACTTCTTTATCCAAGAGAGAAGTTGAAACACTTACTTTAACTGGGTCATCTTCTTCTACTTTGGAGCCTTTTCCTTCTTTTTTCTGTTTCTTTCTCTTCTCCAATATCTAAGAAATATATAAATTGTTAATCATTTAACTATCTCCAACACATATCAGCAATATAGCAAACAGCTAAACCAAATGTCAATCCATAGTTAGTCATACATGTGAGATTAATGACAAAAACAATTAAAATAATATTATATTTACTCAAATGATGTTTTGATGTTAATCATGATTAAAAGACTCTACCAACCCCTATAAGTAATTCACAAATAAAACATGTAAGAGTTACCTCACGACTTGAAATAATGCAATAACACAAGATGAGCTGAAAATATTTTGAGACAATAATAGTTACAAAGTATACATACATATTTGACACTGAACAATACAATTAAACAACTATTTTACAACAACACAACAGTTACAAAGAACATGTGAAAGGTTTGTTTTGTTTTGAATTTCATGCAAAACTACATGAGGGGTATCTGCACTAGCTGTCTTTAATTTAGCAGTTCAAAACTAGAAGGAAGGCATTGCCTACTCTTGGGCTACTCTTTTACCTATGATTCACCAAACATTATAATGACTCCACAGCTGAAAGAGAAAGTATGTTTGGTTGGATAGGAATTTGAACCCTCTCTGAACTCTCATAACATTATGGTCTGGTGTAAATTAAACAGAACAAAATATGTGAATTAAAAATAAATATTACTTAACATTATCAGTGAAACCACACAATGAACAGTCCTTTCTTCATGATTGTCAGTGGAGAGAGAGGAAAACACAGAAATCATATAGATAAAAAAATTTATTCTAGGGGTTGGAAGGTTGATTTAGTGTTTTATGGCACAAAGCAGCAAGGCTATCTACGTCAAATGTCCAGTAAAAAGTTAAAAGTAAATTTAGTACATTTTGTAAAAGGAAATTAAGGTAAAACAACACAAAGTTAAAAAAAAAACATAAATAGCATAAAACCAACATTTGCATACAGTAAGCTAAAGAAAAACTACAATAATTCAAGTTGTAAAGAACTTTCTGTAGCATAACTGTAATAATCATAACTCACCAAAAAGACTAACAGGCAAGTAGAAAACCCACTCTCAGTCACCTGAAGTTGGCCTTTCCAGTCCTGGTTCCAAGTTACATGGCATCATGGCCATTTTCAGAAAGGAAAGTAATAAAAAGGTTTTAAAAGACATGGAACAAAATTATAATAATAAATCCCCAGGATGACTAATGGATAGTTCAAACAGCAGCATTAGTCACATGAAGTTGGCCTTTCCAGCACTGGTTTCGAGTTACTTAATGTTACAGCCAGTTTCAAATTTCAAACAAGATGAGCTGTGACTTTTAAAAGGGAGGAACATTAAAAAGGTGTAGTGTATAAATTAAAAACTTAAATGGTATTAAAAAGATTAATGGCCTTTAAAAAACTAAAAATGTTACCAAGGTGGACAGAGTCACCATCACCAATAACAGTCTTACATTATGAACAAATCTTGGGACACAACATGCTTAAAATAGTACCGTTGTTGAGAGCCATAATAACGATGACAAGAAAGTAAAATGTGGCTCATTGTATCCTGAGTGTTACATAGACTACACACTGGTGCATCAATTCCAGATTAAAGAACACGATGAGTTAAAAAGCTGTGACAAATGTGTAGTCTAGTAAGAACAACTTCCTTCTCTTTGATCCTTACAGAAGGAAGATGGTCAAAGTTCAATAAAAGTTTATTTGTAAAAACTTGTTTTCACATTGCTCATTCCAAGTTGACTGCAAATTGGCATGGTGCCAAGTCATGAACACAAGACCATAGTCCATTTATGGAACAGGCACAGTGGCGATTGCATTACAGCAGAAAGATTTAGCTGCAATGTTGGCAAGTTCATTCCTGCGAATAACAATGTGGCCCAATATCCAGAAAAACTGGATAAAAGTAGATGATAAAGAGAGATGGACCAGTTACTTTTAAATATCGGCAAGAACAGGGTGTGAACTAAAATAAAGTGATTCCAGGGCCAGTAGAGAACGATGAGTCAGTATAAATAGTGCAGTTTGAGTACTGCTCAGCTTCCATGTGATCCAGGGCAAGAGAAATGACATATAATTCAGTACTGAACACAGAAGCTGAAGAGCGGATTCTACACACAATCACCGAACCACAACAAACCATGGCAGAGCAGAGCCCCTACAGTCACCTGATTTCAAACCACCTGTATAAATAGGAATGGAAGGATGGTTCAAAAGATGTTCAGCAAATAGCAGGCAATATTTCCTATCAGGAAAGTCTACTTTTTTCAGATGACTTAAAGATAGGTCACATTTGGGGTGGGATGGGCTGACCAGTGAATACAGCAATGCTATCCAAGGACAGACCCAATTCATCCAACTGCATTTAGATATGAAGGCCAAAAGAAGCAATGACAGATCATCTGGTCTGAAAATAGCATGGCCTACTGAAGAAGGAACACACAGCCCCAGGTGGGATGCTTTGGTAAGGAACGAAGTTTCAAAGCATATAGTTAAGACAGTTGCAAACACAGAGACGCCAAAAAATGTTCATAAGACTCTATGTATGAGCTCTAAACTGGGGAAATGTGGAAAGCCCCAGTGAAGAACCAAAGTCCTTGATGATGAATGGTGTCCAGCATCTTTAAGAGGCTGATGGTCTGGTAGAGCCATAGACCAGTGACCCACAGTCAAGTTTCGATCAAGTAAGAGCACAATATAATCAGTGATGTCGAGAAAACCCACTTGTAGAGAAATATATATGCAAAACCAGCTTTTTTCATCACAAACCTGACGATGACCGAAGAAGGTCAAAATGTTGTTCACTCTTCTATGTAAAATATTTTCTCAACCCAAAAAGCCGTTTTGCATATACAGAGCACAATATAGTTTTAGCATAGAACGCCAATCTGCTCCCTAAATGGTGGAAGAGAGGACACGAAAGATGTTCAGTGCTCTTGTACCTTTGACCTGTAGCTGCTTGATGTGTCAGCTGATTGTGAAAGATAAACCCCAAAAACACAGGCAGCACAACTCCGCCAATACAGAGGTCAGGATCAGGATGAATACCCCATTGCTGGCAAAAGTGCATGAAAATAACGGTTTTAGAGAAAGAGAGGGTAAAGTTGTTTGCTGTGGTCCACTTCAGTAAACAACTGAGGGCAGTCAGTAGCTGTCGCTCAATGTACCTCATATTCGACAACTCACACGAGATGTGAAAGTCACCGACATAGAGCCCGTTTCCAACAGTGAGAGGGAGTTGTTCAGTGATGGTATTAATTTTCACACTGAAAAGTGTGACACTCAGAACACAGCCCTAAGGGACTCCAAGTTCGGGAATGTGTCAAACTCATAAGAGCTTGAAATCTCCTGTCTGTTAAAATTTTTTTAATAAAAATGGGCAAATAGAACATAACCCATGTATATGGAGGTCTCACAAAATGCCATACCCCAATGTTATATCATAAGCCTTCTCAATGTCAAAGAATACTGATACAAGATGTTGTTTGATAAAGGCTTCTCTAATTGACATTTCAAGTCAAATCAGGTGGTCCATGATGGAGCGTTGTTGTTGGTACCCACACTGGGTGGGCAAGAGGAGGTTGTTTGATTTGAGGAACCAAACAAGACAAGCATTAACCATCCTCATTAATGTCTTACAGAAACAGCTTGTTAAAGCAATTGAATGGTAGTTTGAAAGAATCTTGGGATCCTTCATGGGCTTAAGAGTAAGGTAGGACAATAGCCTGGAGCCAGATATCAGGAAAAACATTCTCCTGCCAGATCTGGTTAAAAACAATCAGAAGAACAGCAAGAGAAAAAGGATAGATGGTGCAGCACCTCATAATGTCTATCATCAGGTCCAACCAATGTACTGCCAGACCAATAAAGGTCCAGTATGAGTTCCACCAGTGTAAAGGGACGATTATAGTCATAGAGACAATCAGCTCAAAAGGAAAGAGGTGATTGCTCTGCCCAAGTCTTGATGGCTAAGAAGGTAGAAGAAACAGAACTGCTAGATTCCCAGCAAAAGCTTTCATCTAGAGTATAGTCATAGAGACAATCAGCTCAAAAGGAAAGAGGTGATTGCTCTGCCCAAGTCTTGATGGCTAAGAAGGTAGAAGAAGAAACAGAACTGCTAGATTCCCAGCAAAAGCTTTCATCTAGAGTATCGATGATGCTCTGGGTATCAGTTAATTCCTGGCCACCAAAGAGCAAGATTCGTACAGGGACAAAGTTATATTGCCCACTGAACTTTAGAATCTTGTCCCACATGACTCTGGAATTGGTGGTAGAAGATACGCTGGTTGTGAACTTAATCCAAGATTCCATCTGATTTTGACGTCTCACCCATCAAACATGTTCACAGGCCCACTGGAAAGTGATGCAGATCGAGAGTGTGGGATGTCTACAGAAAGCATCCCAGGCTCGTTTTTGAGCCTTCCATGCCATGTGGCAGGCAGGATTCCACCATGGACAAAAATATAGTGAAAAACGTGTCAAAGTTTCAGGAATACATTGAGCAGCTGCCTGTACAATACAGCCAGTTACTGCTACCACACAGTCATCTATTGATGGCTTACAGACAATGGCAGAATTAAGTTCTGCAAGAAAGCCAATTTGCCTGATCCAGCTTCCATCGAGGCATGCAGTTCGGGTGCCATCGACCACAACTAGTCTCTCTCAAAATTACAGGAAAATGATTACTGCCTCATGGGTTATTATCAACTCTCCATGATAAATAGGAAAACAATGAAGGGGAGCAAACTGAGAGTTCAATAGCAGTAATAAACTGACTTGGTGCATGAAAATAAGTAGAAGAGCCAGTATTGAAATGAGAAAGGTTAAGATGAGAGAGCATACATTCTACAGAGTGACCCCTCTTATCAATATCAGCACTTCCCAAGAGGGGATGATGTCCATTAAAGTCCACCCAGATGAAAAATGGAGATGGCAACTATTCAATGAGAGCATCAAGGTCTAATTGATCATGTCTCTTCAGGTGACAGGTAGAGAGAACAAACGGTGATGGCATGACCCAAGGAAACAAGGATGGCTATGGCCTACAAGGCTGTATTGAGTGGCACAGACAGGCTAAGCACATGCTGATCAATCAACCCTCCAGGAGCCTGCCATTTATGTGTAAAGAAAACTGCCAAAAGGTGACTGTATCGACAGGTTTCAGAAATATTTCTTGTAAGGAAAGACAAACAGGATGGTAGAAAGCAATCAGTGTTTTGATGTCATCCAGATTAGAACGTAAACCTCGACAAATCCATTGCATCATAGTGGCCATTTTTATTTGCATGTAAGCGAATTGGGTGGAGAACCCTTTTGTTTATAATCATGTCTTTTTTCCTTAATGTTCTTATTCAAGGGAGGTTATCGACCTCCTTGGATCCTACCTTGGGTCGATTGGGCAGATTTTTCCTGTTGGAAGGGGATTCCAGATATTGAGAATGTGAACAAATGATTGTTTTGAATTTTGGGGTGAGAGAAGATGTATTTGAGGAAATGCCTCTACCTGGAACCAAAGAATGTAGATCCTGAAGTTTGGTGGAATGTATATAAGGGACAGAAATAGGTTTTTAAGATGTCCAAACACTATTTTATTCTCAAAGTTTCCAATTAGGCTTATCCTACTTGAATATCATAAAATACATCCTTGAACTATGTTGATCATTGGATGAAACTGGTGGCTGAACAAAAAAATATTTTCAAAACAGTTTCATAATAGCATTTTGTAAGCTTCACAAAAAGATACAAAAACTAAATCAACTGTCAAGTACTTTTTAATGTAAAATCTAAAAATTATTTAAAATGTTTGCACTGAGTTTCATGCAATTTGGCTGGATATCCTCATTATGATGTAACAGACTGTTGATTAGTTTTAGTACTCCACAATACTTGTGGAGTTAATATTGATTAACATTTGTTTAAAACATAGCTTAAATAAAAAAAATTCTTTTCTAATTTATCCTTGTGTCTTTATGAAAACCTTATGGTTCCATTCTTTTGCAAGTTTTCTATTTAGTGAAACAACAACAAAAAGAAACCCTAAAAAATCACAGTATTGGAAAGAATTATGGAAGAAATGATGTAAAAGTGTATGAAAGGTTAATATAAAGGGAATACCAGTCCTTTATCATGTGGGCGTGGACTGTGGCACAGTACGGCCACATGAAGATAGTTTATACAACAAATTGTGGTGATCCAATCAATCAGAGAGCATCATACTATTAACAGAGAAACCTACAAAACCATAAGCAGTCGTGCTATGACTATTAGTAGTAATAATGCAATTCTAGTCATGGTTCCCAGACTAAAATACTAAATATAAAAATCAACTTTTTTGACTGGTGAAAGACAATCCAAAAAAAAGTTACAACAAGCCTCCATGTTTCAGTATACAGGGTATACAAAAAATATGGGAATATAGCACTATTAATAATAGATACAGACTACTATAATGTACCTATGGTTCCAAAGTGTGAAGCAAAATGTTTTTCTAATGTCTGGCCTTGCTTCTCCAAGTTGTGAAATGAACCAGGCAGAGTTAGAGTATGCTTGTTTAAATAAATAAATCTACAATATATAATTTTTACATCAAGTAGGCAAACAAAAGATTAGTGACACTTCAACACAACTAACATGCGTAAATTAGTGAGCATTTTAAGTTTCTGATTTTCAGTTATCATAAAAAACATTTTCAAGAATTTACTGAAATTCCAATGTTCAAATATGTTACATGTTATTTGCTTGAACTCTATGATACAAAAATGCTCATTAAAAACTAAATGATCTGATGGTGTTTTTGATTAAAGTTAATTATTTTACAAATTATAGTTATGAACAATGCTACACAGTGGGCTATTTGTGCTGTGTCCACTAATGGTACTGAAACCTGAATTTCAAGCATTATAAGTCTATATACTGGGCCACTGGGGTGGGGGTTGAGAGGTGGAACTGCACAGAAGTGATAAACATGAATTGCTTAGTATATTTTAATGTGCTCATTTTAGAGTAATGCTCCAACACCTGAGTAATATAATGTAGTCCGGTAGTTTATTACAATAACCAGAACCAAGCATATAAATCATGATTTTAATGCCTACACTGAACACTTTTAAGACCCTTATTCTACTAATAATTTTCTTTCTTACTCATAAATTAAATTCAATATTCTTATGAAAATTCTGTAATAAATATGGGCTGTACTACTTTATTTTATAACCACATCATAAATTTCATGAAATGCTGTATCTTCATATTCAAATGAATTTTTTATGGTTTTAGTTTTGATTTCTCCAGAAAAATATTTTTTTATTACACAGGATGGTAAATCACCATTGAAACATCTGTGGTAAAAACATACAGAACTGGTATTGCATTTCTGACAAGAAAATGACAAAACAAATTTTGAGCTTTATAATCAAAATTCTTTAGCTCAAAAACACTACCAAGCTCCATCCTTAATACTGAATGAAGCAGGAACTAATACAATGGATTTCATAATGTAGTAGACCTGTTGATTACAGCATCTGTCCAAATAACAGTCACAGACTTAGCTTCTATGATAAAACTTTTAGTATGAGTCTGTTCTTACTAGCATAGCTTTAAAGCACAGAACAACTTGATTTAATCTGTCAAGCTTACCATTTGGTCAGTTCGACCTTTGGCTTCTTCAACAACATCCAATGCTCTCTTCCTCGACTGCTCATCTTCTAATGTTTTATATGCCTTGCTGATAACTGAGAATCAAAATACAAATACTGAATAATTATCATTCAATAAATGAGAATTCCCCAAACTGAGAAATAAAATCACATCAAAAATCCTAAAGATACTGCAGTAGATGAAGTCAAACTGACTTTGCTGTTATAAAAGTTCTTAACTGAATTAATCAAATCCTTTAAAACTGAGTTTCAAAAATATCAATAAAAGGAAGAGAAATATATATATGAATATAGTCATAATCACCAACAGTTTCCATGCCTTTGTTTTTTCTTTACTACACATAAGAAAATTTTAGTCAATACACTTGTGCTTTCCAGTGATCAAGTCAACGAGAAACTTTAATCTGTTTAATGCTTAACTTTAGCATCCAACATCCTTGCATAATTCACACAGTATGCTATATATTATAATTTCACTGATCCCCTTATCATTATTTAGAAATGAATATTTAAAAATAACACAATTAAAACAGAACAATAACAAATAGTTTTCTATTTGTTTTTTTAAATTTCACATAAAGCTATGAAAGCTATCTGCACTAGCCTTTCTTAAGTAAAAAATGACAGATTACAAGGAAGGAAAGTGGGATAGACCATTACATTAGAATACTCCTCCAGGTAAAAAGACAAGAATTTTTGATGACAAGATTCAAACCTGCAACCTAACCTAAAAAATTAAAATGCTTTCTATCTAGAGAATAAAAGTTTCATATGACATTTCACAGCAAAAAGATATCTACTTTCCTGGAATACCCAAATTTAATACATTGTATCTAAAGATATATTGTTTAAGAATGCAAGAGTATTACATATTTATTCACCAAAATAAATATTATAAGTCTAAGTATACTTACTGTCAAAGGCTTTCTGGGCTCTATCTCTGTCTTCAACATTCTTATCTGGATGAACAAGAATAGACAACTAGAAAGAAAATTAGTAAAGTGTCACTATACTTCAAAGAACTAATAAAACTGAAAAAAATGTGTCACTAGAAAATGTTCTTGTTTTCCTATTTATTTCTCTAAAATACATATTGCATAACTTCACATTTGAGATGCTACTAGTTTCATCCAGTTAAGTATTTTTTTGTTAATTGCTGGATAAGTTTTTTATCTGTATAAGATTAAAATATTTTTTATTGATGTTAAAAATAAGTCTTTTAAGCTTTTAAGAAGCATTAGCATTTCTACTGCTTAAAAACATTTAGGCATAGTACATAGCAGGGTTTGAAAACAGACTTTAACTAGCTGACCAAATAAAATGAAAAATGTGATATAGTTTCAAGTGCACCATAAACTTGTACAGTATTACCTCTTATTACTCCTTGTATCTACTTATCCCCCCTAGTATTTATATAAAGCTTAACTTGTGTAACAGCAATCATAATCCATCTCATAATCTACTTTTATTATTATTGTTTTGATTTGAAGAAAAAAAAACATGCACACACACTTATCAGCATTGAATTCAACAAATCACATGTGAAAAATATAATCCAGAACTGCATAAAAATTACAATTAGTGTCCTCCTCTCTGTACTCAGCAATACCCCCAGGAGTGTTAATTAAGTATAATATGGTACATACCCATCTAAATTGTATTAATTTTTAGATTTAAAACCTTACATGACTATTTATAAATACTGTTTTTCTTTATTTGATTAATCATTCAACATGCTAACAAAATTTAATTGTGCATAATGTTTGACAAGTGAGTATATGGTATCTGTCAACTTTCTTTTTTACAACAAATTCTTACTTTACAGATCTCTATAAGTACAACTTTCAATGTCAAATACATGGTATATGATGGTACCATGTAACCATGATACATATCTTTAATACCATACAGTTATATTGATAAGTTCAGAAAGAGATTCAAAAAGTATCTTGTATGACCTTGTGAACTGTAATTCCTGATTTCAAATCACCAAATAAATGGAGTTAGTTTGCTACATTGATTAAATGTGATAAATTTAAAAAGTTCAAAACTCAAGTAGCTTTACTTATGACATCAAATGTACTTCAGGGAAGAAGACAAGAGAAGCTGTTTAAATTGTCCCTATGCTGTCATTTTAAACTTGTGTAACTATACATGTCCGGTGTATGTCACATTTGTGAAGCACACCTCTTACTAAAATCTCCATGTGCATACACATAAGAGGTTAACTGCTCCTAACCCCATCCTCCAAATATATTTCAAATAGTTTGTGTTTTTTCTGGAAAAAGTTCCATACATAGTTACTACTACCACAGTTGGAAACTTTTTATGCCTTTTCAAAAAATATATTACCCACACATGGAATTTTCACTTGTGCTTTTAGTACCCTTTAGTACCATACAGTTTCCTTATACTTTAGCACAAAAATAATCAAAGGTACTTCAGGAAAGGTATTATTACACTTTCATATCTTACAGCAATAATTTTGAACAGTCTTCACCAATTCAAGAAACAAAAATATTCACAAACTTTCCACTATAAGTTTTACTTACAGAGATCTAATTTTTTATAACCAATGATTTAAACAAACAGTATATAACTTTTAATAACTTATTTTAGCAATCCTCAACAATACATTTGAGAAGTAAACTGTACTATATTTCACCTTCGCCTTTTAAATTTATCAAACATCTTGTAATTTTCTTAGTATAAAATGTTTCAATTTAATTTATTTAAATATTTTTTATTAAAGAACTGGTTAAAAGCTTCAAAATCTGTAGGTAACTCAAACAAAAAAACCAAAGGACATAGTGTACAGCATGCAAATATTGTTTGAGATTACCACTAACAAGAATGGTAAATGAGTACCAGGCCTAATCATAACTACCTGTACAACTTAAGGAATAAATAATAAAACTGAGCAGCAAGAAAGTAACTTCACATTAAAAACAAAACACTCCTTCCTTAATGCAACAGATACTCTAGTTAAAAATAATTGTGCCATATATTTGTCCCAATATTCTGTAATGAGAAAAAAAAATTCAATCCAGCTTCAATAAATAAAAATCTTCAGTTTGCATACATTATTGTATCAGTCTCATGCAAAATAACAATGTTGCCAGTATATTTTTGCACATATATATTTCAAAATGTTTTCTAGTAAAAGACTGCAAGCAGTATTAAAATGTAATCATTTTGCATGTACAGTGACAATGATGAACATGAAACAGATGAATCTATGAGTAAATGTTTTGTACAAAGGTAGCTTTGTTTATACTTTGGAAGGTAAATTAGTATCAACTTCCACATGTGGAAAGGAAAGATATAATTAGAGATGTACATGCCTAAGATTGAGTTAGCAAGACACAAAAATGCCACAAAGAAACTGTTACTGTTGCAATAATTTGTAAATTATAACAGACCCCTTACCCCAATGTGCACAGGTAAATCAGTATCACAGATTTGATGCAAGGGTCAACAATAATTACTTGAATCCTATACTGCTTAATTATTTGGTTGGTTGATTGGTCTGATATTTTATGATGCAAAGCAACTAGGCAACCTGCACCAAACATCTGGTAAAAAGTTAAAATTAAAGTAGAATTATTAAAATTAATAAAAAAGAAATTAAGGTAAAAACAAGTTTAATTTTTGAATTAAAAATATAAAGAGCATTGCATCCAATTGTTATATCTGGTCTACAGCAGTAAGAGAAAAACTACAGCAATACAAGTTGTAAAAGACTTTCTGTATCATAATTCACCGGGATGACTAACAAGTAAGTCCAAAACACAGCGTTAGTCACCTAAAGTTGGCCTTTCCAGTTCTTTTTTCGAGTTATTTGACATTACAGCCATTTTTAGAAAATAGAGTAATACAAGTTTTAAAAGACTTGTAACAAAATTTTAATTGTTATAACTCACCAGAATAACTAAGTGGTAGTTCAAAATTCACTGTGAGACACCTAAAGTCAGCCTTTCCAGTCCTTGTTTCAAATTATTTAATGTTATGGTCATTTTATAATTTCAAACAGAACTAGATGTACTTTGATTCTTAAAAGGGAATCACATTAAAAAAGATCTAATTTATAAATTAAAAAACTTAAATAGCATTAAAAAAAGTAATGGCCTTTAAAAACCTAAAAGCATTTCTAAGGTGAACAGTGTCACTATCGCCAATAACACTAACGTTATGGATAAGCCTTGGGACAAAACATAATTAAAATTGTGCACTTGTTGAAAGTTGTAATGATGACAAGACAGTAAAATGTGGCTTCTTGTGACTTGAAGTCCCAGATAAAAGAAAATGAGTTAAAAACCTGTGACCAATGCTTACTCTTGTTAGAACAATTTCCTCTTTCCAATCCTTACAGAAGTAAGATGGCTAAAAACCAGCAGCAGGTTTCATTTGGAGAAGCTTGTTTTAATGTTGCTCATTCCAAGTTGACTACCAGCTGGCATGGAGCCAAGCCTTGAATACAGGATCATAGTCCACGTATGGAAAAGGCACAGCAATGATAGTACTGGAGCAGACAGATAATGCTGCAGTGTCAGCAAGCCTGTTCCTGCAAATACCAACGTGGTCTGTTATCCAGTAAAACTGGACAGAAGTAGAAGTTAAAGAGAAATGGGCTAGTCAGTTTTCAATATTGGCAAGAACTAAAATGAAATGATTCCAAGGCCAATATAGAACTGAGTCAGTAAAAACAGTATGTTTTGAGTACTACTTAGCTTCTATGTGATCCAGAACAAAAGAAATGGCATACAGTTCAGCAGTGAAAAGAGAAATTGTAGATGGGATACTGCATGCAACCACCGAATCATAAACCACAGCAGGAATGGAAGGATGGTTTGAAAGATGTTCAGCAAATAACAGACAGTACTTCCAATCGGAAGTATCTGCTTTTCTCAGATGACTTAAAAATAGGTCACATTTGGCAATTGTAATAAGTCATGGTAGAATGAACTGACCAGTGGATACAGCAATATTACCCAAGGACAGACCCAATTTATCCAACTATGCCTGGATATGAAGGCCAAAAGGAGTGATGGCAGATCATCTGTACTGAAAAAACATGGCCCACCAAGGAAGGAGAACACTAACCCCAGGTGGGATGCTGTGGTAAGGATCGAAATTTCAAAGCATAGAGTAAAGCAAAGGTGTAGAGGAGGTTCATGAGACTATGTATAAGATCTGAACTGAGAAAGTGTGGAAAGCCCCAGTGCAAAGCTGGAGTCCAGCATCTTCAAGGCACAGTGGCCCATAATCTAGTTTCAATTGAATAAGAGCACGATATATTTATAACACAGAACATTGATCTGCTCCCCAAGAGGTGGTAGAGAGGACACAAATGATATTCAGTACTCTTGTGCATTTGTCTCATAACTGTTTGATGTATGGTATAAAAGTTAGCTCATGGTAAAAAAATAGATCCAGAGACCACAGGAAGCACAACTTCACTGATATGGAGTTCAGGATCAGGGTGAATACCCATTTGGAAGCAAAAGTGTATGCAAAAAATTTTAGAGAGAGAGAATAAAAACTGTTTGCTGTTGTCCACTTCAGTAAACAATTGAGGGCAGTCTATAGCTGCCGCTCAATATACCTCATGTTCAATGACACACGAGATGTGAAAGTCGTCGACATAGAGCCCCTTTGCAACAGTAAGAGGGAGTTGTTCATCGATGGCCTTAATCTTTATACTGAAATATGTAACACTCAGAACACAGCCTTGAGAGACTCCAAGTTTCTGTAGAAAAGAGCAGGAAAATGTCTAATCCACATGAACTTGGAATCTCCTGTCCATTATAAAATGTTTTATAAAAATAGGCAAATGACCACACAACCCATATAAATGGAGGCCTTACAAAATACCATACCTCAACATACTATCATAAGCCTTCTCAATGTCACCAAATATTGATACAAGATGTTGTCATTAGAGAAAGGCTTCTCTGATTGACATTTTAAGTCGAACTGGGTGGTCCATGATGAAGTGCTGTTAACAGAACCACACTGGGTGGGCGAGAGGAGATTGTTTGAATCTAGGAACCAAACAAGATGAGCATTAACCATCCTCTCTAAGGTCATGCAGAGACAGCTTGTTAAAGCAACTGGACGATAGTTTGAAGGAATCTTGGGATCCTTCATGGGCTTAGAGAAAGGTAGGACAATAGCTTGGTATCAGGCTTCAGTAAAAAAAAAAAAATTATCCTACCAGATCCAGTTAAAAACAATCAGAAGAACAGCAAGAGAAGCAGGAGACAGATGATGCAGCATCTAGTAGTGTACATTATTAGGCCTGACCAATGAAGGGCCAGTTTGAGTTCCACCAGTGTAAAGGGGCAATTATAATCATAGAGACAATCAGCTCGAAAAAAAAAGGTAATTGCTCTGGCCGAGTTTTAATGATTAAGGAGGTGGAGGATGATGCACAAGTGCTAGATACCTGGCAAAAGGTTTAATCTAGAGTATTGATGATGTTCAGGGTATCAGCTACTTATTGGCCATCAGAGAGCAAGATCAAGAAAGGGACAGAATTATATTGCCTACTGACCTTTTGAAACTTGTCCCATATGGCTTTGGAACTGGTGATAGAAGATATGCTGGCTGTGAACTTAATCTAAGAGTTCTTTTGGCTATTACATCTGGCCCACCGAGTAAGTGTACAGGCCTGATAGAAAGCAAATCAGTTCAAGAGTGTGGGATACCTACTAAAAGTATCCCAAACCTGTTTTTGAGCCTTCCATGCCATGTGGCAGGCAGGATCTTACTATGGATGAGGATATCGTGGGAAACATGTCAAGGTTTTAGGAATACATTGAGCAGCTGCCTGTATAATACAGTCAGTTACTGTTGCCACACAGTCATCTATTTATGGCCTACAGATGATGGCAACATCAAGTTCTGTGAGAACAGTGAAAAAGGGCCAGTTAGTTGGCTTGATTCAGCTGTCATTTCTGTACAAAAATTACTGAAAGATAACTATATCGGCAGGTTTCAGAAATGTTTCCTATAAGAAAAGACATACAAAATTGTAGGAAGCAATCAGTGCTTTGATGCCATCCAGATTAGAACGTAAGTCTCCATAGTTCCATTGTATCAAGATGGCCATTTTTATTTATGTGTAGGCGATATGTTTACGACCACATCTTTTTTTCTTTATTCAAGGGAGGTCTGTCAACCTCCATAAATCCTGCCCTGGGTCAATTGAGCAGGTCTTTTTTATTGGAAGAGGATTCCAGGAATTGAGGACATGAACTAATGATCATTTTGCATCTTAGGGCAGGAGAAGAAGATGTACCCGAGGAAATGCCCATATCTGAAACCAAAGGAAGTGGATCTCAGGGTTTCAGGAATGAATGTTAAGGACAGAGATGGGTGTTGACATTGATTCATCAAATTTTTTTAACCATGGAGGTCAAAAAACTTTACATATGGTCTGAGTATGATTCTTTTAAAGGCACAGAGAGAGCTGTCTGCATTCCTACTGTAGTAGTGGAACAAAGTGCAGCAGCATACATCCAAGATGAAGTGGTGGACAATGACTTGTAAGCCTTAGGGTAAGTAATGCTTTGAATCATCTTCAAACACTGCACCTCTTTTTCTTCCAACCCTTTAGGGCAAATATGAAAGTAGGATAGGTGAGAACCATCACATACGATGCAATGAGGGTCAATTTCACACCAACAGGCAATGTGATCCTTGCCACTGCAACAAGCACACATCAAGGAACCACTACATGATCTCATTGAGTGACTGAACTGCTAACACTGGAAACATTAGAGAAGGTTTGAAATGTAAGGCTGCAACTTGCAAGTAAGACAGGTGAACATGATGATGTTAATGTTAAAATGAGGACATTGGTTGGCATAATAATTCCATCTTGGCAAGTGGAGATACATGCCTCACTGCTGAACTCCTTGGGTGGAGAAACCAGAGAGAATCTCTGACTTGGGGATGTTCTTCAAATCCCTCTCAACAATAACTCCTTATGAATAATTTAAAGTAACATGAGGCATAACCTTAATAGGTATATCCCCAATTGCCTTTGAATGTTTAGATAGGGATATTCCCACAAATATATCACCAGAGCAAAGCTTTTTGATCAACTTTGGAGAGCCAGCAAATCCCTCTAGTCCCTTCTGAATAAGAAAGAGAGATATTTGCCTTAAAGGTTTGTCTATAAGAGAATACAGTGCAAGAAAATGAGGTACAGGTGTTGAAGATTGCTGCTCAAAATCTTAAAAATGTGGTTGATTACCTATGGACTGTTTTTCACTGTTTTATTTAAGTTTTAATTTGGAGGATCCATAATAAAAAAAAATGTTTTTGGTGCCCACTGCACTACTGACCATGGAGTATTATGAGGAGATGCACTATAATGTAAAAGAAGGACAATACAGCAATTCCAGGGTTTTGTGAGCACTATACCCAAACACTAGCATAAGATACAATATCCACAACACCTGTTGAGAACATCCAACACTAGTACTTGGTTGACCCTAGTACATGTGAATCAGCCGAATGGCCCTAGAAATTAAAGGCCAAAGTGATGTGTTAGGGTTTGCCCCTCAACCACCAGGATCCTCTCCTCCTCTTTATGGGTTACCATGCACAACAAACATGTGGGTGGATGTTTAGATCCCAGAGAAGGTAAATCAAAAGAACAGAACCTTCCCTGGGAAGTCCCCTCCCTACATGCAGGAATCCACACCGAGGGGGTTTAGTTAGTATCAGTGTATGGTAGAGAAAAGAAAATACCAGATACAATATTACACTTACACTGAAAAAAACTGTAGATATGTGTTTTAGAGGTTCTAAGGGTTATGCAAATAATATGATAGACCAAAGTACTTTCATTCTTCACCTTATGTCCTAACTTGTCAGAGCTGAAGGCAGACTGATGTCGGGAAATTACGGACATCAGTAAACACACATTTGTAACACACCTGGTCTTTTGTGTGCAACAGACTTGTACATTTGACTAAAAGCATGCTACATTTCATTTAGATACACTTACTAGATTTAGAATTACGGTCAACATTTCTTTTCCATTTTAGAGCCGGCCTAAAGCCATGTACATGTGGTTAAATACCAGTTTAATTTTCTGTTATGAATAAAAGTGGAGTTATAACTTTCTATACTTCTACCTATTCATATAATTTAGATTAAGTTAAAGTGAAACAGAGTAAATCAGCAATTTGCAGTTATGGTTATACAGGCCTTTATATGCAGTGTGAGTTTCTATGATCAACTCATACAGTTTTATCAATTTACACTATGCATGTAATGAGCTACATAAAATAGGGTGTATTTCATATGGGGCTTAAAATCTATTAAAAGTTTTTAAATCTTATTAGACATCACAATCCAGCTTTTTCAAAATGACATTTTCCCCTCAGGTTGATGTGGTTAAAAGATCAATTCTCATCCATGCCCAGATAATAAACAGGATCCAATGTTAAACCATAACGTAACTAGCACAAGCAGATAAGAACAGTAAAACCCTTCTTGGATCGGGTGCTAGTCCATCTAACAGCTGATACCCATCATACAGCTGGGTAGACTGGAACACTGAGGTAAAATGTCTCTCAGGAGGACAAAACAGCAAGACAAAAGCCAGCCTCAAAGCTGTAATCATTCAATCATAAAGCCACATTGCCTCTAAGTTACTATGAGACCTCCATAAATAATATTCTGAATGATAATGAACAAAATAATAGATTGAAAAACAAACAATGTTTAAAACAACTGTTTAACTAAAAAGTAATTAATTTCTGATGTTTTGTTTGTATTTCATAAAACAAAGATGAGTTTGAAAATCAAGATACTGTACATTTTTGTGTTACAAAATACATTGTAACATGTTTAAAGTAAAATGTCAAACTATATTTCTGGTTAACAAATAAAATTACCAGTAGTAGTACTTTGTGTTTCTTTCAAAACTACAAAAATAAAATCAATCAGTAAAAAACAACAACTAAGGTTTGTACAGTAAAGCCTGTCTACATTCATGTTTAATATTTAAATGAAAAGATATAGGAATAGAAAAATAAAGTTAGAATAAAGGTGAAAGCTCTCTGTTGAAACAAGTGTTGAGGCAACAAAGATTTTACTACAAGAGCATAAACTTACCTTTCTGTACTGTTTTTTTACATCATCTAAAGTAGCTTCTGGTTCCACTTGTAGAACCTGAAACACCAACTTAAATTTTGAATATTCAACTAACAAAATCAACAGAGCAACATTTAAAAAAAAATATTTTTCATTGGTAAACCTTGTATCTCAAAACCCATGCAACTTTTTAGAAATATAATCACTCATCCACCTCTAAGTCCAGCAGCCTTATACTAGTGCCCCATAAAAACGATACCTGTTGGTTAAAAAAAAGGTATGAATATTTATGCACTTAATCTGTATATTAATAAAATTACGTTTCAAAATTTATCTCATCTCTGAATGCCATTCCATCACCAGTTTGTAAAAAAAAAAATTATATTTACTAAATCAAGAGAAAGAGCTACCATGAAAGATGCTGGACTGAATATGAATGTCAATCAATATATCTGGTCAGTTTTAGACTATTAATAAATTGTTGATGGCTTTTAATAAAGACTAATTTAAATTATTTATATATATGTGCGTGTGTGTGTGTATTTTTATGATTTAACTACATTTTCTAGATTTGTTTTTACATTTTATTTATTTTCTTCATGCTGTTTAGCTAACAACTTTACATGAATAAAAATGCTTGAACAAGGGTTAACTGTCGTAAATTACCTTTCACTAAATTCTATGACTCTCTCCGTACATACTGTAACCTAGACCAACAGTTATCAATAATAATATTATAGCTAATAGATAAAACCTTTGATAATTCACATTAAACCCTGTTTGAAATAAATATTTCTTTCTTCAACATGCTAACTGGACATATAGCAAGAGCTGGGCAACTAACTTGTTTAATTGATATAAATGAAAAGTTTCTAATTAACTAATATTCTCATGAAACTGATTAATGTCACAAAAATTATCAACTAATCAGAATTAGTGCAAGTTGGTTTAGATATGACCTAGAATGACCAGGTAAGGAAGGAGAGTGTGGGTTTGATTTAATTGTACAGTTCCTAGTGCCACTAAAAATGCTTGCCCTTTTAGCTACAAACTATGTTTGTATGTTTCTTTAAAAGATACAGGGAAACTAACAAGTTTATCTTTCATTGTCCTTAATTTTTTATAAGGTATAAAAATACTGTTTTTATATTGTGATATGTTGTCATTTAAAATTTGTGTAACTATACATGCCCAGTGTATGTCATATTTGTCATACCTCTAACTTCTCTCAGTTTGTATCCTGATGTTGCGGTACATACCAAAACCCTCTGTTCACAAGGTGGGCATTCACAAAACAAAATATATAACAAGTAGAAATGTGAAGAATCAACACATTTCCTGATTGAAAATAATAAAGTTTAAGCACATTTCATACTATTATTGTGTAAATATAATGGCTGATCCTGTTCTCTTCTACTTCTAAAAAGTGGCACATAATGTTAAATTTACTTCTCTTTGTGAAGACACACCTAAAACCTAAAATTTCTATGTGCATACATATCAAAGGCCAACTGCTTTCCCCTACCCTCCAATTATATTTCAAATAGTTTTGTTTTTGGAAAAAGCTCCATGCATAGCTATAACTCTTATAGTTGGAAACTGTTCATGCCTTTTCAGAAAATATATAACCCATACATGAAATTTTCACTTGCACCTTTAGTACCACATGGTTTCCTTATATTTTGTGACAAACCTTGCTTACAAAAATTAAGTATCACTGCATAAAATGTAATCATGGAAAAATGCAATTACAAAAACAATAAATTTGTAAAAGATATGTATAAACAGTTACAAAAGACAAAATATACATCTGCACCTTTTAGAGTAACTTCAATTTTCCTGTGACAACAGGACTATACATCCTCATCAACCTTACCTGTAGTTACCAGCGTCGTTTTCTCAAGTTTACTTCCGAGGCAAGTGGCTAGAGGCGCCACTTCAATGCACAAGGATGGCCACGTCCTCCGTATCCCTATGTTTAAAGAGACATTCCTATTTCTACGCATCTTTCTGGGCCTTTTGAAATAACTATAGTGTACACGTACATGTAGAACAGAGGACTGAACACAGTGTTGGTATTTGAATCACTGTGTCATCATTGTTTCTGACCCCAATTACGTCTAGTCGCATTGAGCTAAATTCCACAACTGTCTATATTGTACACAGTTTACACCAAACATATACTTTATTTTGTACTACTTAAGAAGATAAATAGCTCTAACATTAAACATACACACATTCTTTCAACTATTTCTTCTAATTTTCACTCTTAACATGTAATTTGTTATTGTAATTAATAAAATGTAGTTGGTTTCTAGCATCTGCACATTTCATCCCATACTGATGAATACGAATATTACAAAGCACAAAATAACCATTTCTATGGTTACGGTAAACAACTAAATCCTGCAATGATATTAAAATCTACTTATTTGAAGGTTTTTGTTAACATTTACAAAACAAAAGCAATGTACTGTTCGTACATTTCTTTATCACAATTTAAAAATAAAATATTATATTTTCTCATTTCCTCAAATGCTAATCATGTTTCACAAAAACTGTTTATATCATAACAAATATAAAATATCAAACCAGATAATAAGCAAACAGGAGAAATAATTTAACTTGTAATTATAATAGTTCTAAGAAGCTTCAAAAGTTATTTTAACAATTTCCACCCATCTATGATTGAACCAAGTTCATAAGTAAAATTTACTGTAGTGTATAACAAAACCTGAGTAATTATATATTTTTTACTCTTTAACACTTACTAAATATATGAAATTGTTTACTAGAATGATATGAAAGGATAGGTAGAATCCAAAATACAAATGAAATTTAATTAGTTATAATATAGATATTTATTCTGAATCATGTTAATATTTGTTACATACATGAATAAGCATGTGAACTTGTTAGTTAGATGTTTAGATAAAAAAGGTATCTATTTTGTGTATGATGGAATCAATTCAGTTAACAAATCATTTAAAGCTTGTAACAAATATAATTATCCTGTGACAAAGGACTTCAAAAATACTAAAATGTAATGTAAATTAATATGCATATTTCATTTAAAATTCACACCTATTTCTTGTGAAAATAACGTGTTATTCTTGTGTAAACATTTGAAAGAAACAAAATGTTTGAGAATATCAATCTGCAAAATAAAATTTTGGACATATTTATAACATTGATTTAATCATAATCACAATTTATTTTATTTAAAATATACACAAAATCTTTTACATAACTCTACCTCAAATGGGTTAAGGTTGAAATAAGTTGAGCCAGGACGGAGTAGTCGATCAATTTGTTGTTTAGGGGTGAGGACAGAATCTCTCTTCTCTATCTCTTTTACCTTAAAAAACAAAACAAAACCATTTAAACCAGATGTTTATCTAGTGATATTGATGGTTCAAAACTTATTGACTGGTTCTTATGTTTTGTTGAATAAACACCAAATAGACCTTTGATTAATTACAGGCATTTATAAACTGTCAGGGTTTTATACTTCTCAACAGAATGACAAATAGTTTCACAGGAATGTGAAGGTCAACATACAGTAGAGCTTCTTAAGTCTTATCAAAAAGCTCAATTACAAATGAAAGTACAAATCAAGCATTAAATTCATCAAATCTATATACTGACCACAGACGGCAGACTTCTACTAGCTAACATCAAATGGGACAAATAATGTTTCAGATTTTTGGCTCACAGTGACTACCAGTTTTTTGTATGGATTAAAGAGCAATTTTAAAATTATTTCTTTTGTAACTGTAAAAAAATACAAACATTTTATGGATACCATGAAATATCATATAGAGGAAGTCATTATGTGATAGAACTCAATGGAAGAATTTTAAATCAAATGGGTGACATGGATTATGCATCTTGTTTTCCCAATGTGTTCATCAATCTGAAAACAGTAACAAATAACAACATAGTAATGAAATTATATATATCAAAAAGAAGATAAAACTACAAACTTAATTGCACTTAAAAATCAAGTTTTTTTAAGGCTTCACAACATATCAGTGGGAGCACATCTAAAATTCTATTTAACAGATGTCACTTGTTTGTGCAAAAAAAAAAAATTATTTCACACAGAAGTAAATGGAAACCTTAACAAACAGATATCAAAGTACCATTTGATATTTAAAGAATGGTGTAAAAATCCACTTAGCCCAATGCTCAAAATTACAGAATATTGAGTTTGGGCTACTGTTAAAATTTAGACGTACTAGCCTAGGGTTAATGTGGTTCTACTTACATTGGACATGTGCATAAAACACTAGTTTATATTTAATTATTAGAATTTACTAAAATCCTAATTTACCACAAACTTAACAGACACAAATATATGACTTAATCAACACCTTGTAAATTAAGAATGTGCTATTATTTAGTTTCATACTTATACCACTTTCTAATCTGTATAATTCTTTTTCACTGGAATTAAAATGGTAGCATCTTCCCTTGATAGGAAAAAGTGCAAGTAGTTTTGAAGGTCACTCCACTATGAATGGGTAAAATAGTGAAAGTAAAATAAAATTCTTAAACCAACCTCTTATATTTTACAAAAACCATCAAGTCCCCCTCTTAGAATCCTATATGATGCTGATCTTCAATACTGCTGACAGCAACTAACTCTAAAAAATAAAACATATTAGCTAGAGCCTAGTCTATCATTTCCAATCTTTTACTTGTGTCTCCTCTTCCTCCTGTTTTCAAAACAGCACAAACAGAAGTGGTTACCTCATCTATCACTAAGATGATCTTTTATCTTAATAATCTTAGAAAGTTACCCCAAGAGAAAATAAGTCGGAGATCTTAATCTATTATGTAAAACAGCCCATCCATCACCAAATTTATCCATCTTTTCTTTTAGTAAATTAGCACACTTAACCCTTCCATTATGGATTGGGTGAAATCCAATTCCAATATTTTGAAAATGCTTATATACATCTGCATTTGTCTTTGGCATTCAAATAACCAATTGAAATATCAGAATGTTCCCCATGTGGTTTTTATAGCCACTAGAAAGTGGAAAGTTAAAGATTTTTCTTTGTCTCAAACCTAAGAGGGAAGAGTAAATGAAAATATTGTCCGAAATATGAAAAAAAGTTTTCACCCAAATACAGTTTGGCTAGTAAGCTTGATAAATTAGTGGAATTCTGTGCTACAGATATAGTAAATTATAAAATTTTGCCACTTGTAAACAAGTATATAAAACCTAAAACAAAATTTAAAAAATTTTACATCCTCTATAAGTAAATGTAACAAGGCTTACCATATTCAGGCAAGCTAGCAAATGAGTACATGGTATGCAAGTAGAAATAAAATCAGTTTTCTATGTTTCTTTCTTTAATGCTCTATGTTTTAAAAAAAAGCAGAAAAATTTTTTTTGTAAATAGTAAAAATGTGTACATGTGTAATGTATAACTGAAATGTGACTATATTTTATAAAATACTGTTTCACTAAAACAAACCAAAGATAAGTGACTTTGTAAAGGCCAGTTTTATACTAATGAATATAGCATAACTGCATGTTATTGCAGCTCATGTAATGGTAATTAAAAAGGTTAGAAAAAGTTAGCCAAAAGGTTAATGAAATAAAAATTATAAATATACGTGTATAGCATTAAGAGAACTAAGTTATTTACTAAACGTTTATGGTTTCTTGTTATAATTTTTGTTGTAATTCTAGAATAAAAGGCACAATTTATATTTATTTCCTTATTTTTCATGTTCGTTATGACCAAACCAAACCCATACAAAGATACTATACTGAAAGTAACACAAAATAAAAATTTTTATTTAAAAAAAGTTAAACAACTAACTGGAGGCTATAAAGATTTTGTATGTGAAATTTGACAATTTTCTGATACGTAAAAGTATTTTAATGTTAAAATCAAAATTACTCTGCATGTTGGATCGTCAACATTCAAAATTTAAAAAATACATTAAAAAATCTTACAACTTAATAAAAAAATTTGAGTACTAAAACCTAGTAATGTTTACTATTAACCGACAAAATTTTGTGAAGATACACATCATATTAATAAACCATAGGAAGACCTGGAAATTCTGTGAAATGGTTCAGAATAAGGCCATTACTGTTAAAGTTTATTAAATATACACTATACATAAACAAGTATTACAGTGGGTTAATTTGGAAATTTCTCTCAAGTACATGTTCACTAACATTCTCAACTAGCATATAAATTACTTGGTATTTGGAAAAAGTAGCTAGCATGATACAATACCTTAATATATATAGCAATATTACAAAGAAATTTAAAGTGCTTAAAATTACATTTGTAAAAATGTGGAATAAACACCTCATATTTCATTTTTTTAAATGGCTAACTTCACAAAAAAGCAAGAAAGAGTAAGATGTGACTTGAGATTTGTTTTATATCTGCCCTATTTACATAAACCTTCATGCATCTGTTATGCAATAAATGTACTGTTTTTCTAACACGACCAGGTTTATCAACACTTGATGTAAACCATTTATTGCACCTTAACTTAAAAATGGGAAACAAATGTTAACAAAATGTACAATTTTTCTTAGCATTTGATCAAATTATTTAGAAAAGAAATGCATCCTTCCAAATGTTAAGGAATGCCTTTGAGATTGCTTTTGATCTTAAAATATATTAAGGATGAACAGTTACATTGGGTTGGTGAAAAACGATTGTGTTAAAATTGTTATAATTCTACATCTTTTATGTTTCTAAAGTGAAACAATAACCAGCTGTGTGGAAGAGGCACATTAGACAATAGTGTTAAGTTGAACCTGGAAGATTATGTGAGAATGCATAGTAAGTATTGATAATAACACTAAGTACTAATATGAGTACAATAATTATGCATACATTACCTGCCTGTAATGTAAAATATATTATAGATGTTCTTTTACTTCACTTTGTTTTATGTATAGACTTACAACAATAAGTCATAAACAATGCAAAGAAACATAAAAATAGTCAAATTCTTGGCAACGATCAGTGTGTCTTGCATGTCAGTTGTTGCCAATGCAGTAGACAAATTTTTAATCTTGTTTTGGATCTAGTAAAATTTTAGTGACATTTATTACTCAAATCATGTATCAAAGACTTGTTTCGTAATATACGTGCCTACTCATAAAAGTTTGTAACAGCACATGTTAAAATGGTAAATGTGCCAGAACTTGCAGTATACTGTTTTCAAGTCAATGTACAACTCCTACAATACTGCACTCTTTTCAAAACACAGTTTTTAAATTATTCTAGCATGGACCAATAAATCCATTTTTAAAAACCTCTTCAAAAATCTACTGATAATAATAATATTTTATTCCAAATCTTTCTTGATAAACATATTAGGGAAAGCATTAACTTTTCATCCCTGCAAAAAAATCACACAATATTTCAGAATTCCTTGATAATTGCAAGGTTTCTTGTGATGTTTCTCTTGAAAAAGATAGAACTAATGCAAGACCTGTAACACCATATTCATTTCAATTTCACCACACACCAATTATGAGTACTGTCAAATAACTTTAAAATAAAACTTTAAACATCATTTAATAAATAATATTCAGTTTAAGAAATAATGATTTTCCTCTTTTGCTATCTTATTTCTTGATAAAGGTTGAAATTTTTTTTTAAGTGAGTATGTGTTATTATCAGTATCATGAATTTAATAAAGCCAAAGGTTAGGGTCTAATCATAGTGTTAGAAAAATCAAATACATTTTTAAAAATTATACTGATATACTCTTGGTTAGGACAATTTAAAATGAAGCTATGTACTTGAAAAGCTTTACAAGCAAGTGCAAATGGCATCTACAACCTTTATCCTTTACAAAACAAATGCAAAATTTGAAGCATTGTTCACATTGATAACAATGTGACTGTAAAGTCCACATGTAATTATTGAACACAAATCTGTGCTTTATCACGTAATTAACCAATAAACTATATCAGAATATATGAAATGCTGCCTACATTTAGTAAATAACACATATAACAGCTCTAAATATAGGTAGAAAAGTGAATAAAGAGTCTCTCATATGTTTAATGAGTATTATTTTGACACTATTAATAAAAATGCTTGCTAACACTCTGAAACAGTGAAATTACATCTTGCATAATCAATAAAATAGTTAACTAGTAGGAGATAATCTCATGGTGACTGACTACACTGTATAATACAGAACAGGTTCTTTCACTGATTTTATGAGTGGTATTCTTATCAGATATGAAACATTTAATTCACCATATTTGCTTTTCCTGGTTTTACAATATGATACCTTACTTTGTAGCAGTTTCACTCCCTCTAAATCATGAGGAAGAACTTCCATGATTGCTGATTTTACATTACTGGTGTACAGGAGGTCAATGTCTGGCCAGTATGTGCCAGACTTGCTAAAGAGATTTCCCTTGTGAGCTTATCAGGTTCCTTGCATAGTTTTACCACTAGATGCCCTGTACATCCAGATGATGGTCTCATCATACTTTGACTAGAAGCTAACCTCTCTCTATATTATTCAGTTAAGTTAGTTACAAACATCATAATAATGGCACTGTATTTGTAGTTCATTTCTTTCAGAAATGCAGAGAAAAATCTAGTTTATAGCTTCACCTTCATGCTGCTTTTGAGAAGACTGAATGGTCCACCAGCCTTCTGTAACACTTCATTTCTCTGCAAGACAATAAATATTCAATTAGCTTTCTTACCATCTTTGGCATAAAAAACAATACATTTATAAACAGGTGCTAATAGGCTTTTTCTGCTTCACCCTAGGTCTATTCTCTGTGTTTTCACTCTATGCTGATTTCCACAGATCCCAGTAGAACCAAATTATCTCTAAAAAACTGTATAGCACCTTTTCATCCAAGACTGTTCCTTCAGATACCTTTTAGATCATCTTCAACTCAGCTTTTGTGAAATGTCCTAATTAAAAAGGACTTTGCATATCTGTAGTAAAGCAGTTTGCTTATAATGACTATCAGCATCTTGTGTAGCAGGACCTTGAAAAGAGTGGTTGAAGTACATTGAATGGCAACATTTAAATAATTTACAAGGAAATGGATATGTATTAGCAGTAATACCAACAAAGTAATGTCTAATACAGTGGTAGTAGGCTTCGTTATTGGTGTTATAAAATTACAAATTCAAAAACGTAGCCTAGTAGAAGACTTCCATTGTATAATTTTACTTACCCTAGACCTGTCTGTTAAAATTCAATTGTATAGTTATATAATAATACTAAGATAATATTAATACTGTATAGCATTAAAAATTGCAATACCTAAACTAAAAAGTTACGCTAATTACGTTACGGCTTTGTAAATGTCATTAGATTAAACATATTAAGAATATTATATAAAAATATATTTTATTAGGTTTGAAATACGTTTAAGCCAAAAAGAATAACTGAAATTAGTTAATTATCCATTTACACAAACCTCAACATAAAAACTGTTAAACAATGAATCCGAGGATGATGAACAACCACCACTACCCGCCGCCATTTTTTCAGAAAAATTCTTAACAAATACAGCTTTTACTCACTAGAGGGTATCTAAAGTAGATGTTTTATTATTTTTTAGTTTCTCAATCTGTCAATAGACGACACTTCATTTATTTTATCATAGGTCTACTAAATATCTATAAAATAGATTTTGTCAAAATGTCAACACATAATTAGATGCTAGCTTTATGCACGAATTTATTGTTTGTTTGTTTTGTTTTTTGTGGGGGAGTAGCATTAAAGAATAAAATTATGCCAAATGCAGGGTTTCCTTGGAAACATCTTCCATTTCATACATATACATAATTCAAGAACAACAAGAGATATTTTGGTCCATTCAGGCCGTCCCAGCCACTATATTTAAAAAGGTTTAATTTTAGGTTTTCTTAAACTTGTATTTTAGTACACAGTATCGGCTTATATCTATATCTTAATGTTTTAATATTTTTATTGCTGCACCTATCTCATTTAGCTCTAATTAAGTATCTTTTATCTGTTAACAAGATTTCAACTTTCAGCAAAGATCATCGTCCGGGAATTCGGAATTGTTTCATGATTTAAACAGTGTTATTGTAGCAAAAACCCAGCATAACCAGATGGTTAAGGCGCTCGACTCATAATCTGAGGGTCGCGGATTCGCATCCCCGTCGCACCAAATATGCTTGTCCTTTCAGCCGTGGAGACGTTACGATGTGACAGTCAATCCCCCTATTTGTTGGTAAAAGAATAGCCCAAGAGTTGGCGATGGGTGATGATGATTAGTTGCCTTCTCTGTAGTCTTACACTGCTAAATTAAGGATAGTTAGCGCATATAATCCTCATGTAGCTTTTCGTGAAATTCATGAACAAACAAACCTTCAAACAACTACTTATGACGTCTAGGAAAGGAAGGTGATCGAATACAGAGATCAATCAAAAAATTTTACAATTACTTATTTTAGCCGCTAATATTTTCATAATATTTTAACAGCAATTTTTTTATATTTTGTTTGTTTGTTTTTGAATTTCGCACAAAGCTACTCGAGGGCTATCTGTGCTAACCGTCCCTAATTTAGTCATTAAATAAAACATTCTTATAAATATCTTACAATGAATATTACGTCGTTATTAATATTATTCAGAAAGTATCATATCGTTATCAAAATTTTAGTGACTAATTTCCCTAATGTTTGTTTTGGAATTTCGCACAAAGCTACTCGAGGGCTATCTGTGCCAGCCGTCCCTAATTTAGCAGTGTAAGACTAGAGGGAAGGCAGCTAGTCATTATCGCCCATCGCCAACTCTTGGGTTACTCTTTTATCAACGAATAATGGGGATGACCGTCACATTATTACGTCCCCACGGCTGAAAGGGCGAGCATGTTTTGTGTGACCAGGATGCGAACCCGCGACCCTTAGATTACGAGTCGCAAGCCTTAACACACTTGGCCATGCAGGGCCTTTTTTTTTAATATTCACACCTTCGTAGCTTAGTAAACATACACAAGAAACGATTGATATTTGTCATCGTATGTAACTTGGCGATTAGTGCGTAATGCTGTGGATAGAGAAAACAAGGTTCAAAGCCCAATGTAACCGAAAAGGCTTAGCATTTTTCAACTCTATATTTTGGGTGCTGCGATTGTCTTACAGCTAAGGATAATAAAAAGAGAAAAAAAAAACAATAAATGTATTATAGAATAAAACTAAAAAGAAAAACAACAATATAAGGCAAACTAACTTTACTTAATCGAAAAACAAAAAACAGGCACAATGTTGATAAAAAATTAAAATGAGCCAAAATGTTTTTGCAATAGAGAAAATTTGCCCTCTGACGACACAGCGGTACGTCCGCGGACTTACGCTACTAGAAACCAGGTTTCAATACCCGTGGTGAGCAGAACAAAGATAGCCCATTTTGTAGCTTTGTGCTTTGCCAAATAATCAGTGATTCAACTGAGAAATTTTAACGCATGAAGACAATAACGTCACCCTTCCGAGCGCAGGCGCCACTAGTGGTATAATGTTTTCTAGATATTCCGAAAAGCCGATGTTTCGAAAAATTCCTGCTACTATTATAGAAGTTTGTTTTATTCTTATTAAGTTCATTCTCTCAGTAGCACAGCGATATGTTTGCAGACTTACAAGTTTAAAAACCGGATTTCAACATCTGTGGTGAGCAAAACAGATAGCTTCATGCTTAACTCAACACAACGACAAACAACAATTATTATTGTTATTATTTACATTTTCATCCTGTTTATATAATGATAACAATGACGATATTATTAGCTTTATTGCTATGAGAATGTTGACAAAGTTTTGAATAATTAGAGAGCTTCATGTACGGATAACGCTAACACAGGTCTTTGGTATGATGACAAATACACCTGAAAATGTTATCGGCTTATATCCTAAATATAACATTATACAAATACTACTGTTTACGTTATATAACAATTTTAATGGGGCATTAGGCCTACAAGTGTAATTAACTTTATGTCCAATTTTCGGAATATCGATGTTTCGGAGCCCGGTATGGTAAGGTGGTTAGAGAGCTCGATTCGTAATTTGAGGATCGTGGGTTCTAATCCCATTCACACCAAACATGCTTGCCCTTTCAGCCGTGGAGGCATTATAATGTAACGGTCAATCCCACTATTTGTTGGTAAAAAAGTACCCCAAGAATTGGTAATGACTAGATTCCTTCCTTTTAGCATAAATTAGAGCCGGCTAGCACAGATAGCCCTTATGCAGGTTTGCGCGAAATTCAAAAACAAGCAAACAAACTGTGACCTTTTGTGCTGTAGCCAGTGGTATAGTATGTTGAATTTGATCTCTAAACATAATAACGATTATGCTCCTAAACAGTAACATAGATAGCCCATTGTGGGGGACTAATCAAGTATGAAACGAGATTAATAAAATTAATAAATAGATAAACTGGTACGCAAAAATATGTTTATTTAATAATATTAAATTACAAAATGAATAATGAATTAGCAATTCAATTAAAAATTTGACCATTTAAATCACTGTTTGTAACTATCATCGTAACTAGAATCAATATTCGACAGGGATAAAAAAGTGCTTTCAAGTTGTAACTTTCAGTTCTATGTGTTATATGTGAATGAAGCCAATAAAAACATATGATTGCTAGTTTACGGCCATGTAGGTAAGAAATGACAGTTACAGTTATTATTTTACTTCAGTTAAAGGTTCAAAGAACTTCACCGTATTGTTAACTCTTTGTAAAACACAAACTGTTTCATAGATAACACTTTCTATACATATATAGATAGAAAGAATCTGGTATTGGTGTTAAATAGTAGGGCTTGGCGTGCTTCAGTGATTAATTTTCCTGACTGCTGATATACGGGTTCGAACTGTGATATACTACTAAATTTGATCAAGCATCAATCTATGGGTCACTGGATCGAAACCTTTTGTCGTCATTCTGTTTTGTTGTTTTTTAGGTTGTGGGCACATGCGCATCCGCAGGAGTGCATGAGAGAGCACGTGCTCTCCTCTGGAAAATGAGAAACATAATTCTTTTTTATTCATCTAACGTATGTCTACGAACATTTTATTCAATTCACAATTTCATACTAGATTGTCCCCTGTGTTGGTGACGATTAATCCCACTATTCGTTGATAAAAGAGTAGCCCAAGAATTAGAGGTCTGTGGTGTTGGCTAGCTGCTCCTTATCTAGTCTACTGCTTCAAACTTAGGGACGAATAGCCCAGATAACCCTCGAAGAGGTTTATGGGAAGTTCAACAAACAAACAAACTCTATTGTTAGAAATTTCAAATTAAGAATCGCTATGTCTCACTGATAGAGGTCGCTAACTTCTAGAATTCAGCCCATGTGATGTATAAGGCGCTGTTAAGGCTGAAAATACTATAAAGCATCGTGACATATACCAAGTAAAATAAAACACAATTAGTTGAATTTTTTATTATCGAATGCAATTTCTCCTTTTAGCAACAGAAGTAGTGATATAATTTAAATTTTGTATTACCGTATGATTTGAAAGTACAATGATATCCTTCAAGTAATTAAAAAGCATTGACAAAACACTAATTCAGGAAGTGTACTATATAGCGAATAGTTTCGAACTAGCTCTTGCCAAATTGTACAAATATCTATATCACCTTTTGAGATGGAGTAATCAGGCAGACACGGGGCAAAAATGATTACAAGTTTCCAGCTGTAGCCCAATACAACCTTTACCTGACAGAAGGGATTAGTAGCTGTTTATGACCTTTCAACATTTGCTCAACTTAAATGTCATACTGTGTGCAGAACACACACAAGAAGATTAACAACTGAATAGTTAGGTTTCATATGTTGTTATACGAAATAGGTTGGTATAATTTTAAGCTACATTTATTTTAGTTTGATGGTAATGGTATTTTGGTTATTAACATTCCTTTGAAACTTTTTCTGTCGTTACAGGAAATGTAATGGAAAACTATCAATCAAATGACGGATTAAGAAGCCAGTAAGTCAGCATTTTGAAAATCTGTCGCAACTAAAACCTTGTTGCTTGTTTTAGCACAGAAACACCCACTAGCATATCTACGATCTGTCCACGATGTGGAATGAAACTACTCCAGATTTTTGTATTTTAATTCCGTAAACATAGTACTGACGTTGTAGTGGGACCACAACTAGATGAAAGTCGAAATAGAAAAGTTATGGAATCTTTCAGTGTTGTTATTGAAGCAAAGGTTGAAGTGTACCAGTATATATATAAGGATGTAATAGATAGCATTTTAACTCTAAGTGAACCGATAAATCTTTACGTTTTATTGGTATTTTGTTTTTTATATCTCAATACGTGTGTTACTAATTTATTTAATTTCCGTCTATCTTTTAGCTAGGTGTTAGTTTTCCATTATTCTTATAAAAACAAAAGATGTAAAATTAACTTTCATAATGACTAACATTAAATATCAGTTGCCAATCAAAATCGAATCACCAAGTACAGCTTTGAACAGTAAAACTACCGAGACAAAATGTCACAGAACCATAAAGCATAGTAAAATATCGGTTACCAAACATCACAGAACTATCCAAACGAAGCGTTACACAATAAAACTACTGATATTATTTTTTTATTTCTCAAGCTTTCAAACATGAAAATGTTTAGATGCCTAAAAACTATTATCTCTGATTACCCTGCTTACGAGAGTAATCATGTTTGGATGATAATAACCATTAATGTGACTTTTTTTTCCTCTCTGAAATATGTAATGTCAATGAAGAAACGAAATAATCCGCAAATAACGTAAAACTCTGATTTGCCCATAATTTTGCTACGCCTTCTGCAGTAGACGAGTTTTGCCGAATTCGCGGTAGGTTGATACTGTTTAGGACAGTTAGTGTGAAAAAAAAAACGATCAGTAAAATACCTTACCTCAAAAAATAATGATTTTTGCACCAGGACAATTCAAAATTTTTGTTGATTTTTTTAAAAAATAATCTTACTAGCAACAACAAACAAGAAAAACGAATTTCGTCGTCGAAAATATTTTATCACAGTTAGTGGGATAAATCTATTGGCAATTGTTGTTGTTTTGAATTAAGCACAAAGCTACTCAATGGGTTATCTGTATTCTGCCCACCACAGGTATCGAAACCCGATTTTTAGCATTATAAATCTGCAGACATGCCGCTGAGCCACTGCGGGGCTCTATTAGTAATACCAAATATTATTTAAACAATTAAAACCATGTGGTCTATATTATTGTGTAGTCGCAATAATTTATTTTATTTTATTGTAGACAATTATTAAATTAATCCGATATTATGTAAAAAGGAATAAACAGTATTACAAGAAACAACTTTACAATTTGAGTTTTTAGAATGATACTAATATACTATCAATAATTTTGAAGAAATTTATATACAGTAGACACTTCTCGTTCGCACAATATCCTAAAAAAAAATTCTTCGTGACTGTAAGTTTCCTAACTAATAATGCTAAAATACCGGATTTCATACCTCGCAGTAAACACAGCAGATAACTCAGTGTGGGTTTGTTAAAAACAAACTTGGACATAGAAAACATGTTGTGTGTAAGATCTTTTCTTCATTATGCAAACGTTGATAAAACAATAAAAATAAAACAATTGTTAAAAAAACTTGTGAGCATAAAGATACTAGAAAACAGTTGACGAATCTGTTTAAACTTTTCATTTTCTTCTTCTATATGGGTATTTGGGTATGTTAATTTTTGAATACCTAGGAGGGTCAGGTCCACAAGACCTCTTCCTCTAACCCTAGCTTTCATGTCGACTACTACTTATGTTGTTGTTGTAATGCTTTTTGGGTCAGAGTGATCCACAGCACTCGGGCCCTTTTCAGGGCAAAGTCTATGTATTGTATTGATTTGCCTTTTATTTTTATTACACTTATATATATATATTTTCCCTTTTTCCCATATATATTTATCGACAAATTGAAGTAATAATAATAACATAAAAGAAAGGAAAGAAGAAGGAAAAAATAAAATACAACCAGTTTTAAGCGTCTCGTGCATGACAGCTTGATTTATATTTCTCAAATATACATACTCTTCAAAAAAAGAAACGCAAAAGGCAAAATTTGAGACAAATTGTTAACAAGATTATTCCGGGTAGTTCTGTATGACACATGTGAAACTTTGCACATTCACTGCTGAACATCCAAAGTCTGCAAAGGCGAAGTCCACGCTCACTAGTTGACGTTTAACATCACTCAACGTCAATAACGAGTATGCCCCCCGTGAGTATCAAGAACTGCTTGGCATCACCTGCCCATGGAAGCAATGAAATGACAAATCACATCCTGTGGAATGGCTGTTTACTCAGCCTGCAAAGCTGCTGAAAGCTGAGGTAGAGTCTGCGGTTGAGGTTGTCGCCGTTGTAGACGTCGGTCCAACTCTTCCCAAAGATGTTCGATGGGTATAAATCTGGTGATCTGGAGGGCCATGGAAGAACGTTGAAGTTGTGGTGTCTCAAGGAGACAGTGGTGAGTCGGGCTGTGTGAGGACGGGCGTTGTCATGTTGAAAAACATCGTTGACGTTCATCATGATGGGTTGCACATGGGGCCTAAGAATCTCGTTGACGGTTGCGTACAGTCTGATCGGAAATCCTACGCAGTCCTGGTAGGGTAGAGGCAGTAGACATCGTAGTGGTGGCCCTATCCCGAAGATGACGCGACCCTTGGATTACGAGTGCACGCCTTAACGCGCTCGGCCATGTCAGGTGCTCATATAATTTCTGAGTGCCATGTTTTAAGAGAAAAGTTTGTATACCATTGTCTCCAGGAGCTTTGTTTTTTGTGTTTCTGATAGCTGTTTGTACTTCCGTTACTGTTATATCTTTTATCGGCCTGGCATGGCTAAGCGCGTAAGGCGTGCGACTCGTAATCCGAGGGTCGCGGGTTCGCGCCCGCGTCGTGCTAAACATGCTCGTCCTCCCAGCCGTGGGGGTGTATAATATGACCGTCAATCCCACTTTTCGTTGGTAAAAGAGTAGCCCAAGAGTTGGCGGTGGGTGGTGATGACTAGCTGTCTTCCCACTAGTCTTACACTGCTAAATTAGGGACGGCTAGCACAGATAGCCCTCAAGTAGCTTTGTGCGAAATTCTAAAAAACAAACAACAATATATTTTATTAGTTGATAAGTGCTCTAGTCTATTGTTCTCTCTGGTTTTATTCATGTGTTAACTGGGAATTTTGGTCTGTATATGATTTTGTTGTGTTCAGTAAAGTTATTTACTTTATTATAGAAGTATCTGTTCATGTCTGGTTAATGATGAACGTGTTTTCTTCCGTGCAAAGAATGACCATAGTTGCGATGGATCAATGGTATCTGGGTATTTTGCCCTGGAGGGTCAGGTTCACTTTGACCTCTTCCTCCTTCCTGAACTTATTTTCCCTAACTGTTTGTATGTTAGGTTCTTCTCAGGGCAATGTCCATTTAAAGTCTATTATTCACAGTAGGTCAAGTTAGCTGGTGGCAATTTATTTATTTTATTTTATTATTATTATTACTTTTTAAATACATAAATATGTAAACTATAAATATAAGATTTAAAGTTTATATACATACATATTTTACTTTAATTTATTTTTCTTTATGTTTAAAATATATGTTAATTGGGGAGAGGTATTTAGGATTTTCTTTATCATGTATGAGGTACCTGTCTAGTTCGCATAATAAATCATTTTTCATCCAATTTTTGTTAAAATATCTAATTGTAATATTTAGGAGTCTATCTGATATGGTTGGTATGTTCGAGTAATTATGAATGAATTTAGATGATATTGATCTCGGGACTCTGTATGCAGTTGTGAGAAGTGTGTTTTGGATTGTTTGTAGTTTAGATTTGATTGTTTTATTACTTACAGTTACCCATGCTGGAGCTGCATAGTCTATTACTGGTTTAATATATGTTTTGTATATTTTCAAAATGTTATCTGTATATGCTCCACTGTGTTTACCAGTTAGACTCTTTACATAGTTGGTTCTTCGCCAAATTTTATTTTTAATTTCGTTGACATGATTGATCCAAGTTAATTTTGAATCATGTGTTTTCTTGGTGTTTTCGTAGTTTGTTTTTTGAATTTCGCGCAAAACTATACGAGGGCTATTTGCGCTAGCCGTCAAAAGTTTAGATGGAAGGTAGGTAGTCATCACCACCCACCGCCAACTCTTGGGCTACTCATTTAACAATGATTAATGGGATTGACCGTCATATTATAATAATGTCCCTTACGCCTGAAGGGGCGAGCATGTTTGGCGCGACGGGGATTTGAACCCACGATCCTCAGATGATGAGTCGAATGCCTTAACTCAGCCATGTCGGGCCCTGTTTTCATAGTGTACGGAGAGAGTGGAATGATACTTCCAATGTTTCTTTGAAACACGAATAAGTGAGACTACCCAATGGGGTAAATTAACAATACGTTTAATACTTGTATTATTGGTAACAATCTTCCAAAAATAAGCTTTCGAATATTCAAAGTATTACCACGTTTTTCTACACACATTGTTTCTTTTTTAAAAAAGAAATAATAAGATATACAAATTTAAACCACGTTCTTCATTATTCACTGATTTTTTTTTCTTGTGAAACTGCTGAAACAGTACCAGTCTATATGTCTGAAACCTTACAGAAGTTGTAAACTGCTGTAACAGTACCAGTCTATATGTCTGAAGCCTTACAGAAGTTGTAAACTGCTGTAACAGTACCAGTCTATATGTCTAAAACCTTACAGAAGTTGTAAACTGCTGTAACAGTACCAGTTTATATGTCTAAAACCTTACAGAAGTTGTAAACTGCTGTAACAGTACCAGTCTATATGTCTGAAACCTTACAGAAGTTGTAAACTGCTGTAACAGTACCAGTCTATATGTCTAAAACCTTACAAACCGTATATGTAGCATAAGTCTTATTCATAAAATTAATCATTTTAAAGACCTAGGAAGAGTTTTTGTAATAAGTTGATACCAAAACAACAAACAAATAACAAAAAATAAACATAGAACAAAAACAATATCCTTAGGTATTGTTTGTTTTCAACTTATGAACAAAGATTCACAATAAACTATCTATGTTCTGCCCACCATGAGTAGAGTATCGAAAGCCAGGTTCTAACTTAGAAAGTCCGACAACATACAACTGTGCCACTGGGGCTTCCTTCAAGCAAACATAAACGATTTAGATTTGAAATTTAAAACAAATAAAATACACTGTTTATTAATCGTTGTTATACCTACTTCTATTAGTCCCATCCAAAACTCATAACTTTTTAATGTGTAGCCCGATTTTCACTATTTGTCATTTTTATGACATTTCATTGTAGAATGTATTAATATAAAAACTTTTTTTGGGGGAGGGGTATATTTTTTAACTGATGATAATATATTTTTCTACCAACATTTGTTTAGTAATTCATATCGAGTAGTAGCATATGTTCTATAAAATAAAATAATAAAAAACTGAGACAGTTTAGGAATTAAATATATTACATTAATAATAAAAATAATATTTCTCTAAACACTGAATGAGTATTAAATTTGAGAATTTACACAAAACCCAATAAATACACAAACTGGGTTATTGAGTTGATAAGCTTTGTAAGACAAAAATACAAGTACAAAAATGTTTCTTTCTTTGTTTTTAATTTCGTGCAAATATACGAGGGCTCTCTATCACAGCCATCCCTAATTTAGCAGGTAGTCATCACCGCCCACCGCCAGTTCTTGAGCTACTCTTTTACTAAAAATAGTGGGATTGATCGTTACTTATAACGTCCCCACGGTTGAAAGGATGAGCAAGTTTGATGTGACAGGGATTCGAACCCTCAGATGATGAGTCGAGCGACCCGAATCATTTAATCATAGTCTGCTGATCACGAATTATAACAAAATGGGTTATTGCGAGTTCTAAATCATGAAGTCAAAACGGACAACTTGCATTGGTCATTTCTACCTGAAACTATTTTTCTATGGAAATTCAAATATCTTGAACTATAAAATGGGACTTGCAACATTATAATGTTTAATCTTCTCATTACTCCCCAGTGGTGTGTCCGCAGACTCACATTGCTAGAAAACAGGTTTGATACTCATTGCGGAAGAGCACAGATAGCCCATTGTGTAGCTTTGTGCTTAATTCTAAACAAAAACTGTTCTCATCAATCTAGCATAAGCATTATTGCTTACCAAGGTTTTGGTAAATTTCTGTGATTATTCGCCATTAGTTTTGCAGTTCAGATTTTTTGCCCTATCTAAGCGGAACGTCTGAGGACTTCTAATTTTAAAATTGGATTCTATACCCGTGATGGGCACAGTACAAATAGCCCTTTTTCTAGCTTTGTGTTTATTTACTAGAAAAAAAAAATCTTTAATTATGATTACGTTGAAGCTAACATTTTTTCCCTGAACATGTTTATTTTTAAATTAAGCATAAAGATGCAAAAAGCCTATCTGTGACATGCACACTACAGGTATCAAAACTCAATTTTTTAGCGTTATAAGCTTTCAGACTTTCTGCTGATCTTGTATTTACGGTTTTCAAGATCAATGACGTAAGATCTTGTGCCCTCTGACGGTTACAAATGTAATGCTTCTTATGTTGCGAGCTTTTCAAATAATTTTATGTTTTCAACAAAACTGCCCACCAATAGGTCAGAAGTTCATTAATTCACAACGCTAAAATTCTGGGTTCGAATCGTCGTGATAAACAGAGGAAGGGTAACAAAAACACGGCCGCGATACAAACACTACTAATCATACGGTTTTCTTCAGAAATTAATTCCAATTCCTACTTAATTTATGTCAGTAAATGAAACATTTAGTTATATAAAACAGCGTATTCCTGCTTTCATATTAGCATTCAACTAAAACATTAACGAAAATATAGTAGAGTATTTTTAACTTAATAAAAGTTTGGCCTAGAAGGTCTTTTTTCAACGTTAATTCGACAACACTCAAACATTTTATTTGAAAACATTAATTTCATTTTGTTCTGTTATTATCCATTTTTAATATTTATTTTTAAATAGCCTTTTAACGTATAGTGTGACATTACACTGTATGAAATTAAAACCTAAGTTTAAAGTTTACGATATTAGTAACATCTTATGCATTATATATAATATATCGTCAATTTATCAATGATATTGTAGTAATACAATTTCAGACAAAAATATATGGATATGTATTTTTATTTCAGCAGCTTCTCATAATGTACTCTAATACACAGACATATTCTTTTTCCATTTGCATTTTCATGCTTGCCATTCATTCGAGTTTTACTATTTATTTCGATTGACAAAAATCAGAGCAACTTTTAGTTGAGAAATCTCGAAAACTTATTACATTTCTGTAAGTTGAAAGTTATATCAATAAAATATATTAAAGTTTATCATAAAGCACACTAACAGAATGAGCCCAAACGTAACACAAGTGCAGGAAGCACATTTAAAAGTGAGGTAGGGAGGGCGAGGTTTATTTGACCAGGCGACGGTAAAGAATGTGTGCAACAGGCGCACTTATTATAGCTGGAATCCAGGATTAAATTTTACGAGGCCTAAAAACAGTAAAAGCAAACGATTTGCTATAATCCAATTCTAATCATATCAATATCCAATACTTCTTTCTGTAACTATTTTTTTCAAACAAATTAAAATATCTTGAGGACTAAATGAGACTAACAACATTATAGTGTCTACTATTTCCATAATGTCATTTTTTACTGCTCACTTCGTATTGTTTTGTTTGTTTTTTAGAATTAAGCACAAAGCTGCACAATGGGCTATCTGTGCTCTGCCCACCACGGGTATCGAAACCCGGATTTTAGCGTGTAAGTCCGCAGACATACCGCTGAGCCACTGGGGGGCTAACTGCGACTAAATCATTTTAGATGTGACCTAATGAACACGATACATTTAACCAGGCACAACAATAACAACATACTCAACTGTTATATTAACAATATGGCTCACTACGAAACGATAATTCTCTCGAGGTTGGATTTTTATCATTATATACTACATGTTATTTTTAAGTAACAAAATACATGTCTACTGTATGATAAGCTCTGGAAATAAAGAATTAAAGGTGATGTAATTAAAATATTTATGTACAAAACTACACAATGGACTACGTGTTATTTCTACCACTGATTTTTTAAAGTTAGACAGAAAATGTTTTTGGATAAATACAAAAGGTATATAATGGGCAACATGCGATTTGCTCAGCATTGGTAATGAAATTTTTTTTATTATTATTGTTATAAGCCTTCATACTTACTACTAAATAGAAGGAGGAAGAAATATGTTGCGAGTGTTTTCGGCTAATAGATTTGTCCCGATAAATAGTTAGTTGGAACGCTTCTCATATATGTTACTCTACTCTTTACAGCCGTTTAAATTGAATTTTGTTTTCGTTTATTATTAATAATTTCAAAAACGTATGTATTAAAAAAAACATGTTTAAAGAACTACAAAACGACGCAAACACAAACGCGATACTGCGTTCAGTATTTGTTTGGCGTAAAACTACATAATGTGTTAACTTTGATTAGCTCACCATGGGGAACTGCACCATGGATTAAGAGTTATAAATTCGAAAGCTTACCGCTGGGGGAAGGGCGTGTTCAGTACAAAACAAAGCAGTTGAAATATTTAAAATTCAGTTTACGTTTCATTTGCTGGGAAAATTGCTTAAATTGTAAATTGCTTAACACAGACATTAAACAGAAACAATACATTGTTGGTATCGAAATATATAAAGAAGTTTACTATGAAAATTAAGGAACTTTACATTCATGATATAAATTCATTGTACTAAGAAATTAACGAATTATACATGGTGTAATATTCAATAGTTGTAATACATGTTATCATTTAAACATAACTATATATAACATACCATACTTGAAAAATCAAACAAGGGGTAATATTTAATGCTTCACACACACTAAACCATCGAACGACAGATTATTTCTATACAAATTGATCAAACAACACAGCTCCTGAGAATATTTTCTCATCGGGTACATTTTGCTTCGAGTTGATTGGACTACATATTGGCAAATAACAAAATGTATCAAACAGCGTAGTACTTGTTGCTCTATTACGTGAACTCACAAGCCAGTGTTTTATCGCATCGATTTCTGCTGGAAGTATACAGTACGATGAGGGCTTGTGTATCAAATCTCTACACTAATAATGTTGCTATTTGTTACATGTAATAAAGTTATTTATTGCAGACAGATAAGGAACAGCCTGTTAAAAAATTTTCAGCGAGATAATACAAAGACATCCAATCCAGATTTAGCAAACATTTCTAGTGAGAGTTGACGAACACATCTGATCAAGATTTACCAAACATTTCTGATCTAAATTTGTAATGCATCTCCAAATAAAATATATCAGATTACTTCCATAAAGTGCTAATACCAAAAGATATCCATTTTTTCTGTCGTCTGAAACAATAAATTCTTTAGAAAAAAGGAAAAACATCACATTTTCATTTCTAACCAAGTCTCTAGGACAGACCTGATCGTTTTACAGAAACGTTACACTCTTTAAAACATTTCTACATACTGATTAACTCACTATCAATTAACTATCTAGGATACAAAACAATTTTGTTTCAATTCAACAACTGTACTATAACTTGCAAAACAATATTTTGTTGCAACACAAATCAGTTAACACTGATGTTATTCTCAAATTCAAGATGTTTAATTAGGTATTCAACAATAATTTATTCGACAAGAATCTCAATGTTTAGAATCACATATCACCATCTCTTTTATATATAAGATGTGAATATTCTTAAGCTTTCACTATAATCTTTCATCAAACCAACCTCTTTAAAAGATACTTTTGTACATCCAGTATTAAGCTAAAGCAAATTAAGGAATGTATTTCTCCTTAAACTTGTTTTTCTTTAGTAAAACCCTTGAATAATGAAGAAGATATAAGAATAGGACATTTTCATATAAATGAGATTTACAATAAAATATATCATGCATGCATGCATATAATTCAAGTTATATACATTTTTTTTTAATAAAAAACAATGACCAATAAAATATGTTAAAACAAAATAATAAAAATAAAACACACCAAACACTATCAATTTCTGAATTAAAACTTCAGTGCTGCTCAGTATATCATCAATACAAACTTATGCCTTAAAATGTCAACATTTAATAACCCTACAAAACTCAAAAACTTAAGATGTATATTGTAAAATTTATTATCACATACAGGTTTTGTATGCTATCTATACACTTCCTTTTTTTAAATTAATTTAATATGGGTACAAAAATAAGGTTACCACTTTTCTTTAATTGTACAAGACTCATAACGGATGTAGTGTAAGAACACTGTAGGATTAAAAAACATGATACAAAGATTCTGCTTTGACTTTTGTAGCAACCCACTTGTACAGAGTCAAGAACAGCTTATGTGAGGAATAGTTATTCACCAAGACTATTTTAATAAGCCTCAAATAAATACAATCATTTGTAGACAATGATTTTAGCTGCTATCAATTCAAATGTTGTCTCTGAGCTGCTACAAGTGAATCAAGTTCCAAACAGTCCTTCAACCAGACTATAAAACTTATGTAAACATGGGATACTTCACACAAGTACTGGGCCACTTCAGTCATCAGTTCAAAATTATAGTTATTTTTAATATACGAGAAGCTGCAAGGTTTGTGGTTTAGCTAAAAACTCACTAACTAATGAAAACTAAACAAACAAACACTCTGAAACAGGATTCATACACTGTACTTAATAGTAACAAATCTAAACATTATGAATTTTAAAAATTCTATCAAAAAGACATCAAAATAATGATACATTAGTTGGAAGAACTGTGTATCTATCACATGATCTTTCAAAATGTGCATTTTAATATTTTTGATTGTAAACTTATGTAAGGACAAAGAATATTCTAGGACTTCAAACATGTTTCAGTGTTTATTAGACAAGAACATATCTACATGGATGTTAAATGGTATGTTTAGCTTGGGCTGGTGATTAGAGTTGCTGAAAGTGAAAATATGTTCTTAACAGGTTTAATGATCTTATATCTCGCTCATTTATTTTTTTAAAAACAGTTGACTACTTAAAATTGAGCAAAAATATACATTAATACAATAAGAAGTTAAAGCCTATTTTTTCCCATCTACACCCAACTCAAGTAAAATGAACATAGCAGTTTCTTGGCTGTAACTGAAGAAACTTCACAATGGAGAAATACAATAAACCAAACCTTTGTAGTTTCACAGCCTTTAACCATTTCTCCTTTCAAATAAATAACATATCCAAGGGAAATAACAGAAGTTGGTTATTATGGAAAATATTTATTTACTATGCATGTTCTTGAGATTATTTAATAATTGTATAAAAAATTAAGAGCCAAGAGCCTGAGATATTAAAATTATTTCAAACACTCAACATATTACATTAGCATATTTTCTGGAACTCAGCAAAATACATATGCATACACTAGCTAGCTTATTAATACATTACATGTACATGACATCACAGAAGTTAGAATTAGTTATACATTCTGTGTATTGATTTAATCATGTGCAGTCACTATAGCTTATGAGCGCAACAAAAAGATTGCAATACACTAACCAATGAGAAGTGGCATGGCAAAAGCTAAAGTAGTAAAAATATCTTCTTAAATAATAAGTAAAACATCATAAAAAATAGAAATACATTATTAACAATGCTTTGTACTGCACAGGCAAGTGTTCAGCTTGACTCATTTCTAATTGAGATATACACTACATGACTGCATGTTTACTCAAACATACAGATAACAATGCTTCATTCTATTTCTGCACAGAAACTCTATTACGAACAGTCCAATGATTGCACTGCACAACAAAGTTTTTGCTTCTTGAACACTCTTGGGTGTTTCTTATAGATTTTTAGCTGCTGATCACGAAAATCACATCCAAATTTGCCCATCATGTACTGTTTCATCAAAATTTTCAGTTTCACCAGGACATTGCTACAATGGAAAAACAATATCAGGGCAACTGGAATCCGTCAATGCTTGCTGACTACTGTTGGACACTGTAACGTGATGCACCGGACATTGAATACACACGAAAATCAGGAGCAAAACACTTTTAATTATGTTAAACTTAATAGCATATTGGAAACATAAACGCAATTAAATACGTTATTGCTGGCAAACAGTTAACTGTTTATTTCTACGTGATGAAGCAAAACCAAAACTATATTTGTACTCACCCACCAGGTACCTGTAACAATCAGCAAAATCTTTTCAAAAAAATTGTTGTGTAGTGTCGTTTGGAGATCTTGTAAGCAGCAGGACAAAACACTGGTACAAAAACTCACAACTGTTTTACAGTCTTTGTTTGTGAATAAACAATGTAACAATAGCAACAATGATGGCATCTGGGGATAACAAGAAATGAGATCTAGAATTTAACTATTTAACTCTGTTTAAAAGAAGTCCATCTCTTCTCATAACAATTCATACATTAACAACAGTGCCCCCTTTCAGCTTTTCCTTCAACAAGATAATAATCGTCTACTCTTGGATTTGTGAAGCCCACTTTTATTCCATCCCAACCATCCTCTAGTTGTAACTCTCCAGATGTGACTTTTAAGTATATGTCTTTGGCAATAAGGGAGAATGCTTCTTCCACATTGCTTCCAGTTTTTGCCGAAGTTTCAATGAAACGAATTCCATAAAACTCAGCAAATGCCTTCCCTTCTTCCACAGTCACTTCTCTACAGTGTTTAATATCAGTTTTACAAGCAATAACCTGTAAAAAAAGACATCTACAGAGTTTGTTTATGATTGTTTTATTTTTAGACTAAAATGCTTATATAATTATAGTTGTTCAAGTATTTAAATAATTTAAAACAATCATCTTACCCTCTCTAACAACATTAAATAGAACTTAATCTTAAGTACAAGTGCTCCATATTTAACACTTTTTTGACTTTTAAATTCATTTTTCTTTTTGGATTATTCATAGTTTTCATAGTAGGATAATGTATTTCTTAAAACATTTCTCTAATTTAAAATGACCTTTAAAGTTATTGTCAGACTGTTATAGTTTATGTATATAAAAGAACAGGAAACTACATAACATAATCAGGATGCTACAAGGGTGTTTCTTATGCATAAAAACTGAAGTAAATTTATGATTTTCTGTGGTTTTGTTTAACTGAAAAAAAAAAGGAAAACTTGGTTCCCCAAACACATAAGATATGCTATTTTGTTTACCATACAAAACAGTAACTTATTGGATTCAAGGTTCAGCATGGTAAACTGAATTGGACTCTTCAAAAAAACTATCAAAACAGGTAAGAGTTTTAGGTTGATTGATTGATTGATTTAGTGTTTTATGGCACAAAGCAACAAGGCTATCTGCGCCAGACATCCGGTAAAAATGTAAAAAAAAAAAAAAAAAAATCTAGTAAAAGGCATAAATGAAAATGAAGGTAAAACAAAAAGTAGAAAACCAATGTTGACACCTAGTCTACAACCTTAAGATAGAAGGCAGAGTATAAGAAGTTGTAAGATATTTACTCTAGTAAAAAGGTAATGATCATAACCCACCAGGAAGAGTAACAGGTAAGTTCAAGACTCACCGTCAGTCACCTGAGGTTGGTCTTTCCAGTCCTGGTTCCGGGTTATGTGTCATAGCAACCAATATCAAAATGTAAAAGAATAGAAGTTTTAAAAGACACATAGTAAAATCGCAACAACGAGTAGCCAAATGTCCAGTAAAAAGAGAAAAGTCAAGTAAATGGGGTAAAATTTGTAAAAGTAAATGAAGGTAAAAACAAAACAGCAATTAAAACAGAAAATGGTGTAAAAACCAATGGTGACATCCAGTCTTCAAAGTTATAAACTATTTACTCTAGCAAAATGGTAATGATCATAACCCGCCAGGAAGACTAACAGGTAAGTTCAAGAACCTCTGTCAATCACCTGAAGTTGGCCTTTCCAGTCATGGTTCCGGGTTATGTGTCATAGCAGCTATTATCAAAATGTAAGAAAATAAAAGTTTTAAAAGACACTCGGCAAAATCGTAATAATGAGTAGCCAAATGTTCAGTAAAAAGATAAAAGTCAAGTAAATGGAGTAAAATTTTTAAAAGTAATTGAAGATAAAAGTAAAATGGCAATTAAAACAAAAAATGGCGCAAAAACCAATGTTGACATCCAGTCAACAAAGATGTAAAAAAACTACCTGTAGCAGAATGGTAATGATCATAACCCACCAGGAAGACTAACAGGTAAGAATAAGAAACTACCGTCAGTAACCTGAAGTTGGTCTTTCCAGTCTTGGTTCCGGGTTATGAGTCAATATGGCCAGTACTAAAAAGTAAAGGAGTAAAAGTGTGAAACAATATGCAGCAAAAGTATAATAACAACTCGCCAAGACGACTAACGAGTAGTTCAAACAGTAGCGTTAGTCATTTGAAGTTGGCCTTTCCAGTCCTGGTGTCGAGTTATTTATTGTTCTGGCCATTGTCCAATATCAAATTGAATGAGAGAGATTAAAACTGTAAAAAAGGAGCCACAATTAAAAAGGTGTAATGAATAAATATGCAACCCTTAAATGAAATGAAAAAGATTAATGGCCATTAAAAAATTAAAAACGTTATCAAGGTGGACAGAGTCACCATCACCAATAACTCTGTCCAATGTTACAGACTGACCCTGGGAAAAAATATGTTTAAAATATTGCCGTCGTTGAGAATTGTAACGATGGCAAGAAAGTAAAACGTGACTGATAGTGATTTGAGTGTCACACAAACCACATATTGGCGCATCAGTTCCAGATAAAAGAAAATGATGAGTTAAAAAACTGTGACCAATGCGTAGCCTTGTGAGAACAACTTCCTCCTTCTGAACTTTACGGAAGCTGGATGGCCAAACTCCAATTTTGGGTTTGATTTGAAAAAGTTTGTTGTCGCGTTGCTCACTCCAAGTGGACTACCAGCTGGCATGGAGCCAAGCCTTGAAGACAACACCATAATCCATGTATGGAATAGGCATAGGGGTGACAGTGCTGAAGCAGACATATTTAGCTGCCACGTCTGCAAGCTCGTTCCCGCAAATACCAACATGGCCTGGTATCCAGAAAAACTGGATTGAAGTAGCTGCTAATGAGAAATGGGCCAGTTGGTTTCGAATATCAGCAAGAATAGGATGTGAGCTAACGTGTAGTGATTCCAAGGCAAGTATAGAACTAAGCGAATCAGTATAAATAGTGCAGTTGGAGTACTGCTCAGCTGCAATATGATCCAGGGCAAGAGATATGGCATACAGTTCAGCAGTGAACACAGAAGCTGTAGAGGGGATTCTGTACGCAACTACTGACCCATAGCAAACCATAGCAGAGCCCACTGAATCACCTGATTTGGAACCATCTGTATAAAGGGGAACTGAATGATTGTTTGAACGATACTCATTGAATAAAAGACGGTACTTCCAATCTGGAGTATCTGCCTTTTTTAGGTGACTGAAAGAAAGGTCACATTTGGGGGCTGTAATAAGCCATGGTGGGATGGGCCAACCTGTGGAAACTGCAATGTTATCCAAGGACAGACCCAATTCATCTAATTGCGTCCAGATGCGAAGGCCAAACGGAGCAATGACAGATCGTCTGTTCTGAAAAAGTACTGCCCACCGAGGAAGGAAAACACATTCCCAGGTGGGATGCTTTGGTAAGGAACGAAGTTTCAAAGTATACTGTAACGATAGTTGCAAACGGCAAAGGTGTAGAGAAGGTTCATGAGATTCAATGTATATGCTTTGAACTGGAGAGGTACGAAAAGCCCCAGTGCAGAGTTGAAGTCCTTGCTGATGAATGGGATCCAGCATCTTTAAGGCCAAGGGTCTGGCAGAGCCATGGACCACTGATCCATAGTCAAGGTTCGATCTAATAAGAGCACGATATATCTTCAACATTGAACAGCAATCTGCCCCCAACTGGTAGAAGAGAGAACACGGAGGATGTTCAGTGCTCTTGTGCATTTGACCCGAAGCTGCTTTAAGTGTGGTATAAAGGTTAGTTTACGATCAGAGATAAGCCCAAGAACTTGGTCTCCGGGACCACTGTAAGCAAAACTTCACCGATATGAAGTTCAGGATCAGGGTGAATACCTCGTCGACGGCAAAAGTGCATGCATACAGTTTTGGAGAGAGAGAAATTAAAGCCATTCGCCAGAGTCCACTTCCGTACACGATTGAGGACAGTTTGTAGTTGCCATTCAATATATCTCATGTTTGACAACTGACATGAGATGTGAAAGTCGTCGACATACAGCCCATTCGCAACAGTGAGAGGGAGTTGTTCAGTGATGGCATTTATCTTTATACTGAAGAGTGTGACACTGAATACACAGCCTTGAGGGACTCCAAGTTCCTGTACAAAAGAACGGGAAAGTGTTGAGGCCACATGAACTTGGAATCTCCTATCCATAAAAATTTTTTTAATAAACATGGGTAGATGGCCACGTAACCCATATGTATGGAGGTCTCGCAAAATGCCATACCTCCATGTTGTGTCGTAAGCCTTCTCTATGTCAAGGAATATTGATAGAAGATGTTGGCAGTTGGGTAAGGCTTCTCTGATAGCTGTTTCAAGACGAATTAGGTGGTCTGTGGTAGAGTGCTGTCAACAGAACCCACACTGGGTGGGCGAGAGGAGGTTGTTTGATTCAAGGAACCAAACAAGACGAGCATTAACCATCCTTTCTAAGGTCTTACAGAGGCAGCTCATCAAAGCAATTGAACGATAGTTTGAAGGAATCTTCAGATCTTTCCCTGGTTTAGAGAAAGGTAAAATAATAGCCTTGCGCCAGGCTTCAGGAAAAGCATTCTCTTGCCAAATCCGGTTGAAGACAATCAGAAGAACATCAAGAGAAGCAGGAGATAGATGGTGCAGCATGTCATAATGAATACCATCAGGTCCAACAGACGTACTGGCAGACCGATGAAGGGCCATTTTTAGTTCCACCAGGGTAAAGGGACAATTATACTCAAAGAAACAGTCAGTTTGAAAGGAAAGAGGTGATCGCTCTGCCCAAGTCTTGATGGCCAGGAAGGTGGAGGAACAAGCAGAAGTGCTAGATACCCAGCAAAAGCTTTCACTGAGAGTGTTAGCGATGTTCTGGACATCAGTCACCTCCTGACCATCAGAGAGTAAGATCGAGAGGGGGACAGAATTGTTGTGCCCATTAGCCTTTTGAATCCTGTCCCATATGATCTTGGAACTGGTGGTAGAAGATATGCTGGTTGTGAACTTAATCCAAGATTCCTTCTGGCTTTGACGTCTTACCCACCTAGCATGTGCATAGGCCCGTTGGAAAGCAACCCAGTTTGAAAGTGTGGGATATCTACGAAAAGTATCCCAGGCCCATTTTTGAGCCTTCCGTGCTAAGTGGCAAGCAGGATTCCACCATGGACGAGGATATCGTGGAAAACGTGTCGAGGTTTTAGGAATACACTGAGCAGCTGCATGTATAATACAGTCAGTTACCGCTGTTACACAGTCATCTATTGATGGATGATTTACAATGGCAGGATCAAGTTCTGCGAGAGCAGTGAAAGTGGACCAGTCTGCCTGATCCAGCTTCCACTGGGGCACGTGGGTAGGGTGGCATCGACCACGGCCAGTCTCTCTCAAAACGATCGGAAAATGATCACTGCCTAGTGGATTACTGTCAACCCTCCATGAAAAATGTGAGAATAATGAAGAGGAGCAAACTGATTGATCAATAGTGGTAAAGGACTGACTAGGAGCATGGAAGTAAGTGGAAGAACCAGTATTGAAAAGAAAAAGATTTTGATCAGAGAGCATCCACCCCTCCCATCAATAATAGCACTTCCCCAGAGGGGTTGGTGTCCATTAAAATCTCCCAGGGTTAGAAATGGAGATGGCAACTGTTCAACGAGAGCATCAAGTTCTGATTGATCGTATGTCTCTCCAGGGGACAGGTACAGAGAACAAATAGTGATGGTATGACCCAAGGAAACACGGATGGCTACGGCCTCCAAGGGTGTGTTGAGTGACAAAGACAGGGTGGGCACATGTTGATCAACCAACAGTGCCACCCCTCCATGTACTCGACCATCACACAACCTGTCATTTCTGTACAAAGAAAGGTGACTGTGTAGGCAGGTTTCAGAAATATTTCCTGTAAAGAAAGACATATAGGATAGTAGGAAGAAATGAGTGCTTTGGTATAATCCAGATTCATCAACTTTTTTTAACCATGGAGGTCAGAAGGCTTTTCATTTGTTTTGAAAACGATTCTTTTGGAGGCACAGAGAGGTCTGTCTGCACTCTCACTGTAGTTGTGGAATGAAGTGCAGCAGCATATGTCCGAGATGGAGTTGTGGACACAATTCCAAGCCTCAGGATAACTAATGTTATGTGTCATTTTCAAATGCTGCACCTCTTTTTCCTCCAACCATTTTGGGCAAGAATGAAAGTAAGAGGGGTGAGAACCATTGCAGTTTACACAATGTGGGTTCAAGTCGCAGTCACAGGCATCGCGGTCCTTGCCTCCACAACAAGCACATGTCAGGGAACCACTACAAGAAGTCTTTCAGTGGCCGAATCTCTGACATTGGAAACATCGAAGAGGGTTTGGAATGTATGGCCGAACCCTGCAAATGAGATAACCTGCCTTTATGGTGGCAGATGCACGTGGTGAAGTAAATGTTAAAACGAGGGTATTTGTTGGCAGTGTAACTCCATCTTTGCGAGTGGAGATGCGCCTCACTGCAGAAACTCCTTGAGCGTAGAGACCAGCAAGAATCTCTGACTCTAGCAAAGGGAATGTTCTTCAAATCCCTTTCAACAATAACTCCTCGTGAAGAATTCAAAGTAGCATGGGGTGTAACCTCAATAGGTATATCCCCAATTGCCTTTGAATTCAAGAGGAGTTCACTGTGTTGGGATGTGGATGTTTCAACGAATATGTCACCAGATCGAAGCTTCTTTACTAACTTTGGAGAGCCAGCAAGTCCCTCTAGTCCCTTTTGAATAAAAAAAGGGGACATTTGCCCTAAAGGTTTTTCCGAAAGAGAATGCAATATAAGAAAATGAGGTACGTGTGTTACTGATGTTGAAGATTGCTGTTCTGAGTATTCAAGACGTGGACGCTTACCCATTGACTGTTTTTTTACAATTTTATTTAAAATTTTTGAAGGATCCATAGGAAAGAGGAAAAGTTTCAATACCCACTGACCCCACCCACCATGGAGCCCTACAAGGGGACGCACTACAAAGTTACGCAAGGACAATGCAGCAACGCCAGGGTTTCGTGAGCACTATACCCAAACACTAGCATCAGACACAATGTCCACAACACCCGTTGAGAACTTCCAACACTGGTACTTGGTTGGCTCTAGCCCAAGTGGACCAACCGATTGACCCAAGGGGGGGCCACCCAAGGGCCGTCCGTCTACAGGAATTTGAGGCCAAAGTGGTGTTAGGGTTGGACCCCTCAACCACCAGGATCCTCTCCTCCCCTTCACGGGTCGCCACGCACGGCACACACGTGGGTGGATGTTTAGATCCCAGAGAAGGTAACCAGACAGAACAGAACCTTCCCTGGGAGGTCCCCTCACCACGTACAGGAATCCACACCGAGGGGAAGAGTTTTAGGTGATTTAATCAATTATGTTATTATTAATGTCATGTACATTAATTAATTAATCAAAACTAGTTCCAATTATTACTGTTTTTGCTTATTCCAATAACTTGTTAATTGAAATTATAATCCAAGAGACTGTCAAAAAATTAACTAATTGAAATTGTGATTTCCAGCTATTATTGTTTTTGATTGTTAAGTATCCAAAAAGTTGAAATGCCATCACCAAACTTTCTCACACTGTTTTTGTTATGACAAAGCTACTAAGATTATTTGCCACTGTCACTAATTTTGAACTGGTAACCAGAGAAAAAGCAACTCGCTGGTAGTACAAGCTTTTTTTTTTTTTAAAGGTGTCATGACTTCAAGAAAACAGTACTGAACAAGTAATGGGGCTTTCAATTAATCAACAGCAAATACAACTAACAGCCACCTCTGTTAGGGTAACTTTTTCATACTTATGTACCTGGTACACTGCTTTGTGAGGTTCTATGTGTCTTCGTATTTCAAACAACCAGTCAACTAAGTTTTCGAAACTCTGTCGACGAGTTATGTCATAAACTAATAATGCTCCAGCTGAGTTTCGATAGTAGCATCGAGTGATGGTCCTAAAAGGAAAAGGCAAAATTGAATTGCTTCAGTAAGAAATATGTGATCAAATTTTAATCCTTGAAAACAGCATTCTATTTATACTGAAATTAACATTTGTTTTTGATAATTGAGCAAACATGAAAAATGTATGCTTCATGTCAATTTATTCCAATTTAAGTGATAAATCTATATTTCCAAAACTCTTAGCTGTTATTCTTCACCTATTTAAAGTATATATGTGAACACTGTCAAACCATCTCTCAAATACGGTATTCATTAAGAAATATTTCCAATACTTATTTTCCTATCCTTTTTATTGTTATTATTTCCTGATTGAAATGTATTACATTCCCACATTACAGAAGAATTTAGATTTGAAATTTCATTTTTAAGTTGGCCTTCCCAATTGGGAATGTACGGCTTATTCATTTTTTTTTGTTAAAACCAATGAAAGTAAACATACTGCATGGATGAAGTAATATATATATATAAAAGAAGGAAAGTAATTTTTATGGTAACTTTCCCTCCACTGAATGTAATTTTACTTCTATTGCTGGATGGAGATTTTATCATCATCATCATTAAACATACTTTCTGTTTATTAGACTGTAAAATTAATCAATACTATGTAATTGTATGAGTGGGGAGGCAAGATACACACTCTATTATCTTTTTCAGAGTGAAATTCAACAACTATTCATTTTTACTTCCACTGCTGACTTATCAATTGATGTAATGTACAGGGAAACTGAACAACAAGAAAAAACTGTAGCCATGCATTTTAGAGGTTATGTACACACAATGAAGTAACATCTACATATAAATATAATCTTACACTCTGACCAGTTACAGTTTGATTGACACCATTAATTCACAGTTGTATTTTGGGTACAAATACTTTCGTTACACATCTGATTTTCTGTGTGCAAAAGATTTGTGAATACTGCTAAAAGCATGCAATATTTCATGTTGATATTAAGTTTAGAATTATGGTCAACATCTCTTCCCCAGAATTTATCCAGGGCATATTTGTTAAGTAAGAGCTATGAATCATTATCAAAGAACAAAAAATGTCATTCACCCATCAAATATAGTGCTAAAAATTGTGCATTGAGAGCAGAAAGTTCAAAATAAACAAAAATAAAAACATCTTTGAGCTCTATTATAAATACATATTTTCCTGCCATCTCACTTCATCATGTCCACCAGGTGACATTTCTTAATAACAAAGTTATTTGACTGGAAGCATGTGAGCTATCTTTAAAGTGCGTATTACGAAATAAAAAGCATTTTACTTGTTTTACTGGAGTACGTTATTACAAACTGACATAAACCAGATGTTTAACACTGCTGAAAGGTTGGGCAGAATGATTATGGAAGGTTTTTTATTAATGGAGATATGATAAAGACAACTTTAGAAATAAGATTAAGAGTTCTAACAAGTTTTTAAAACTAAGATTTGTTCTTTGTTCACATTATAAACTGATAGAATAGTATACCTAATGATAAGTTGTGTATAGTCAGTTTAAATTCCTTTATGCTTTCATTGATAGGTTTGTGGATGTGAATGTTTAAAGTTTACTTAAATGGCCTATTTCAGTGTGTGGTAATACAACACTGAAAGGTTAAATGGCATCTTATCATCTTATTTCATTCTTTAAAACTATGAATATAATTACATAAATTGTTCCTTGATTATTGAAAATATCACTCCAACCATCTACCTAAAAATAAAGACCTTAAATCGACTAGAAATCAATAAAATTGCATCCTATTCAAAGAGTTTCATCTGTGGCATAAATATATAACATACATAAAAATGTACACACAGGGCGATTCCACTGTTACATTTGTGCACCATTGCCACATTTTTAAGTTTCGCCCTTAATATAATTTTTTGTAAATGCATCTGCATTTTACTGCCTCTTTTCTTTTATTAAAGCAACTGGTTAGCTTCCTAAAGGATCACATGAAAATTGCAATTTGAGTGACACAATGAATTTCAAATAAATGTAAGGACAGAACGAAAAACAAATGAATTTGGCATCAACCTCTAGATATTATTTTACACCCTAACCACAAATATGAATGTATACGATCATGAATTTTAATCGCATGTACTAAATTCTATAACAAAAAACGAAAAGTAGGTAATTATTGGGTTTCCTTACTTTAAGAAAAAGTTGAATATTCATAATATTTTCAACAAACTAAAATTTTTAGTGAACTAGTGGTTATTATTATTATATTTTATTATACGTAAAATTTATTGAAGCTTAGTCAAGTTTACGGAAATGTACGAAATTTCTCATTAATTTTAAATTTACGTTTATGAATAATAATTAATATATCCCTACGTAAGTAATACATTTATAATCAGTAAAAGTGGAAAACAAAATCGTAGTTAACGAAATAATACTCAAAATGCTAAGATTCGAAACTATATGATTTATGATAAGACTTTGGGGTCTTACTTAAATCTTTCCTGCCCAGCAGTATCCCACAGCTGTAATTTAACCCTTACCCCGTCTTTGATCTCAATTAGACGGGAGAAAAAGTCCACGCCTACTGTAGGGTCAGACACTTCTTCAAATTTCCCTTCTGTGAATGCTTTCAACAAAGTACTTTTTCCAACAGTACTATCTCCAATTAGAATTATTCTGAACTGATACTCAAAAATAGGCTCAACCATTTCTTACAAAAACAAATTAGGCCTTTCTGCACTTACTTCCAAATCACTAACACATCGAATGTACTAAACTATCACAATCTTAATCACTCTAACAACAGCAAATAGAATTAATAAAAACCGTTCTAGTACATACGCCAAAGTAGTAAACAACATAGATAGCGTAACCATATGACGTGTTCCTATTATTTCAACAGCGCCCTCTCATCACTATACACTAAATTGGGTTAATAGTAAGTATAACGAAGAATTTTAATGATGTTGCAACACATCAGAACAATCTCCTGTCGAAATATGTAGTGTGTCCCACCATCAATAAAATTCTTCCTTATGGTTATAAACCGTTGTTTGGCTACATATTATCACATTAGCAAAATGTGCTTTCTTACTCAACTACTAAATTGCGTTATTTAAATTAGACAATCAGTACTGGAAGGTTGCATATCAAATATAATAAGTAATACACAATTATTTTTAATTAATAAATATATTGCATGTACAGATCAAAATACTATCAAATCCTTTTTACTACGATTGTTGAATATAAAATAGCTGAGTTACACCATTATATTGATTACAGTTTTATCCACTCATCATGGAAGAGTAGACAATTTGAATTTCATTAAAAAAATATTAAGTTAGCCAAGGATAAAGCTAAAAGTAGAGTGGTTGTTATTTTTAATAATATAATGACAAAATATCAAATTTTACATTTTCGTATACACACTTATAAAATCAACAAAATATTTGTTAACTCATTTATACCAATACCTTAAAACTACAGAAAAGTATTTCAGAAGCAAGAATTTATAGAATAGTTTTGTATCATAGGTAACAATTTAGATAGATATTTCAAAACTGAACTAAAATAGATGTCGTAAAAACATGATGGTTGAATATAAATAGCTGAGTCATACCTCTATATTGATTATACTACACACAAATAAAGAATAACGAAATACAAAAGCGAAGCTACAGTAAACAACTAAAAGAACAAAACAGTCAAAATAAACATTTAACAAAATCACTGATACAGTCAAAAAAACATTTTATTACTTCATTACTCAATATTGAAACACATATCACACTAATCATAAACATAGCTAAACAGCGCTTATCACGGCTGATCTCACGCATAATTCAACAGTTCATGAACTCTACCACAAAAAATGTAGAAGACTCAACAATACAGGGAAGGAAATAATGCTTTTAACATAAACACAACAGAAACTAAATAAAATACATGAACATGGGTAGTAAAGGAGCTAAATAATAAACAAGCAAACCACATTAAAACATAAAATACAGCAGCTCACATACTAAATCAGTAATAAGAAAACATATTACAATAGAACTTTTATATGCAAAAAACGGCTGTTCTGGGCCCAGAAAACACTTCAAATAGAAGAGCGAACAACGTTTCGACCTTCTTCGGTCATCGTCAGGTTCACAAAGAAAGGGTTACTGGTCGGAAGCTGACCACATGTTCGGGAGGGGTTGTATAATTGAGTGTTGCAATGTAGAGGGCGCGGTTTGAATATATAATTTTGTCTATAATATTAATATAGGTATAATGGTGTTCCTTTATATTGGTTTATTTTGGGTTTGAGTTGTTGTATAAGTAAGGCTTCTTTAATTTTTCGTTTGTTTATGTTTGTTTCTTTATTTAGTATTTTAGTGTTTTCTATGGTTATGTTGTGTCCATTTGACTTGCAGTGTTCGAAAACGTGTGAAGGTGACTTTTTATGTTCTTTGAATCTGGTTTCCATTTTTCTACTTGTTTCTCCTATATAGAAGTCGTGGCAGTTATCACATTGTATTTTATAAATAATGTTGGTGTGGTGTTTGTCAGTGTAGTTCTTACATAGTATAGACCTTAGTTTTGTGCCTGGTTTTTGAATAAATTTAGTGTTAACTGGAATGTTATATTTTGTTACTAGTTTTTGCCAAATGTTGGTTATTTGTTTGCTGATGTCAGGAATATATGGTATATAGCAGTATATGGTTTCGTGATTTTTTGATTCGTGAGATATATTTACTTTTGTTGGTTGATTTTGCTTTCTGTCTAGGTGTGTGCGTATAATGTTTTCTACGGTTTGAATTTTCTTACAAATTAATATCAAGGGTGCATAATCAGACATTATGGCAAATTAAAAAATATATTTTAAATTGCGAAATATAATATTCATTTCAAATTTTTTCCCATCTGCAGGTTCGTATCTGCCAAATCTACAAATGTAATTACATTAGAATGGAAAGCGTGTTAGTTTTAGAAGGGAAAATGACAGTAAAATTTGATGTCTTCTTTTGTCACAAGAAACTAGGTACTTTTGGTGGTGATCTATTTCATATTGTAAAAGTTGTATACAAATCTTCTTTCTAACTAACACTTTCAATATCTGCATCTTTAAGAATATAAAACCTTAATTGGTTCAATGATTGTACTGAAATTGAGTTACATAGAAATGACTGTGAGAAAAATGAGTTTAATTAAGTGCAACCCCAAAATCAAAGATCCATTTTCGTTTCAATTATATTATTTTATATTTATGATATTTTTTATGTCTTACTAGCGACCATATAACTATATCAGGGCCAAAGTAAGACCTTTTAGGCCCTAAACACTGGAAAGATTATGATACCTCATATACATACATATGCGTGTGTGTGTGTGTGTAAGTTAAAATAAAAACAATAATAAATTGTAAAATAAATTTTTCTTTAAAAATGAAACAAGACTAAGATTTATGCTGACGTTAAAACAATTAATTCCTAGATTTTTCTTTGCAAACTTCTGATAACTTCATCGAAACTGAGTCGATGAAATATGTTCACTTCTATACATATTAAGGAAAGTGAAAAAGGGTATAGTGGAGTGTAAGAACATGTAGCACGGTTTTGATTTTTTCCATGATGATTACTCCCGTGCTTTCTTTGAAATATCAAATTATTTCAATAACATTTTCTCTCTTTTTTTGTACTCCTGCTTTGCTGATGCCATAAGCACGTGCTTAGATAGCCTTGGGTAATCCAGAAGTGAGCTATATTTTGTTTGCTTGTTTCAAATAATTATAATATATCCGAGACAAGATTAAGAACGTAAATTATTAGCGCTGACAGTGTTATCTGTTGAGTTTTAATAAAACCACTCAATTATTATAATACAACACTATCTTCAGAATAATAATTACCTCTCGTTTATACTAATTTTCGTTGTTGACACAAAACAATAGAAAACTATTTCCATTTAATTTAACTATTTTCTTAGATACAGGTATCATGTTTTCGTGTTTCCGTCTTCTTTACTCGGGTCAATTTAAAGTCATTAGCTGAAGAGGCCTGATATAGCCAGGTGGTTAAGGCATTCAACTTCCAGTCTGAGGATCGCGAGTTCGAATCTCTCTCACACCAAACATACTGGCTCATTTAGTTATGTAAGAGGTATAACGTTCGGTCAATCCCACTAATCGATGGTAGAAAAGTTGACTAAGAGTTGGCGGTGGGTAGTGGTGACCAGTTGCCTTTAGCCTTACACTGTCACAGGTAACCCTCATGTAACTTTGCGCACAATTAAAAAAATTAGCTGAAGACTGACAGATGTACTGTTATCGGAACAAGTTACGAATTTAATTTCACGCCGAACAATGCTTTGGTTCTGTGTCTGTATTTCAATATTTTCATGAAAAGCTACTTAATGAGCTATCTGCGCATGATCATCCCTAATTTCACGACAGTGAAAGCAGCTAGCAATGGTACTCACCGCCAAGTCTCGTGACGCTTTTATCTGATTGAATACTGACACTTAATTGCTACTCTTATAGTGTGGAATGCCTATTTCTTCCAGTGGTAAGGGGGTGCGAACCATGAACCTTCGATTTGAGGGTTCGGACACGCTAAATACTTCAGTGAAAGGATATCAGACTTTCTGCTATTTTTAAATCTTTCAAAGATAAAAACAGAAATTTAGAGAAGGCTGTTAAGGTTTGAGAGTCATGTTGTATGTTTTACAGGGTGTTTTTTATACCATTTATGTTTTTAAACATATGATCAATAGTTCTATAACAAATGCACTGATTAAATATTCTAAAACTTTTCAAGAACAGAAGCAATAAATTATACTTAATGGCTTCCTCTTTTCTTTTTCTTCTTTTTGCCCGGAATGGCCAAACGTGTTAAGGCGTGCGACTCGTAATCTGAGGGTCGCAGGTTTGTATCCACGTCACGCCAAACATGCTCGCCCTTTCAGCCGTGGGGGCGTTATAATGTGACGGTTAATCTCACTATTCGTTGGTAAAAGGTAGCCCAAGAGTTGGCGGTGGGTGGTAATGACTAGCTGCCTTCCCTCTAGCCTTAGACTGCTAAATTAGGGACGGCTAGCACAGATAGCCCTCGAATAGCTTTGTGCGAATTTCCAAAACACAAACAAACTCTTCTCTTTTCCAAATTAAAAAAAAAATAACAAATACATTTTTAATGCATTACTGTCTGTTTTGTTGGGCTATTTATGCTCTGCCCACCATGGGTATCGAAACGCGATTTCTAGCAGTCTGAGTTTGCAGACATATCACTGTGCTACTATGAGGCTTCAGTGTATAACTGATAAAATTATAGCCAACCTCGAGGGAGAAGCGGCGATAAATCTGAAGACTAATAACGCTAGAAACGTAATCAACTATTGGTAGCTATTCATCACCACCCACCGCCAACTCTTGGGCTACTTTTTTACCAACGCATATTGAGATTGACCGTCACAGTACAACGCCACAACTGCTGAACAGGCAAGCGTGTTTGGTGGAACATGGATTCGAACTCATGGCATTGCTACTAGAAAGTGAAATGCGGTTCTTAATTATATAACGGCTTAGCACTTTGAATAAACCTTAGCAAATGTTTCGATTTTTATTTTGTTGTTGTTGTTTTTAAGGGGTGATTTGAGATATCCGCGAAGTCCTGACAGTAAAGCATATAGATTTTAGAATATAAGAATTTATTTGTTGATATTAAGTGAATCATATTTATTAGGAGAATGCTTTATTATTGAATTTGATTTGCAAGTTCATTTTATTTCAGCGCGTAAGGCGTGCGACTCGTAATCCGAGGGTCGCGAGTTCGCGCTAAACATGCTCGCCCTCCTAGCCGTGCGGGTGTATAATGTGACGATCAATCCCACTTTTCGTTGGTAAAAGAGTAGCCCAAGAGTTGGCGGTGGGTGGTGATGACTAGCTGCCTTCCCTCTAGTCTTACACTGCTAAATTAGGGACGGCTAGCACAGATATCCCTCGAGTAGCTTTGTGCGAAATTCCAAAACAAAAATCATTTTATTTCATTTACTATTTTTAGAAAATTTAGGAGAGTTTGGTGATAGAGATTGAAGATATATTTTCTTATTAATGACAATTTTTAACATGTGTTCTCAAGTGATGTTTGTCACATATATATATTTAACTTATGTTCCTCGTGATAGCTCACGGTAGGTTTGAGGACTTATTTCACTAAAATTAAGGCTTGAATCTCTGAGGTAGGCACGAAGCAGGTATCCTGTATTGTAGCTTTGTGCTTTAAAAAATGTTTTCTTTAGATGGCGCCACACGAGAAAATCTATACCAAGCATGTGCATATGGAAACAGTATAATTTGATCTCGAGCAACGTTAGAACCCAATTATGATAAAATAAAACCCTTGTAAACCCCAAATACAGAAATAAAATCAAAATCTGTTTATAAATATATAAATTTAAAATCTGTGATGAAGACCAATCTGTATAAACGATATATGTATGCAAGTATGTTTGAAGGAAAAAAAATTTGACAAACTACAATAGGATTAGTAACTGATGACATAATAGCGGACGACAACTTGTACGTTCAGTGTGTGGGTGTTTCAGAGCAAAGCAACATGAAAGTTATTTGTTGCCTTCATCACGGGGAATCTAACCCCGGATTTTTTTGCACTGTAAGACTATAGACTTATCTCTGTCTCATTGGAGGAAAATTATTCACTGATAACTACAAGGAAACTATTATGTTAAAAAATATTGTTTTTGTTATACTTAATATCCAATATTTAAAGTTTTTAGATCCTCTAGGATTTCTGTTCATCTATGGAAACAAAATAGTGTGAAAAGGCTGACTTGTAAAAAAAGTACCCACAATATTTACCAGTTCGCTATAATAGCAAAGTAAGATATACGTAAGGACAGTGCCCCCCAGTGAGTATGTCTGCGGACTTACACGCTAAAATCCGGGTTTCGATACCCGTGGTGGGCAGAGCACAAATAGCCCATTGTGTAGCTTTGTGCTTAATTCAAAACAACAACAACAACAACGTAAGGACAGTAAATCACTTTTACTTTTGTGGTGAAGTCGTCTATCACCAGTTGACTATTCAAGTTGATCTCAGGTTTAGCACATAACAGTTTACTTTTACAAAATGAACAACAACAAAAATCCAACTATGCTTTGAAGTACTCACGAAGCTACAATGCTATTTTAAGAAGGCTATCGACAGCTAGATGGACATATCGTAAGTTTTGTTTGTTTTGGAATTTCGCACAAAGCTACTCGAGGGCTATCTATGCTAGCCGTCCCTAATTTTGCAGTGTAAGACTAGAGGGAAGGCAGCTAGTCATCACCACCCACCGCTAACTCTTGAGCTACTCTTTTACCAACGAATAGTGGGATTGACCGTCACATTATACACCCCCACGGTTGGGAGGGCGAGCATGTTTAGCGCGACGCGGGCAAGAACCCGCGACCCTCGGATTACGAATGCACGCCTTAACGCGCTCGGCCGTAATGAAAATATAACAATACTAGGGACTTTGGGTGGAATTCACTGTCTCGGTTTTGTTCCCTTTAGTGCATGAAAACATTTAAAACTTCAAACGTAAGATCGGTCACTTTAATAAGTGGAAACATTTGAAACGTCAAACCAACGATTTGTCACTTTAATACTTGAAAACGTTTGAAACGTCAAACCTACGATTGGTCACTTTATGTGTGAAAAATTTCAAAACGTCAATCCTAATATTGATCACTTTAATATGTGAAAACTTCCAAAACGTCAAACTCAAGATTATATCTCAAAAAGGTTGGTTTGGGTATTAGCACTTTTACTGATAAGGAGAGAACAACGTTTCGACCTTTCTAGGTCATCTTCAGGTTATGAAGAATATGCATTTTAACTGGCTCGGAACGTTATGAAACGTTTATTCATGATCGAGTAGTTTTTTTGTGGTATAATTTCTTCCCCTTTTTTATTATTTATGAATTTTTGCTAATCTTAGTGCTCAAAAATAGTTATGTTGTGTGATGATAGTTCAATCTTCCACTGGAGTTTAATAAACTCCTTTTGCAATATGCTAGCATAAATTTTCAGCTTGTTGTAGTTTCAGCCGTGAGGGCATTATAATGTGACGGTCAATCCCACTATTCGTTGGTAAAAGAGTAGCCCAAAAGTTGGCGGTGGGTAATGATGACTAGCTGCCTTCCCTCTAGTCTTACACTGCTAAATTAGTGACGGCTAGCACAGATAGCCCTCGAGTAGCTTTGTGCGAAATTCAAAATACAAAGAAACTTGTTTTGTTTATGTGTTCTATTTAGTGCATAATGTCTGTTCTGCCCGAGAGAACATTGCAGTAATATATCGAATATCGGTGGCAATGTAACATTCTTTTCTACCCGAATAGCACTTTGACTAAACGTTTTAACTGATTAACACTATGGGAGAATAAATACCATCAGAAAACACTGTCAACAGGATAAAAAACTGAGTTTAGGTATTGAATTCAGGCGGGTTTTGTTTAATTTTCGTTCATGTTAGTTCAGTAGAGATTCATTTTGAGGTTAGGAAAGCTGACGATAGACGTGATAGTTCACTTGTCTAAATAAATATTATTCTTTAAATGTGTACAACCTGTTTGTTTCTCATCCAACTTAAAATTCAGTGAATATGTTCACTACAGAATGCTTCCTTTATCTCTTGATCAAATCTACTGTAATTTACGGGTTTGGTTATTTGATATTTGTCGGGAAATCCGTTTTATTTAAAAGTACTGATTCAATATGTAAGCTATTTTTATTTTTCATTCACAGAAGTAAACCTATATTGATATATTTGAAGAACAAGTAGTGTTAAGCCACTAATTGGTCTTGGTTTAATTTAATATTAAGTTCTAATCAATTTGCGTAATTGTAGTGCATATAGTCTAACCAATAAGAGGTGTGCAAGCAAAAACAGTTAGTTGTGTAGATCGCAATCTTATTAACTTTAAATATTATAAGAAAGTGAGTTAATGTTGAAGCAAAACCACATTGGGCTATCTGTTATATCCACCGCAGGAAATCAAACCCCGGTTCTGAGCGATGTATGCCCATAAACTTACAGCTTTCCCACCGAAAGACTTGTAAGGAAATAAGTACTCACTTAACAATATGGCTAGAAAGAAAGCACGAATTATTTTATGTAAGAAAACTCATAGAAATAAAATAATTTCTATTTTATAAAAATGTTTAATTCTTATCTCTTCAAATTATGTAAATAAACCATTTTCAAAGATATTTTTATTGGGAGTTACAATTTTTCAGTTAAAAATGAAGGAATGTATCTGTCAAGTCTGATTAAGAAATACAATGGTGGAATGTTGCAACATAGCATCAAATTGGGATGGGGAGGGTCTAGTTGGAGAGATATTTCGCAAACCTGTAGCCTGGGAACAAAAATGCCTTGAAGTTTTGTGCAAAACATGAGTATGAGGCCTATATAAAAATTAAATAGAGTGACTAGAAGTTTTTAAGTTAATTTTTATAAGTGTGAGTGCACAGTGTTCTTCCAGTACACTGTTTGTTTTCGAATATTCGCATATAACTACTCAACAGCTATCGTTGTTAGCTGTTCTAAATTTTGAGCTGATAAACTGGAGAGAAGGAAGGAACACTCACCGTCAGCTCTTGGGCTACTCTTGTCTGACCCAACATTTGAGTATCTCTCTTATAACTCATGCAAGGCTTCAAATTGCAGAATGCATTTTTTTTTTGGTAAGTGGTAATGCGAACTACGGCTCATTAGGTCCACACTCTGGCATAGTGTGCTATGTGCCTAGTCATTGTGACACACTTGGTCATTTGTAGTACAAAGAAATATAACAACTTTTTGCTATAAACAGCTGTTTAGTTCTTTCAGAGCAAAGCCACATGTGGCTGTCTGTTGTGTTCACCGTAGAGAACTGAACTCCTGGAGAGTGCGTGTATGTATTTTCTTATAGCAAAGCCACATTGGGCTATCTGTTGAGTCCACTTTCTGAAAAAAAATGTAAAATTTTAGTTGCAATATTGTACGTATACATAAATGTATAGTTACAATAAATTTTACATAAACTTTAAGACTTATGTTTTTTTTTGCTTTTTTCGAATCTATTAGTTACGATAAAGCTCGTTATTTAATAAAACATGAGAGACATACCCACTTTTTATATTTTCATAAAAGAAACACAGATATTAGATATTTTAATGTAAATCGCAATTTGGTGACATTTCAGTTTCTTTAATCAATCTAACTATAAACGATTAACATTTCGATCAGTGATGTCGAGAAACCCACTTGTTGAGAATTTTATATGCAAAAACGGCTCGTTTGGGTTGAGAAAATATTTTACATAGAAGAGCGAACAACGTTTCGACCTTCTTCGGTCATCGTCACGGCTCGTTTGGGTTGAGAAATATTTTACATAGAAGAGCGAACATCGTGAACCTTACGATGACCGAAGAAGGTGGAAACGTTGTTCGCTCTTCTGTGTAAAATATTTTCTCAACCCAAACGAGCCGTTTTTGCATATAAGATTAATATTTCGATTGATCTAGGCCTATCTTTCAGTTAATCATTTTCCCTTCGGTTTCAGTACTGGGTTTTTAGGTTTTTGAGAGCATGGGATGGTCAGGTACATTTCCGATTTCTTCCTGCAATATTTACTTCTTGCAAATGTAATTTCTATTCTTTAAAGCAAAGGCATAGTAATAGGGGTTACAGTAACATTCGGGCCTCAACGGAATCCTTTGATGATAAGCCTAAAGTTGGCTATAACACTAATAATAATAATAATAATAAAAGCACTAAACGTTAAAGAGTTAAATAACGCAAATACATGAAAAACATTTTAAAAATCGTTTAGCTATTGAGAACTAGATCCTTTAAAAAGTTTTAAAAAATAATTGCCGTTGGAAATATTTTTAGTGAAAATGTTAACAACATCGGTTGACTTCGGACAATACATCGCGAAAACGTATTTTTCCAAGCGTGAAGACAGAAAAGCTTCGAAATTAGGTCTTCATTCCCTGTGCTTCGGGTAGTATTTGTGTTGATTTTTCATAATATTTGTGGATTTGTGGTTTCGTTTTTAGTTTGAATAACGATATCAAATCAACTGTATCTAAGTGGTGCTGAAAAAAAAAAGAAACGAGAATTAGAATTGCAAAGCTACAGTTTACAAAAAATAGTTCATTTTTCAGACTGTTAGTGAAACAGAAGAAATTGAAAATAGACTTAGGCTTAATTCTCTTTGTGGATTTAAAAATTACGTTGGACTAAACAAACAACTGTTTACTAATTTTGTTAATAGTAAGTTACAACAGGCCTAGTCGTGTTTCTCGTCCAATATAAATAAATATTGCTGTAACTCGAGTTGACTTTTCAGAAGTAAGAAGCAAATTTAAAGAAAATAAAAAAGCAATAAAACTATTCTGAAACTAGACCACTGAAATAGTTTGAAGCCAAGCGAATGCCTGAAAAAATTAACTTTAAACGATTCATAAACAGAACTAAACGGTTGCTTTAAAGGACTGATGTAAGCAGACATGTTTAGCGTCTCATACTACACCAGAAATATTAATTGTTTTAATAAATGTTGAATTATACAATGGAGAAGTCTCCTTAGTAAAGACTCGGGAAACACATCTGTATCTAATACCATCAAAATAGTTATTATCTTTATGAGAAAATTTGAAATCTGAGCTTTCAAAATTAAAATTTGTGGAAGGACTTGTTGTGATACGTATAAGAGTCAAACAATAAAGGCCTGGCATGGCCATGTGGTTAGGGCGCTCAACCTGCATTCTGCGGGTTCCAATTCTCTTCAGATCAAAGATGTTCGCCCTTACAACAGTGGGGGCGTTATAATGTAAACACTTTTGATTCAAAATATACTATTGCAGTTAATTATCAGAAAGTATAACGAATACGATGTTATACAAAGTATTGTCACATCTCTAACCATATTGCAACCGAAAGTTCAACAAACATTTGTTTTGTTTTCATCTTTTTTCGACAGTTTCTTATTTACAGCTTTTGAATTAATAAAATCTAACTTCTATTATTTTATTTTTTATTTTGCTATGTTGTTTATATTCATTTGGTGGGAAAGTCCATTAGAGGGCGCTAACAAGTCTTTGTAAGCGTTTACACAAACTCGATATGTCACAACTCCATTTATTACTTGTAACTACAGTAAAAGTTCTTAATATTTACGCCGAGAAAGTCCCAAAACGAACACATTTGCAAATACATATTTATCTTTGGCTCTCTGGTTAACAAAAATAATAAAATACTAATGCGATTTTTAAAAATTATTCGTGTATATTTGCAAAATTAATTTCGAAATGTGAAAAAGTGAAATATTTCGGGTTATCTATCTATAAGCGGAAATATTATTGGCTCCTCACTTATTTTGGGCCACGTAACTATTTTATTTAGCACTACATTGCCTCATATTTACAGGTTAGAAAATTCGACAAATTTCGTATAAATATTAACTTTGTCATGTGACTACAAATAACTAGTAATACTAATACATTATGAATTTTCAATTCTAATTAATATCTAACCTTACATTTGTCTTTTTCTTGGGTGTGTGTATACGTTTATTTTTTTTTCTTCATCGTTATTCTTGCAACGATTTCTTCTGTAACTGACGGTCCAAAATAAAAACTTATTTATTGAAATTTTAAAACTATTGTAATTCTTCATGAAACTGAATTTTTTTCACAATTATCCAAATGTCACAAAATTACAATTCGAATTCCGTGTTCATGAATGTTTAACAAAAAGGTTCCAGACATATGTATACAGTATAAATAAATAGTATACTGAAAATTAGTGATGTATTGGTGTGTCTACCAGCTTCTCATCACTAAATATCGCCATATGAAGTTTATGATAGACTGAGTTGAAAAATATTGTTAATAAAGAAATAAAATGTAATGATTTTGTATCTAAATCTTTGTAATACAGGTGAAAATAAATATAGCACAACTAACGTCCAAAGTGCATTATTAAATATAGTTCAAAACTGTCAGGATCACCAAGAGTTAAAATTATCTGGGATTCTTGATCACTAAATTATTTCAAGAGTGGTTTGAATTAACTTCCTAATTAATATTATAATGCACTAATTGAATAATGCTTATTTTTAAAGTTAGTGAACTTTTAGACAATAGTTACTCTGAATTAATGTATGAGAGCCTTGTAATATATAAAATGTTTTAAATAGCTTTACATAAAGATTAGTTAGGACTGTTAACATATGCAAATAAAAACCAATACTTTTCATCAACTTGTTAAGCTTCATACAATGAAATTAGGCCTTGCGGCAGTCAACTGAAATAATATGATAGGCCTAATTACTTTATATAAACGTGTAAAGCCCAATAAAATGGGGTCCGGCATGGCCAGGTAGTTAAGGCACTCGATTCATAATATGAGGGTCGCGGGTTCGAATCTGCGTCACACCAAACATACTCGCCCTTTCAGCCGTGGAAGCATTATAACGTGACAGTCAATCCCATTATTAAGTGGTGAAAGAGGCCCAAGAGTTGGCAGCTGGCGGTGATGACTAGCTGCCTTCCCTTTAATCTTGTACTGCAAAATTAGGGACGGCTAGCGCAGATAGCCCTCATGTAGCTTTCGCGAAAATCAAAACAAACCATACGTAATAAAATGATAACAGACTTCGCAACAATGTACTAAAATAATATGATAGGTCTTATTTTCCATCAAGCAGTTTCATCAGCAAAGTCCTTACATTAATCAAACATTCAAACGAAGCTATTTTACATTCATGTCAAAACTATACATGAACGATCAAAATAATTTTAAAATTCGTATTTAATCTTTGGTTTATGTATATCCAATCTTTCATACAGGTCTGTCTACACGTTCAGTAATCTCGAAATCGCGTTAATTATCTGAGATTATTTTATAACAATAAACTGGAAATAAAGTTATCATTAGCCTGTTTTACTGTTACTAGTGTATTATAATTTATGGTTATCTTTACAAATCCGACATTTTCTAATTAGATTGTATTGTATTATACCGTAAAACTGTTCATTATTATCTACTGTATTGTTATTACTCTTAGAACTGATAAAAATGTTTCTAATTACTTGCATAATTTCAGGGTCAACAGTACGTTTATGCACGATGGTGAATCCAGGGTTCGATTCCTGCAGTGGACAGAGCAGAGATAGCTCATTTTGTAGCTCAGCGATAAAATCAGTAAAGAAACAAACAACGTGACCGGACGTGGTCCATAGACTGTCAAATTAATGCGGTTATAGCCTAATAAAGTAATAAGTGTTAATATTACAATTTAAAATATAAAAAAATCAATATCAGTTTGTCATGTACATTTATGTAATTGTAAACTTTGCATTACTGCAAAATAATACATTTAAATTTTGCAACAAAATATAAAATACTCAATTCGTCAAAGATACACATGAAACGTACAGTAATATTAACCGATTTAAATCAGCTAATGCGTACAACAGTAACCGTGATTATTAGATCATGAATATAATAAATAAGTATATTTACGAATTAAGATGCAAAATACGTCGTATCAAAAAAAATTACAGCAATGGCAGAACTTCCAATTAGACAAGATCGTTTTGTCTTCTTAAAATACCATTGACTTCTTGTCATCGTATGTATATAATATATTGAGTATATTTATGAACAAATTGATAAATTATCCTTTCTACCAAATCTCCTAAGCTGGCCAACATCATAAGATGGCCCGGCATGGCCAGGTGGTTAAGACACTCTACTCGTAATCTGAGGGTCGCGGGTTCGAATCCCCGTCACACCAAACATGCTCGCCCTATCAGCCGTGGGGGCATTATAATGTTACGGTCATTCCCACTATTCATCGGTAAAAAGAGTAACCTAAAAGTTGGCGGTGGGTAGTGATGACCAGTTGCCTATCCTCTAGTTTTATACTGCAAAATTAGGGACGGCTAGCGCAGATAGCCCTCATGTGGCTTTGCGCGAAATTCAAAACAAACAAACAATAAGATATTATTGAGATTACGGTCGAAATTATTGTTAACATCGAGAGTGTGTTTGTGTTTTTCTTATAGCAAAGCCACATTGGGCTATCTGCTCACTCAGCCCACCCAGGGGAATCGAATCCCTGATTGTAGGGTTGTAAATCCGGAGACATACCGCTGTACTAGCGGGGGGCGTTAACATCGCGAATACCCAACTAATGAAACACTTCATTCTTAACGTATTCATAAGTAACGTATATTTAGTCAGTTATATTTATTATCAAAATGATTTTCAATTTCACTCTAAATTCGTAACTTACTGTGATCGGAAGTTAGTATTAATACGCGAAGCTTGCTCATCTCGTTTTAGTTTTGTTTTTGTTAAACTGTCCTTTCCCACGCAAAGTTATCATAGAAAGAGACTGAAAATTTTAGTGATTGGCTACAATTACATACCTCGTGACAGCACCGTGTAATCTTGTACAAAGCTGAAATTTGAACCGTTCCAGAATGTTTAGTCCACTTTTTAGTTAGATTTCGAATACATTCTGCAAGGTTATTAAATATTGTTATGATGTTTCAAATGTATGTCCAAACGTTGGCGGACGTCTCAAACTCTGTTACTGAACTTTTGTCTCTTTATTTCATAATTTAGAAATATGATTGCTGAAAACAAAAACTATTTGAGGAACCAGTTTACAGGCCTTATAATTTTTCATTGTTTCACTATATGTTTTTAGATTGTAGTACACCAATTCCCACTACAATGTGTAGATTCACGAAAGTGTTTTAAAATTTTGTGTCTGATATCAGTATATTATTACATTGTTTGTAATCAATAGACCTGTTTTCTTTATTTTTTTTTCTGTTTCTTTAGAAACGTCATTAAAATAGCATATATTGTTTCATATTATATCATATATGCGAATACGAAACAAGGAGGATAAATTATATACGGATTTAACCAAAAATAATCAAATTACATTTATAGTAAAATTAGCGTCAGTTATCTCTAAACATAAAAAGTAGCTCTGAAAGCGAGACTACTTTTCAAGAGGTCTTCCAGCCAATCACATATGATCGAAACCTCGTCTACCTAAACTAAAGGCTGTCTTCAATATGCTAGAATAGCCTTAGTTTTTACCCGTTTGATGAATTATTTTTAATAGTTTCGTGGAAGTCGTGATAAATTGTGTCGACTGGGAAAACTTCAGTTAAATTAGCTCTAATCTTACATACATTTAGCAAGTTAATGGGGTAATCCCAAGGTTATTCCTATTCATAAAGAGAGTTGTTTGTCCCATTCGAAATCCCAAGTAGATTCATTAGATGAATGTTAATTCGTGATTAACTTAATATACTTATGATTGTTTTTTTTAGGACATGAGTAGTAGTAACCTGTATTTGCTGCGACTTTTTTTTTTTTTTAATCATACCAAAATAGTATTCTTACAAAACGTCTTTATAGACGAAATTGGCACGAGTTTACTTTTATATAGTAAATAGTTTATATTTTGAAAGAAAGGGGACGATTAGACGAATACGAATATTAAATATAAATTTGGGACACTTAAAATATTAGTAAAATGTGAACATGAATTTGACGGACGATTCGATTCTGCGATGATTCAAATATTTGGAACAAGCAGAAGTACCGCTAAGAGAGGAGCGCTTCAGGTAGCAAGGGCCCTTCTTTTGAATCTCAACTACATTTTTTGACATGAACATTGCTATGGACCATGTGCTAGACTGCTAATATTTTACAGCTCACTTAGGCCTACATGTAATTAATGTAACTAACTTCTGAACGAGCAGGCTCAGCTCAAGTCCATGTATTAAACTTCTTACAAGTCACTAAACCTAACGTAACCAATTACTGAATGAATAGACCAGGCTCAAATAGAGGAGTGGTGGTGATTGGGTATTTTAAACGTCTTCGTAATATTACCCTGAAATATTTATATCTAAAAGAGATATGAACAAAATCAGCGACTAGATTTTCAAGAACGCTTGGTTTTATCCATAATGTTTGCATTATTGTTTTCTATTTTTGTATTACTTTTAAATATCATATTGCCTTCATGCCACAACGAACTGTACCAGTTTTTTCAAGGAAAATATTGCACAAACAAACAATTTTGCCTTCATATCATCATGTACCAGGTAGTGTGCAAAACACATTTATTACAAGGAAAACATTGCATAAACAAACATTTTTGAACAATTATGAAACAACAACATATGTTTCAGTGCTGTAAACTTTAAGAATTACAAAGATGATTGTTTTTAGTTTACACTATTTTTTTTAACTGGTTTGATTTGTTTGAATTTCACGCAAAGCTACACCAAGATTAACAACACAAGTTGTCCCTAATTTTGCAGTAAAAGCGCAGAGAGAAGGTAAATACTCATCACTACCTACCGCCAACTCATGGTTTAATCTTTTGCCAATAGTGAAAGTGACCGTTTCTCCCACGGGTGGTGGAACGGGGATTAGAACCTGGGACACTCAGATTGCTTCAATGGATGCCTGAAAATTAACTTATTAGTTTCGCTAGTCACACAGAGCTCAAATATTTTTAACAAATTCAATTGAGGGAACTGGATGACAAAATTATATCTTTCATCCTAGGCTGTTTTTGCTAAGTTACACATTTGAAATAACACCCGTAAATGAAGTAAAAAAAAATTCCTATACATAATGCCCAATCACCTGGAGAAACCAGTTGGTTCAGTGGAATGCTCTAGGGCTTATAGCGCTAAATTTAGGTTTAATCCCGGGAGAGAGTGCAAGCAGTAGCACATTGTGCCGCTTTGCACTTAAGCTCAGTCAACTTGTTGCCACTCTTAAAATCAAATTTCTTGCAGCTTGTATTTTTTATGGGGGAAGGTCATAAGCTTAAGGCTTAATTTTTTTAAATATAATGTCTTTCTTAAAATAACCTAGATCTTCAATTAAACTTTCATAAGACGTTTCAAACATAATGGCGTTAAAGTGTAATTCAATCCAAAAATTGTAATTTCACCAAAATTTTGATCCAGACATTTTATAATCAACAAAATAGTTAGTTAAATGTTTTTTGTTTTTTTTTCATTTACGATTAAACAAGTGAATATCAAAGTTTGCCGCCTGGAAATGTTAAGTAGACCTTTCAAAAAATGATGTTTTTAAAACGAGGGATTTTTAAATACAATATTTATCTCTAAATAATGAACAAAATTTCATAGTTTGACAAATTCTTCCCATAGATCGAAACATTTAACTTAACAACGTTTTGGGGCAACATGATACTTTAAAATAAATTAATATAATTAAAATTAAATAAATCCAGCCCTTATCGTTCATATCGTTATCATGCATTCTCTTTAACTCATTTAAATTTACTGCCTCTAGAACATCTGAAAGCAACCCATTTCAAAAACCATCCACCCTGTTAGAAAAATGAAACTGTCTTAGTTGAAGATAACTCCTACTTTGCTAAAATTTATACTTGTGTTTTCTAGTCGCATAGTCCTTACTGTTAAGTATGGATAAAAAGATGACGCATTATTGATGTTTACAATCTTAAATACCTCAATCAGATTCACTCTACCGCTTCTTTTCTCAAGACAAAACAATTTGAGAGGTTGCAGCTTTTTCTCGTAGGACAACTATCTACCCCTAGGTATTATCGGGTCTTATTCTCTGATTCCAAGAATTCAACATTTTTCTCAAGGTAAGGAGCCCAAGATGGAACACTATATTACAAATGTGGCCTAACCAGTCACCTGCACAATGAAATTACAACTTTAAACTGTTTTCAATATTTCTGTAGATACAACCTAAAATACTATTTTATCTACCGCTAGTAACAGCACACTACCTTGATGACTAGTTATTTGAACCCACACACGCATGTGCTTCTCATGTAGTTCTGAATTTCCCCGTATAATTATATATAATATTTTCAAAATAATTGAAGTTTGTATTTTACTGCAGGTTTGTTCTGTATTATTCATAATCGTTTTTAAATATTATTAACGTTTCTTTCCTTAAATTGACAAGCTTTTATTCCCGATTCTTTATATTCAGTATGATTTGTGTCAAGTGTTAAGTTTGCTGTAATCGACTCAGTACTTTACAGTTACCAAACGATCTTATTCCTTCACAATAGTAGAGAAACAATTATTTATTTCCCTTAAAGCCGGCTGGGTATTTTACTTTTTAGATTCCTTACCATTTGAAATCCTCTCTCCTCTCAAGGTAAAAAAGAACGGATGTAGCCGGATGGTTAGGGCGCTTGACTTGTGATATGAAGGTCGCAGGATCGAATTCCTCTCACACCAAATATGCTCGTCCTTTCAGCTGAAGAGGCGTTATAATGTGACGGTCAATCCCATTATTCGCTGCAAAAAGAGAAGCTCAAAACTTAGCGGTCGATAGTGATGACTAGCTACCTTCTCTCTGTAGACAGCTAGTACAGATAGCCCTTGTGAATGTTTGCGCGAAATTCAAAATAAACAAACAAACAATATGGAAAGTATAGTCTAACCGTCTTTAAACTGACTGCCCACATTACGTATTAATTTTTCTACGATGTTACTTTCAAAAATAAAAAAAATATATTTTCTTGACGAACGATCATCTAAACCTATTTAAAGTGTTTGGACATGTTATTTGTTAGTTCTCAGATTATCTACAAAAGAGGAATAATGGTATGGACAAGATTATTTAACACTGTTATAATCGATCATATTTGCTAGATTCCTGGTGCATTTAGAACAGGAACCAATTGCACAGAAATATAATATATTCTTCTTGCAATCATTTGTGTCTTTAGTGGGTTTTGCTTTGTGGCTTGTTTGAAAAAGATTGGTATAGCAAAGAGTAAGCAATAAAGTGCGAATATATAAATATTCCTTCAATATGTGAGAATAACACCATTTTTTACTGCGTGTCTCCGTTTTTTCTTACATTGTCGCTTCAATATTAAAACCCATTTAAACTGTTAATTTTCTTTTACATTGGCTTTAAATATTTTAAAGTATAGACATGTGTTATATTGATAAACTAAACTCCGCTGTTTTAATCTGTACAGGAGAAATAGACTTTGTTTTTAGTTCATTCATTCGCCTCCTTTCAGTTTTTCTCCGTGTAAGGTTATAAAGAACTGACGATCGGGGCCCGGCATGGCCAAGCGCGTAAGGCGTGTGACTCGTAATCCGAGGGTCGCGGGTTCGTGCCCGCGTCGCGCTAAACATGCTCGCCCTCTCAGCTGTGGGGGTGTATAATGTTACGGTCAATCCCACTATTCGTTGGTAAAAGAGTAGCCTAAGAGTTGGCGGTGGGTGGTGATGACTAGCTGCCTTCCCTCTAGTCTTACACTGCTAAATTAGGGACGGCTAGCATAGATAGCCCTCGAGTAGCTTTGTGCGAAATTCCAAAAAAAAACAAAAAAAAAACTGACGATGGTCATTATTATTTTATTTAAATATGTCATTTTTCGACTATAATTTTTACATCATCATATTTTTTCAAGTTTAGCTTAAGAGGGCACCTATAACTTGCTCCCACCCCAGAGGCACAACGGAAAGTCTACGGACATAAAACGTTAAAAACCTGGTTTCGATACCATTTTTGTTGTTGTTTTGAATTAAGCACAAAGCTACACAATGGTCTCTCTGTGCTCTGCCCACGACGGGTATCGAAACCCGGATTTTAGCGTGTAAGTCAGCAGACATACCGCTGAGCCACTGGGGGGCTAGGTTTCGATACCAATGGTGAACGCAACATAGACAAACCATTGTGGAGCTTTGTACTTATGTACAAACAAACATATAACTTGTTTATGATACAAAGATTATGACAAAGGAAAGATGAAAGTAAAATGAACAGAAGAGATAGATAGTAAATATTCGAGCAATATCTAGACAGAAAGAGAAAAAGCATGTAAGATAACAAAGCAAAGAAAAGATTAAATACACGATTAAATCAAGAACCAAAATAAGACAGAGGATTTGATATAGCTGGACAAAAATATATATAAAATACGGGGAGAAAGCAAAACAAATTACTGGAAAATAACAAAAATTAAGACTCAAAAAAGCAAGTATAAAAAGAAAACGAAATAAGTTTAGAAAAGTTTGCTTTTTGGCAACCACAACGATTTTCAAAGTGCTACCTGTCCTCTGCCTACCACGGATGTTGAAATCCAATTTCTAGTGATTGGAGTCCACAGACATACCAATGTGTTACAAGATGGAGAAAGAAAGGAGGCCAAACATATACAAACTATAACTGAATAAAATCAGGATAGTTGAAAAATTACGTATGTATATATATAAGAAAAGAATGATGAAAGTCAAGCATGAGAGATAGAGAGATAAACAATAGAAAAATGAATGAATGAATGATAAAGTGGCGGAAGGATATGTAAAACTAAGTGGATGCAAGGAAAACATTTCTTTAAATAATTTCAATACGACGAAAGTAATTTTTTTTGCTCATTGACACAGTTTTATCGAATACAACCAAAATCTGTATTTTTCGCTACCAAAATATTTTGAAATAAAGTAATTAGGTGGTTTATTTGTTGAATTTCCCGCCAAACTACATCAAGGCTATTTGTGTTAGAAGTCCATAATTATGAGCCGAGAGACTAGAAGTAATGTAGCAAGTGCCATAACCCACCATCAAATCTTGAGCTACTTTCATCAAAGATTAGGATTTGAGATCATTTTTATTACGCACCCATGACCCCAAAGTGCAAAACACGATTTTTTTGGAGGGGGTGAACTACCGAACCGTAGCCCCACAAACTGGTGCGCTAACTGCTGTGTCACGGTCGATCTCATAATTAATCATGTGAACTTCTGTAACCACGTTTTGAAGTTCTGAAAGTTGAATTATTGTTGGGGGATGATAAATTTTGATTTTAAGATTAGTTACTGAAATAAAAAAATCTTTTCATGAATGTTGCAAAATTATTTTTATACCATATATAACAATATTTCCGAAGTGTATATAAAGATACACTACTTTTAGTTTAAATTCAGGGAACGACATCTGATAATATATTCGAAGAATGCCATACTGAAAGTAGTTAGGATAATATACAGTCTGTTAAATACATTTTGTCAACAGATAGCCCGATGTGGCTTTGCTATAACAAAACAAACAAGTACAGTAGTATGAAGTTTAAAAAATCCGACGTGCTCTGGTGGAAGTCTACGAACTTACAGCGCCAAAATAAAGGACTTGATTCCCCTCGGTGGACGCATTAGAGAGTCCAGTGTGGCTTTGTTTTAAAGCAAATAGACAAACAAGTCAAAAAGTCTGAAAAAATCATTCCATATAAGAAAATAACTAAATGGTTGAAGCTAGAACTAAAAATTAACTTTGTACTTAACGAAATAAAACGAATGGCTACTTTTGCAGTAAAAGAACAAATAAATCAGAATCGTATTCAGGCGTCACAGAGAAGTAATCGATTCGAGGCTACATTCTTGTCGGACAAACCAGTGGTTTATTCCAAATGTATAATAGTAAGTAACACAATTATCGGGCCCGGAACGACCAGGTGGTTAGGGCGCTTGACTCAGAATTTGAGGATCGTTGGTTAGAATCTCCGCTACATCAAACATGCTCGACCTTTTAGCCATGGGAGCATTATACTGTGACGGCAAATTCCATTATTCATTGGTAAAAGAATAGCTCAAGAGATGACGGTGGGTGGAGATGACGCATTAGGGACGGCTAGTGCAGATAGTTCAAGTGTAGCTTTGCGCAAAATAAAAAACAACAAAAAACAAAACCATTGTTTGATGAAACATGATTTACTTTAGACTCCATTAGCTACGCTTACAAGTTTTCGGTCCGGCATGGTCAGTTGGGTTAAGGCGTTCAACTCGTAATCTGAGGGTCGCGGGTTCGAATCGCCGTCGCACCAAACGTGTTTACCCTTTCAGGTGTGGGGGCGTTATAATGTGACGATCAATCCAACTATTCGATGTTAAAAGAGTTAGTGATGACTAGCTGCCTTTCTTCTAGTCTTACACTTTTAAATTAGGGACAGCTAATGCAGAATAGCCCTCGTGTAGCTTTGTGCGAAATTCTAAAACAAACAATACAGGTTTTCACTGCCACGGGAAACGTTCGTCTGTAGCATATTATTAACAGTAAAACTTGGAACTGACAGACAATCAGACTTTCTCAGTTTTACTGTTAATAATATGCTACAGACGAAACTTGAGCCCAACAGCTACAATTAACGATGTCAGCGATTCATAATAATAAAAGATAAGTTCTCGTCGAGATATTTCAATAACACAACATACGTCGCGAGTGACGACTCGTGCGCTATTTCAGACATCGTGAATGACAAATTGTACAGGTTTACTATGTGGAACAATGAATATAGTGGATACTAAAAGAATTAAGGAGTTAGGGAGGCTACTGCCCCATAATTACCGATCTTACTGTACATAAAACATTATCTGGAAGAGATAAGTACTACAAAAGGGTTATGTTAAAGGTGTAGTAAATAGATACCCTGATGATAAACTAGGGAGAGAGCTGACGAATAAATGCTGAACAGAGGAATTTAAGTAGGAGCTAATGGCCGGCTTTAGAAAACAGTATGGAGTCCAGACGTGCAATGGCCAGCTTTAGAAAATAGAATGGAGTCCAGACGTGACTAGTTGCAGTAGATAACCTCTGAAATGAGTATTCGTTTTGTCATTCTGTCTATCGTGCAGACAAAATTTTTAGACTTACAAAAGAATAATTTGGTCTTCACGTTCCTATTTTGAAACTGATAAAGGGACAGCAGTTAGCTACAGCACTCTTCACTATTTTTTAAACAACTCTTGTACGAAAAAATAGTGGAATTTTACTGTCACTCTTACAACGTGTCCTTGTCCTCAAAATGTAGAGCGCGCATGTTGCTGTTGTTGTTGTTTTTTTGCTATAACTAGTTGCGAATCACGCATATTAGAATTCAAAGTTATGGTACATTAACTACTTGGCTATATAAGGCCTTTCTAAAATTATAGCTAGCAATATATAATATTTGATATGAATAATGCATAAAATACTAAAAGCCTAGTGTATTGTAATTCCTTTAGTGTAAGTTTGGTATATTATAATTTCTTTGGTGTAAGTTTGATATATTGTAATTCCTTTGGTGTAAGTTTGGTATATTGTAATTCCTTTGGTGCAAGTTTGGTATATTGTAATTCCTTTAGTGTAAGTTTGGTATATCGTAATTCCTTTGGTGTAAGTTTTTAATATTGTAATTCCTTTGGTGTAAGTTTTTAATATTGTAATTCCTTTGGTGTAAGTTTGGTATGTTGTAATTCCTTTTTATCACAAAAATGTTTTATTTTAACGAAACCCAGTTACTCACAGTCTGTTAGTTTACGCTATAAAGAAAAAGAAAAAACGTATGTCTAGAGTAACTGGAAATGCTTGAATTTACTTAAAACTGATTTAATTGAATATTATTCAGCAAGTCTAGTTTTGAATCAGTGATGTCGAGAAACCCACTTGTTGAGAACTTTTATATGCAAAAACGGCTCTTCTGGGCCCAGAAAACACTTCAAATAGAAGGTCGAAACGTTGTTCGCTCTTCTATTTGAAGTGTTTTCTGGGCCCAGAAGAGCCGTTTTTGCATATAAAAGTCTAGTTTTGGTGGGAGGAAGGTGTAAAGAGCACAAGAAACACCAATCTGTAACCAGTGATGACGAGAAAACCCACTTGTAGAGAAATATATATTTATGAGAACGGCTAGTTTCGGTTGAGAAAATTTTTATGTAGAGAAGCGAGCCGTTTTTACATATATATTTTACTAATCTGTAACATCAATGTGCTCAAAGTGTAATTGATGTAACGTTCGGAGTTTCAGGCTTATGTCAAGTTAAATAAATCATTTTACAAATATTTATTCCTATGCAAGCAACTTAATTTGCAAATGAGACACAAAATGCCACGCACACAAATTTGCTATATATTTACCTTCGCGTTTAATGTTACACGGAAGTAAATCTATTGTCTTGAGAGCTCAGAAACATCTCTGAATGTTTATCAAGGATAATGCCGCTTCTCACTTTCGCAACCAGTGTCGGTGCTCAGCTGTGAAAACAACCCGTTGGCGTACGATAAAGATTCATGGTACACGAGACTGTAAATACAGAACAATTAAACAAGACAAACAACGTTTCTGGTTGCATAACAAACGTTTGAATGTTGATTCTTTGTCTGAACTTGAAAGAGCACTAGTACTTGCCTTAAAAGAGTTTTTCTAGATTCCTGCTTCTGCTTCACTAATATTTTGTAGGACACGGCTAATTCTCTGTCCTCGTGTTACTTGTTCACATAAGACACCGGATAATGACAGTCCCTTCCTCGTGTTACTTGTTCACATAAAACACCGGATAATGATAGCCACTTCCTCGTATTACTTGTTCAGATAAAACACCGGATAATGACAGTCCCTTCCTCGTGTTACTTGTTTACATAAAACACCGGATAATGATAGCCACTTCCTCGTATTACTTGTTCACATAAAACACCAGATAATGATAGCCACTTCCTCGTATTACTTGTTCACATAAAACACCGGATAATGACAGTCCCTTCCTCGTGTTACTTGTTCACATAAAACACCGGATAATGATAGCCACTTCCTCGTATTACTTGTTCACATAAAACACCAGATAATGATAGCCCCTTCCTCGTATTACTTGTTCACATAAGACACCAGATAATGATAGCCCCTTCCTCGTGTTACTTGTTTAACTTTATGCTTTCTACTAATGCAGTTCGGACAATTGACTGTAAAGCTATTCAAATGGATTAAATTCCACGTAATTGATTTGTGGATTGCACAGGAAGTGGAAGAAAAGAAAAACAGGGAAAGCTTCCTAACCTTTCCATCCGAAAGAGGCAAAAATAGATAACGGCGTGATCAAATTACAAGGAATATGCATTTGCCTTGAGACCCCGATAAATTATTAAAATAATTAAGCAGGATTGTTATACCAACGTGTATTATTCTAACGAATTTCCGCTTCAGGAATATTTTTATTGTTACAACTGTCGACACGCTTTTAAAGGCCAGACTAACACAGGTCTGTGAGATGACTTGTAATGAAAAAAAAGGGTTAACCAGTGAAATATATGTAAAGTTAGTCAGTGAAGTGTATAAAAATAATTAGCAAGTGTATTACATAAGAAACGCTAGCTAGTGTATTTTGAAAAGGATTAGCTAATATATCATAAAAAAAAAGTTAGCTATTGGTGTATTATATAAAAAGGGTTAGCATGTGCAGGGGTAATCAAACTACGGCCCTCGAGGTCATTTTGTCCAGCCCGCCAGCAGCAAGCCGCTTGAAAATGAAAAGTGACATTTCATCAAATCCCGGTTGCACCAAACATGCTCGCCCTCCCAGCCGTGGGGGCGTTATAATGTGACAATCAATTCCACTATTCCTTTGTAAAAGAGTAGACCAAGAGTTGGCGGTGGGTGGTGATGACTAGCTGCCTTCCCTCTAGTCTTACACTGCTAAATTAGGGAAGCCTAGCACAAATAGCTTTCGAGTAGCTTTGCGCAAAATTAAAAAATAAACAAACAAATCAAATGTTCGTCTGTTATAACAAAATAAATCACACCGATGGTCGCTTTAAGCTGGCAAACACAAGACGTTATGATAAAATGAAACAAGGCAGTCACGCGCATTTTTAACCAACAGGAAAATTCTTCTTTCGTCCTTGCTGTCCGTTTATTTATATCGGGGCACATTTCTATGAAAGCATTAGGATTTCGAAAACAAGTAGAGACTTAACCCTCGTCCTATCGACTCGTCTTGTAAATTCAGCGGTCCAGGGTTACTGTTTCAGCAGGCATATTTCTCTTAGTAGTCCGGTTATGCGCTTTTCGTAACTCGTTCATAGGTAAGTGTCGTGGCAAACGTATGTTTCAATATATTTTGTTTGTGCGTTCTTGGACCAGTACAATACGTTTCTCACAGTGTCCTGTGTTTTTCATTTTCAGATCCTGTTTTTTTTCACTCATCGTTATGGCTACTTTTAAAAGAAGAAGAGTGGACTCTGAGTGTCGTGCTTTCAATAAAGAATGGGGAAAAAGTACTTCTTTGTGGAAACAAAAAACCAGAAAGCTATTTGTGTGATATGCATTGAAAGTGTTGTCGTTTTGAAAGAGTACAATCTTCGGCGTCCCTTTGAAACAAAACACATATCAACACATTTGAAATTTTCAGGAAAGTTCCGTTTTGAGAAATTTGAATCCATGAAACGTGTTTTTGAACCTCAAAAGAATTTCTTCACGAGAAAGTTTACTGAAAATGAATCTGTCACTCATACAAGTTACAAAATAGTGCAACGGATGACAGAGTGAGGAAAACCTTTTACTGACAGCAACTTCATCAAAGAGTGTATGATGGAAGTAGCAAGTGAGTTGCCATTAATACCCATTAATAATAAGCTATTTTTATGTTATTTTATCATGCCTGTAATTAATGTATCTATATGTGGTTATTCCAGAAAGGTACAAAGAAGTAAAACAAAACCTAAAAAAGTGAGAATGTGAGCACGTGAGATTTTATATGTTTAATACATACATCTTTTTAAAATGATACTTATTTTCCAGCTTCTTTGAAAATCGCTGAAATGCTGGTATGACAGCAGGTGTACTAATACCCTTAAACGAGGACTGCTATTTTTAAATACTGTAGAAAATGTACATTCTGTGCAGAATTGATTTAATTTTTTAAACAATCTCTAAAATGTATTTCTTGGCTTTGTCAGAGAAATTTAAATAACCGCTTTATATTATTATCAATACTATGGTTTACTTGGAGTTATATAATATTAAGCAACACTTAGATTATCTATATTTGTCTCGCCGCAGATATCAAAACCGAGTATTTGGCTGTAGAAGTTTACAGACATACAGCTGTGCTACTGGGAAGCAGTATTGACGTTAGATTCTGTGCTGTTATGGGTACTACATTTAATACTTGTCAACAATTTTAATGTCCTGAAACGTTGTTATAAACTATGTTTATAATGTTGTAGCCTGTTTAATTTAGATGACATAAAGCAGAATATCGATTTGCTTCAAAAATATTGAAATATGAATATTTTTATTCCAATAAAAACCAAATTAATTGCTAAATTTGGATGACTAAAGACGTAGCCAGAACACAGTCGGAGATAAAATGATATATCACCTAATTGTATATCATGTGAAAAAAAAAAACACATTTCAAAGATAATGAATAAGGTGAGTTGAAATAATCAACTATATGGCGAAGTTAAAATTTAGGACATAAATCTGGGCTGGTTTCGATACATTTGTAAATGTGTGTATTAGTTTGTTCATTGAATTTTTTGGAAAGCTACGCTAGGTCTGTTTGCGCTATCCGTCTCTAATTTTAAATTGCTAAGACGAGAGGGCAGCCAGTCGGTCAACATCACCCACAGCTAATTTTTAAGGGCGAGAGAGTTTGGTGACGATATTTAAACCCGTGGCCCGTCTATACCTGTATGTAGTCTTTTAGGCCGTAGTGCTGGCTTAAGTTGGATTTACTGCACAAGGATGTAAGCCCGTAATTTCCAGTAGTGATTTATTTTCTCAATCAACAGGTTGAAGGCAAAAGGCAAATGAACAGGAACAAGTACAAAAAAAACTTTCTATTGAAGCGACCTCTCATAACAGAACCCTATCTCTGCGAAACTTTTTGTATTTCGTGCGTTCAGCCCACAACTCATTACTCTAACTAGGCTTAGATTCACTTTTTTATTGTGACTCAAACGAATTACAAATTGGCAGATAAGAAATAGTAACAAATATCAAACTGCATTTTTAATATTGCTGGTCATTGAACTAAACTTTCATTGCGTCACTTGCACGTTTCTTGCTTTTTTTATAACTTTCACAGAGACAAATCCAACAACCGAATCTAGTCTCGACGGATTTATCTTTACAAATCTAAATCTTCACTCATATCTCACGAAGATCCAAAGACAGAAGCTTCAATTTGAGGACGAAGAAAAGAAGTCCTGAGTTAGGACGTCACCAATATGCGATCAATTTTCGAACGTTTTATTATAAACATATTCCTAGCGTGAAAAATCCTTCAACAGAAAGACGTTGAGGATGCTGATGTGACACTCGTGCTTCTCAAGAACCTCCAGCTCTAATTCATTTGTATAAGGTTGTGCACTGAAGAGCTCGCTCAGTCAAAGGAACCTAATGAATGCATGGATTTTATGTCAATAAGAAAACACTAATATTCACCGAGGAATCGAAATCTCAGCTTTGAATTACTTAGTTCCTAGCAATACTAGCGACAAAAACTATAACATTCCAGACCATGATTCTGTATTTTTCGACATGGCAAGATCATTTATTAAGTGTAAATTTTTAAGAGATACAACCATCCAGACATTTCTTCTTTATAACTGGATCATAATTAGATGAAGGATGGATCAGGAATTGTTCTACGTTTAAAGTCAATGATACCAACGTATATTACTGTCCAAAATTTGAAGGCCAATGAACATAAACAAAAAATATGCATTTTGCGTTGTCAGATTCAACCACTTCTTATTCGAGTGGATTTTCGAAAGATGAAAATAAGAAAAGGAAAAAAAAAAACGTTTTTAGCATTTGTGTGCGTGTTTTCTTATAGCAAAGCCACATGGGCTACCTGCTGAGCCCACCGAGGGGAATCGAACCCCTGATTTTAGCATTGTAAATCCGTTGACATACCACTGTACTAGCTTGGGGATTAATAGGGAAAATGTGAACACAATGAAATTAGCCTAAATACTAACTGGTCAAAAGTTTAAGACAATACCAAAAATAAGTCCTAAACAGGGTAGGAAATGCCCAACAAGAGTTCTCAGCAGTGAGTTGTACGGCCGTCATTGTGAATAACTTCAAACATTTGTTTTGGCATAGTTGATATAAGCGTTTACAGAAGGCTAGCTGGAATGTTATTCCAACTGATGAAGATGGCTTCACAAAGATCATGCATTGTTTGGAACATCCATTTCTACAGACTTCCCTTGCCATTCGCCCCCAAACATTTTCAATAGGGCTCAGTTCGGGCGAACACGCTGAATGGTCTAAAAGAATCGCGTTATTTACAATGAAAAAGTCCTTTATCCTGCAAGCTTTGTGGATTGCAGCATTGCTCTGCTGAAAGATCCAGTCATTTCCACACAAGAGAGGGCCTTAAGTCAATAAGGATGCTCTCTCTAACATGCCAATGTAGCCAGCTGCTGTTTGACGCTCCTGTATAACCTGAAGCTCCATTGTTCCATGGAAGGAGAAAGCACTCCATATCATGATGGAACCTTCTCTACTGTGTCGTGTAGAAAATGTCTCCGGTGGGATATTCTTATCGTGCCAGTAACGTTGGAGGCCATCTGGATCATCCAGGTTAAATTTTTTCTCCTCAGAGAATAAAACCTTTGTCCACTTTTCTATGTTTCATGTTTGGTGCTTCTCAGCAAAGTTTAACCGAGCTGTTTCGAGGTGTGGCCTTTGAAGACATTTACGGTTTTTAAAGCCTTTCTCTCGTAGATGCCGTCTTATTGTTCTTGAGTTGCATTTCGAGTCCGTAAGGGCTTTAACCTGGTTCGACGATTGGCTGGTGTCTTGCCGGACAATGTGTTGAATCCTCCTGCTCAATGCCGGCGAAATTTTCTTGGGCTGATCACTTGAAATTCTCGTTCCGTATCCCTCAGGGTTTTTTAAAAAGAAATTTGCAACAGTAGTTTTACTACGCCTTATCTCACCAGCGAAGAAACGTTGAGAGAGACCTTGCTTTTACAGCTCGACAATTCTGCTACATTTAAACTCTGTTAACTTTTTAGTCTTTGCCATATTTTTACCCAATGTAACACAGGAGATGTCAGTTGACAACGCTAATGCTTGAAAAAATGAATAAATTTCGTTACGTGTTTACCGATTAACGCTTCTTTTCAGAGCGGTCTTTTTGACCAGCTAGTATTTCGGCTAATTTCACAGTGTTAACATTATCCGTATTAAATGCTAAAAAAAATATTTTTTATTTTCCCTTTTCTTATTTTCATTTTTCGAAACTCTACTCAAATAAGTGGTTGAGTCTAATAACCCAAAATGCATATTTTTTTCTTTATGTTGATGGGCCTTAAGATTTTGGCCAGCAGTATACACTTCTTCTGTCTTTTAGAGTCAGGAAAAATCTTCTGATACAAATTAGGTTCTACTCATGTATACTTGATGACTAACAAGTGATATAAGTAATAAAAACCAAAAAAAAGATACTGGGAACACGATAAAGACACAAATTTAAATAGTCTTGGAAAAAAAAATTACGTTACTTTTTATTGGATTTTGATGTAAATACAACTTATTAAATTCACAATATTGGCAATTTTTGCGTATAATTGGGATTTATTTTAGTGTGTGAAACTTATTAATCGCCAGTGTAGACTCCATCACTGAAAATGCTTCCTACCACCATATTCTGAGGATCCACATTTTTATTCTGTACAGAAGGATAAAAAACAGGTAATATTTTAGTACCCTTTTCATTTCTTGTTTAGCAACTCTTTCTTGAAAAATTCTTTGAGATGTTACCTCCTCCGTGGTACAACGAACTTACAACACCAAATCCCGGGATTCAATTTCTTACAATGGACACAGCACATAGTCCAGTATGGCTTTGCTTTAATAAAACAACAACCACCAACACTATTTGACGGTCGCTTCCGATCATTTCGCGATGGATGTACTATCTTGCATTAAGGATAATTTGTACGTTAATGTACCTCAAAAAGATTGCTGATATTTGTATCATGTTTTTGCTGTTTTTACAATTCAAATACTTTTCTTATCTCTTTTTTTATCACGTGCCATCACAACTGACATTCGTCTCCACACAAATGAATTTCCCTGCTTGTTCTGGCCTTTATTATCTATTCTGATGCATATTTTAGGATCTCTTCAGACTTTTGTTTTGTTGACTTTTATTGTACGTTCATATCTTTACACCTTTATCAACAAGCATGTCAAGTAACCATTACATCTTTTCTACAGATTCATACATAGATCGTGTTTTACCACTCTTACACTTCTATTTCCATTAAACTCTTCTATACCACGGTCATTATTCATTCTTCGTATAAAACGCATCACGTTGGTAACAGCAGTAATTATTGTCGATTGTCCTTTCATCTCAAACCAACCACTTGGTCCTTTGTTAATAAAAACTATTACTTCTACACTCCATCATCAATTTTTCATGGTCCCTGACAGTGGTATGTCGTGGACTCACACTGCTAGAAACTTGGTTTCGACACTCATCGTGGGCAGAGCACATATAGCCCATTGTGCAACTTCGTGCTTAATTCCAACAAAAATTTCAGCCAACCAATTATTTAAGATTTTGATATTTATTCTAATTTTTTGCACTGTCTCCATTACATTTTCATGGTTATTCCTGTCAATTACTTCCGAAAAATCTACGAAGCATATATAAAGGTGTCTTTGAACATCTAACCCTTTTGCCCCTAATATTCTAAATAAAGCACGTGGTCTCTCGCGATCCACTACCTCTTCTAAAACACGTTTAGTTCTTGAGAAGCTTTTCTCAGCTTTGAGCTTAACTGTCTGGAGAATTACTTATAAATACTACTGGCCATACTCTAAAGTCGTAGATTTCTTTGAGATCGTCATAAACAGGCGTTTTAATGTCTGTTTGGATTGTTTCCTCCTAAGAATTGAATTATAAGTCGCAGTGAGACATTTAATCCCTAAAAATTCCTTTTATTTTTAATATATTACATATATATTGTCTACGACACAATGTTTTAAAACTTCTATTGGCTCTACACTTTCCTTTTCAATATTATCAAACTGTAGTTAACTAGCACTATCATTCTCAAAACTAGTTCTTTTCCGATGTTGTATTACAATTATGTCACAAGCCTCACTCGCCATCTTTTAACATTGCGAATTTCAAAACTTAAATTATGTGGTTTTCTGACTTTTGGTGGTTCCACTGAAAGACAGTGTTGGTTTCATTTTCAGATCTTTTCTTCACTTGTGAATTTCATGCATGTTATGTATCTATACTCAAGTGTTTTTATTATATTTTATCTGCTTCCATACATTACTGTCCTCTTCTGGGTAACTGTTTTTTATTCGTTGTTCCTAGAAAGATCTCATTTGTTTGTTTTCAATTTTGCGTAAAGCTACACAAGAGCTATCTGCACTTGTCTTCATCACCCACCGCCAACTACTATTTTACCAACGAATAGCTGGATTGCCCGTAACATTGTAACACTCTAAACACTAAAAGAGCTTACATGTTTGATGCGACGGAGATTCGAACCCTTGATACTCCGATTGCGAGTCAAGAGCTGACCAAAGGATGTCGCCAGTCATCAGGGTTTTCTGTTCACTCTTCTATTTTCCATAAGTTTTTCTGTTGCTTCTTGCAACCTGCTGACCTTCATGATGTTTCTTCTTTTATTACTATTTCAAATCCGTTTTTAGTCTCTTTGACAAAATTCTTTGCTATGTTATGTTTTTTTTTTCTAAAATTTCCTCTATGAATCATCTTTGCTTAGCTTCTTCAGTTATTTTTATGGTCACTGACTGAACAGAGCCACATTATGCTTCTGGATAAGTTCAAACTCTTGTAAGAGAGTTTTTAAAACTTATTTAAGTAGGATTTAGCCTACAAGACATCATACAAAGCTTTCAGAGTAAGATGCTAAAATACAACTGTTTCTTAATGATAAACAGCACATGGACCACATAGCATGCCAGTCCTACCTTCACCAATCTTTACATTAAAGTCATACATCATCGTCAGATATCCGATGGAATTCATTTCCTTCAGAGTTTCCTCAACATATTTATATAAGATTTTGATTTCTACTTCTTCACTACCAGATATTTCAATGATATTAATATAAAGGATTTATCCAAAACTTGACTAAAGCTACCCTGTCTGACAAAAACCTCTCACACAGTTGTTCAACACTTTTCTCACTTGTACATCTACTTCTCTGTGATGTTCACCTTCTCTGGATACATAAATTTACAACCTTCACCCACAAAAATCCTTGAGTAAGTTAATTTAATTCCAGTTAACTATAAAGTGTCACACTTCGGTCCTTTCATTTATGGCATATGCTGCTCAAACACACATTTGTTAAAAAGTACAATAACACCAATATGTATAGTAGCGAAATTGTGACAAAAGTGGTTATTCTTGTTGTTTTGAAATAATTACATAGTGAGTTCCTCGCCAAACATACGTTTAAATGAAAAAGTGACCACTGTTTAGGAGAATTACGTAAATTCTGTATAACTAGACTATATGAATTGAAAATGTTTACTGAAATTGTGGATCTTGCCAGTTCGAACACTACAGTTCTCTTTGCTTGCGTCCAGAAACTATTCCTATGAAACCGTTGATGTTGTGATACAGTATTAATATGTCAACCATAGGTTCACTGAAGGACGATCAATTTATTCATCGCACTTCAGCAAAACAGACACCTGTCTTATATGTGTCTGGCCAGGGTAAAGACCTCTAGAATTGAGATATAGTTGTCCCGAGTTTTGAAATAACAATCAGAGAAAGGCAGACACTCAACCAGTGAAAGGGATTATCTGTAATTTTTACAGCACGCCTGCAACTGAAAGAATGAAGCATATTCAGCATGGCATCACGTGTCCAATCTGCGACCCAACAATAAGCAGCCCTCTATTTTAATTACTAAACCAGGCACTGCTCAAGTTCTTAAAAGATCTATTAATTTATTTTATCAATTTATGTTACTAAGCTATGTATGTTAGGTGAAAGTAATGTTTAGTTGTTGGCTTTTTTTTAAAGCGCAAAGCTGCACAGTATGCTGGTTGCGCTGTGCCCATTGCAGGAGTTGAACTCTGAAAAAAATTTTAACAATAAATTCCTTTTATTATTATTTATATTCAGCTGTCTTACTATTCACAAGACTGACCTGTTAGGAACGTTTCCTTATTTGGGCTAATCGTCCTTAATTTTACTAACGAGTAGTAGAATTGACCGTTATATTATAAAGTACGTTCGATGACGGGATTCAAACTCACGACCCACAGACTACGAGTCGAGTTCCCTGACTACTTGATCATTCTGGACCGTAAAGTTTTCTATTCCATAGTTCTTCGCTAAGACAGTTGGAAGTCAAAGGTATACAAAGGTTCGATTCCCCTCGGTAGACTCAGCAGATAGCCTGCTGTGGTTTTGGTGTGAGAAAAATACAATTCTATCTGTTAAAGAATTCGATGAAGTGTTAAGTTATAGCTAAGGCTTATTCAAATTTTAAAAGTGACTATAATTGTTCCTGAGATTAATTAGACACGAACATGTCTTTCCTAGAAAGATTGTGACGAAAAATTTGAATTTAGCTAAGACTAATTCGAATTAAAATAACTATGTGTTTTTAAACAAGGAGCAACAATGATAAACCTTGATTCTCTATATATCTAAAAAAAGCAACAGCATAAAACTGTTTCAAACTTTTTAAAATCGTTCTAGAGGTCTGTTTATAAGATTTTCATGTTTTTGTAATTTAATCTGAAAATAAAATAAAAAAGTCTAACTGAATAAGACGTTTTGAATCACGTAAGAAAATCCTTAGTAGGTGGTTTGAACAGGACGAAAAATCAATGTGGGATGGAAATATTATAAGATATAAAACTTGTTATGACAAGAGTTGGTATTTATTCATCTCGTATTCTTTTGGGGTGCAGGAGAGAAGATGAAGAATGTGATTATTATGGATTTAACTTCATTATCAATACAATAAAATTTATGTAATCAACATGTTTTGTAGATCCACAGGCTAATGTGCAAAATTACAAAAAAATAAAAATTTAAAATCAAGTTTTAATTGTGAATTCCAGTACGATGTATTTGATAAAACCATCTTAAAACAACGAGATAGTTTTAAATCAAGTGAATCTTCAGGACTATTGAAAAATTAGACGACAGAACAAAAAATATAAATCCTATATTATTTTACTTCACTTTATATAAGCCTATTTTGATTTAACTATTTGTGCAACATTTGTCATTTTCTCGTGTTATAATTTGTCTATTCAAACTTCCTACATGTGTATAATTTTACAATTTTTAAAACATACTTTATATTTGATACAAATATTTTAACAACAATATTCTTACCTTCTAGACAATTTTGTCTGACAGATCAATACAAAATACGAAGAAGTTCTAAACTATTCATAGAGTTATAAATAAAGAGAGAAGGAGCTCTGGTCATGTGACTGTGTAACGACATAGGGAAGTTGCTACCATTGTCAAAAGGGGAATAGGCGTCCAAATATCACTGCCTAGTTCTCAAATAATGCCCTAGAGCTGTACTTGTTTTAATTGCACAAATAAGCGTGAAAAGGCTTTCAGAAATCTTCTTCCATGAGTAAATATTCACATTTATGAACTTTCCTTTTAAAATGAAAGCTTTGAAGTTCGAGTAATTGCAAACTGTCGTCTGCTTTACGTCTGTCAAGGCCCAAAGGGCCAAACTGTATTTTAATACACTAATTTCTACTAGATCTACTAGATTATACACCGTAGGCCTAATTAAGATACTAGACGTTAGAATTGAGTTTGATACGGCACTGATTTAGACTGAGGTATTAAATATACCAATATTTAAGTATTAATAAGCGATCGAGCAGCCAAATCATGAATGGCAATAGCCGCTGGTAAGAATTACACGCAGACTAAATAAGTTTTTGTTTCAATGTTGTTTTTCTCTTGTCCGATTTTAAAATTTGAAAAGAAGATTTTAGATAAATGTTGCGGAGAGACGTCGGAAAGTATATCCCCAAAAACAGTTACAGTACAATTTCATTATTAGGTTCTTTTCTGATGAAGCAGTTCGTCAACAATGGGTGAAGAATGTAAGTCGTGAAATTTTATATGCAAAAACGGCTCGTTTGGGTTGAGAAAATATTTCAAATAGAAGAGCGAACAACGTTTCGACCTTCTTCGGTCACCGTCAGGTTCACAAAGAAAGAGGTAACTGACCGGAAGCTGACCACATGTTTGGAAGGGGTTGTGTAACTGAATCTTTGTATAATTTTTAAACGTTTCAGAATAAGCTTTAATTTATGTATTTAAATCCGATATATATATATGTATACACATGTGCGTGCTTTAAAATATATTTCATTATATGTATTTCGTGTTGAATTCGTACTTTTGTTTATATATTAGTCTAGCATACATACGAAAATATTTTACGCTCCCTAAGTACTCAAGATTACTTTTCGGATATGAAGTGTTCCACTTCATAAAGTGGAAATAAGATGTTACATGTGCAGCACTTTATATACATGTGTAGCAAACGAGATTTGTATGGTGAAATTTATTTGTTTGGAATTTCGCGCAAAGTTATACAAGGACTATCTACACTAACCGTTCGTAATTTAGCGGTGTAACACTAGAGGAAAGGCTGTTAGTCATCACCACCCATCGCCAACTATTGGGCTACTCTTTTACAAACGAATAGTGGGACTGGTTGTCACAATTTTTGCATTATCATAAATCTTCAAATTTCCCTGTTGTTTATTCATAGTGAGTACTATCAATTTAAAACTACTATAAATAACTACTTTAAAGTATCACCATTATATGCCCCGAGACACAGGTAGGTAAGTCTGAAAACATATAACACATCTGTGTGGGCACAACACAGATAGCTTTGTGCTTAACTGAAAACAAACAAAGAAACCCATAAGGGGTTAACATCATGCTTAATATTCCAGTCTGTTGTCTGCTGACATGATGGGGCGCTATTCTCGTAACCTACGGATAACAGAATAGAAACCCGTCGCCGAATATGCTCGCCTTTTCAGCAATGGAGTTTTTATAATATGATGTTCAATCCCACAAGAGAAGGTCATAAGTTCGCGATGACTTCGAAGATAGGGACAGTTAGCACAGATATCACTCGAATAGTACTTCACGAAATTACACGAAACACGTAATATTTCAGCTTTGCTGAGCTTTAAAACTTAGTAGAGCATCATTGATTAATGAACCGGAAATTAGCTTTAAAACCTGATATTGCATTATTGGTAAATGAGCCGTAAATTAATATGGAATTCATCCATTCAATGCTTAATATCGTACCTTCGATTGTTACTTAAGATAGTCCCTCATTGGTATATCTGTGGACTTATACTGCTAGAAACCGGATTTCGTATGCAGAACACGGATAGCCCTTTGTATAGCTTTTTGGATAATAACAAATAAACAATACTCAACTACTGTTGACAAAAATAACATACTCATTTTCTCGCCATGCCCTATTTAAACAAATATTTATCGTTTAATGCATTTCGTGGATCAAAAAGTGATTAAATAAAAAATATCAAAATGAACACTTTTGGGAATAAATATGCATTGTAAGGAGATGTGCAGGGCCAGAATTTTCCTGTAATCTGCAACAACTATTTCATTAATTGTGAGTTGATTCTTTACCTATTGATATTAAATTAGTTATTTATTATTTGCTTTGTGCAGTTTTGAGGCTTTACTCGAAGAGTACGAAGTATGTAAATTTAAAGGAACATCATAAGATAATAATATCTCACAATAATAAAACGTTTTAGATAATAAGTTTCTTTGGTATGATCTTGGACATTTCCACTGGCTGGATCATCTAATATGCTTTGAAACATTTTTCAGATGTTTTACTTTTCATGTGAAAATTATTCTTTTTTTTTTTTACATTATAGAGATATTAACTTTATACCTATAGGCATAATTAATACGTTCACACCTGGAAACAGCTGGGATGCTCATATGATTTAGAAATCTAGTTTTTTTGTTGTTTTTTAGCTGTTACATATGACGTGCGTTTGTTTGCGTGCTTCTCAATAGAACAATGTCCAGAGTGTACTTATCCAGCAGTGAAGAAAACGACTTCATTAAAAGAAATATGACAGAATGATACAAAAATTAAGTCGAACTGGGACAGTAGAAAGTCCTGGTAACATGATAACGAAGGCAAATGTTCTAGGAATGGCGCTGCGAAATCGATTGACCAGAACACGTTATAGTTTAAAGAAATGAAACTCGGATTCAAATATTGCCAAGTATATTTTTGATCAAGGTTTCTCAAGATCTTGTGCTAATAAGATCAGATATTAAAGTAAAACGAGGTCCTTTGAAGACCCATCAAAAAGCTTTGTATTATTAATAAAAATTATAAAATAAAGAAAGAAACGCCAAGAGAAACCATTTGTTTTTAGAGTAACATTTTCCTTAGTCAGTTACTCCAGATAACAAAATGTTTTGTGATTAGCAGGACATATTCCCTAGAGGTCAGCTATGATAGGTAGAAAACATAAACTGTCTATAAACGTAGTTTTGGTATTGTCATAGTTGTTAACTCAGGCTTTTCCTAATAACAAATGCCTAAAAGTATATCATCAGAAATAAAATTAAAGAGTTGGGAAAATAGTAGCTCAAGAGTTGGCGATTGGTGGTGATGACTAGCTGTTTTCCCTCTAGTCTTACACTGCTAAATTATGGACGGCTAGTGCAGATATCCCTCGTGTAGCTTTGCACAAAATTCAATACAAACAAATTTTATAAAACCCATAAACACTTGTAACTTTATTTTCTTAGGAAATGGGTTAGTTCCATAGTACAGAATTGACCTTGCATACTGTAAAGTATTCCACGAAATTATAAGAGTGACTGTCGGCCCATTATTGGGCCTGGCATGACCAAGCGTGTTAAGGCGTGCGACTCGCAATCTGAGGGTCGCGGGTTCGCACCCGCGTCGCGCCAAGTATGCTCGCCCTCCCAGCTGTGGGGGCGTTATAAAGTTACAGTCAATCCCACTATTCGTTGGTAAAAGAGTAGCCCAAGCGTTAGCGGTGGGTGGTGATGACTAGCTTCCTTTCCTCTAGTCTTACACTGCTAAATTAGGGACGGCTAGGACAGATAGCCCTCGAGTAGCTTTGTGCGAAATTCCAAAAACAAATAAAAACAGACGGTCCACTATTATTATACTCGTTTGATTTTATTTCTTATAGTTTGTTATAAGAGACAGCACAGTCACATTACAAACTATAATTACACGAAATATTCCCAAGCAAATGAAGTAAATGATTCGAAACTCTTGAAATGTTTTGAGTTTATCATTATTATTAATGTTATTTAGGGCGGACTAAGTTATAAGCAAATCTTATGTAAAAGTATATGAGAAATTTAAGAATGAATAGCTGTTTCAATGCTTAGGTCAGTAAGGACTTGCAACTTTCTTGACTCGTTAAACGCTATGCACGACTACTTAAAATGGCAGGTACGATTAAAATATGTGATTACACAGCGACTTAGATATAACAAAGTATATTGTATACCAACCTGCTCCGTTGCTACCTACTTTACCTATAAGTTTACTTAGTGAAATGTTAAGTCTAGAATTGACTGTAGTAGTCACAAATAGGTACACAAAGGATGTATCTTAAAAATGTCTTCTTTCAAGTTACGAAACTTAACGATTTTTTACTCTTTGTGCAAAGGTATAACTCTTGAATCCGCCTCTAGGTGGCTATAGAGCAAAAAAGAACATATATCACTGACGGTAGGAAATGTAGGAGTTGCAAGTATCTCCGGTTTAATCCAGTTTATTGTTCCAGTATAATTTAATGGCTTTGATATCATAAGAGGAATTTAATCCAGTTTCATGTCCCAGAACGTGAAAAAAACTGAAGAACAGTAAAAAGAAAATAAGCCCCCTGTCTGAACATTAGGGGATAGTCTCGGTGAGTTATCAACACGTTTCGCTAATCAGTACTTTTTCACTTCTTGGTTAGGCTTTGTTTGAAGCCTTCATTTGCTCTAGGTTAGGTTTAGTTTGTCCGAAGCCTTCATTTGTTTTTTGGTTAGGCTTTGTTTGAAGCCTTCATTTGTTTCTTAGTTAGGCTTAGTTTATTCGAAGCCTTTATTTTCATCTCGGTTAGGTTTAGTTTGTCCTTTCTGCATGATATTAGAAGACTTAGATGAGTACTGTCTTTCACCAGACGCAGTAAAATAATGTTAAAGAAAAGCACTGCTTATTGGATGTGCATGTTATCGTAAAATAGTTCCTTTTTTAACAAATTAGTGTCAAAATAAGATACAGATGTGTGTTACTTAATGAAACGTATGCTTGATTAAGCATGTTTCACCTTTCGAAGGCTTTACAGGATAACCTGTTTACCAGTGATCACAATCGGATCATTTCTACTTCGTATTTAATCTTTAACAAAACGAACACATACAATAACTTGCTGTTGTTGATTTTATATTATATTTACAAAGTTTTGAAACAACGACAAGTTGAATCACCAATTGTAAGTCATATGATTGGCCAAATCTCGTGCTGAAATTGTCTTTTCCCATATTACAATGATATTTTAAATTATTTAAGTAAACTACTGCTTGGATATATTAACATTGAGTATCTTAAACTGTTAGAATATAGACATGACGGGAATTAGATTTTTAGATATTTTCTACCTTACAAGTGTGCAATTACAGAAATACTGAAAGAACTTGACCTCCCTCCTCCCTCATTTTGAAGGCTTATAACGCTAGAAACCGAGTTTCGATCCCTGTTGTTGGCACATCACAGTTAGACCTTTGTACTTAACAACTAAGTGACAGATTTTTTTGTCAACGTGAATCAATATTTCCTTCCAAAATCGATGAACGAGTCTTTCCCTGTAATTTCGATTATCTGTATTAAAAAGTTCAATTAGCTGATTGCTTAAAAACGTTGATATATGTACAAACTACGACGCTTGAATTTGTACTTTGAACTTTTCAACAATTCAGATTAAAAATATCACTTTTCCTTTGTGAAGTTTTTTAATTTCGCGCAAAGCTACAAGAGAGCTATTTCAACTGGTTCTTCCTAATTTGGCAATGAAAGAATAAAGGAAAGATAGTTAGTCAACACTACCCACCACTATTTCTTGGACTAATTGTTATGTAAATATCATGTAAATGTTATGTAAACGACAACCATGTCGAGAGCGTTATGTAAATGTTGTGTAAACGACAACCATGTCGTGTCGTGTTTGCATTCCCATATCTATTATATTTCCATATTTATATTATTTTTTCGAAGTTTAAACCAAAAAAATGTTATTCATTTAAAATAATATTTTAGAATTAATTAGAATTCATTTAGAATTATTCATGTAGAAATTTCTAGAACTAGGTAGATTGATCACTTGTATTGGCCTGGCGTTTGTACTGTGGAATTCTGGGAAGTTACGCGATTAGTATATAAACAGACGGCGATGCGAGGGAAAGGGTCATCCATTTTTATTCGGGTCAAGCATTATGCAAATGTCAACAAAGACAGAAAAGAGCAAACTTCTGATTCTCAAACAAAGACTTCATCTTATTCTCAAAGCTCGTCATCTACCAAAAACGTGTCATTCTCATCCAAAACATGTGCTTATTGTAAGAAACCTGGCCATCTGATTTCTGAGTGCTATAAGGTCAAAAACAAGCCATCACCCCATAGTTTCATTTTACCCTCGTTAAATACATCATTGGTTCCCAATGATTTTGACCCTGTCCAGTCCACTGTGGATTCCAAGTTCAGTATTCTTGATGTACCTGAAGATCTTGTTGAGGACAAATTTAACCTTTCATCACTGAAGGTTTTGTTTCTTTTGTTGACGATTCACATCTACAACCAATTAAAATCCTGCGGGATACTGGATCTTTTCAGAGTTTGATTTTGGAAAGTGGACTTCCGTTTTCTGAAAAGTCATCCATTGGGGCCAATGTGCTCATTTCTGGTGTAGAAGGTGGCGTCGTTTCTATTCCTCTTCAAAGATTGGATTTGCATTCGGACTTAGTTTCGGGCCCAGTGACTGTGGGTATTAAATCTTCATTACCTGTTGAAGGTGTGTCTATGCTTTTGGGAAATGATTTGGCTGGTAGTAAGGTGGTACCAGAGGTTCATGTTGTTGAAGCACCTGTTGTTAGTCCCAGTACAGAGCAACTCGTTGAAGAGTTTCCTGATGTTTTCCCCGCTTGTGCTGTTACTCGTTCTCAAACACGTTTTCAGGAGTCCAAAGAGGATTTCTCTTTATCTGATACGTTCATGTCTCGCATCGATGAGATTTCTGACTCAACATCGAGTTCTACTGATGACTCCAAGTCATTTTTCAACTCTCTTCATCGTAACAAACTTGTTGAGGAACAGGACAATGATCCTGAAACTCGTTCTCTTCTACAACTGGCCGTTGATGAAAATGAAATAGGAACTGTCCCTATTTGTTACTACGAGAAGTCAGATGTGTTAATGAGAAAATACAGACCTCCTGACGTTGCTGCTGATGAAGAGTGGAATGTTATTCACCAAATCGTCATTCCAAAATGCTATCGGAATGATATTCTTAGTCTTGCTCATGATCATGTGTTGTCAGGACACTTAGGTATAAGAAAGACCCTAGATCGTATCCGACGACATTTCTATTGGCCAAAGATGCGCCAAGATGTTGTTGACTTTTGTAAGACATGCAATTGTTGCCAAATGACTGGAAAACCAAATCAGGGAATTCCCAAAGCACCACTGCAGCCTATTCCAGCCTTTGAAGAACCGTTCTCAAGAGTCATTATCGACTGTGTTGGCCCAATGCCAAAAAGCAAAGCAGGAAGTGAATACCTCTTGACAATCATGTGTGCTTCTACACGTTTCCCTGAGGCTATCCCTTTGAGAAAAATCACTGCTCCCAACATTGTCAAGGCTCTTGTCAAATTCTTTACCATGTTCGGGATTCCAAAAGTTGTGCAATCAGACCAAGGCTCAAATTTTATGTCCAAGATATTTCAACAAGCCATGCATGAATTAAACATCCATCAAGTTTCATCCAGTGCATACCATCCTGAATCACAAGGTGTCCTTGAACGTTTCCACCAAATTACTGCCATGAACACTCAAAGGACTGGGATGAGGGTGTTGTTTGCAGTTCGTGAAGTTATGCACGAATCTACTGGATTTAACCCTTTTAAGTTGGTTTAAAAAACAAACAAACAAAAAACAAAAAAAGGTTTTCACAAGTTCAAACTTTTTTTTACTTTTAAGGGGGAGAGTGTTATGTAAATATCATGTAAATGTTATGTAAACGACAACCAGTTTGATCGCACAGCCGTCTGTAGGCGATTTTTTTATGATATGTTTTGGTATGGAATTCCACGGGTAACTGTTTCATTCTCAGTTTCTTTAGGTAAATGACGATTGAAGGGGAGGTATGATAGGTAGCTTCATCTTGATGAACCAATAATTTGATGGCTTTGTTTTCAGACCAAAATCCTTTTTAATTATCCTGCTTACTGTTACTTAGGTCACATGAACATCTTTTCTACTGATCCTTGCCTTTTATGCCGTTATAATTAGGTTACAACGGTTGGTGTACGACTTGTTGTAGGTCTGTTTCTACATTATCCTTGTATCCAACTTGATTACATATTCCTTTGTTTTCTAGTGTCATTAAGACAAGTTAAATCATCACTCTTGAGATTCTAAATTCAACATCCTTTCCAAAAGTAAATTCAATTTTCGGTGACACCCCACTCCATACATTGCATCAAACAATGCCAAAGTGATATTCTGATATCGGCTGTGACCGTAAAGTAACACAATAAAGTCTCTATATGACTTATCTTATTCTTAGTATCCAGAGAAAGGTTAATTATGCTATTTTCCGGCTTGTCTTATCAGTCCTCACTACCACTGTGTTTTTACACTACTAACCCAAACGCAAATGTTTGTTTTAAATCCTTCTACACAGCTTACTCTATATTTTTAAAGGGGTGGCGATACAGCGATACGATTGTATCGATACATCTTCTGATACAATATACGTATTTACAAAATTGGGTAAAGTTTCAGTCAATATTATAAATATTTTGTGCAGAAAAAAACAGAATTTCTAATAAATTATTTTTGCTAAAAATTAATGATTCACTAAAGGAAGACGAGTATTGAGCACTACATGTTTTTTCATTTCTTTTATCAAAAACATAACATGCAAAGTAACATAAATTAACAGTAACAAAATAGATAGACTGATATTAACATTTTTATTTCATTTTCTTGTCAGGTGTCGTTTAGTTCATTAAACTTGAAAATTTGAAAAACACATTGTGAACTGTGAGTAGGTACTTAGATAAGACAATGTTAGTAACATAGATTATAAATTACAGACAAGACTGTCTAGCTTTGTTACATAAAACTTCTATATCTAGATACATATCGGATCACGCTATCAATATCTATATATGTATCATATCAACCCCCATGATTATTTTATTATAGTAATAATTATTTATATTTCTCACGTAGAGATTATCAGCTCCTCAGAAATCACTCCACAAGCTTACGACGCTAACATCGGGTTTCGATACCCGTTGTGGGTAAAACAGAGATAGCCCATTAGGTAGCTCTGTATTTAAGAACAATCAACCAGTTTACACACAATCACTTTTAAATTCAGAATCAAAATGGAACCGACGAAAACAACTTGCATTTGATAATACAGGCCGGCATAGCCAGGTGGTTAAGGCACCCGACTCGTAATTCAAGGGTCGTTGGTTTGAATCACCGTCACACCAAACATGCTCGCCCTTTTAGCCGTGGGGGCGTTATAATGTGACGATCAATCTCATAATTCGTTGTTAAAAGAGTAGCTCTAGAGTTCGCAGTGAGTGATGATGACTAGCAACTTTCCCTCTAGTCTTACACTGCAAAATTAAGGAAGACTAGTATAGGTCCCTCGTGTAGCGTTGCGTGAAATTCAAAACAAGAAATCTTTCATGGTTCAGTGGTGACCTTAGACCCTTACGAGTCTCAAATTCGGGACTCGATCCCTGCAATAAGAGCAGTGCAGACGACTCATTATGTAGATTTTCATTTACACAAACATATGTAAGAATTTATCTGAGATTCACCACGGGAATCGAGCTCCGAAATTCAGCGTCCCCTAAGGAACTTTTAGAGCAGTTATAGACTTCAATGGTAATACGCATTCACTGTAAAAAAAGTAAACCAGTGCTAGTTTTAACTTAGTTTATTTGTTATTTTGAAGTAAAACAGAGACAGAAAGAAATCGATTTTTCACACAAAAAGTACTGTTGTTCATAAAAAATCATATTTTTATGGATGGGGCAGAAATCGTTTATTATAGAACAGTTAGTTTTCCAGAGAAGGTGTTTTATTTCATAGAAACAATCACTTAAATATAAAATTGAGAAAATAAAGATTTTTTTCATCGTCCATTGATCATTTATGTGTAGTGTTATGTATATGTGTAAATATTTTGTTAACGACAACATGTCGTGTTGTGTTTGAATTTTCATTTTCTATTATTCATTTTTCCATATTGATATTATTGTTTCGAAGTTTAAACTAATATTTTGTTATTTATTTAGGGTAACATTTAGAAATTTCTTGAATTAAGTAAACCAATCATATGTTTGTTAATGAGTGCTGGTGACTTCGTGTCTCGACGTGTAGTCTCGTGCAAGAACGGACACGCGCGGATTGGTCTAGAGTTGTATGGAAATTGCAAGATTGTTCGAGAAGTAGGCCTATCGGTATAAAAGATGGTGACGCGAGATAGATTCAGTCATCAGTTTTTATTCGAAGAAAAAGAGAGAGATTCAGTCATCAGTTTTTATTCGAATAAAGAAGATAGATTCAGTCATTAGTTTTATTCGAAGAATAAGAGTGAGATTCAGACATCAGTTTTATTTCAAAAGAAGAGAGTTAGTTATTTGAGAAAGATTAAGTATTTGCTGTGATTATTCAACTTGGATTTGCGACTGAAGTTAGATCTACGGAAGCTGTGATTTTATTTCGTCAATCTCTACGATACATCTGAATTACTGCTTGTGCTGAGAGACGGCGAATCTATTGAACTGTGAACTGTTTCGGAATTTCTTCGTGGGACCAAATTCACACCCTAGACTGGAATTTGAGACTTTAATTTTAGATCATTACATTAGATACAGGCCAGTACCGTTTTGTATTGTGATTTATTTTAAAGTTTGAAACTAATATTATTTTGTTTTGTAATTAATTTCGAATGTTGTAACTTAATATCTGTCACTGTTATTATATAATTTATGTTATATCTGTTATATTTGTTAATAGTTTAGTGTAATAAATTATACAAGCTGTTATCTGCGTTTTTCTGTTGCGTTTAGTCTACGAAGAACATAAAACATAAAAAATACGTAACAGTAGAGATTTATACAGAACAAAATAAAGAAGAAATTGGGAATTTATAAGCCAGCAAATAGAGATTTAAAAATGTAAGCAAACAAGGCGTGATATACTGCAGACATTGTTTACTCAAAATATAAATATCTATTTTGACTCTATGCCGTTATTAAGAACTACATTTGGTGAAGTCAAAACAAGGAGTTGTATTTGTTTGAATTTCGCGCCAAGCTAATTTTGGTGTGTAAGACTACGGGGAAGGCAGCTAGTTATCACCACCCACTGTCAACTCTTGGGGTTCTCTTTTACCAAAGAATAGGGGGATTGACCGTCACATTATAACATGCTACGGCTGAAATGACGAGCAAGTTTGGTGCGACGGGGATTCGAACTCACGACCCTTAGATTACGAATCGAACGTCTTTACACACCTGGCTATGCCGGGCTTCATGAAATTTGTAATTTAAGTAAATAATTCTACAGCCTTGTTTGTTTACTTCTTTTTATCCGTGGGGGTGTATAATGTTACGGTCAATCCCACTATTCGTTGGTAAAAGAGTAGCCCAAGAGTTGGCGGTGGGTGGTGATGACTAGCTGCCTTCCCTCTAGTCTTACACTGCAAAATTAGGGACGGCTAGCACAGATAGCCCTCGAGTAGCTTTGTGCGAAGTTCCAAAACAAACAAACAAACAAACAAACTTCTTTTTATGATTCCTACTTACAGGTTTTTAAATATCAGTTTTTTTATTTACCACATTCGCTGACTTTTTATGTTTATTAACAATCTTTCCAAATAAAACGTATGTGTCTAAAATATCACTTTAACCAAACCTATGATTTACTAATTTATTAATGGCGTAAGGCTCACTCTTGCAATAATTTCTAAGATAAAAAAAATATTTGGTAAATAAGGTTTAACGTTGTAACATTTTGGAACATAAAATATCTAACAAAAAAGGTTTAATGTTTGAACATTTTGGAACATAAAAATATTAAACGAATAAGGTTTGATGTTGGAACGTAGACATATGTAGTAAATGACGTTTAACATTGAAGTATTTCGGTGCTTACGTATATATAATAAGGTTTAATCTTGTAACATCATTAGTTTTTCAGTCCTTGTAGTTTTTCTTTTTTTGTTCAAAATTTGTTGATTTCTTACTAAATGATTACTTTCTGGAACAAAATATAACTGTTAGAACACAAAGAACAAATAATTGTATGGCTTTGTGTTCTTTGATATGTTAAACTGGTATCTTTCACAAACATCAATCACAAGATACTTGTATAGTGTTTGTGTAGAGAAATGTTTTATTTTTTCAAATAATTCGGGTAAATTTGATATTTTGAGTGTAAAAGTCTTTAACTGGAAATTCTCTGTTTAACGTAGCAAACGGTCGTATTCGTACGACAAAGAAAAAAGTGTCCAACCAGACAAACATAAAGATTAAGTTCTCTACTCTCAGATGTGTTTTCTAATACCATTACGAAACGTTTTCACAAACTTGCGACTCCTGTCATACGTGTTCTTGATAGGTCCCCACAACATACGTAAGACTGGCTAGTTGGGTAGGTTTTTTAGCTTTTCTGAGTAATGCTTGTACTTGTCCAACGCTAAAGATGGTTTTAAATCGGTTTATTACCCACCATCCTTTGCTGCTTCAATCGTCACTAAGAGTGTGGCAATCAAAATCTCCATTCAACTATATATTGATCATTTCCACGATGAAGAAAACAACAACACATCATTTAAGATGACATAAGCTATTTAAAGCGAATTTACAGCAAGTTAAGATTCATGGTCTTAAAGAAAAGATCATTCAAATTCTTGTGTTGCTAATATCTAAGGAAAAAAATATTCTTTGAAAAACGTTAGAAATGAATAAAAATGAACGCATTAGACGAGTGAATCTATTTGTTATTTTTTTATCTCTCTTTATTTATATACGAAATGGTGAATATAATAGTAGTGATATCTCATACCTCCAAATAAAACTTATCCACATTAGGGTTTTCATGTATGATTACTTTCAGTTTCTTTAAGTTACTTATTTGTTTGTTTCTTTTGAATTTAGCCCAAAGCTACACGAGGGCTACCTGCGCTAGATGTCCCTAATGTAGCAGTTTAAGATTAAAGCCAATTCTTGGGCTAATCGTTTACCAACAAATAATGGTATTGATCGTCAGAGTACAACGCCTCTACAGCTGAAAAGGCAAGCATATTTGGTCAAACAGAGATTCAAACCGGCCATCCTCGTCATGCGTTGCCTAAATTAATTATAACAACTATTTCAACTAATTGACAGTTCAATATATATGTGTAGTTCACTGATGATCAACGAAAGACTGAATATGAGGAATCAGTCGTAAACATACAACGCTAAAATCTTGGGCTCGATTCCCCGCATTAAACACCGCAGATAGCTCAGTATGGCTTTTCTCCAAGGAAAAAAAAATAAATAAAATAACTTAAAATGATTGGTTTTCGTAGTGTTCTCGTGAGTTTGTAAAAAAGCAAGAAACAGGTTGTTATTGCCCAAAGATTGATCGCCACACTTAACATGCTATTTATTACACTATTCTATTTTCCACAGTAACGTTTGTTTCTTTCTACATTCTTTTTCTTGAATTCAATAGTGCTCTAGTGGGGCATGAGAGAAGAGAAGGGCTTCACTTTCTCATGCACTTAAGTCAAATTAAAGTTTGAGGGAAATGATTTCACGCGCCACTGGTGTTAGAGATATCTCCAGAAAAAGTTTGAATAATATGAATACGCCATCTTTGTTTTACTCTGCAATTTTGCGATATTTGATGACACTATCAATAAACACTAGTGTGCATTTTTTTCGTTCCGCCATTCGCTCTTTGTTTCGTATACGGACTCTATTTTTCTAATTACGTATCACAAGGTGTCAACCTTTCTCTGGTTGTGTATCATAATTAAATATTCTATTCGTGCAACAAACGACGAACAACACTTGAACGAAGTGTGTTTTCAATCATAATACGGATTACAAGAAACTATTCCCCTCAATAAACAAAACCTTGTAACCAATGTAGTTCAATTACATTATGCAAACTTCTTTTATTACAATTGTTATGACAACGAAAGAGTGAAAAAATGTATGTTTTTTCTATTTGTTTTATAAAAATAATTTCTCGGATGCTAAATCGTTACGTTCTGTTCAGTAACTTTCTTTCTGACGTCATATTTAAGTTCCAAGTTGAACACTCATAATGCTAATATTCACAAGTGATGAAGATAATACAGTAACAGTACAGAAAGAAAGATTTATAACGGATATGTAAATTATCAAAATCGCTTTGTTGAGGGAAGTTTCGTGTGTAAAATGTGCGTATGGCTAAAACGTTTAGCAATAAATTCTTCTGTACAAAGACGTTCAGTTTACGTTTGCTATTAATATTGCTTTATTTGTCAAGGGTCACTAACATTACACATTACAATTGTTAATGGTCATTAACAAATTCATCACTTAAAACGGTACTTCAAACGAACTAAACATTTTTCAACTTCTCAGTCCAGTGAAAAAAAACTGTGGTCTAATAGTTATAACGGATCATAGTAGACAAAGATAAATCTAAGACGTTATTTCAAAACATTTTGACCTAAAACTCGCAATAAATTAATAAAGAGAAAGGTGTAAGATGTATAATTAAATTTTCTCGTAATTCTAAAAGCCCCCCGCGAGAACAGCGGTATAGTTTTCGGACTTACAACGCTAACACTAGGGGTTCGATCCAGCTTGGTGGGCTCAGCAGAGAGCCCGATGTGGCTTTGCTCTAAGAAAAACTCTAAATATCGGTCCGAATGATTTTCACGCTATATCTGACGTTTTTTTTTTTTTACAGACAGTGCATTTTTTATGCCTTAGTCTATTGATAAATAACCAACGATAAAGTATAAGAAGATGCTTAAACACATTTATGATTTTAAATCAGTAACGTGGTAATTAAGAAGAGCACCTCACAAACTTTCTGTAATAAAATAGGATTTTAATCTCAAATATTAGGCCTAATGATTGTGTTTTTGATGTAGTGTTTACAGTTTTAGTAACGCTACCATTTTCGGTAAATTCAGTCCAAACCTTTTTGTGTTCTTTTCTGGTTAACACAAATCATTGTAATCCGGACGAAAATCAAAATATGTAAATCAAACAGGCGCCAATCTTGTTGCCAAGTTACGGATTTCTGGAGGTTACTCTATCTGGCTAGCCGCGTCTAGTATCATCAAACGAAATAGATTTGGGTCGAGTTATTAATCACATATCCTGGAAACAATACTGCTTAGTTTCCTCGTTTTATTAAAAGCAACTTTTTTTTATCTGTTGCTAAGGGATATGAAAAGGTCGAACTGTAAATAAAATTTATTAACAGTAAGATAACACGAATAACAGTAACTGTCTAAAGCAGACTTTCATGTCAGAGAACTGGTTCGAGAGTATTGCCTTCTTTCGTATTATCGTTGGTTTAATCGAACATTTTGTTGACTTGAAGAAAGATTTGGCTATTACTAGTTCTTATTTGTCAATTTTTTTTTCTCCAATATTAAATAGAGCCTATCTATTTAGGGTAATTGTATATCTCAGGGTTCTGAATCTTTGATAGTCAAGAATAAATGTATAAGAATATTCATAATTTGTTCAGTAAAATTATCCAGTTAGGTCAGAGACATTGAAGGATGCATCTATTGTTTGTTATGAAGCTCTACGATAAAGATAGTCATTAATGTTCAACATCAGCTCACTTTTAGTTGATCGTGACATGAGAAACGACTTCGATAGGTGAATGCTACTGCAGTTTACAAAAGTTTCGTAAAGTACTAACAAAATGCATTAAGCAAAGAAAACGTATCTCTTAAATTATTATAAATCAATTTAAACTATCCATAACCGATAGCGAAAAATATCAACTGTCTTACAGTTATATTGTTACACAAGTAAAAATACTAATATTTACTAGGATGAGGTATGTATATGTTGGCATCAGTGTAAAAACAAAAACAAAAAAACATAATATAGCTATAGTTTCGTTAAATAATTCACAAAAAACAAAATTCGACACAAAATAATCATACAGTTTCTATAAATTTACATTTGTGGATTATCAAGAACATTCGTAGCGGCAGCTTTTACTGGAAAAGTCATACGTCATGAGGGGTCATCTTGCATGGTCTGAAACAATAAGCAAGAAGAAAATGAAATATCAAGGGTTTTACCAGAAAAGAATAAAAAACAGTTTTCAAGCCACGTAAGAAGTTTATAAAAACGTTTAACTGATGAGAAAATATATAGTCAAAAGAAAATATATTAAAACAAAAACAAGCGCTATATGAAAGATATCAGTAAATAATGTAACATATATAGGAATAATCAGTTTGCCGAATGGTTTACGTGATGAAAAGAAAAGAAAAAGGTTAGAGAAAAGAAAAGGAAAGTGTTTTGAAGAAGCGTGATTTACGAAATAGAACAAAAATGGTTAAACAGTTTTTATGTATAGAACATAGTTAAAATATAGAACTGTACTGTGAAACAAACAATAGTTAAATTGTTTGCAGTTGTTTTCACGATATTTTGTTTATCATCGCGAATATGATAAGCAATGTTAGTAAAACATATTTAGGCTTAGCTCTTTATTTAATAACAAATACTTAGGCTCAGCATTTTAGTTCTTCAAAGTTCTTTAGGGTTAGCGTTTAGTTTGTACTATTTATGCCTTTTCAACTGTTTCACTTCTAATTAGTTGATTTTGTCATCAAATAAATGCCAAATTTAAAGTAATGTCAGTACTATATCTCCATCTGTAATAAAACTTCACAATTCTGAAAGTTTTAACTCAGTAAGGTATTCAGTTATTAAAAGGTAGTTTTCTGTTTTTTCTCATTTTTATCTATTGGTGTGCATTTAACTAGAGTTCAAAATGGAACACAACTGTATGATAAGCTGTAAAACATAAGAATATAGAACCAGACGATAAACCAGTGTAACTTTGGAGCATAGAGCGAGATGATAAACCTCCAGCTTTTGATTATGGAACCAAACCATAAACGACAGCCAATATGGAATATCGAACCAAGCTATAAAAACAGGAAAACTTTGGAACATGGAATCTGAAGCTAAGCCAGTGTGACTATGAAATGATAGTCTTGAAAGTAAAATATTTCAGTTTAACAATATGGTATCAGAGTTATACTTGCACAAACTGAAACTGTTTAAAGCAAATAATAATGACAATGCTAAACGTACGAAGGCAGTCCAAAGGATGAGAAATTCAACTAAAGAAACACTAGTATCAAGAGGAAATCACATCATTGTCGTTTCATTTAACTAGAGAGAAATAGAACTGTCACGTTTAGGAGAAAGTCAATAAATATCACTAAAACTAAATTCATTGGGGAACGTTGTCCTATGGTACTCATTTATTTATAAAGGAAAATAACTAATACTACAAAACATTACAAATAAACAAAATTCATTTTATTTTGACTTAGTTACTATATATCCAAAACATAATTTTGAAGGATCAGTCAGCGTGGTACCAGTCTAGAGTACAAAAACTGTTCACCATGTAAGTCTCCTTAAGAAAGAACTAGTTTCTTTCTCTGTTTTGTTTGTTTTGGAATTTCGCACAAAGCTACTAGAGGGCTATCTGTGCTAGCCGTCCCTAATTTAGCAGTGTAAGACTAGAGGGAAGGCAGCTAGTCATCACCACCCACCGCCAACTCTTGGGCTACTCTTTTGCCAACGAAAAGTGGGATTGACCGTCACATTATAACGCTCCCACGGCTGGGAGGGCGAGCATGTTTGGCGCGAACTCGCGACCCTCAGGTTACGAAGCGCACGCCTTAGCGCGCTAGGCCATGCCGGGCCCACTTTCTTTGTCCACCAAATATATACACAAGCCTAAACAACACTAAAATTTTTTACCAATACACAGTTTAATAATTAGAAATATATTTGCTTTATTACATACACTAAATGCCCATATTTGGATTATTCAATAATTCACCTATTTAATGCTTTAGTGATGACGAGAAAACCCACTTGTAGAGAAAAATATATCCGTAAAAACAGCTGGTTTGGATAGAGAAAATTTTTATGTAAAAGAGTGAACAAGGTCGTCGTCAGGTTCACAAAGAAAGAAAGAGGTAACTGATCGATAGCTGACCACATATTTGAAGGGGTTGTGTAACTGAGTGTAGGAATGTAAGGGGCGTACTTAGATGTTTGATTATATTCATTAATATAGGTATAAAGGTGTTACTTTGTATTGGTTTATTTATGAACCTGAGGAAGACCGAAGAAGGTCGAAACTTTATTCGCTTCTCTACATAAAAATTTTCTCAACCAAAACCAGCGGTTTTTACATGTATATTTAATATTTGTTTTTAGTTAAACTAAATATATTTCTTTACACTTGATAATTTTACGCTCTAAGTCTACATCAAAGAATAGATGTATTGTTCTAAGAATCTGCAAACTGATTTTTAAGAACTTGTCATGAAAAACGTGTTTTAAAAATCCTTGACGTGAAACGTAATAGTCCATAAGTACGCGTATTTTACAACTTATTTACATGGATTACCGTCTCGCTATGTTTTGTATAAAAAACAAATTAAATTAGCATGGCTGTAAGTGCTTAAGAGAAGGAAAAAATCTTCCTTTCAACAAAATGGGTATTAAAGTTTTGAGGATGGGGGAGAGGGAGGTTTCCTAAAGCTCTATTGTTTTGTTTCTAGTACAAATACCTAAGCACGTTTTCCTTCGCTAATAGCCGAGAAACTTTGAAAGAAAGGAAGTGTTTCACTCATGTAAGTTCGAGTTTTCTCATATCTTATTCAAAAACATATTTCTGGGATCTTCGCAATCACGAGAATTACATGTTTGGAATGCGATTTTAAAATTTCATCTGTTAAAATCAGTTCGAATATTAAACGATGCTTTACGAATATAGTATAGCCAGAAGGGTTCAGTAACACTAAACAACAAAAGCAAATACAAACACTGCTTTTAGAAATTTTTGGTGTGTAACTTTTAGGTGTAAGTTTTTTCACTGGGTTCACGTAACAGACTTTATATTATAACCGCTATAACGCCTTCTTGACGAATGAGAGACAGTAGGAATTAACCAAGAATTATGTCTTGTTTGACGAATCAATAACAGATAAGATTAGCCTTTGTCAGGTAAAATCACCAATACCGCAGAGCTTCAAGAGCGATTATATCAATTGATGTCTTTGCACATGGAACTCTTAATCAAAAGTGGGAAATGTTTGACTACATTGATTGATTACTTGTGCTCAATACGACGTATTTCTTTCTTTTTAACTCGGAATTTGGTAATATAAATCACAGCGCCATCTTTAATTATCCGCAAGCACTTAGCATTCCATAACTATTAACAAGCGTGGTCGATAAAACGGAACACTCTAAAGAACTCTGTTATTATGGCCTTTCGAGGCCAGGCTCCTGACATCCGTGCTTGTCTTGGGGTAGGAGAGAGAAGAGTTTCACGTGGTGTTCATTACCTCTAATACTACATGTATATCCTCCCTCCCGGTTGACGTAAGGTACTAGATTTAACTTATCTATTCAATGCACTTCAAGGGTGCTATCTTACGACGCCAAAGTTAAAAGTAGAAAACTAGTTTACAGTAGTATGGAACGACTCGTTTTTATTTTGTTTGTTTATTTGTCTATATGTTTTAATTTAGTCTACCGGTCAGCAAGTGGTATGGTAAGGAAACCTTGCCATTCCGTTACGTCTTGCAGCTTGTGTTGAGTCTTCTGATGCGTGGACACAAACGGCATGAGATACAGAAACCACAGTCACGCCTTTAGTTCTATCTTGTTCTGTGCTAGGATCATAACGTGGGGTATTTTTTTTAGATCCCGCTGATTTATAAATATTTCTGTTATAAGGCGTTTGTAGCGCCATCTCTAAGTCACCTTGAGCTTCCAGAGACCGGATTTCGTTTAAAACTGGTGCAGGCTTTGTGCTGTAAAGAATAACTCCACCGATGACGAAGGTGAAGGAAAGGAGGTATAGCCAATGGAACTGTTGGGAGAAAAGTAAAAAAATAATATTCAAGGAAAGTGTAACAACAAAATGGAAACTATAATTTATCGATTCCACTATTTAACAGAGTTAAACATGTATATGGCATGATTACACATACGAAATAGTTTTGAAAAAAAGGAACATTTCAAAAACAAACAAGTATGAACAACGGAAATCAAACACGAGAAATCGAAACTTAAGATTTAAACTGATATAAATTTTGTGATTAAGCACATTCAACATTTTGTAGAAATATGGAGAAAAATTGTTTTTTGTTGTTTTTGAATTAAGCACAAAGCTACACAATGGGCTATCTGTGCTCTACCCACGACGGGTATTGAAACCCGGATTTTAGCGTGTAAGTCTTCAGACATACCGCTGAGCTACTGGGGGGGGGTGGAGAAAAATTAAAACGCACATCTATACACAAATGGTGGAGTATGATTGGTGAATGGTGGTCACATAATTAACTACGCTGTTGCAATGGTGCAAAAATGAATAGGTATAATAGACTGATGTGCTGTTGAAAATTTTACCAATGCTTAGAAAGAAATCAATGGCCCAAGCAATATGTAATAAAATTACAACCGTTTTAGACTTTTATTCAATGGTTCTGTAGATATAACCTAAAATCTTATTTGCTCTACCACAAACAACAACACAGTGCTCGGATGGCTTAATAAACTTGTCAAAAATTTACTCTTTCATGCGGTGGAGTCAGCAGATAGCCCGAAGTGGCTTTGCTATAAGAAAACTTACACACACACTTTCATGACACTGCTAAAGTTTTCCCATCCAAATAATTTAAATTGTGATAATCCACACGAATTATCTTGCATTTATCATAATTAAAACCCATCTATCATTTATTTGCCCAACTCAATAAACGAACTAAATCATTTCGTAAATCAGCAACATTCTGTTCACAGCCAACACAAACATCATCTTTAATTTTAAGTACTTTATTAACCGTTTCTTCATTTTTATCATTAATACATGTATTTTCAATTTACTATAAATATATTTGTTGATTATGTAACAAAACTGCGATATGATTCTCCAAATTCAGTATAAGATGACTACATGTTGTATGAAATACTTTTTCATTATTGCTAGATCAAACATAAGGTTTCATTAATATTAAGCAATACGTGAAAGTAGTTTGCGCTTTCTTTTTGTAATTTAAGAAAACTGACCGCATATTAGCTGATCTGTCAAGAACTTCCAAAAAGGAAGCTTTTAAACGGTCATAAAAAATGGAATTGAAACATATAAGATGATTTTAATATTAGCGAGAACTGTTTTAAGAAACTTACCAACGAAAAGAGACTGAGTAATAAGAACAAATCAGTATTAAAGCTAGTTTTCAGTAATAATATCTACTGAAGCATGAATTCTAAACAAGCGATGTCTTGGTAACCATCAAAAAAGGTAGTGATAGGCCCTTATTGTCACTTAAGCCTAACAAAGTATTAAAACTGAGTTTTCAGTAATTTGTACTAAAACAAGTATTGTAAAGCAGCATTACTCCGGTGACCATAAAATAAAGTGGCGTTTTTTAAACCTGACCGTACGAACCAAACTAGCCTCTAGTGATATGTACCGAAACAAGAATTATAAAATAGCGTTACCATGGTAAGGATTTTATGCGCTACAATTTATGAAGAAAATAAAAGCATTTGAGGTTACACATAATATTACGAGAAATATATGTAGGATTTGTTCGTCTGTTTTATTACTTTGCACTAAGGTACACACAACTCTGTCTGTGCTCTACCTATCCACGGGTATTGCAATCTGGTACCTATATGTTTGCAGACATATCTCTGTGCTACTGGGAGGCATATACGATTCTCAAACTTGTTTACTTTATATTCTTATTCAATATTATTTATTATAATTTTACATTTCGACTAGGCTAAAGCCAGTTTGTAATATTTAAACTGGTAATGCTTTAATTCTTTATTTAATACAAAAAAGACTTTGAAAAGTCATTTAGTTTAAGCTTAGCAAACACAACTTGTATGAGGATATAAACTGCAAGAAACATTACTATCAACTAAATTTTAAGCGTAAAATAAGGCTAACCATTACAAACTTTCAACGGGTATTCTACGAGTCTAAACGCAGAAATACAGCTGAACACCGAAGGAAGTAGCTTGCCCTCGGGCGTAAACACTGAAGCCAGTAGCTCGCTGACGGATCTAAACTTCTAATATCAGTTGAGAAAACACTTTCGTCCGGCAGTTGTCAACCAGGTAGATTGTAAAATAATTTCAACGAACTGATTGTTAAAAACTAACATTGAAAAATAATTTTCAGGAAAATCAAAAGAAAATTAGGTTGAATCAGAATAATTACTTTGGTTTAAAATACATATTTTTATTGGTCCTGAAAAACAATTATGTGTAGTGGAATCTCTGGTAACATGCCTTCGTTAATTCTGATTTTTTGAAATATCTAAATTATGAAAATTTTGAAACATATATGTGTTAAAACTGGAGTAGGTAATTGTGCAATGACGTAAATCGAATATTTTATTTTTCTATTTTGTAAAAAAAATCCTCTGTCAGATTAAGCAGAAAACGGTTGCTAATATTAGATCATAGATAGGAAACCAAATAATGATGACGTTTCAAACAGTCTTAGATCTAAGAAACTGAATCCTGACAAAACTTCCAAGTTATTTTCCAAGGGCTAAAGAAACCGGGTTTTGACATGGATACAGACCAAGAACTATTAAACTAAATTCTCATAGTGTTTCAAGCGGCAATCTTAGAGCTAAAAAACTGAATTATAAGAGCGTTTTACGCCATAGTTTTATAACTAAGACTAATTATGACAACATTTCAAAAAAACAGTTTTTCTTTAGCTGTAGGGAAATAATTTTTAACATGTTAGCTCAGGTAATAACTTTTAATTAAGCCTATTTTAAGAAATTTAGTCACGAAAGGATTTCAGGAATTCAATTTTCCCTAAATCATTACTAAGAAAATTAATGACGCAGTTATGTGATACAGCAGTCCTTGAACGCTTGAAAACTAACCATGCAAGTATTTCAGATATTGAGTTGCTGTTGTTGTTGTTGTTTTGAATTAAGCACAAAGCTACACAATGGGCTATCTGTGCTCTGCCCACCACGGGTATCGAAACCCGGATTTTAGCGTGCAAGTCCGCAGACATACCGCTGAGCCACTAGGGGGCCAGATATTGAGTTTTTATTTCTTTTGGAGTAAGAAACGGATATAAGACGACAATAGGAAATAGTGAGACGTCAACGATGCGATGATAAAATATCACGACGCGTATATTTACAGTTAACAATTCTTTTCTCACAACATTCAAGGGAACACCCCTTCTTTCAGATCAAGGCTAAAACATACGATTATGACACATTTTATGAAACGTTTCTTCCTCGTGTTTTGGCTAAATAATACGATTACGATAACATTTCAGGGAATATCCTTCTCTTCTACCTAAACTTGTAACTGTAACTGTAACATCGATTCATTAGATTTAGGCCCAAAAAATAAATGACCTAACATTTCAGATAACAAGTCGTCCTCAAGTTTAGACTAAAAGTTAAATTGCGATGATATTGAAGTTAACATGTCCTTGTCGGTTTCAGGCTAAGGAAATAAATTACAGTAATTATCTATCAGTCTCAGCCATAAGACTTAACAAGCTACTCGTCAGATTATAATGCTTATTAAAACTATTTTTTCTGGTTTATTTTTGTGACTGTCGTCTTCCTTCTTGTTTGGAATTAAGTAAAAAGTTACACAATGGGCAATCTGTGCTCTGCCCACCACAGGTATCGAAACCCTGTTTCTAGCTTTGTAATCACGCAGACACACCACTGCCTCGTCTTTTCACTCACACACACAGTTCATTAGCTTCAATAACTAAGTGACATGTTTGTCACTACTAAACGTGGGAGAGGGGGAAGAGTTAGTTGTTTACCTCCATTTCGTTGTAGATATTTCGATTAAGAGAAGGAAGGTGGGATGGAAGAAGTCAGTAATCTTGCCTTTGGTGAGATTTTATTCTGCATTAACCACCATGTTGTTACTTGTTATTCATCTTGGCAGAGCCGGAATAAAAGTCCAAGTCCGCTGTGTTTGGAAAATACCAGAATAAAAGCTCTCTGTTAATTGTTCTACGAGCTCGTAGTTTACTGTGATTAACCAGATCCAACTCCGTCGCTTATTGGACATGAATCTTTGTAAACAATGGCCAATACAAGATTAAATCTCGTCAAATTGTACAAACATCACCGCCAAAGGTATTATTTTAACAGTAGGAGAATTCTAATGTTTGAAAAAAAAAAGACTTCAAACCCTTGCCCTATCGTCTAAAAGAACGGCGGCAGTATGACAATATTTCCAAACTTCAGAATGTTTGATAACACAGTTCATATTTTCAGCTCTGAGTTCATGACGTAAATCAATGCTCCCCAATTATTTTTCTTTGCAACTCTCATTTGAGATATAATAACGTGCACGACTTCAGGCAGCACCCAAAATAGCATAACAATCTTAAAACAACATTACAACCAGACACCTTCAAAGAAATATTTTCAAAGCATTTAAATCCAGAACAAATGTAAGTCTATTATTTTAACTTTCTTCTTGTGACCACATCAGTTGGCCCAGCATGGCCAATCGTGTTAAGGCGTTTGACTCATAATCCAAGGGTCGCGGGTTCGAATCCCACTCGCCCCAAACATACTCGCCCTTTCAGCCATGGAGGCGTCATAATGTGACGGTCTGTCCCACTATTCGTTAGTAAAAGAAGTAGCCCAAGAGTTGGCGGTGGATGGTGATGACTAGATGCCTTCCCTCTAGTCTTACACTGCTAAATTTGGGACGGCTAGCACAGAGAGCCCTCGAGTAGCTTTGCGCGAAATTCAAAACAAACAAACAAAACCACATCAGTTTGGTAATCCCCCAGGGAGGAGGCAAAAAGCCCACCTGAGAAATATATTTCATTGCTGACCATGTCGCAATTTTCCATTACATTGTTCAATCTTTATACAGTTAAGTGTGACAGCCTTAACTAATGACATACTATGTAAATTATAACTTAGCCTAGCGAACACTTACAATATTGCTGTAAGTGTTGTAAAATGTAATAGCAAAAGATGTCTTACATGTCCTTCTCTAAGCACTTTTCACTCTAATACTTACAAAAATTCATTTTGTAAAATGATAAATGTAATTTATTTAATAACTTGCACGAAAGGCAATATGGAATATGTGGGTCATACTTCAAACCAATTGCATATACATATAAATTTACATAAATCTCAAATTAGAATTTAATCATTTTAGAATTCACCCTTTTACCTCTGTTAAGATAACCGTATTAGGAGTTGTTAATGAAGATATCAACAGATTCCAACAAAAGTACTTTTAAAAGTAGATGAAGTTAATAACTTACCTTATGAGAGTAAAAGTAGTTTATTTATTAATATTTTTCATAAACATATTGTTACCAATAACTTGGAAATGATAAAAGATAAATTATTATGTGAAATACTTACAAAAGGATCAAATGCAAAATAGCCACAATATGTAACGAAAGAAATTTTCTAAATATACTGAAAACATTACTAATGAATAGATTTTAAAACTTAATTATGTTACACCTTATCCACCCAGGTGGTTTCTGGAATGTAAGTTTTATATACTTAAAAAAGTAAAATTTAAATTATCCCGTGTGATATTAAAGAAATACCATATGCATTCTTCGTTTTATTAATTACAAATTAAGATTCAAGAATTGCAAGAAAAACATGTCACAGTTCCCACTGATAAGACTAACGATAATGTTGGAATCATTTGTAAAAATTTTTATGATGAAAGAAATTAATAGTACACAAATATTTAAACTTACGAGGTCTGTTCAAAAAATATGCGGGCTATTTGAATTGCGCGGCTCCAGTTGGTTCCAGAGGAATCCGCTTGGTGTCGCTAGGTTCGCACAGATCAGCTGATTACGACGCCATTTCCCGATTGCAGATATCTTTGTGTGTTAGCTACGCGGTTTTAAGTGAAGTGCGATTTTTCGTTTGGTTGTTGTTTTGTTGTTTTGAATTAAGCACAAAGCTACACAATGGGCTATCTGTGCTCTGCCCACCACGGGTATCGAAACCCGGATTTTAGCGTGTAAGTCCTTTTCGTTTGGCGGATTTCAGAATGAATGACCTGAAGAAGCAACGACTTGCTGTGAAATTTTGTGAAAAAAACACAGATAAAGATTTTTAATCCTCGATGAACATACAAACTTGGTGCTTCGAGATTTTGTTCTACACAGTTGCTTAGTTTTTTAAAAAATTAAATTTGTGGTATACATCAACCGTTGGTGGCCATCTTTACAACTGTTACAGAAAACTGTTTAGCTTATCTGTTGATGTTGGTGTGTGTTTGTTTATACACAGTATCTAAGTTGTTTAAAGTTAATCTTTCATAACTATGTCAAGATGTTTCATCGTATTACAAAATGCTACATCAGTACTGATTAATTCTAACTTCTTGCCTTTCTTGTGGAATTGTATCTACAAATGTGTCTCATACATGAATATACCGTTTTGTTTTCTTCCTACAGGTGCAGGGATCCTTGCAAAGTGGTCCATGTTCTTGGTTATTTTATAGATCAGTAACTCACTCAGCTACTTCCATTTGGCGTTAAAAGTGACTAAAATATTTTTATCCATATATTCAAGAAAAGGTATGCGTATGATTTACGGCATTTATTTACTTTTTGAAGGAAGAAATACAACATTGAAGGCAAAAATTAAATGAAATATAAATAGTACCACATATTACGTAAAATAATGTATATTTTAATTAGTTTACAAAATGATGACCAAACACACTGTAGCGGAATGTTTACCCATTACCTAGAATATTGTATAAGTCGTTTTATTGATATACTTCTGTTTGCAAGATTCCAAGTCAGTATGAACATCAAATTAACTTCAGTCAATTAGTAGCAGTATATGATTTAAATAAACCAATTATTTTGTTGAACTAGCACTTCATAAAATAAGAAAATAAACTTTATTTAAACAGTAAAGCCAAGAAATAATCTCAAAATAAATTTTTCTAAGCCACATGCATAGCAACTGAAAGCAACGCTTCAGAGCTGCCTTGTATGCATGAGAACAAACAACACAGAAAAACAAAGTTTAGATACTTTTTATCTCCTTCCACAAACATGACTTACCTCATATTTCAAAAGGTATATTCCAAGAAGAAGACTATAAAAATCAGAAGTTAATATGGACAGGTTCACTGCAGTGGCGCTACTGATTTTCATGAGGAAGGGCATGATGACGTAGAGAAGAAAGAGGCACGTGGAGAACACAAGGAGCACAGCAACTAAATGTTACGGCGAAAATAAACATTGTTCTTCAATATTTATTTGTATTTCTACATTAAAATTGTAATTGGAAACAGTTTCATCATGTTTATTTTAATAGACTTAATCTATCATATTTGTCTAGTGAAATTATTTTATTGTATGTGCCAAAGCTACTAAGGTCGTATGACGCCGTCCAAAATTTTGAACTACTGACCAACAAAGGGAAAGCAGCTAACCAGCAGTACCCTATTTCTCACTATCCATGCTCAAACTGTGGGGAATATTGTGTGATATTGTACGGTTCGAATCCGACTCTCCAGCTCCGGAATCTAGAGCTCTCCCACAATTCCCATTCAATTTTCAGAATAAAGAAAATGATTTAAAACATTTTTAAATTTTTGCTGTATGAAAGCGTTCTTAAATTTAAATATTCTCCAATGCTTTTAAGTTTCATTAACATCAAAAACCTGCTCTTAAAAGCTGTTGTTTCTATTCAGCGAAATGAAAAGATTCCCAATCATATACAGATCCTGATATAAAAAAAAAATTAGTCGAACATTTACTTCCGGAATAAGACACATAAAAACAATAATTTAAGAATATTTAAGTTTCTTAATTGATTTTCACCTGTCATTTAGGGTTATCAGAAATCACTGATTAAAATGCAGGGAAGTAAAATTAACGAAATAGCTGTATTGTATAATTGCACTTAGTTGAATATACTAGTTTCTCACACAATTGTATGAAGGGAATTTATAGTCAATTTTAGAGTTAATAATCACAAAACATCTTCATATTAATCGCCCTATAATAGCTTAATGCTAAATCTGAAGGATTTTGACGTTGGAAATGGGGTTTCGATTACACAGATCATTGTATAGCTTAACACCAAACAACCAATCATACTAACTTATATAAACACCAAAAATCGAATTTTCACACGTAATTTTATACTAACTTTTTTCGTATTTCATTAAGTTGCAAAACTAAATTTTAAAAATTTACTGTCAGAAAAGAGACTTTATTATATATTGCTATTCTGGAGTTCAAGGAACATGAAGGTAAAAGGGCCTTACGAGTTTTAATTTTTAACCCTAAAACTACCAAAAATGTCAAGACACCATCTATTTTTCAAAAACTTGTTTTCCAATCTATTTTCGTGCAAAACTGCTTTCGGGCCTTTAAATTAATTACTCAAATTACTGATGGATGCCTCCATTTACTTTTCATTCGAAGTGAACTATTTCGTCCAGGGTGTTGTTCATTTCTTTATATTAAGAGTTGTAAATGACACAAAGTCACTCAGCATGATGAAATATGTGGAGCAAATCGGTAGTGAATGGTAAAAAAAACAGCAACAATCAAATTGGTGATTTGACTACTTCACTTCTACTATCTAACAAAATATAGAAAGAGCTTATAAATGTCACCTCAGGAGGTCGCAAGCCCTGAACTGGTCTAAAATAAAATATTGTAATTATATATGCAATAGGTATACGTTGACAGAAAAGACTAGATTCGGTAGCTGGATGTAATATTATATTTTGCTTTTATAAGACCCATGTCATAGCGATTTTCTACAAAATTTTGATAAAAAATAATAAAAAATGTTTCCTCAAATACTTAGAATACTTTTAGATGATACAATAAGATTTTTGTATCTCAGAACGGCTGGTATGGGTATTAACACTCTTTTTGATAATGAGACAACATGCCAACTTAGGAAGGTCGAAACGTTGTTCTCTCCTTGTTAATAAAAGTTTTAATACCCATACCAGTCGTTCTGAGATACATTTTTATTTTAAGTGGGTTTCTCGTCATCAAGATAATACGATTTTGTTTTAGGTTGCTTATCAATGATCAGAATATGTTACATAGTTTATGACTCATGCTGAAACCCTGTTCTCAAACTGGTAACTGTGCATAAAGTTAGCACATTTCTAATAGTTGGTACTAAAGGCCTGAAATTTGGTGGAACTGTGCACCAAGTGAGTACATTTCTAATGAATGGTCCTGAAGACCTGAAACATGGTGGATCTGTGCACAAAGTTAGTATATTGTTAATGACTCATGCTGAAGGCTTGAAATTTATTGAAACTGTGTACCAAAGTTCATTTCCCTGCTAAGTTTGTTTAAATTCCATATTGCATATTTGTGACAGATACAGATGGTTGTGCTTTCATTGAACACATGAACCTCATTACAAAAGTCAAAGAACGTTGAAGTTCTGTAGAACAAAAAGAGCCTCCTTAATATCAACTGTTAAGTGACAACTTACTGAAAATGAAGCGTGCAATAGCATGTTGAATGGTAAGCGAGTCAAAGGTCAACATCGACTGCTTCGGAAGCGATCTCGTCCGTCTACATTTATACGAAATATAGAAATCCTTATTCCGTATTAAAGCAACCAACAGAACAAACGTCCAATCTAAAGAGTACATTCAATGGTTAATAAGCCCAGAACTTCACTCGAGTGCCAAGAAAATCACTTCCACTCAGTTAAAAACCCAACAACACGAAGTTGTACATAAAGTAGTTTAGAGGGGATGAAACTACTTCTGGAATCGATCTGCTGAATTATAAGAAATAAATTCAAAAGAATGGCATTCGTTAGAACAAAGTGTGTTAGTATTTTTCAAAAATAATAATAATTATATGACAGTTATAATATGATAATTCTACTCTGTTAAATAGTGTTCCAGTATAAATTCATGAAAATTAGGAAAAGTACCCTCAGAGAATGCTGGATAATTAATAAAATGTAATCCAAAACCCAAGAGTTTCCAGGTCCAGCAAGCGAGTCCTGAACTTTGACCTTAACAGGTGCGCCTGTTTAGGACATTACTTTACTTCCTTTCCGCGATCCACTTTTAATTTGCCTCTTACATCTCTATTAAATCAATTTATCGCAATTAATTGATTTAATTAACGTCTATGATTAAAATATTAAGACGCTTAATATGGTAAACATTTATTATTGCACTGATTCTGAACACCAGACTTTGTTTGTTTTGGAATTTCGCACAAAACCACTCGAGGGCTATCTGTGCTAGCCGTCCCTAATTTAGCAGTGTAAGACTAGAGGGAAGGCAGCTAGTCATCACCTCCCACCGCCAACTCTTTGGCTACTCTTTTACCAACGAATAGTGGGATTGACCGTCACTTTATGCACCCCCACGGCTGGGAGAGAGAGCATGTTTAGCGCGACGCGGGCGCGAACCCGCGACCCTCGGATTACGAGTCGCACGCCTTACGCGCTTGGCCATGCCAGGCCAAACACCAGACCCCCCAGTGGCTCAACGGTATGTCTGCGAATTTACAACGCTAAAAACAGGGTTTCGTTAACCGTGGTGGACAGAGCACAGATAACCCATTGTGTAGCTTTGTGCTTAATTAGAAAAACCCAACAAAAACTGAACACCAGAGGGAGAGCTGAGCTGTTAATATTCACGTCGTATCCTACGTAGTTCGTTTTTATTTTATAACTAGTAAACATGTTAATGAAATTTTACGGATCTCGTTTCAGGGAAGGCTAACTTGACGAGACGTCGTACTTAACCCTTACTTTGTACTCTTTGTGTACCGTTTGCCCAGTAAATGCACACACTTCTTTGTTTAAACTTTCAATACATTTCCATCTAATTAAGTACTTAACCCTTATTTTGTACTCTTTCTGTTTAGTGTCTGTCTTGTCACTATACACTTTTTGGTTAAGCTTTCCATATATTTCCATCTCATTAAGCAAACCTTTAGATCAGAAAACAAACATAAAATTACCAGAAATCTAAACTCTCTTTTATTACGTATAATACGAACAGAATTATTCAGGAGTGCTACAAGTTTAATAACTTCAATTATTATCCATTTCTTACCTTGTTCCAGTTTTCCCCAGTTTATCACAGCTAATTCTTTCCTTTCTAAAATTGCTCTGAAAAGAATTAAATAATTATTTAGTGCCAATAAATTTAGCCAAATTTCAATGCTAAGATAAAAAAAACAAAAAACAAATGGTCATCCAAAGTAAGTAAACAGTTTTTTCTTCACTTCTCTGATATTTTGCATAAAAATGTCTTTACAGTAAACGAGAGAGCAAAACTTTGGAAGAATAATATTTCTGTAAACAATAACAGCAGACATGCTGTAGTAAACCTGGTTTCATTTGATAGATCAGTTTATAAGCATCTTTTATTTTAACGACTACAAAGCTTCAAGTTTACTAATCTGTTACTAGCTTCAATACACGTGGCATATTATTTCTTAGTTGTTTAAATTTTGGTAGACATTTTAATTGAACTTTACTAATCTGCCCTACCAAAAATCTTTTCCTAATGACTAATGAAATCCACTCATTCTTTTCCCATCTTGCTCTAATTATTTAGGTTTCTGTTTCTTTCTTTAAGAGTATTAAATACGACTTCAAACTTATCAACTTAAACCCGCAATAACGAAGTTGCTCAGAAGTCGTAAATAATTCACAGAGATGCTAGTTTCAAAGATTTTTTTAAAAATCTGAGTTTTAATATAAAACGAGCTTTACGCTCAAGTTCTCTCTTAATTAATTATAGGAAGTTGACTTATAATGTATAACACAGAACATACTTCTGACTTACTTTATGAAATTGGTAGTCGCTTAGCTAAACGGGCTTAATTATTAATTAAGAAACTGACAAAATACTTAATAATATGTAATCTAGTGTGTATTGTAAATTTTTTGCTTACAACCTTCTACTGGAATTTAATATTGTTTTCCCAAGTCTTCAAAATAACTTTGTCTTATTTCCAAACGTAGAAAAGTAACGAATGAATGACTAAATAATGTTTTGATCCCATAGAACTTACAACTGTAACCCGTTAACTACGCTTCCAAATAGTCCTAACATTCCCAAAAATTCAACTTTATTGTATGTTTTAATGGCGTATTCTTCTGCCACGTTGGACGCTCCGATGAGAGAGGCACCGCCGAGGCACAGCATGTCACCCAACAGTCTGTTGCTGACTAGGAGATAAAAAGTATCTTTGTTGAAAGAAACAAAGCAATCACTTCGAAACGAGAGTTATTAATAACATTAATTTATATATTTGCAAATGAAAAATTACATTCATACCAGATAGTTCTGTTTTTGACAAAAACTGCTAATTAATTTTGCTGTGTAATGAGACGTAAATTTCTTAAGTAATAAAACTTACGAACAACATAGATTTTTCCTTAAAGGCTTCAAAAATATGTTAATTTTCCTTCTTTAATTATATTCATAAATCCAGCAATAAAAATGAAACGATCTTAAATAGACAGATAAAACAGTATTTTAAAAAATTCTTAAATTAAGTAATTGTTCATACACATTTACCGTTGTATTATGTATCACAACGTATATGTGATAAACTTATTAAAACAATTCCTTTGGTCTTAACCTTATAAAAAGAAGGTTTTTGTCTACATAGAAGAATTACTCGATAAGGTACGATACCTTATTATGCAAACCAAACATTTTTAACTTAAAGAAAACTAAATCGAGTTATTCGTAGCTAATTAAAATCTCGAAAGATTATCCAGGAAGCTTGTGTTTTATTTTAACAAAGCCACATCGAACTATCTGGTGAGCCCGCCAAAGGAAAATCGAACTCCTGATTTTAGCGTTGTAAATCCGTAGACTTACCGCTGTGCTAGTGGAGGGTTATTCAAGAAGCCAACCTGATCGAGTTAGAAACGTTGTTTCGTAAACTGTAAGGAAGGTTGCTGGTTTTCTTTTCTAAATTGCACTACCAGAGAAAATAAAATTTGTATTATAAAATTTTCTCATGGAAATTTTCCTCCTTTTACAGAGACACAACAGTAAGTTTGAGGTTCGATACCTGCGGTCAGTTCAGATCAGATAGCCCTTTATGCATGCATTTTTGTGTTAAACACAATCAAAGAAGTAAGCTCGTAGCCATGTTAAGCTGAACTATTTAGTTGATGAATATTTTTCTTAATCCCAGTGTTAAGTTGAGCTGTTAACGTTGTCTTAAATTGTTAAGCTAACCCATACGTTTTATTAAAACATGCAATCATAAGATATTATAAAGCACTTTCACTATTGATTGCAATGTAATATATTCTGATGTTATGCACGAACCATACTTTTGAGTATCATTTTCATAAATGAATTATTTATATTTTCAGTACGGATGTCTAAATATAATTATTTATCATTATTCAAAAGTATATTAAAATCAATGAGAAGTTAAATAACGAAACTGGAATGTCAAAAGAGGTTAATAAATGTATTTGACGTGACGGCGTTGGTCTGTTTCAAGACGAAAATAGCGAGACGAATGATGCTTTATAACTTCAAGTTACTACAGAAGAGTTGCTGAGATGCCCGTAGAAATGTTTGGAATTAGTATGTCCGACGAAGATTAAGTGAATTTATTTGTTTGTTGTGAATTTTGTGCAAAGCTACACGAAGGCTTCCTGTGCTAGCTGTCCAGTTAGTCATCACCACATATCGTCAACTCTTGGGCTACTCTTTTATCAAAGAATAGTGAGACTGACTGTCTTATTGGAACGTTCCTACAGCTGAAAGAGCCAGTATGCACGGGAGGACGAAGATTCAAAGCTGCGACATTCAGATTGTGAGTCGATAGCCCTAATCACCTAGCCATGCTGGGCCAGTTTAAGTGAGAGATTAGGATATACTTTGTTAAATACGGTTCAGGTTATCTTTTGATTCAGGATCGTCTCTGCAGCTAGAGGTCTGTATGTCTCAACCATACAGAAGTACCGTTCCATAATTCGTCGTTATGCTAGTCATTGTGAATGAAATTTAAATGGCAAACACTTTATTTTCACTTCATTTTTTGTGTAACGATTATGTATTAAACAAACAATATGAAAATGTTCTCCAAATCATAAAACATAGTCACTGAGCCTAAATTTCGTTATTTTTCCAGCTCATTAAACTTAGTTACAGGGCCTAAAAATGTAAATATTAAAACAATAGCGAAAATTTTTCATTGTTTTGGAATACCCTGGAATAATAATGATCACTAGAATATTGAAATATTATCCGGATCAATGAAACGTCGAATTGAAGCATAGGAAGAGTGACATTGGTAGCTCCAGTTATCCTGTTTGAAGTTATGCACAAAAATACACAAATGGCTATACGTGCTTTGCCCACTACAGATATTGAAACACGGTTTCTAGCATTGTAAGCCCACAGACATTTCGCTGTATCATTGGGGGGCCGATTAAATTTATCCTGAGATAAATCTCGGGAGTGAAATCATAGGAAAATATGATATACTATCAATCACAGTAGTGCTCATATGATTTGTTTAGAAATATATCTATATAATAATGTGTAATTTATTCAAACTATTCTAGACATTTGGACCCTATCATCTGTTAAGTGTTTGACTTAATTTCAGGTGTCTAAACAAATTTTAGACAAAACTTAGATAGATCACACAGATGTGTTAAATGTGTCGGTTGTAACTCCTGCGTGATTTATTACACATAATAAATAGAAAGTTCAAATAATTACACCAAGAAATTTTATTTAAGCAGGTATTTATCCGACGCAATCAGACCACGCAGTTCGACAACAACAGTCAAATATTTTTATTTTACAAACAATTCCTTTTTATATGGCGTACAGCAATCTGGACTAACATTTCTTCTTGTGTTAAGATTATTTATGTCACATAGAAGTTACCATTTTTTATAAACGTGTATGTACTTTAAAAAGCTTTGATCTAATCTACAGAGAATTGTACATACAATCAGTTATGACCAAAAAAAGAAAAAAAACCTCAAAAGTTTTATCGAATTTACGAGTGTTGGGGAAAAAAAAATGGATGTCAGTTAATGAATATAAAACCCCAAGATAATAACTTTTATCTAGAAATTGTGCAAGGAAGTAAGTAGAATTCAGAACAATAAATGAAGTTTGTAGGTAATTAGAAGAACAATAGCTGAATAATGAAATGGATCAATAAGATGTCTTTTCTGTGCATCTCGGAAATATATACACGTTACATGATCACTTTCTGACACATGTAAGAAGTAATATACTATATATATATACATACACGCTTCAATACAGAACGTTTGTTATACACAATACGAGCCTTGGCCTTTAATAGATAAACAATTACGATATATTTCGTTGAGATTCTTTTGACTGGGATAATTTATGACTAATTCTTTCAATAAGTAGCTCTTTTGTATCAGGCAACTATTCAAACAGTTTCCAATATGTGATAGATACTTACAGGAGGAGCAAGTACGATGTTGGAATCCTTGTAACGTCGCCTTATGGAAAACTAAAAACAATAGAGTGATTGTCCTATGGTACAAATAACAAGTTTTTTTAATGTGTACATTAGTAATTTGTGTTTCGTAAAGATTTCCTTTCTATTTTAACGAGGTGTTCGGACAATGTTTCCTAGTGTTTCGTAGCCGTAAAGGTAGATGTTAATACAGCCCCCGAGAGAACATCTTCGACGTTATTTTGAAATCGTAGACACCATATTCTGATATAATGTTATTTAATAACACCTAAGAGTGGCTTTAGAAGCTAGATGGTAAACACGACACTAGAACTGATTTGTCAAAGATACAATAATAGACACTCATGTGTAACTGGAATGCTTCACAAAAAAAAAAGTTTCCATTGAAATCAAATTACACATGAACGAAGCCATCATTATAGTATATACAAAAATAAGCATTGTATAAACTAGCCTACCTACCAATTTATACACATAAAGCATCATCTAATAATAAAATTATTATTTTTTTTTACTGTTTTGTAGATTCGGATGAGATAGCACACAGAATTAGAATGTTTACATCTATTGCTGTCATGAAATAACAAAACTAAAACCTAAACTTTGCTTTAAATAAAAAAGTATGATTCCTTTTAACACGGGGAGAAGAATATTATCGTTTTATGTAAGGTATAATATATTACCAAAGAACAAAATAGCTTGGTAAAGCATAATAAATTTATCACCTATAATATAAATCTGAAGAACCTGTAAGCCGTAATATGTTATCGAAGAAAATAGAACATGGTAAAGAGGTATCAATCATTATATAGATCTAAAGAACTACCAAGCTATAATATATTAGTAAAGAACAATGGAGTATGTTAAAACACTATAAATTTACCACTCATGATATATAGATCTAAAGGAGTTGTAATCAATAATATCTCAACAAAAAAACAATAGAACACGCTAGCCTGTTATACACCTAACAGTCATGATAGAGATCTAAAAAAACATATAAGCTAAAATATGTTACCAAAGAAAAATAGAACATGCTACACTACTATACGCTAAAGAGTCATAAAATATAGATTTAAAAAACTTGTAAGCTATAATGTGTTACCAAAGAACAATACATGGTAAACCACAATAAACCTATCAGTCATGACACAGTTCTAAAGGATTTGCAAGCTATAATATGCAACTAAAGAATAATAGAACATGCTAAACCACTATAGATCTACGAGTCATGATACAGATCTAAAGAACTTGTAAGCTATAATATGTTACCAAAGAACAACAGAACATGGTAAACCACAATAGACCAACCACTCATGATACATATTTAAACAACGTCTAAGCTATAACATGTTTCCAAACAAAATAGACCTATCAGTCATAATAGTGATCTGAAAAACTTGTAAGTTATAATATGTTATCAAAGAACAATAGAACATGGTAAAGCATAATGGACCTGCTGGTCATGACACAGATCTAAAGAAATTCTAAGCTATAATATAGTAGCAAAGAACAATACAGCACAGTAAAGCATAATAGATCTATCAGTCATAATAAAGATCGAAAGAACTTGTAAGCTGTAATATGTTACCAAAGAGCAGTAGAACATGGTAAACCACTATATACTAATTAGCCATGATTTGGATATAAAGAACTTGTATACTATAATACGTTACCAAAGAACAATAGAACATGTTTAACCACTATAGACCTATAAGTGATGACATAGATCTAAAGAACTTGTTAGCTGTATGTTACCACAGAACAACAGAGCATAATAAAGCATAATAGATCTATTAGTGATGATATAATCTAAAAAACTTGTAAGGTATAGTATGTTACGAAATAACAGAACATGGTAAACTATAACCGATCTATCAGTCATGATAAATATCTAATGAGCTTGCAAGATATAATATGTTACCAAAGAGCAATAAAAAATAATACACCACTGTAGACCTAGTGTTATGATATAGATCTAAAGAACTTGTAAGCTATAATATGTTAATGAAGAACAATACAGCATGGTAAAGCATAATAGATCTATCTATAATTCATGATAGGGACCTAATGAATGTGAAAGATATAATATGTTACCAAAGAGCAATAAAAAATAATACACCACTGTAGACCTAGTGTTATGATATAGATCTAAAGAACTTGTAAGCTATAATATGTTAATGAAGAACAATACAGCATGGTAAAGCATAATAGATCTATCTATAATTCATGATAGGGACCTAATGAATGTGAAAGATATAATATGTTGCCAAAGAACGGTAGAACATGGTAAAGCAATATACACTTATCAGTCATGTCATAGATCTAAGGAACGTGTAAGCTATAGTATGTTAACAAAGAGCAATAGAGCATGGTAGACCACAATAGACCTATCAGTTATGACATTGATCTAAAGAATTTGTAAGCTATTATATTTTACCAAAGAACATTGGAACATGGTAAAGTATACTTGAGGTATCAGTGATGATATAGTTCTGAAGAACGTCTAAGCTATAATATATTACTAAAGAATAATAGGCCATGGTAAAGCATAATAGATCTATGAGCCATTATATAGATTTAAGAACTTGTAAGCTACAATATATTACCAAGGAATAATAAAACATGGTAAAACCCTATACATCTGTCAGTCATGAAAAAGATTTAAAGAGCCTGTGAGCTATAATATGTTACCAAAGAACAAAATAACATGCTACACATATGGACTTATCAGTTATAACATAAATAAAAAAAATATTCTGAGCTATAATATATTACCAAAAGTAATAGAGCATGGTAAAGCATAAGAGAAATGTCAGTCATGATATAGATCTACAGAATATTTAAGCTATAATATGTTACCAAAGAACAATAGAAAATCGTAAACCACAAAAGACCAATTAGTCATGACATAGATCTAAGGAACTTCAAAGCTATAGTATATTACCAGAAAACGATGAAGGATGATAAAGTATAATATTAGATCTACCAGTGATGACATACATCTAAAGAACTTGCAAGGTACAGTATTTTATGAAAGAATTATAGAACATGACTTATTCTATTATAAACTATAATAGACCTATCAGTCATGATAAAGATATAATGAACTTGTGTGATATATATATTTTAACAAAGAACAACTGAAAATGGTAAACCACTATAGACCTTTTGTCATGATATAGATCTAAAGAATTTGTAAGCTAGAATATGTTACCAAAGAACAACAGAGCATGGTAAAGCATAATAGATCTATAATTCATGATAGGGACCTCATGAATGTGAAAGATATAATATGTTACCGAAGAACAATAGAACATGGTAAAGCATAATAGACCTATCAGTCATGAAGCAGATATAAAGAACTTGTAAGCAATAGTATATTACCAAAAACAACAAAACATGGTAAACCATTAAGACCTATGAGACATGATAAAGATCTAAAGAAATTGTAAGCTATAATATATATTAACGAAAAGCAATAGAGCGCGGTAAAGCATAATAAACCTATCTATCAGTCATGATATAAAAATAAAAGAGCTTCAAAGCAATAATAAGTTATCAAGAACAATAAACATGGTGAACCATAATAAACCTATCAGTCACGATATAGATCTAAAGATCTTGTAAGATAGAATATAATGCAAAAAAATAAGTACTTGGTAGTTTCACGTAAGTCAACAAGACGATTTATATATACAATAAAAACCTTGTTGGATGCGATACAGCCGAATGAGCCGTAAGTCATGATACAGACTAAATTATAACTCTGTTATAATACAGAGTAAATGACCTATAAGTTATGATACAGTATAAATAACCTTTAAGTTATAATACAGAGTAAATATCCTATAAGTTATGATACAAAGTAAAATATCCATAAATCGTAAAATAGTACAAAAGAGTAGGAAATCATGGTAGAGAATTAATAATGCTTAAGTCACGGTAGAGCAACGACACCCTATTGGTTATAGTAGTGTACCGGATACGTATGGGCTAGAGTACCAACGACCTATGGATTATTGTAGAGTATCAACATCTTGTGGGTTACAGTCAAGTATCGACAACCTATCTGTTATAGTAAAATAGTAACTAACTACGAGTTATACTGGAGTATCGACCAGCTATGGGTTAGTGTATTGACAACTTATCTTTTATAGTAAAATAGTAACTAACTACGGGTTATACTGGAGTATCGACCAGCTATGGGTTAGTGTATTGACAACCTATCTGTTATAGTAAAATAGTAACTAACTACGGGTTATACTGGAGTATCGACCAGCTATGGGTTAAAGTATTGACAACTTGTAGACCATGCTAAAACATTAATAACCTTTAAGCAGAGTAGAGTATTATTTGACATACACTAACGATATAATGCTGAATTATCGTAACGGATAATGAATAGAATTTTCAATTTTTACATATTTACTTACCCACTTGGTTACCCTTGTGTTTTTCAGCGTCAGCCCAAACCACACAGCCCACTCCGAATAGAGCCACTCCTACTCCAAGAATATGAACAATTTTGTAGCGGACTTTAAGTGCTAGCCACGACAAAGCCAGGACTGTCGGGATGCTAAAGCAGTCAAGAAGCTGCCAAAAAAAACAAAAATGTGCCTTTGGTGAACAACTTAATTAATAATAATATAATAACAAGGTAAATATTAGTTGCGGCATACTTCATTACTTTCATCAACGTCTTATATTTCTATACTTTATGTATTTTAAGCACCTACGTTAGCAAGTTCTCAGTGTCATTGACACTGAACATGTTCACCCCTTTCAGGCCCTTGAACATGTTCATTCTTTCAGCCGTGGGGCGTCGTAATGTACGGTCAATCTCAATATTAGTCGGTAAATAGTAGCCTTAAATATTAGCGATGGGTGGCATTGACCTTCCCTGTAGTCTCACACTACTAAATTAGCGACGGCTAGCACAAGTAGCCTTCGTGTGCAAGTATCTATCCCTCGAGCAGCTTTGCACGAAATTCAACAAACATGGGGAGAACTAAAAACTTTCATTTATGGTTAAGACTTCAAAAGTTATTTTTCACTGATCCTTAAAAACAAAAATAAAGTTATAAAATTTCAACTCGACTAGATTCAACAAATTGCGAGTTTTCCTGGCAAGGTATGACTGAAGAAAACTGTGTTATTTCGAAGGACACTGTGTAAATTTCATGTTTATTTCATATGTATTCCGTATGTTCTTTCCGTTCCGCATCTAAAACACTGACAGAAACGGAAAAATTCTTACATCCTGAATTTAAGTAGAACGCAATAACAATACCGATTAGAGTAAAACCAGAGTTTTTCACAACGGTTCTTTTTTTCAAAGAGTTTCTTGAAGCAGCTACTAATTTTTTGTGTATAAACTTACAATTTTTTAATTTTAATTTTTTGAAGGAAATCCCTGTAATTCACAGAATTGTTCTCAAAGTCTATAATAAGGAGATATGTTTTTTTCGGACTAATTTATTTTAAAGAGTTCTTTAGCTCTGTAGAAATTTTGGAACAGCGCTGACATTTTCCATCTTTCATTTCTAAATTTGTCTAAACTTTGAAAATCTTTTGTCACTTTCTCTATTTTTAAATGTTTTCTTATTATTCGACTGACCCGAACTTATCAGAATAACTTCTACTGGAAACCACCAAGATTTAAAGAAAAAGTATTATAAAAAAGCCTTTTCAGTTTCCAAAGCTAAGTTCTTTAATGTTGTACAAAATCTAAAATAAAAGCTCGTTGACATTTTCGAAAGTATTACGAACATTTAACTACAAGTGTATTAAACATTCACGAAGACGATAAAGAATTGTTAGTAAACGTGACTGGTATAAATTAGTCACACCAGTAAAGGTTATTATCAGATATGTTTTCTTTCGTTTTCTTTTTTTTTGTTGTTGTCGTTGAAAACTGGTGTTTTCTGGGAACGTTGCCATAGCAGCAAATCATTGCAGCATCACAAACGTGATTTAAAGTGAGTGATTGTGGGTTGTGAATTTCTTCTGAAGATACCAATTTTTCATAGGGGCTGCATATTCTGTGAATACGTTTACTCACGATCAAAATCCCATATAGTATTCTTAAGATGAGATATATGAACTGAATATATATTTATTTTTTACTGAATTTATCACGTTTCGGAGGCCACTATATAACAAGTACACATTTTATAAACAAGGAAATATTGTTCTACAAAGATCATTGATATACGTAATGGATGAGGATTAAAAAATTAAGTGAATAAATATTTTAAATATCGCTAAAGCATTGGTATGATTTAACCAAAATCTTTCAAACAGTGTGAGCAACTTTTATTTTTATTTCCCAGTTTTACTAAACTAATATTTCACCAAGCTTTAGTTCCCTAATGGTTTTGAGCTAGATTTACGGACTTACAACACTAAAATTCAAGATTCGATTTTTTGCAGTGAAACAGCGCAGTTGACCCACTGTGTAGGTTTGCGTCAAATATACCAGTGGTGGCTGAGTTTTACAGCTTCTAATTTTTACGCCCTGAATAATATAAATAGTTTGAAAAATACACTGAACCAAAATTAATAATACTTAGTTATGTCTCTATTAAAATATAACATATTAATGTAAGGAAATTTTCGTCAAATAGAAACAGTTGTTGTTGTTTCGAATTAAGCACAAAGCTACACATGCCACCCAGTGGCTCAGCGGTATGTCTGCGGACTTACACGCTAAAATCCGGGTTTCGATACCCGTGGTGGGCAGAGCACAGAGAGCCCATTGTGTAGCTTTGTTGTTGTTGTTGTTGTTGTTTTGAATTAAGCACAAAGCTACACAATGGGCTATCTGTGCTCTGCCCACCACGGGTATCGAAACCCGGATTTTAGCGTGTAAGTCCGCAGACATACCGCTGAGCCACTGGGGTGCAAATCGAAATAGGATTTGTTTGTTTTGGAATTTCGCACAAAGCTACTCGAGAGCTATCTGTGCTAGCCGTCCCTAATTTAGCAGTGTAAGACTAGATGGAAGGCAGCTAGTCATCACCACCCACCGCCAACTCTTGGGCTACTCTTTTACCAACGAATAGTGGGATTGACCGTCACATTATACACTCCCACGGCTGGGAGGGCGGGCATGTTTAGCGCGACGCGGGCGCGAACCCGCGACCCTCGCACGCCTTACGCGATCGGCCATGCCAGGCCAATTAAATTGTTGTTGTTTTGAATTAAGCACAAAGCTACACAATGGACTATCTGTGCTATGCCCACCACGGGTATCGAAACCCGGATTTTAGCGTGTAAGTATGCAGACATACCGTTGAGCCACTAGGGGGCTAGAAACAGGGATTTCAAATTACATTATAAAATAAAAGATTATTGATCATCTTGGAGATTCAGGATCATGAATAAAAAGACCTTCTAAAGTCATACTGCAGACATAGTAAAAAAGTGTGACGTCTTGTGACAGGCAACAAACAGTATACGCAACTTAATAACAAAAGATCTACGTCTAAGAGGCATACAGGGTTTAGGTTAACTAAGGTAAGGTTTCTAGTCATACTTCCTGTTGAACCGTCACGTAAGTCAAACAATTGGAAAATGAAACTAGTACTCAAGCTGTAGGATACGAAGACATACCAATTAATTCTCTAGACACAACGCCTATGGATTTTTATGTGATCGTACAGTTGAAGTTGGCGATGGAAAATCATCGTCTTAGTACATTATTTAGGTTAAAGAGAAATTCACAGAGAGAAGTTGTGTGTTTAAAACACGAGGACCTGATAACAAAACTTGTTTTTTAAAGGTAACAACGGAGCAAGGCTATTGTCAAGATACATAGTCGTCAAATAGAGCAGGACTAGACATGGCGATACGGAGTATAACTGAGTAGCGAGGCTTTAAAATAGTTTTAAATATCTACGATATTTAAGAAGTCTGAATAAAATATAAAATAAACTATGGGTTGAGCAAATAATATTGAAAATATCTCTTTGGAGTTGCAAGAAGTTACTAACTAACTGAAAGTTAAATGGAAAATCAACTACAAGTGACAGATGGCTCAGATAGTTATGATATGAATCTAGCCAATCAAGTGGACGTTTTAAATAGAATACAACATTTGAAAGACAGTGCTAATCTTGTCAAACTGTAGAAAACCTCATCAATCAGGAGAAGATATGAACAATCGATAACTTTGAATGAACAGTACCCATACTGTTTTATCTCTTTTGGGCTTCTGTAGTATTTTTCTTTCCTCAAAATTTCTTTGAAAACATTGATTACAAAGCCTTGTAATACCTTCATCCACTCGTATTTTGCGTGGGATATATTTTTTCTCCGTTTTTTGCAAAAACTCTTGTCATCTAACAAGACATATCGTTTCTTTTCAGTCAGACTTACCACTTTTTTAAACTAATAATAGGAACCCAGTCTTAAGTAACGTAGGTTCTAACACGATAATGTTTTTATCTGGTCTGTATCTCTTGTGATGAAGACACCAAACCATGTTCTTCACCAACAAGCGATTGGTGCTACTTAATCTTCATCAAATTGGTCTACGTTCAATGTTTTTGAGTACAACCATGGACAATCAACACTCTCCTTGCTGAAGTCTTCTTAAAAAAGAATCTCGCATTTCAGCTATTTATTGTTCGAGTTACGTGTGAAAAGAAACACTTATAACGCTATTGTAGCAACGTAAGCTCATTTCAGGAATTTTGATCCCTGATATTTTTAATCCTTTAAATTGTACTTATTTTAAAAGAGAGACAAATATTTCTATTCCCTATTATAACTGATTATTTGTTTTATAGCTATCAGCAGTGTCCGCCGCGGGAATCGAGTCTCGAATTTTTAGCGTTATAGGTCCGAGACATCATAACACAAATAACAGCGTAAAGAGTCATACCTCGTACTGTAAATGCCCTCACCAATAGTGCAGTGTTATGTCTGTGGATATAAAATGCCAAAATCCGGGTTTTGATACTCATGGTGGACATAGTACAGGTAGCTCATTGTATAGCTTTGTGTTTAGCCTCAAAAGTATCATTTTAGAAATAACAGTGCAAAAGTCAAATCCAAAATTGAAATCTTTCTCTCTATCTTATCATACATTTTATTAATCTCAGATTTTTTTAAAGACATAAAATAGAAAACTGAATTTCTTTGGGTCAGCTGAGCTTAATTCTCAAGCTTGGTGTTCCAAATGACCTGTAAATATAAGCTACAATTCATTATCCACGAAATAAAACTTTTGTTTATTTTTGTATCAATAGTAGATGTACCCACCGATTCTCTTTTATTTAGTTGTCACGATTTATTGGCATAATGATTCTTAAAGTCTAGATCATTTTTTATTGTTAAATGTGTAATTAGCTTTTATCTTATATCCTATGTTTCGACTGGTAATATGCTGATATCTTTAGAAAATTTATGAGAAAGATTGAACGGTGTGTGTGTGTGTGTGTGTGTGTTTGGTTGTTTTTTTTATTGCAAAGCTACATGGGGTTATCTGCTGTGTCTACCAAGCAGAATCGAATCTGAGATTTCACCATTGTAAATCCGAAGACTTACTACTGTTCTATAAGTTGGACATAAACATTTATTTAACAAATATTTAATTTTCACCCTTTATCTAAAAAAGAAAACCGTTAACACTGCAGTAAGGAAACACATTATGCCAGTATAATTTCATAAACAACGATTCATAAACAACTTTTTTTCACTGTATTATGTTTATAAATCATTTTTGTCAATTTAGTATTAAAAAACGTTGATATCACTAGAAAAGTGTAAAGGACTTGTTTGTTTTATGAGTAACACAAAATTACATACACGATAATACAAAATATGATGTTTAACAACTAAACACGAACAAAAAAAACTGGTTGGTTTGTGAACCAAACTATCTGTTCCTCTGTTTATCTACTTCCACATAATAGCATTATTTTCGTTCATATATATATATATAGTCTACAATTCAGTGATTTTTTTACATCAACAAAGTTACTTAGAACGTTAACACCAGGGCCTGGCATGGACAATGGCTAAGGCAACTTGTAATCTGAGGATCAGGAGTTCGAATCCCCGTCGCATCAAAACATGCTCATCCTTTCAGCCGTGGGGGCGTTATTATGTAACAGTCAATCTCACTGTTTGTTGATAAAAGAGTAGCCGAAGAGTTGGCGATGGGTAGGGATGAATAGCTGCCTTCCCTCTAGTCTTACACTGTTAAATTGGAGACGGCTAGTGCAGATAGCCCTCGTATAGCTTTGCGCGAAATTGAAAATAAACCAAACATTAACTCAAAGTCAACTTTACTCAGTTCGCAAAGAATTAATATTTATCTTTCTCCTTATTGTTACGTATCTCTAGGCCTAAATTTCTGCAATGTTTACAATAACGTTACTGTATTGGAGCCTGGCAACCTTATTTGACGTAAAGACTTGGCTTGGTATCGTCAGTGAGGATTTTTTATATTCAGAAATATGAAACAAATCAATAGTACAGGCTCTTAAAAACAAGTAGGTTATGTGACAACTAAAACACCTGACAGTATTAGTTGAGATGTAAGATAACTAATGTCGTCTTATCATTTTAGCAATATTTATATTCTTAGTCCATTTGAAATTGTGGCTGCCTCCAGTTCAAGTAAACTGAGATACTGGTTTCTTTGCGGATAGAATATCTGATTATTTAATGGATTGTTTAATTTTGTCTAAATATTAAAAAACAGCAGTTACGCAAATAAATTAATAACAGTTAGTTCATGATCTTTGGACTCACTACACATCATGAGAACTGCAAATGGCATACTTTCTCTCTCCTTGTTCAGTCAATGTGCATACTGTGCAACACGTATATGAAGCCCAATAATTTTGTTGGTTGTTAATCTTATATCCGAAAGTTCCTTTTATCTTTTGTGTAATGCTCTTTCGCTCATTAAAATATAACATAAGTTTCAAAAATTTAAGAGAAACTGACTGGGTGATTATTTGCACTTCCGGACTTTACTTGAACTGCAGGTACCTGTCATTTTAAATAGTTTTCTATAAAACAAATAAAGAATTTACGTTTATACAACTAGAGATAAAAATATTTAAAGAACGAAGATTTGCATGATTTGATCATGTAAGGAAGAATATCGGATTTTGTTTCTACTGTGCACAAAGCGAGATTAAATGACCAACTAAGTGAATGAAAGGCAACTGATACAGACTCAAACATTTTAATGCTCACTTCAGGGTCTTATCGATTGTTCTAGTAAATTGAGTACATGAGGAATTCGTGACCTGGGTAGAGCAGGTGAGCAGAAGTTGTGCAATTCATTACAATTATATATATATAGCAAATAGCATATAGAAACAATCAATGTTTGAAGTTATCAAAAATGTTCGTCTTTTACCCATTTGACTGTCCAAGTAAACTTAATTTCACAGCGTAAATCTATCGTACTGTGTTGATTGCATGGAATTTCGCATAGTGCTAATAAAATATTGATATATTACAATAATTCAAGTTATTAGAGCTCTGAAATAAGCACCATAAAATTAACTCGAATCATCTGAATTTTATCCAGTAATGATTTTTTTTATTCTTCAGTGTTATTATCACAATAAGTGAAGATTATTATATAAGCTTCTGTTAAGATTAAGCCTCTTTCAGACAAGACTTTAGCAGCACGTACTGCATGTAAATCAGCACTACATACCTGTACACTTGTAAGCGTGGTGTATTGATACGCCTTAACCATTAAGTAGTTGGCTTCGACATCTGCAGCAGCCACTAAGAAGTATTTCCAGCCTCTTCGTCTGAGAACTGGAATAAGTCCACCATCCCCTGTTCGACAAGCCAACCACGTGGTGAACACCGTACACAGGAGCACATAGTTGAGGAAGCTCTGAGCTTGGAAATGACAAGACAACTCTGATACACATCAATTAGCACCAGTTAAGAAGAACGAGACGATAATGATATATCAAGATATTGGTTACAGATAAAATCAACACATTTCTAACTTTAAATAAGACTAATAAAAAGAGTGCAAATTAATTTAAATATCCTGTAGAACCGACCTATAACAATTAGAAATATACATTATAATCAGAAATATTTCACCAAAAAGTAGAAATTATAACTAAACAACAGAAATAGTTCACTAAACAATATCAATATTTAATTAAACAATAAAAATGATAACTAAACAATGTCAACGTTTCACTAAATAATATAAATAATATAAATAATAACTAAATAACAGACATAAAACACTAAACTAATATATGATTTGAAACAAATTAGGAGGGAGAGCACTTAGTAGGGGATACCTCCGCCAGGTCGCGGTGATCATATTCGGCTCACAACAGATAAGAAAATGTATCCGTTTGTCTCTTGATAGCAACGTATACAGACCATTTGGGCAGGACAATGAGGAGTAATATTCTATACGTATTCACCCAATTTCATCAAATATTGCCATTTTCACTGCATTATAGAGCAGAAATAATGCAAAAACTCGGTAGCCATGTTGAAAGATAGGGATTTGTTTGGATTTTGGTGACCTTAAACTTTGATAAAAGTGATCAGAATCACTTTTAATTTGGATTGCAGTCCGAATGTAAACAACTTTCGTTCAAATCCATTCAGTCGTTTTCGAGAAATGTTGCTGACAAACACACATATATGTGTGAAATCGTAACATCCGCTACCGAATATCTTAATAACAGCAAATTACATACTATACTAATTATTAAGGCAATACTAGAATAAATTAGGATACCGTTAACAATTAACTAGGAAGAAGGAAACAGCATTGTGAGATGAGTTTAATATACAACAACCAAGTATGACCAAGATAATTTAATTAAAAAGTGACGAATTATGAAACGACATTACAGGCTAAAAGATATTAAGAAAAAGAGAGAAAAATATTTTGGACAATAAAGACCAGTAAAAATTATCATTTCGTGAGGCGTAGAGTTGTACAATCAAGGACAATAAATACTACCATATCGTGAGCCATGAAGTAGAATAATCAAGAACAGAAAAACTACTCAGTGATGTCGAGAAACCCACTTGTTGAGAATTTCATTTGCAAAAACAGCTCGTTTGGGTTGAGAAAATATTTTACATAGAAGACCGAACGTCGTGAACCTGACGATGACCGAAGAAGGTCAAAACGTTGTTCGCTCTTCTATATAAAATATTTTCTCAACCCAAACGAGCCGTTTTTGCATATAAAAGAAAAACTACTATATCATGAGGCGTGGAATAGTACAATCAAGCACAATAAAGACTACCGTATCATGAGGCATGGAGTAGACTAATCAAGAACAGTAATACTACTGTATCGTGAGGGGTGGATTGTTGTTGTTGTTTTGAATTAAGTACAAAGCTACACAATGGGCTATCTGTGCTCTGCCCACCACGGGTATCGAAACCCGGATTTTAGCGTGGAAGTCTGCAGACATACCGTTGAGCCACTGGGGTGCATGAGGCGTGGAATAGAACAATATAGAACAGTACAAATTAAACTTAAAATTAAATTTAAACTAAAAATTAAATATCAAATTATACTGGTTATAAAGGCACTTAAACGAAGAAATAAGTCAGAAATAAAGCTATTTAGCCCCCCCAGTGTCTGCGGACTTATAACGCTAAAAATTGGGTGACGATACTCGTGGTGGGCAGAGCACAGATAGCCCATTGTGTAGCTTTGTGCTTAATTCAAAACAACAACAACAATAAAGCTATTTAAATTGAGAAATAAACCACAGTTAAGTCGAAACTAAAGCTACTTAAATTAAAATTTAAACAAAAAGAAAACTATTTAAGCTACAATAACAATAAAAATAAAGTTACTTACATTAGAAATTAAACCAAAATTAAAGCCAAATAAACTGCAACTAAATTAAACATGAAAAGAGAAATGTATTTTCTGCTGTCAGTGTTTAAAAGGTTTTATTTGTTTTTTTCAAAGTCATGAAAAAATGTATGCAGATGAAACTGAATATTTTATCTTATTGCTGAGAGAAAAAAACAAAAATCTGATGATTAAAGTGAACGTCACAAGTAGATATGGAAGAATAAAACACGGTGCCAGAAAATAAAATGGTCAAACTAGATGATGATTTTTAAATAGCCATGAAATGTTGCCTGCCGATGGAGGATTTTCCTTTAATGTAAGTCTTTCTTTTGACGTTGTCTATATTTTGTGTACGTGCCTGGAAGTACAGCCAACATATTTCAAGTAACGAGTCTGTCTTTTCATAAAAATAGTTGAATCACGATGACGTAGATCTAGGTCTTATCTATTGCAAAGGAAAGGACAGAGAACGAGAAATAGTAAACTCAAAAGAGGAAGCTTCTTACTAAACAAACCCTCTCGCTGTGGAGCGTGAGTTCGTAGAAACGGGATGCGAGTCATGGACCCACTGAAAGAGGAAATAAAGTGTTGAGAAGAAAGATAGAGAATAAAATGTATATTAGCTATGGGCATATCCTAAACAGTGGTACAAAAACTACATATTAAAATCACTATTTAAATTCCAGATATACTTTACGTTGGGTTTTGAGAATTAATGGTTCAGTTTCATTCATTTTATTGACGTGGTTTACTGCTCTTGTCACATCCTAAAATGGAACGAAACCCCACGCCCTGCTTAATTATTCTGCAACTTTACAAGTGTCAAACAGTGGATTAGAAACGTCATCTCAGGAGTTTATGAGCAACGAACTTGAGATTTTTGTCTTATAGAAATAAATTTTATGAGATAATTTTGAATGTCAATGAATGGGAACGGAGGTACGGAAACCAGTAGTAAAAAAGAACACCGTTGTAATGATGCCGCTTTCGAATTGGAATGCACATCATTCGATCCGGTCATTTGTGTTACCTTTATGCAAATCGCAAAACTTTCAACCACTCATTACTCAGTCACGTTTATACAACATAAATAATACAGGAACGACGGTTTTCGTCTTTGAAGATTTGTCAGAAACGCGCCACAAAGACATAAATCACGTGGCACGAGATAACGTGATCTACAATCTCGAGGTTGGCGTCTCTTCGAGCCTCTACGATTATGAACGTACTCCATCATTTCATTACCAGGAATAGGCAGGCGTCCATTAAATTTATATGACGCAATTCCCGACTTCCAGCCACTGTCTTCCTGTCCTCGATTCTAAGTTGATTCCTTGTGGTGCAGACAGTTAGTGGACCTTCGAAGGCGGGAATGGTCGTATTTCCACATGAGAAGACTTTGTGGGCATTTCATAAAACCTAGCATCCGTCATCTAGGGATTTAGCAAACACATACATAGTGTAGTAAGAGCAGTAAGAAGACTAAAACCTGAACCAGTTGTACAATATTTTATATTGGTCTTCAAAGTATTCTATTAACACGTGAGATGACAGCACGCAAAACCTTTCTACTTAATTGCCCGAAAAAATATTCAACGGCAAAACAGCAACACTAAAAGCATATTAGTTGTACTGTATTGGTGCAATTATTATTGTACATAAATTATCTTATCAAACACTTTCAGAGCCAACGAAAATGTTATGTTTCAGGAAGAAATAAAATCAAAATTAATAGTGATAAACATTTTATTTCTTGCTTTTCAAGTTCGTATATGATGACATGTTGTAACATACAGAGTACATAATTATTCCCGTGATTCATGGCATATACACATTTTGCTGATGTCACGACAATACAAGCTGCAACATTATTTTAGCATCTACTGACTAATTAACATACAACACTTTAATGTTTAATGGTACGAGTGGTTAAAACATGTAACCATTCCAAATGGCCTTAGAACTTCTTTTAGGGAAATTATTTGTAATTAAGCACAAAGTTACAGAATGGGCTATCTCTGCTTTGTCCACCATGGGTATGGAAACCTGGGTTCTAGTGCTATGTGTCCGAAGCGTGGGGAGCAACATAGTTGTCAAAATGTGTGTTTATTGACTGTATGTGCTAAAGCACCCCCCTGACTGGCATGGCTGAGCTCGTAAGGCGTGCGACTCGTAATCCTAGGGTCGCGAGTTCGCGCCCGCGTCGCGCCAAACATGCTCGTCCTCCTAGTCGTGGGGGGTATAATGTGATGGTCAATCCAATATTCGTTGGTAAAAGAGTAGCCCAAGAGTTGGCGGTGGGTGGTGATGACTAGCTGCTTTTCCTCTAGTCTTACACTGCTAAATTAGGGACGGCTAGCACAGATAGCCCTCGAGTAGCTTTGTGCGAAATTCCAAAACAAACATTAGGGAAATTAGTCACTAAAATTTGGATAATTTTGATAACGATATGATACTTTCTGAATAATATTAATAACGACGTAATATTCATTGTAAGATATTTATAAGAATGTTCTATTTAATGACTAATATTAGTAATTATGTTTATTTGCATATCACCAAATTCAGTTGTTTCGGAAATATTTTGGGAAAAAAATTAACTTGTAAATTGTAAAAACGTGCTTTCTTATTCGACTTAGATGTTTATACGTTATGTAAATGCCCCTCGCTAGTACAGCGGTAAGTCTACAGATTTACAACGCTAAAATAAAGGGTTCGATATTCCTTGATGGGCTCAACAGATAATCTTTGCTAAAAAAAACAACACATAAACACACAGTTATGAAAAATTTATAAGAAAAATAAAACTTTGATATCTATTTGAGGCATTATTTATGCTTACTGAGTAGGCCTATCATTAATAACAAATACATTAGTGGTTACTAGTCTTAAGCCTAGTTAGAAAGAACAACAAACAATCTGTTAAACTTAATTAAAAGGAATAAAACATGTATTACCTTATAACTTAACTGACTAAGTATAAGGCGCTAAGCATGACTGTCCCACCGCCAATTTGTACTGTTAATCAATACAAGAAAAACAAACTAAAACTGCAATATAACAAAAACGACAAAGTAAAGTTAGGAAAACACCCAGCCAAATCCAATGAACTTAATTGAAAAAAACATATTACTTGTGACAAGTGAGCTATTCACACCTAAATAGTTCTTTTTTGGATAATTTGAATATATGTTTTTAATTAAAGCAATAAATGACATGTCAACGAAAAACAGTTCAGTGTAATCTAAAATTCCATTCTTACTGTATATAAAACGCTAAGAGCGGCCTCTATAAGTCAAAATTTTATATCTGATAACTTACATAAAATAAGACTATTTAAAATGATATCTTGACTATCTAGGATATCCCAGAAACATAAGGCGTGAATACTCTATTAAAGAAAACCATTACATTTGATATAAAAATGTTCATGCGTCTGCAGTTATTCAAATATTCAGTTATTGTGTGTTTGTGAATGTGATTGTCGCCTACCTGTGGGGATTTGAATCTTGTACACTGACTGCAGAAACTGACTTGAAACTCCTGTACCACATAAGAGAAATGAGACGATCTGACCGAGAAAGATGGCCTTCCAAACTTCCCTATAAATAGAAGAGAGATCAAAATCATACGACACAGGTAAAATATATACCTCGCCCTTTATGATAAGTAGTAACGTAAAGTTTCCACAAATAGTAAAGTATCATCTTATCTTATTCGCTGCATAATTTCTTACTTGATAAAACATCAGATACATTTTTTTACAAAAGGCAAATTTGCTGTAAAACTTTTTAAATGTATTAATTCGTATAAGAACAGTTTATGAACGACAATTTTGTCGTCTGGAGACCATCTGAATTTTACACAAGGGTCAAGCATGCCATATTTAGTATTAACATTTCTTTGTTAACAAATCGCAACATTTCCCGCCTTCATCACATAACTCTTCAAACAGCAAATGAGAGACAAGCACAAAATAGCTTACGATAAACCAGCATAACTCAGTTGCAAGCGCTGAATCGAATGTCAGATTGGATTTCGTGTTTACTTTTACACAGGTAACTATTAAAATGCCCTGGTGATCCGTTGGTTAACATATCGAGCTGTGTAACATAAAGTTTAAGATTCATGCCCTAGTACCGTTCATTATCTTCCGTGTGTACAGCTATGATTGCATCGTGAGAACGATAGTTAATCTCTTTACCCTCGTTAAGTCAGACATACCCTTTTTGGAGATGGAACTACTGACCAGCTGTCTTCTCTCTGGTCAGCAGTTCAAAATTAGATACGGCTGTACCTGCCACCATGGATCTTTGACCTCACCGATTCCTTTACATATGCATAAATATGCCTTTAAGGTTGAAATTTCCAATACTGATTGAAATACTCGACTTATTTGACAAACTATACTCCATTCTAATTAAGTTTAGTAATTAATTTTAGCTTCTTTATATACGATACAAGTGTAGCAAGTCACAATTTACTTTTGAAATTAGTTTTATTTATCATAAAATATAATTTCAGTAATAATATTAAGTGTAAGTGGAGATTGGAAACTGCTCGAACACTTAATACTGAAAAGTCATCTTTACAATAATAAATTAACCATTTATTTTAAGTCAGTGTTTAGATTGTTTGTTTGTTTGTTTTGGAATTTCGCACAAAGCAACTCGAGGGCTATCTGTGCTAGCCGTCCCTAATTTAGCAGTGTAAGACTAGAGGGAAGACAGCTAGTCATTACCACCCACCGCCAACTCTTGGGCTACTCTTTTAACAACGAAAAGTGGGATTGATCGTCACATTATAACGCCCCAACGGCTGGGAGGGCGAGCATGTTTGGCGCGACTCGGGCGCGAACCCGCGACCCTAGGATTACGAGTCGCACGCCTTACGCGCTTGGCCATGCCGGACCCAATGTTTAGAAGGATCCAAAATTCATACAATTTTCATAAAATTTAAGAATAATTTTCAATTGTGCTAAAGCTACAAATACTCAATATTATGTGTAGAGACATCTGGCGAGTAAATTAGACACTTCTGAAGTAGATTAATCGAGGTTATTAAATATTTACTTTACATGTGATTATTTGATACCAACTATATATCATCAATACATATACTGATTTTAAATTGAATATTAATCCAATTTTGTTAAACTCTTGAAGGAAACTAAACGTTATATTTTAATTATTTTTTTTGGTCTAGTTCTTCGGAACAATTTTGAAGTTCCAAGGTTTTTAATGGAATATTTTATTCATCAAGGTGTAATATGTTAGCCCTTCAGCCACTTAATTGTTACAGAATTGATAGGTTAGTTTAGTCAATGGAGTTCAAGAGGTAAACTTGAAGCTGCCATTAATATTAAATTACCTAAAACGATGTTAATTCCTATTAGTTGTTGTTTAGAAATACATTAACGAGCACTGCTATTATACAAAACCTTTAAAAATATTATACTTTAAGAAATCGATTTATAGTACTTTAAAGACCAAGAAAAGGAATCTGTATTTGAGTTTATTTTACATGATAAGCAAATTGGTATATTTTTCAAAATTGTTTTTTTTTTCGAAAAATCTAAAAAAATAAGAACATTAAAATGCTCTGTATTTTATTTTGTAATGCTTGTGAAATGTTAGAAGAAAAAAGTACAAACAAATGGAAAGACACAACCGTATGTATCACTGTCAGATACACGTGCTTGCTAGGGATTTCTCTCGCTGTTTCGTAGATCACGTGCTCTGTTTCATGTATTTTGTTGGTTCAAGAGTTATCTAGCTGTCAGGAATATGACAATTTCTTACGATTTATTGATTATTTACTTAACAGCAATCAATAATAATTGGCTGGAACATTGGTTAGGCCTAAAAAAGAACAAATGATGACTAGTTGGATTAGTTTGGTTCCCTAACTTATTCTTTACAACCGAGAACACATTACTTTGAGCTTGCAGCTGAACATACTAATATGCACAAGTGATTTAAAGAACGAAGCTGTACATAAGCAAGTTATACTTTATTTGTTGAAAGAAGACAAATGGCTGATTACGTAAATTGGAATACGCTCCACCTGAATATCTAAAACTTACTACAGATATAAACATTTGTAATCATAGCGATACTTACAAAAATTGGGCTTATTTGAAAAACAGATACTTATAAACATTGAGTTTACTACCAAAACAGGCACTTACAAACACCAAGTTTACTACCGAATGAAACACTTATAAACATTGAATAATAATTATTTTAGGTCACATTTTAATGGTATATTAACAGTAACAGCTGTAACATGACGTTTTTTTGACACAATAATAAGTAAAATTATTTAATATAACTTACAGACGACTAGTTTCGGTAAACATGTTCCTATCATCAGAGAAAGATTCTATAGTTTTTATTGCTACTCTTAACTGAGTCTATCATCAAAGCACAAATTTTTAAATATTGAGTTTGCTACCAAAACAGACATTTACAAAAATTGAGTTTACTACGAAAAAGGACATTTATAAATATTTAGTTTACTACCAAAGCAGACTTTATAACCACTGGGCTTACAATCAAAATAAGCACTTAACACCATTGATCTTATTACCAAAACAAATACTTATAAATATTAAATTAATTTCCAAAACAGACACTTTTAAAAATAGAGTGTATTGCCATTATTGGAAATTTACAATTAAGTTTGAAAAAGAATATACTGATTCAGTCGAATCAGAAACTTATAATTAAACATAATATATATTTTTTTTATAAAGTAATAGAACTGAGATAATCTATATGGTTATTTTTGCTAAAAATATACATATATTGAGCTTATTAGCAGCATTTAGGTTTAAATATCTGAAGTTGTAAATAGCATACAAGTGATTAGGGTACTTACAATTAAATATATGAAACTCCCTACCTGTAAAGACCTTATAAAAACAGACTTCATTGGTGTACATTTAGAGATACAGTGTTCCCTCACCACTTCGCGGGCTCGGCCGACCACAACATATATATATATATACATATATATAAAATAATAAACATTAAATTTTAAATATAGCATTAAATACCATTAAAATATTAAAAATAAATATAATTAATAGTGTAAAGAAAAAAAACAGGTATATTTTGAGATATAAACATATATTTGAGTTTATAACAGCGTAAAAATGGAAACAGAACCAACTGGAAAGGCTATAGATGTACGCATTGTGCGTCTGCGAAGGCTACGCGAGATCAGCTTCATGGCGTAGCGATGTGCAAGACGGGCTATGATTGGTGTAGAAATGAAAGACGGCCAATGACAGCTACCCATTTTGATTGCCTGTGATTGGTGCTGTTAATATTCATGTCTGGCCTGTGATTGGTGATTTCATCCACGGCAGCATCTTTCCTTGTGGAATCTCGCGGGCTCTGGTTCCTGCGTAGCGAAGTGTAAGACGGGCTGTGAAAGGTGCAGAAGTTAGAGACGGCCAATGACAGGCACCCATTTTGATATCTGGCTTGTGATTGGTGCTTTCAATATTCATATCTGGCCTGTGATTGGTGCTTTCAAACACACAAGCACCTTCCTTGGTGAACCTCTCAGTCTGTTTGAAACAACGTGCTACGCGGTTCAGATCGTTTTACGCTGTGTCTCGTGATTTTTTCGTGTGTCACTTTGAATTTTTGTGTGTGTTTAAAGCTCCTGCAATGGCTCCCAAACGTGCTAATACTTCTAAGGATGCTTTTACTCCTAAACGGTCACGGAAAATGATGACCATCGCCAAAAAGGGGAAGATATTAGATATGGTAAAAGAAGGAAACTCTTATGCGTCCATAGCCCGCGATTACGGAGTGAACAAATCCACCATTCGTTACACCAAGAAGGACGAAGTTAATATTAGGAAGACTGCTGCTATTACTTTTAATACAACGGCTAAGAGGGTTGTAACATCTCGTAATAAGAGTATCGTTCGGATGGAAGCTGCTTTGGTCATATGGAAAGCTGATTGCCGTAAGAAAGGTGTTCCCTTGGATACTAACATTATCACAACGAAGGATAAGATGTTGTATGATAATTTCTCGGAAAAGGATGAAGATGAAGAAGACGTAGACAACCCACAGCCAGGAACGTCCACTGATTCCCAGCCTAAGAAACTGTTTTCTGCAAGCAAAGGCTGGTTTCAGAAATTTCAGCAACGATACGGCCTGAAAAACGTATCGTTACATGGAGAGGCTGCTTCGGCTAACAAGGAGCCTGGTGAAGCTTACGTTCGGGACACTTTTAAAGAAATAATCGCTGAAGGGGAATATAGGCCTGAACAGGTATTCAGCATGGACGAGACTGGCCTGTTTTGGAAGAGGATGCCTTCCCGAACGTTCCTGTTTAAAGATGAGAAAAAAGCTACTGGTTTTATAGCTCATAAAGACCGGTTCACCCTCTTAATGACTGGTAATGCTGCTGGTTTTATGTTGAAGCCGACATTAATTTACAAGTCTAAAAACCCGAGAGCTTTAAAGAATAAGAACATGAACTTGCTATCGGTCCATTGGATGCACACTCCTACTGCCTGGACAACAAAGCCTCTGAGCTCTGATTGGTTCCATCAGAGTTTCATTCCTCAAGTTAAGCTTTATTTATTAGAGAAGGGCTTGCCATTCAACATTCTTCTTCTTTTGGATAACGCCTGTGGCCACGCAAGAAATCTTTCGTATGAAGGTGTTAGGGTTGAATTCCTGCCAGCCAGCACTACGTCCCTTATACAACCGATGGACCAGGGAGATATCAAGGCTTTCAAGGCCTTATACATAAGGAATACCATGTCCAACCTCGTACGTAGCCTTGACAATGCCACCGAAAACGACACGTTCACCCTGAAGACTGGAAGTCTTTCACCATTGCTACGTCTTCAAAATGTTCATAAGGCAATGCAAGAGATGAAGCCCTGCACCGTTAATGCAAGCTGGAAAAAGTTGTGGCCTGAGGTTGTGCACGACGACAAGGGATTCACGCCTGAAGAAATCCAACACTCGGCTGTTCAAAAAGTTGTGCAATTAGCTTCGTTAATCAAAGGTGAAGGATTTGCCGATATGACGAAGGAAGACGTAGATGAACTGATTGACTTAGAATCCGAACCACTCGCTGACCAAGACTTAGAAGCACTGACGAAGTCTGCTGCCGAGGAAGACGACGAAGAGGAAACACCGAAAGAAGCCGAGGAAACAATCGAGCAAAGTGGATGGTCGTTAGAGCGGTTAGGTAAACTAATGAAACTAATTAACGAAGTGAAGGAGTGCTCACAGGAATGGGACAACGATATGGTTCGATCAATACAATTTTGCAATAAAATAGAAGAACTGATGACTCCTTATCAAATGATTTTCGATAGGCTAAAGAGGCAGAGAAAACAACTGCCAATAACAATGTTTTTCCAACCGAGCAAGAAAGAAAGGGTACCGGTGGCAAGTACTGTTCCTGAAGTTGTAACGACCGACGAAGAAATTGCCGATTCACCTTCCACAGAAGAGGAAGTGGTGTCCCCCGAAAAGACACCACCTGCTGAAGATATGTAGTTTTTAATTTTAAGGCTTAATATCTTAATAATTGTTCTTATTATTTCAGCAATAATGAACAGTATTGTAATGGGAGGGTTGAATAGTTGTACAGGGAGGGTTTTAAAAGTCTAAATGCACATAAATATATACGTAAAAATCGGCGATCCCACTTCGCGGAAAATCTCCTTTCGCGGGGAGTTTTGGAACGCATCTACCGCGATACACGAGGGAACATTGTATACAGAAGGTTATAAACAATTTATGGAAATACATGATTAGCTATTGTTTCTCCTTGAACGTTAAGAGAGACTTTCACAGGATCAATGTGCGTCTATGAATGTTCGAAAACATAGGGAACTCACTAGACTTGTGAAATACTTCTAAAGCTTGTTCTGTGACCGGATAGGTATGTATACCTCCGAAAAAAGATAGCGTAGGACTAGTGAACAATGTACAGTAAAAGAAAACAACATATCTATTTCCATGAGACAATATTTGTCTATATTTCACAGTAGTATGTTAAAAACAGAAACTAGCTCCGACATTAAGCCTAAAACTACAAGAAAGGGCTCCATTATAATAAACTTCGTCTTTTATTATATTTCTAATAACGCGATCACCAAGAGCTCAGAAGCCATGAGCTTACAAACTTCTAATCCCACCACGAAATCAATGGCTACTTTCTGATGAGAAAACTAGCTGGATTTATGGATAGTCCGTTCGACCACGTATGTGTGAAAGCATAAGGCAGTTTGGAAGGTAGTAAGATGAAGGAAGCTGAACGGAGTATCAAAAGGAAGATGTACGGTGTATTCATCCTTTCAGAGATGTGGGGGCATTATAATGCGGTCAGTCCTACTATTCGTTGGTAAAATAGTAACCCAAAGTATGACGGGTTATTATGATGGGTGGTTATGACTAGCTGCCTTCCTTCTACTCTTACACTGCTAAATTAGGAGAGGCTAGTGTAACTTTGCGCATAGTAAACAAATCAAACCTTTCCAGAGAACTATTATCAGAAGGTTAGAAAACAATACATCAGTAACGTGATAAAAACAAAGAAGTAAACTTATTTGGATATCCTCAATATATCGCTTTCTCAAGTAAAATATAAAGATGTCTATCCAAAGCAAATTCATTTTTGTCCAAACTAAAGCTATATAAAGCTCCTAAGAAGACAATGTTTAACATAAACCTAGATGGACTGACGAAGGCTTACTGCGCTTTAAATTACAGTTTTCAGACAGTCAAAATTTGTTTCTCGACCAAGAGTCGGTAAAAAAAAGGTTTTAATATTTTATCAACCTTTGTATTAAAATTATTGTACGATGTTCACATTTATAAAAACTGATATGACTACTGATAAACATTAAGGCTTATAGTTTCTAAATTTAAATTAAATCTTACTTATAAACACTAAGCGAACTGCTACTACTGACACGTATAAACTGCTAATATTGTTGCTTGTGAAACACCTATTAATAGTTTCTATCACTTATAAATACAACGTTTAATCATTTACAACACTTATAAAACACTGAGCCTACTTATAATTTCTAATACTTAAATACTAGGCCTACTACTGATATTGACATTTATGAAACACTAAGCCTTCTAATAGATTATATTATTCATAAATACGTTTTTAATAATCAGCGTACAAACGCTAGATTTGCTGTTGATATTACTAAGTATACCGTACCAGGCTAATTTAAAAAAAAATGACTTGTATATTTGTAAGAAGAGTTTCTTTGAATTATTAACCTGACAGATTAGTTAGAAACTTTATACAAGTGTTACAACATCAGAGTTGCTTTAAAATATAGGTTAGTGAAATTTAGTAATCAAAATATGAGTATAAGCTTTAAAAATACTTATAAAATCGAGAAAGGGATTTGCTTTATTCGATTAAAAGACAAAAGTACGTACGTATATATTTTAGAAATTTTCAAAATGGAAATATCTAGGGGAGAACTGATGGGTTATTAAAAGATCTCTGTTTTTCTGTTGTTGAGCGCTAAGTTATACAGGTATCGAACACTGAATTTTAGCATTATAAGTCCTTAAGCTTACCACTCAAAAATGCTGGCATTAACCTTCGATTTTCAGTCTTTTACGTTATTAAACTTACCAATGAATCCATGAGGGGTGAAATCAAAGAGCTTTGAATGGTTACCTGGAGTGACTTTAAAGTCAAGAAACTAATACCAATGGTCGTTAAAAATAGGGCGTGTTCTCTTTTTCTTGCCCCCCAGTGGCTCAGCGGTATGTCTGCGGACTTACACGCTAAAATCCGGGTTTCGATACCCGTGGTGGGCAGAGCACAGATAGCCCATTGTGTAGCTTTGTGCTTAATTCAAAACAAACAAAACAAACTCTTTTTATTAATCGTTATTTTTAAGAATATTTCAGATTTTGATACTTCCGATTCTTCTCTTTAATCGAGTTATAATTTTTTATCCCAAGCATTTTTTTACAAAAGCTAAGGAAATTAACGTTACGTAATTTCGTAATTGAGAAGAATCCAATATTTTGTGATTCATATATGAGGCTGGGAATATTCTTATGCGTATAAATATTATACACGCACATAAATAATAAAAGTTAGCAAACCTATTTAGCAGTGACTTGCCCTAATATTATTTATTATATATCTTTTCCAATTTTCCTATCTGAATGGAGAGATTTATGTAGACTACTCTATATTACGCAAGTGTATTAACTTAAAAGCTTGTCTAAGTTTCCCCTTTTAGTCTGTATCAGCATTAATTACCGGCATTAAAAGAACACTTAAGATAAGATTTTAGTTAATTAAAACGTAAAAAAAGAGAGATAACCTCTCAATATTGTACGCACTTTTTACCTCGCAGCAATAAATTAATAGTTCTATGAAACGAGCAGAGGAACTGAGACGAGAATGTAAATCTTTAAAACAAGTTCTCTTTATGACAACACAAAACACTCAGATGTGACACGTTTTCAAAGCACAAGTAAAGTATCTAAATAAATAATTCATTTCTTTTTTCTTGGTAACATGCGATTTAAACATTTAACGTTTTCATTTTCATATTCTCAAATCGACATTCAATACCCAAAACACGAGTATTGTAAGATGTGGTTATATTTATAACATAGTTCAAAAATATACAAATTGAATACGTTTAAATTTACGTCACACTCTCGTGTCTTAGAATTCACGAGCTACAGACTAATCACAATATTTTGTTCCTATTACGTGTTATTTACAGTTTAAATTATTGTTGCCTCCACGTTTCTGTTAACAACAAACACCTACATTAGTACTAGAATTTAAACCTTTCCTTTGTAGTTCTCTCTTTGGTTAATTCTATTAAAAACGAAACAATAACTTACATTCGTATTATCAAATAATGATGAATTGCTCTAGTTTGTGGCATATGCATCCATATATGTATATTTTGAATGTTGATGAAATGTAGAATTAAACAGTGGTGGCGCCAAGGGGGGCCTTGGGGGCTTGAGCCCCCAAAATGAGCCAAGCCCCCTAAGCCCCCAATATTGTTACCTACATATACTCATAAAATGTGGAAAACATAATCGTCGTTGTTGCTTAACAATTAACATCAGAGACATAGATCTGTAGATCTCAACGTCTTCATTAAGATGGAAGTATGTGTCATGTGTCTCATAGCAACGTAATGAATGCACTGAAACTCACGCGTTGTATTGCCGCTCCCTGTATAATGCCATTCTATCTTGAGCTTTGACGAAAATTAGACAACCACGTTGATTTCAAGTTACAACAGAACAGGTGCATTGTTTTGAAGTAATATTAACTATAAACACAACATGATGAAAGATAGTTAGCCTGATGTTGACCTTACTTTTCCTCAGAATTTAGGTGAGCTTCCGCTTTTACCTATGCACATATTTTCATAAAGAGATTATTTCTAATTTGTAATAATGAATTATATTATTCAGAGTATGAGTTTCCAATAAAAACTGCATTGAAAATGCAGTTCAAAATAGCACACCTTTCTGAAATGTACCTTGATATTTACATTATTATAATTTACCATCTATACTTCATATTGATGGCATTTTGGGAAGCCCCTCCACAGTTTACCTCAGCCTCACAATGAAAATATCCCGGTGTCGCCACTGGAATTAAAGTAACTATATTTGCATGGATAAAATAAGTATGAACTATGTCTTTTATAGTAATTACTCAGTGTGGATAAAATATTTATGTGCAATGCGCTTAAATCAATTACATACTTATCGATTAAATAATTAGGAACTAGCGGAAACGCGAAAAACATTTGCAGTCATATTCATTGCAACTCTATTTCTTTAAGTACAGGATTTCAGGAATAATACGAAAGAATTATAATTGCAAAAACTGAGATCTGAAACTTCAATTGACTTAGGCCTAACAATAGTTAAACCTTTTTCTAAAGTTTGGTTTGTTTTGAATTTCATGCATAGCTACTTAAGGGCTATCTGCGCTAGCCATCCCTAATTTAGCAGTGTAAGACTAGAAGGAAGGCAACTAGTCATCACCACCCACCGTCAACTCTTTTACCAACGAATAGTAGAATTGACCATCACATTATAATGCCCCCACGGCTGAAAGGGCGAGCACGTTTGGTGTAGCAGGGATTCGAACCCGCGACCCTCAGATAACTAATCGAACGCTTTAACCCACGTGGCTATGTCGGGCCTTTTTTTTAAAGTACAGTCTATATTCGATTGAAATAACGCAGTAGCTCACTTGTCTTAGGCCTAGCATTAGTTAAGTATTTATTATGTACGGTCTATACTCGATAGAGGTAAATTAACAGAGTAAGTTATGTTGGTTGTTTAATTTATTTATTAAGTTGTAGCTAATAAACTTTAATGTACTTACTATAAACAATAGTAACACTTAAAACACAGTACATGTTGTAGTTTGAAGTTTCGATAGTGCGGACGTCATAGAAGCAGTGAATTTTGCTGAAGATCAGTATCTTGTTAGGCTTATCTCCTTTAGTAGAAGAGATGAGAAAACGTTACACACTTGCGGCACGACAGAAATTCTAAAGGTTTCATACGTGTGACACCATTGATAATTAATATCTTACTGCAAGAAATATCCACTAAAGTACACTTACTTCTGCTTTTTGTTTACATCAGTAGATATGAAAAGCGAGTGCATTGTTGGAATAGCATTATTATAATACATAGAATGATTGTAGTTTATGGCTCAATTATAACGAATAGTATCCAGATTGATTATACACATATATATCAAATAATGAAGTTAAATCTCATATTTATAGTGATCATAGCGGTTTGAATTTAGTGAATATGTAATTTAAAGTTTTCATAACGACTAACATTTAATCTTAAAAAAAACTGGTTGGAATGGACTATTCCTGTAAGTTTCTCGAGTATAACGATATGTTTTTGTAATGACTAACGTTTAGCCTTAACAAAAAGTACCTAGGATAGACTATTTCTGTCAGTTTCTTGGTTGTAGCTATGTTTTTATAAAAACTAAAGTTTAGTCTTAACAAAAACTAGCTGGAATTGACTACTGCTCTCAGTTTCTCGAGTGAAACGACGCAGTTTTATAACAACTGATGTTTAATGCTAACAAAAACTGGCTAAAATGGACTATTAATATCAGTTTCTTAAGTGAAACGACATGTTTTTATAATGACTAACATATTATTAACAAAAAATGGCTGGAATGGACTATCCCTGTCAGTTTCTTGAATGCCAGTACTTTATCATGCTTACACTAAGATCCATAAAACAAACACTGTTATTTCTGTGAGAGCAACTATGCACATATGGTTTCAATGAAACGTTAATTCGTCATCCAAAGTTTTCACTTCTCCACTACTATTAACAACATTTTGTATTTAAGATATAAATACGAAGGGAATCCATAAGTTTGACCCGAGGAAAGGCAGCCATTGACTTTTACTGTTATTACATACCCACAGGTTAAAGCACGTGGAATATTTTACGGTATATTTATAGGCAAAACCGGCTCGTTTGGGTTGAGAAAATATCTTACATAGAAGAGCGAACAAAGTTTCGACCTTCTTTGGTCATCGTCAGGTTCACAAAGAAAGAGGTAACTGACCGGAAGCTGACCACATGTTTTAAAGGGGTTGTGTAACTGAGTGTCGGAATGTAGAGGGCGGTGTTAGATGTTTGAATATATAATTTTTATTTATTTTATTATATTAATATAGGTATAAAGAGGTTCCTTTATATTGGTTTATTTTGTTGTGTAAGTAAGTGTGTATTGGTTTAAATTTGTTCGTGTCTGATAGGATATTATTCATTTTTTGGATGTATTCATTCGTGTTCATAGCGTTACCTGCTTTTAGAATTGCCAATACACACAAATCCAACAAAGACACACGAGACGCAACTGAACAAATTACCACTACAAATGAAAAAAGCCAACACAATTTCACAAACACTTTATTCCTACCTGCGTAAAACCGACTCACGAACACCGAAAATATACGGCATCCCCAAACCCTAATAAACCAGATTGTCCATTACGACCAATAATGTCAACATATGAATTGTTTAATTACAATCTTCGTAAATATATAGCATGGGCATTCTCCAAATATGTAACATCAGCCAGCTCATTCATCAAAAACTCTTTTAATTTCAAGTCTGATCTAAATCAACTTAATCATAAAGCCTTAATGGCTAGTTTCGATGATATATTTCTCTTTACAGAAGTTCCAACAACAGAAGCCTGCAAGATAGCCTTAGAACTCTGTATCCGAGACCCTAACCCAACTATAGACATTCCCAGTAACCAGTTAGCAACCCTCATAGAATTCACCACAATAAAGACAAACTTCATGTTCAACAACCAAAACTATATACAAACAAATGGCCTAAACATGGGCAACCAAGTATCACCAGTTCTAGCCAATATTTTTATGACACAAGTTGAAACACAAGCAATTAACACAGCATTACATCCACCACTATTCTGGTACAGATATGTAGATGACACGGTTGCGGGATTCAAATCTACAGAACACATACTTAATTTTTTCAATCACATTAACTCTATACATCCCAACATTAACTTCACATGTGAACAGGAAGAAAACAATCAAATATAATTTCTTAACCTCAAAATTACAAGAACTGACACACAATTTAAAACAGAAATCCACCGAAAAATCACCCATACTGGACTATACATTCCTCAGGACTCAGCATATGAAACAAAACAAAAGCTCTACATTCCTTGGGACTCAGCATATGAAACAAAACAAAAACTTTACATACTAAGAAACCAAATAAACACAGCCATTAAACTATGCTCACCAGATAAAATTAACAATGAATTAGACAAAATAAAACAATACATCATCAACTTCAATAAGTTTCCTCCACAAACCGTAGAAAACATTATACGCACACATTTAGACAGAAAGCAAAATCAACAAAAATAAATATATCTCACGAATAAAAAACTCACAAAACCATATACTGCTGTATACCACATATTCCTGACATCAGCAAACAAATAACCAACATTTGGCAAAAACTAGTAAGAAAATATGACATTCCAGTTAATACTAAATTTATTCAAAAACCAGGCATAAAACTGAGGTCTATACTTTGTAAAAACTACACTGACAAACACAACACCAACATTATTTATAAAATACAAAGTGATAACTGCCACGACTTGGAGAAACAAGTATAAAAATGGAAACAAGATTCAAAGAACATAAAAAGTCATCTTCACACGTTTTCAAACACTGCAAGTCAAATAAACACAACATAACCATAGAAAACACTCAAATACTAGATAAAGAAACAAAGATAAACAAACGCAAAATTAAAGAAGCCTTACTTATACAACAACTTAAACCCAAAATAAACCAATATAAAGGAATGTCTTTATACCTATATTAATATAATAAAATAAATAAAAATTATATATTAAAACATCTAACATTGCCCTCTACATTCCGACACTCAGTTACACAACCCCTTTAAAACATGTGGTCAGCTTCCGGTCAGTTACCTATTTTTTTGTGAACCTGACGATGACCGAAGAAGGGCGAAACGTTGTTAACTCTTCTATGTAAAATATTTTCTCAACCCAAGCCGTTTTTACATATAAATTTCTCAACAAGTGGGTTTCTTAACATCACTGATTTACGGTATATTACTCATTAGAATTCGTCTCATTACATCCAAAATTCATTGCTTTATCAAATGGGCAACCTGTTCTGAATTTCATAGTTTATCAAGAGGCCAGCCCGCCCAGTTATTGTTAGTACTGCTAGATTTGAATTACTTCTTACAGATATGGTTTGCATACAATTAAAATGTAGAACATATTAAGTTTCATCTGACCTTTCAGAATTAGTATTATTTTTGCCAGAACTTACACATGCCAGGAGTTTCTCCCAAAATAATAAACTTTTCTGCGAAATCAAGGCTTTTAGATTTACAGGGAGTAACAAGAAAGTGCAATATTTTGAAAATGTTGTTAATTTGTTATATCTTTTATTAGACAACAGAAAAATATTTCATACTCTTTCAATAAGAAGATCCTAAGTAACTACAGTAGATGAACAACATTTTACACGATAAAATGTAAATAAATTTTTGTTTGTCTTGGAATTTCGCAAAAAGCTACTGTGCTAGCTGTCCCTAAGACCAGAGGGAAGGCAGCTAGTCATCACCACCCACCTACTCCTTTACCAACGAAAAGTGGGATTGACCGTCACATTATACGCCTCAACGGCTGGGAGGGCGAGTATGTTTAGCGCGACGCGGGCGCGAACCCGCGACCCTCAAATTACGAGTCAGACGTGTTCCGCGCTTAGCCATGACAGGCCCTGTAACTAAACTCATGAAAAGTTTAGGCATTTTCTAAACCAGTATTAAAATTGGTATTTGCGATCGTATTTGAATAGATCTCCTAGGGTGCGTTATAAAACGCATATAGTTTTACATTTTTTTTCTACTATCTTATAAAAGATATAAAAATTAAAAATATTTTCAGGGGGATTGGACGCTTTCTTTTTTAGTAAACCCCTTATATGTGTGAGAAAATAATAATAAAAACAAAGACACGGAACTGGAGCAGAGAGCATATGTGCAGTAACACTGATTATCATTAACTGTATTAGCGGGTAATCGATTTGATTAATTATTTCAGTTGAAACTCCATTTATCGGGGTTTGAAAGCGGGCAGTAAGAGGTAAATAAATGGGTTTTAAATTGTGTATTAGAAGCACGAAACGTTTACTATTTAACTAAAAGTATATCAAAACTATGTTAATCGTCTTTTACAATATTTATAGAAAGCAGAATTATAACGAATAAACTACTAAGTGAGCAAAAGCTTTATTCAGATCAGTTTACTTTTTATTGTCGTCAGGCTCGGTATGGCCACGTGAGTTAAGGCGTGCGACTCTTAATCTGAGATCGCGGGTTCGCATCCATGTCGCACTAAACATGCTTGCCTTTTTAGCCGAGGGGGTGTTATAATGCTGCCTTTCCTCTCGTCTTACCCTGCTAGCGCAGATAGCCTTCGAGTAGCTTTGCGAGAAATTAAAAAATATATATTGTGGTTATTTGGTACATAATATTATAACCCTTAAAATACAGCACGCGTTATAGTTTGAAGTTTCGAAAGTGCGGACTTTATAAAATTACTTAATTTTGCTGAGGATCACTGTCTTAAAGGCTTACCACCTTTAGTATAGGAGATAAGAAAAGGTTACACACTTGCGGCACGATAGATATTCTAAAGGTTTCATACGTGTGGCACGATTGATATTTAAAAAGTTGTACACATTTGACGCAATTAATATTTGGAAGGTTTCATATATGCGGCACGATTTATATTTAAAAGTATTGAGACACGCGGTACGATTGATACTCAAAATTTTTCACACATTCATTGCGGTTTATATTCAAAAGGTTCTACACATGCGGCACTACTGATATTTAAAAAATTTACAGACATGTGACAGGATTAATATTTGGAAGGTTTTACATATGCGGCATGATTGATATTTTAAAGGGTTCATACATACGGCACGACTGATATTTAAAAGAATTCACACATGTGGCATGATTGATACATTTTTTCAAACGTTCGGCATGATTGATATTCAAAAGGTTTCACGTACATGTGATATGGATGATATTTGAAAGTTTCAAACACGTGTCACGATAGATATTTAAAAGGTTTTACACGTGGATCGATATATATTAAGAAGGTTTTACACATGGCATGATTGATATTATCAACGATATACACGTAATATGATTGATATTATGAAGGTTTGACACGTGATGCGGCTGATATTCTGAAGGCTTCACACATGTGATAAGGATGATATTTTGAAGGTTTCACATGAGATATGAACAATATTTTGCATATTTCACACATAAAGTACAATTAATATTCTAAAGCTGATGTCTATTTATGCATAAGATTTGAAGTTTAATGGAAGGAACGTAACTTTCCTAGAGTCGTTAATTGTAGGGATTACTCATTTGTCTTTAGCCTAGAATCCTAAGTTCCTATTCGAACATCGTGCTGGATTAAAATATTTTTCCATAATGCATTATATATCAAAAAAGCTTAATACTTGTCGAACTTTCGCTTAGAAACGACAATATTACATGTTCTATAGCATAATTTTACTTGCTTTCTATATCAGTCTTTATCTGTTGTAATAACATAGTTTTGTCTGTTTTGTTTTGTTTGTTTGTTTTTGGAATTTCGCACAAAGCTACTCGAGGGCTATCTGTGCTAGCCGTCCCTAATTTAACAGTGTAAGACACTGCAAAGGCAGATAGTCATCACCACCCACCGCCAACTCTTGGGCTACTCTTTTACCAACGAAAAGTGGGATTGACCGCAACATTATACACCCCCACGCCTGGGAGGGCGAGCATATTTGGCGCGACTCGGGCGTGAACCCGCGACCCTCAGATTACGAGTCGCACGCCTTACGCGCTTGGCCATGCCAGGCCCTAGTTTTGTCTGTCCTTTAAATACACGTGCGCACGCACTTTTCATTTCAACGAATGCAAACAAAAGGCATCTGTAAATATACTCAAGTAGACATTTTGTACAACATATTAAAATATTTCCAAAGTTTTTTTAAAAAACAAGAGGCTAACCTTAAATCGTGGAATCACATTATTCATTTATTTATTAATGGTATTACGTACAGTAAAATATAGCGTAATAAAGTAAAGCAAGAAACATATACAAGTTACAGTGTTAATTTATCTATTTATTGAATAGAGGCCGTACTTAAGAAAGGCTTAACTAATGCTAAGACTAAGACAATTAGAGTTGTAGATTTCGGTGTCTGCGATGAGAATTGTTTCGTATTATTTCAGAAATCCTATGTTTGAAGAAATACTGCTGTAAAAGAAATTCTAATTTGAGCCCTAATATTTCGTGGGTCTCTGCTATTAATAACATATTTCTTACTGTTTAATCATCGGTCGTTCTTTTACATGATTCTACGGAATATCAATATAGCAACATAAGTTTGAGTTTTTTTTAAATGTCGTGGAAAGCTACATGAGGGTTGTCTGCGCTAGCTTGTTTGTTTTTGAATTTCGTACAAAGCTACAAGAGAGCTACCTGCGTTAGCCGTCCCTAATTTAACAGTGTAGAACTAGATGGAAGGCAGCTAGTCATCACCACAGGGATTCGAACCCGCGAAACACAAATTACAAGTCTAGCGCCCTAACAACCTGACTGTTTACTTTTTTAGTTTTTATTAAATGATTCTTTATACATTGTTTGTTGTATCACTTTTTATAAAAAAAATAATGATTAGTTTTCACTGATGAGCTGCTTAATCATTATCTGAATTGTAGATTTAAAAAATACATACTTGGTGATTCAGATAACTTTATTTTTGTATATAAAGATATACTGCACAAAGCACATGAAGAGCGTCTGGAATTATAATTATTCATGTATGAAAAGCCCAAACACCCGTTGATGCAAAATAGCATCTGATGATCGAGCACATGTTCCGATCTTTAAATAGCGGTTATTTGATGAAGGTTAGTTCATATCTTTACGTTTTTCGTCAATATAGAGTATGGTAATCACAAACAGTAAAGGTAGGTAGCCAGACATTCATTTAGCAGTTAACTAGCCAGACACTGATGTTGTATAATTCAAATCAGCTACCCGAATATTGTTGTAGCAGTTAGTTAACCAGACATTGATGTTGCATGATTCAAATCAATTAGCCGGATGTTGGTGATATATGATTCAAATTAACTAGCCGGACATTAATGTTGCATGATTTAGATCACCTAGCCGGACAATGGTGTACCGTGCTTCAAATCAGTTAGCCGGACGTTGATGTGGCATGCTTCAAGTAACTGTTTTGCTAACACAATTTCACTAGCATGTGGTAATAAAAAAGGATCATAGGATGTGGTTCATATGATGTATGGCACAAATGGTATAACTGTTTATGGTGTAGAGATAAATATGTCCAATTCACATATCTGCCCGTACTTACTTCTAACAGTGTAATACGTTGTATACTCCCATGTGAAAAATAATCTGAGTTCGTGAACATGGTTTCTTTAAATTTGATATGGCTGAGATGTCAGGTGGAAGCCACACATATAATTATATTGTAATAAATGTGATAGGTCTTGTGGTTGTGTTTACCCGAGTCAGTTATATCTTGTTATAAGCATAATGTGTCGTATACGAACTCGACATCTAAGTTAATCTGACCACCTGTGCAGTGACTTGGCGCCCATTACACTGTGAACATCTGATATTTGTCTCGGTATAAGTTTTCGGCGAGCCAGAAGCGTCAATTTGTGATCGCATGCTTGTTTATTGAATAGTGATTTTATTTGCCCAAGTGTAAGAGCAACTGTGATACTGATTTGAAAGTAGTTACTCATTCTGTTAATTAAAAGTGTAGACGGATTACATCGGAACATCTTTGAGAACTAATCACGATTCACGAGTCACGTGACAACCGAAAACGTTGCGTGAAAACTAAGTTCATTTGGATCTAAAATCACATAACTGACCCCTAAATTCCATTATTGATCAAAACATCTTAGATCACATGACTGAACCAACAAATCCCATTACTGATAAAGAGATCTCAGATTACATGGCTGACCATCAAATCCCATGACTGATCAAGATATCTCAGATCAAATGGTTGACCAACAGACCCCATTTTTAAAATGAGCTGTAAATTATGGGTTGTTTATTTTTATAGTGATTGTTTCACTCTGTTGCAGCTGTAATTAATGTCCTGCTTATATTGTTATTTTGGTGTAGTGTTAGTTGTAACCACTACCAGCCCTCTTTAATTGTAAATTATTTTGAAAAAAAAAATATAATTTGCAAATAAATTTCTTAATATCCTCTACAGTGGTCAGCGGTAAGTCTGAAAACTTATAAAGATAAAATTCGGGTTTCGACATTTGTCAAGAATAGAGAACAGACAACCATTCTGTACTTTTACGCTTAACAAGAATAAACAAATAAACTAAAACGGATTTAGCGAATAGCAGGTTGATTTGTGCAGGATAAATGTCAGGTAATTTCTACATAAAATTTGATTTGAAATAGATACACGAATCACTGTTAAGTATAACTAATATGAATTAAATCAGTGGAAACATTTTTTTTGTGAAGGGTTAAAAAATAAAGCGTGGTTTAATTAACTAGTATAGCTCTGCATATTATGTCTGTGCAACAAAAAGCACAATAAACAGCGACTTTTATAATAAAGGTTATTATTATAAGAGAAAGAAAAAGAAGAACAGAACGTTCGAACAAACTCTTATAATTTCTTTATCAAAATGGTTGATTGAGTTTGTTAGAAAGTACGTAAATCAGGTTTGGAATAACAACTTTTATATTGTTCTTTTTATGATACGGATAACTTAGGTCTTCTGAATTAAAATTTTCATATTTTCAGCGATAAATGTCTGAATTGTTATTGATCTAGACATTAAATAATTTTAAAATATGCAAACACATATATATAAGAAACATCTTTGAAAAACCTGACCTAATACTAATATTCTTTAATTTTACAATTTTGGTTAAATTTTCAGTATTAAGAGTTAACGAAAGAAGTCTTTTGAACAAAATAATAACATATTACGTATTACACTGGTTTACAAAAAAATATTTTTTGTCTGAGGCAAGAATGTGAATAGGTGTTTTTTACTAATTTGGGTGTGCTGAATTCAAATTTATAAACAGTTTTGCTCTATCACCTCTAGTTTTCTATCTTTTAAATAGTCTCATTTTAGTATATACAGAGTATATACGTGCTTATTTCAACAGTTGCAGCAGCTTATTACAGATAAAACAGGATAGATAAAGAACATTGACGGAATAAATATACTTGGATGACACAATGTACACAATTCATAGTACCGCAGACAGTTAGAAGTGTGTTTTCTTAGATGATCTGGTGTATTTTGCCTCCGGGATGTCATGCAAGAGCATCCAGCAGAAGTCTCCCATCATGCTGGGGTTCCACTTGCCTTGGTAGTTGCTCTCCATCTTTGTAATGTCTTGGTGAAATCTTTCTCCGTGCTCATCACTCACTGCTCCAAAGTTTGGAGGGAAGAAGTTGAGGTGGGAATGGAGAAAATGAATTTTGAGTGACGTTCGGCATCCCATATCCTCATATGTCTTTAGCAACTTCTCAATACAGGCTTGGTAATTTGGTACGCGTGTGTTACCAAGGGAGCTACTACAGACTGACTTAAATGCTTCCCATGCTCTCAGTTCCTTTAAGGTAAGAAGCTCCTCAAAATCAGTATCCTTCAGCACTTCTCGGATTTGAGGTCCGACAAAGATGCCCTCTTTGAGCTTAGCAGCACTGAGACCTGGGAACACAGTAGACAAGTGTTGGAAGGCAGCACCGTTTTTGTCCATGGCCTTCACGAAATTCTTCATCAAACCAAGCTTGATGTGAAGAGGAGGAAGAAGCATCTTCTTCATGTCAACCAGAGGATTCTCCTTGACGCTGTGTTCGCCAGGAACGAAAGTGCTTCTAGGCCCCCAGTCTTTCTGCTTGTAATGCTGGGATACAGCTCGACTATTTCAGAGACAGAGAAAGCAACAGTACTTTGTAAAGCCCGCTTGCATACCCATCAGAAGACCAATGACCTTGAGGTCCCCACAAAGACTCCACTGGTACTGGTTGTACTTAACAGCTTCTAAAAGAAGCTCCATATTGTCATAGGACTCCTTTAGATGGACAGAGTGTGCAGTGGGAATACTGGGATATTTATTCCCGTTGTGCAGAAGCACAGCCTTGAGACTTTGCTTGGAAGAGTCTATGAAAAGACGCCAGTCTGAAGGATTATGTGGCAAACCAAGGAAAGTGAACAAGCCAGGTACATTTGTGCAGTAGCACAACTTGTTTTCCATGTCGACAAATGAAGCAAGGTTTTTGTTCCGATTCCTGAAACTGGTGACCCTTACATCTTCCTGGACTAGGTTCCACTGTTTACGCCGAGAAGCCAAGAGCTCTGACTGCTGTTTTGACAGATACAAATCATGGGCAAGGTCATTCAGGTCTTCTTGCGTGATCCAGTGTGGCTCGTTTCCACTTGTTCCTGAATAAGAAGAGTCAATATCTTCGGAAGAGATTGACTTGGCAGAATCTTCCCTTGGAGGCATTTCTTCATCTGATTTATTTGCATTTATTGCATAATAATTTAAAAAGAAGACATAAGTCCCACAATATTAGAAATTAACCCTGAATGCATATACGCCTTTATGTACAGTAAGCATATCTAAAAAAACTAGAGGTGATGAGTAAAAACGGATTTCAAATCTGAATTCAGCACCCCCAAATTAGGTTAAAACAGCTATTTTTGTGCTTGCCTCAATTTCTTTGTAAACCAGTGTTATTGTTATTTCTTGATCTTTTTGTCAGATCCATGTTATGTTTTGATTTTTCTTACCTGAAAGTTTAGTTGCAAACGTAATCATTAATTCGTGTTTCATACTACATTTTGTTTTCAGGGGAGACATTCAATTTTCTGATGAAGAATTTTTTAATTTTCCAGTTTAAAATTTGTTCTCATAACCAGATCTTCTTCTGGCTTATCTGCGAGCTTTACAATTAAACAACACTAGAATTCGCGTTTCACTATCCTTTCCGGGCACTTTGCCTATTAGACATCTCCTTATAGTGTAAAGCCTAAAAAGGCTTAAGCTTAGAAACCTAAATGTGCTGGCCCGGCATGGCCAAGCGCGTTAAGGCGTGCGACTCGTAATCCGAGGGTCGCGGGTTCGCATCCCCGCTGCGCCAAACATGCTCGCCCTTTCAGCCGTGGGGGCGTTATAATGTGACGGTCAATCCTACTATTCGTTGGTAAAATAGTAGCCCAATAGTTGGCGGTGGGTGGTAATGACTAGCTGCCTTCCCTCTAGTCTTACACTGCTAAATTTGGGACGGCTAGCACACATAGCCCTCGAGTAGCTTTGTGCGAAATTCAAAAAACAAACCTAAATATGGTTAAAATAAAATACGTTTGATATTCATGGAATTCATGATATTCATAGTCTGGTGGTTTGAACACTCAACGGTAGATCGCGAGATCGAAACTGAACATGGTCGACTTTCAGCCATAAGTTGATGTTGTAATGTGATGATTGATCTCACTATTCATTTATAAAATAATATTGGCGTTGGGTGGTGTAAACTAGTTGCCTTCCCATTAGCCTAATTTATCATTTAAGATAGGCCTCAAGATTCATAACAATATCATTCTTTAGTTACTCATTAAAACAAACAAGGTACTCTCAACAAATGTCAGACTCTAAATCGACATAATAGTTTAATATACAATTTTTTTTCGAAGTTATACGCATGCGGCCTCCAGTAGCACAGCTCCACTGTCTGTGAGAAAAGCATAAATAGTCTATTGCACAGGTTTATGCTCAACTTCAAACAGACGAAAACACAGACAAAAATTAAAAATTTGAAATTGGCTTCTAATTTATGAAATTAATAAGTATTTAGAGACTTGATTTTGTAATTAATGTAAGTAACGTTATTTTAAGTGTTACTAATCTTACACTGTCTTCTTTCTTATTTTGCCACTCTAGAAATAAAAATTTGCGATAAACACACTCATCATTTAGTTTAAAAAAACTCGTACATTTGGCAAATCTACCGTCAGTATAACAGAACATTCGATTAGGAATTATTGAGTTTACTATCACAAGAAAATCCTGAGAACATTGGCTTATATAACAGGCAAGGAAATGTTTCTCTGGTTATAACAGTTGACATTTACCTGAGTCTTTTGTTTAAACGTTTTTCGTTTAAACAGTAATACAACTGCTAGTCGAATGAACAGGACTTTTCTTAAAGTTATTTCCCTCCCTCCTTTGCCCTTATTTGTGTCTATGCATGTCATAAAAAAAAACGTAATAACACCTAATATTTGATGAGTGAACATCACGTGCTCAGTGAGATCTAATAACGTTCCTGGCAAGCATTAACATTGATAACATTGGACACCTTTCTATTAGGAAGTAAAAAATCTCTCTAAGTGGTTTATTGTTACTTATTGACAGAACAAGCTGGTGTAACTAGGTATTTTAAAGTGGGTGAAAAAGAAAAATCCGAAATGAATGAAGTAGAAAATATAAATAAATTACATCAATAAAAAACAGGGAGCACTCGCATATCACTAAGGTTACTTTAGCCTGACAAGCTACGTAAATCTGTAAAGTATGTTTTTTAATTTCCCACAAAGCTACACGAGGGCTCTCTGTGCTAGTCGTCCCTAATTTGGCAGTGTAAGACTAGAGGGAAAACAGCTAGTCATCACCACCCATCGCTAACTCTTGGGCAACTCTTTTACCAACGAATAGTGGGATTGACCGTGATATTATAACGCCCCCACGGCTGAAAGGGCGAGCATGTTTGGTGCGACCGGGGTTCGAACCCACGGCCCTCGGATTATGAGTCGAACGCCTTAACGCGCTTGGTCATGCCGGGCCCAAAAAAGAAGGACAAAATCATTATTCCGGGAAGGTGGAGTGATCTTGCTGCAAACAAAAATTTGCAACAACTAAGCCTCTCTATACGATTGCTTTGAAATACACAATAACAGTAAATTAAAAATATCAGTTTTTTTCTAAACCCGCATGACTTGGTTGCTGCTTTTTCGAACACTTTGATCATTTATTAGTTCTAAATCACTTTACAGCCTTCTTGACTTAAATCCTTTACTGGTTCGAATATTACTTTAGAAGCCAAGCATGGGCAAGTGTTTAGGGCTCTCGACTTGTAATCTGAGGGCCACGGGTTCAAATTCCCGTCACACCAAACATTACTCTCCTTTCGTCCGTGGGGACGTTATTATGTAACGTTCAATCCCACTATATGTTGGCAAAAGAAAAATCCAAGAGTTTTTCGGTGGGTGATGATAACTTCACTCTACTCTTACACTGCTAAGTTAGGTACGGCTACACAGGAAACTCTAAACTTACCGTTTGTTTTGTTTTATTTGTCCACCGCTATCACTGCGTCAGTCAAACTTCTCTCACGTGAAGGCGCGAAAACGACGTTTTTTGTTATTTTAAATTAAGCACAAAGCTACTCAATGTGCTCTGCCCACCACGGTTATCGAAACCCTGTTTTTAGCGTTGTAAATCTGCAAACACACCGCTGAGCCACTGGGGGGCAACGGATTTTGTTGATGTATGCGTCCACAGACTGCTAGTCCAGGGGTTCCCAAAGTTTTTAGACCTACGGAGCTTTCTTTCTGAGAAAGAAAAAAAATATTCCGGAGCCTTACAAAAAAAAAAATACACTAAAAATAGAAACAATCAGTCACTAGCACCAGATAAAGTTTACTTTAATGTTTCAGAATATGAATTTATTAAAAATATCGATATTTAAGGGTGTGTTTCTCGTATAGCAAAGCTATCTGCTCAGCCCACCGAGGAGAATCGCACCCCTGATTTTAGCGTTGTAAATCCGGAGACATCCCGTTATACTCGCGGGGGGGGGCGATATTTAAGGAAACATTTATACTTCTACTTACTTGTTCAAAATTTCTACTTGCAAAATTTATATCTGTAAAAGTACAGTGTACTTATTTATTACCGGCTTGGACAGGCTTGCTTTTGTTCACAAAGTAGTTCAATATTTAGAGTTTTGTTCGTTACCTATAAGCGCAAATCATCTTCAATATTTAGCCTGTTTCTAAATTTAGTCTTTGTAGCTGAATATAGTGAAAATGTTTGCTCACAAAGATATGTTGTTGGAAAACGCATCAACATTTTCAAAGCTCTGTTGTTAATTTCAGGGTATTCTATGGTCATTTGAATCTAATATTGTGTAATTTCTTTCTACTGAAATTTTGTTTTTAGGGTGTTATTTGTTGATATTTCTTTAAACTGTTGTTTCTCTTTCAAAAGACAAATCGTTGGTATTTGCGGAGTCAAAGGGATTTTGAATCTACTGTAATTTTTCTAAATGAAGAGGGAAGTACTTTCCAATAGTTGTACACAAATCAGATATGCGCTGTAAGACAGAAACTTTTGCATTTTCCTTTAAGGAAATTTCATTCATAAGATATTCAAAGCAATCAAGTTCTTCTATAAATATACATTCACCATTGAGCTTTGAAGTACGTTACCCTGTATTGTACTTCATTTAGAAAGTACGTCCGAAAGTTAACCCGCATTCTAAAATTTCCTCGCGGAGCCGTAAATAAGTGTGGCTGAGCCCAAAGACTCCGCGGAGCATAGTGTGAAAAACCATGTGCTAGAGGAACCAATAATTTTATCGTTAACATGTGCATTACACAAATAAATTGACATTTTTTAGTAAGTTTAAGTTAACATTTAACTCATAACATTACAGGGAGAGTTATTTACAAATACACATCTACTAATGCATCATATATTTAACTCACACACAAAATAAGTTCATGCAAAATTAGAATGTACTTTAAAAAACAACAACAAATAGTAGGCCTAATATATAACTTTATGCCATCTGCCATAAAATAGATTACATGAAGAGAGTAAGGTTTAAAGTATAATACTTATTTGTCTTCACTGAGATTAAAGACAAGCCAGCGTAACTGGTAGAGCACTTGCTTGAAGTGAAAGGTGCACTGAAGCTGGAAAGTTGTGTTTCTTTTTAATTACAATTGCTATTTACCAACAGTCCAGTAAAGTGAAATAATCACATAACTCCTCAGTATATAAGTAATAGTTCCACTAAATATGCTCGCTCTTTCAGCTGTGGGGGTGTTACAATGTTATGGCCAATCCCACTATTTGCTGATAAAAGAGTAGCACAAGAGTTGGTGGTGGGTGGTTATGAATAGTTGCTTTCTGAATGAGGAATGGCTATCGGAGATAGCCCTCGTGCACCTTTGCACGAAATTTAAAAAACAAACAATTAATTACTTTAGAACTTTAAATTTAATGTTCTAATTAAACACGTAGCATTCCTAGGTTTTTAAAATCCATATTTTCTTTGCTATTGTTTAGTTAATTAAAATATCCGAACGTCATCAATCGAAGATCGTCTGAATTGTTTTGTATCTGCAGTCTCGAAAACAGATAAGAAAAATTGATTCTAATAAGTAAGGCATAAAAAGAGATTTTCCTAACAAACAAGCATTTTTTCTGTTATGAATATTTTACATTGTCTTGTATAAAAAGGTCCAAAACTTCAGAAATATTTTTTTCTAAAATTTAACTGGAAACACAGAATTCACTTGTGATGCATGTTCTTGAAAGTAAAAATATTATGTATTCCAATAGCGTTACAAAATTGAGCTATTATTCGAGAGCAGATTTCCAGCAAGGAAATATTTTTATAATTATTATGAATACCAGAAAAAAACAAGTTTATGTTTATACGTATTGTTACAATGTTAAAAAACTAGTTAAAATTCATCATTTGTGTTGGGTAAATAATAAATAACTTTTTCTTAATGATTTCTTTGTGGAAAAAAACTGTCGCATATTTTAAGAAGCGTTTCAACTTTGTTTTACTGGAAAATATTTATCCATAAGCTGGTTGATTATTGTGAACACATTTTTTATCCTAGGTTTTGCAATAAATCAATAGAATTTCATTAAGGAAGGAATACATATATGTTGGGAGAGATCTTTAGAATGTAGCCTGTCTCAAATAGCAAGATGTTGTGTAAGAGAGAAGAGTTCATCTTTTTTTAGGTTATGTTTATCAAAATATATTTAAGTCAATCAATATATGATTACATAACAACTAAAATAACTTAAAAACCTAGTTTGAAATAAGGACGTTAAAATTTTACTAGAATATACTGTATATCAAATCTGTACAATAAGAGTATCAAACTTGTAAGTTATTTTCACGGAAATTGCTGGACCTAAATATTTAAAATGATTAATTTACTACAAAATAAGTTGGACATATAAATGAATGTTGTTATGCTTAAGGTAGGATAAGACTACTCAATGTATGCAACTATGGCATTTAAAAAACTATTTTACCAATGGTAATTATTAATAAATTAAATTATAACAGTAATGCTCAAATCCCACTTTTCGTTCACATTAGAGTAGCCCATGTGTTCGCGGATGATATCGTTGACAAGCTACTGAGATTACATTCCTTTAATTTCAAATTTCGAGACGGCTAGCACAGTTAGATCTTATGTAGCTCTGCGTGAAATTATGAAATAAATTGTCAATCACAAAAACCCAAAAATCATTCATTTATAGTAACAAAGATACAACTGAATATCAACAAAACACTTACAGCTGGATTACAGTTGAACAAGAAATATACAACCAAATAGCAACATAAAAAACATAGGATAGAAAAACAATGCAAACAAGAAACCTACACCTCAATAAGGATATTAACAAAAAACATACAACTGAATAACAATATAAATGACTACAGCTTGTCTAAGTATGTGAATTCACCACATGTTTGTCCAAGGGATCAAAATTTAGAAGTACATTTTTTAAAAGAGATCTGAGCTGGCACAGAGCAGACAGACAATTGTGTAGCATTATGTTAGAAACTAGAACGAGAAAAAAGGTTCATTCATTATAATACAAACTTTCGATATTTATATTTAACCAAACCGAGCGTTTACAGGAATATTCTTAGAGTCAATGTTTATTACAATAAGGGTCGGAAAAGTACGGGTCTCTCTCTTTGTCAGTAGGACTCAGTAACGCTGCTTACGATGACTGCTTCACCTATATCTCAGCACTTATATATAGATGTGATTCACGCGCTTAGTCGTGCTAGTTAAAGCTAGTATTACTATCTGCGTTATTTTCATATTTGCTTGGACGTATTTCATTTTCTACACATATTTTATTCATTATAAGCGACATTTACACTGTGTGTAAATTTACACACAAAACAAAACACACGCGTGTTAAGTACAAGATTGGCATGCGAGATACAGTTCAGATTCTCCAATAAAGTCGTTTGTTAGGCATGTTTCAGTTAGTCTTAATAGAAAACAAACAAAGTATTAGTTTCTTTATTATTTCTGAACCACTATAAGGATTCTTCTTCCCTAACCCATATTTTTCCCCTCTCTCTTTTCTTCGTTTCACACTAATTTAACACCGGATTTTTCTATAATGCTTTTAAGTACGTGTATTCTGATCGTGGGTAAAGTAGGTGGGAATGCAAACTTACGTGCACGCGGAGGTTCGTTTATTAAATCACAGGTCGGCAACCTATAATCCCGAGAAAAATGCAAGATCAATACGACTTTTAAAAGAGCATCCGTTGTGAAAAATCATCTACTAAAGTGGGAATCTATGACGTTCAACTTTCAGTTAAAACGGTTGAAAAAGAAAAGAAAAATGTGAAGAAATTGGAAGATATTCTGTCAAGGTCCTCGTAGAGGTAATTTAAATAAGAAATGTAAAGCTCATAAAAAGGAAAAACAAACGTGAGAAAAGCAATAACTTCTAGAACCACTTTACTAGTACATACTATCTTCTCTACATGCTCGGAACTTTCCTTTAAACTAATACTGGTGTCTTATTCGATTTAAGTCTCGAACTCTTTGCTTGCATTTACTTCGCATTATACGTTTATTTATACGAAGTTGCTGCTTCACCATCCTTTCGCACTAAAAACAAATGTAACTTCCGAGACGCATTTCAGAGAGCGAAGAACAATATAGACGTTTCGGGAAAAAGTCATTACACAAATAAAGTGATAGTAAATAAAAAAAAGCAGTTTCAATAAAGTAATTGAAAGGAAATTAGGCTTACTGTAATCGAATTACTATTATTATTAAACAATCTACGTCGAATGAAATAGTTTCCGCTAAGGGCATCCTGGTAGACATTTTGAATAACAGATTAACTAGTGCACGATATAAAAGAGCTAATTCCTTCCTCCTTTTTATCATATCGTTGGACAATCGTCGACAATATTTTAAAAATTTAAAGTTTAATTTTTAATTAATTTATTAATATTAAAATTCGCGGCTCAATATTCGCTATGAAAACAGTGCAGATAGTTCGTCTTGCATGTTGTATAATTGTGTCAAAACAAAAGCATCTTTAATTAAATAATGAATTCAAAAACAAACGCTTGTAGCAACAACTTAAAGAAATTAATAATTTTCTCATGCAAAGGCATAAGACTATACACCGAAATATCGCGAAAATATGTCCCGTTTCATGATTTGTAACACTGGACAAAGTTGTTTTTAACGCGCCTGTACTACTGTAATTGTTTTCCCTTTTTTCCTTCCTTCTTCTGAAACCTTGAAACTATGGCACCTGTTTTTAGAAATATCGTTTTATCTACATTCGAATTAAGCCTTAAAGAGAACTGATTATATTCTGGTAAAACTATTACCCGATTTAGCCTTCATACCTTAACCATAGAACATACACGTTGTCGCGATTAGTTCTTTGATTATTGATTATCTAGCGTTCACGGAAGACTCTTTCTACATATGTAAGTTCGCCATTTAAAACGAGCTTTGTTCTAACCCTCTAGTTCACGTCATACTTTAGAAATATAATACCTTATGTTGTATCTTATACTAGACAAGATTTTGTTTCCACGGATGAAAATATTATTTTCACGAAACCAGCTCGACCCTGGCGGCGAGATGAAGAAAGTACACATGATATCGGATAGTTCTTACCGGGGCAATAGCTTTGGATCCCTAGTAGTTCGTTAGAAGCAGCCAGTCAATAACATTGTGATATTACTGTCACGTAGTTTTACGGCAGGATTAATGGAAATATAATGTCACCTCAGTACATTTCCATAGATTAAAGATATGCTGAAACGGTCGACAGAGAGGGAACATCATTATCATCATTCATTATCAGAGTGCGCGATCACCAAACTAAAACATAGTCTTTAATCAAAACATACTCTTTAATCAAAACATAGTCTTTAATCAAAAAAGTCTTTGTTATGGAACACAGAAGTAAACATGGCCAGCGTTCGACCTAGGTTTTTACTTTTTTTCTCAAAGAGTTTTGACATTTACCCATTCTGTGAAATATCTTTTGTCTTCTTGCCAAACGGTTTTGTATGTATGCTTTTACCTTTTTTTTTTTTTCTCGTGCAACGTTTACACTGTAAAATAATCATTTTGAACACATAATTTTTGCTGGGAATTATTAAAACTAATTGGAAAAATCAGAACTGAAATCCTCCAATAATTCGAAAGTTATCAGTGCACATCAAAGCTTCTACGGCTGTAAATGAAAGATCATGTTTTATGTGCAAGTTCTACAAACGTAAAAGAAATGGAAGTTTACTCTATACCCACCCACGCACCCTCTCGATATTCTACAGTTTAAACACAAAAGCCAGTTTTAATTGAACAAGAAGTGTATAAAACCCGCATAAGGATTTATTTGTGTACAGCTTACAATATTTATCTTATGTTTGTTTTTATGCTTGGAATTGCGGCCGAAAACATCGTTATAGATTTTAGTTTTCTAGTCTATCAATTTTTGACATTAAACGTTTCTTGTCAGTTCGTTTAATAGTATAACTTATTTCTTAGTTTTGATCTATATATATCTAGCTTATTGTTAACCAGAAGTCCTTAAGAATTAGATTACATACCGTTAAACAGTTTCTTAATGTTTACAAATATTGAAAGATATTTTCTGGGTTTGAGAAAATGATTTCATGGCTATTGAAATATTTATGTACTATAAACATATATAATTATATCGACCTAGGAGTTTTCGCCTCAGCTCTTTTTTTAGAATGCTTTTGGTTCTATAAGTTTATCGTATTAGATCTTTGTATGTACACGACGTACATTTAAACTATATCATTTGTCTGAAATCAAACGAAAAAGTATATGTGATAAACGTGCACTTAAAATAAGACACGACTTTCACGCTTTTATCTACCTATATATTTCATACAGTCACTCAACCATTCACACATCCAACCATCCCCCATCTCTCTATCGTTTTATTCATCCATTTAATCAACTATCTATTTATTCTTTCCTTTATTAAACCCTTAACCTTTTACCATTTTTCTATTTAATCAGTATTTATAGTTGTTTTACAAATGAAAGAAAAAATAATTAGAATCATGTAGGATCAGGATTAGGCATGCTACCTATTTCAAACTGATAATGTAATCTCAAAGTTAGGGTTAGGGTAGTTAAATTTTATACCAAATAAGTAAGTGAAGCGCCTTATCTGATTCGTCGCTCCTATTATTACTCGAGGTCCAAATGGACCCTCTAATCTCACGGGAAGTGTATGTGGCTTAAATGAAGCTACATTGTCGGAGAGTGTTGAGCTGAGAAATTAGACCCATTATGGCAGTAATCGAGGAGATAATTTTCCTGGAAATTTCTTGTAATAGCTATAATAAAAGCTATGACTGAGCTTTATTCTCACTTGAACTGAACCAAAAGCACAGAAAATTAATAGAAATGTAATAACTCCTTCTCTTAGATCTTAAATCAACTTGAACAGCATTTTTATTAATACATTAACCGAATTTCAAAGGGTCACGAGGCTTCAAAACAACATACTCTACTGTCTTATTATTATGTCGGCTGAAGGACCTTTAGACTTTAAAAAGAGACATTCTACTGTTTTATTCTTGTGTCGACTGAAGGCTCTCTAGGCTTTAAAACAATATATTATACTGTATTATTCTTACGTCGACTGAAGGCTCTCTAGGCTTTAAAACAATATATTATACTGTATTATTCTTACGTCGACTGAAGGTTCTATAGAGTTTCAAACAAGATACTCTACTATCTTATCCTCATGTCGACTGGAGGACTTCTAGATATTAGAACAACATACTCTGCTGTCTTATTCATATATCGAGTACTGAAGGACCCATAGACTTTAAAACAGCATACTCTACTGTCTTATTCTTATGCCGACTGAAGGTTCTCGAGACTTTCAAACAACACATTCTACTGTCTTATTTTTATGTCGACTGAAGGTTCTCTAGACTTTAAAACAACATGCTATAATGTGTTATTCTTATGTGGAGTTACTAAAATGAATATTTTATTATGTTGAAAGTCACTTGCTTAAAGGATTTTTCTTGTTTAGTTGCTTCACGTATCAGTTCAAGACATAGGGAAGATACAGGAACCCTCTGGGGAAGATTATAGGAAGGTCAGATCCTTTAATCTCCCCATATATTACATTTGGGAGGTCACAAGAGAATATACGAGATTTGGTGACAACCGATCAAATGCTTCATCAGTTATACGCTAATAGAGGCACACAGAGAGAGACTTTTGATAAATACTAGTTTACACTAAGGCTTAGTGTCGGCTTGTATTCGATAAGAACGTTTATGTGTTCAAGAACCACATTTATTCAGATGGTTGGGTTCGAGCAAAGATTCCTCATTATAACTTTCAGTTGCTTGCGATGCTCATTCAATCACATGTTTTACGCTTTTAAGAACTAACGAGAAATCTCACAGTGTTTTATGAGAGAGAGTTTTCCATCATGTATTATGATGAGAAATCTCAGCTTTCCTTAAGCCAGAAGTAACTAGAATTCTCAGCGGAATTCATTTGATTTCCATTAAACAATCACTGCATCATTACTGTGGTTGTAATTCTCTTGATCTAAAGAATATTAGATATTGAAAAATACGATAAAAACAGTGAAAGGTGATTACTGACATTACTGAACAGCAAATTGTTTCAGTACAATATGCTCTCCCACCTGCTCTCACTCCCAGAAATGAAAGCGTATCTTACCTGAAGTAAATCATGTTAAAACTTAATGTTTGATCGTCACTTCATTCTTGAAAAAATTACATGGTTACATGTAACCCACAGAAATAACGTTATTTATATAGTGCTAGTCCTGGTACGACTCAGACATTAAGGAGGAGTGTTTAAACTGTAAATTTGTGAAGCCATGGTTTCTTATGTAATTTATACAGAGGCTGAGAACAATATATTAAAATGATTTTGGAGCCTCATTTCGTCGTTGTATTTCACGTAGTGCATGCTCTCTGCATCTTGTCAATAGCCCTAAACTGTAGTTTCCATTACCAAAGGCTCCACTGTGAAGTTGACATGACTAACCACATCACTTCTCTCTGCATGTGTTCTGTAATCCTTCTAATGTATAGGTACAAAAGTTTCTTAGCGACTGTTGTAACAATCTGATCACAAGTAAATCCGAAGGATCTGCATTCGTCGACTGGCCTGGTTTATCTTTGAATTAAATAGAGTAAATATCCAGTTCTTTCTTCAGCTGCTTGAAAGGTTGATGGAGAGTCTTCTTTATTTTGTTTCTTTGAACATACAGACAGCAATTGCCACTTACATTTGCGTTCATGAATTCTCATACGTTAGAATTTTTCGCCTTTTATTTAACATGATTGGAGTTCAATTTGTTTGCATTTCTATTTTTGGATGGTTTTTGTGTCCCACGTTGATCCACAATACGTCATCTTCCAATGCCATTAAGTACAAAAATATCCCAATTTTAAAATTCTGAACCCCGATTTAAACAGTTTTTTATAATCTAAATGTATGAATACTTTTTCGTAAAGAGTTATTACTTACCCTTCCCTAAATGGTTACATTTTCGGCAGCATAACATTATTTATGAATATCCAGACAACGTAAAAATATAATTTTGATGCATCCCGTTCCACCACGATTTTATATCATATGTATATATCGCGTGGATTGCTGATATACATGTTTAAACCCGTTTCAGTGTAGTTTACTGAGCCTGTAGGATTCTGTAGGATTTCTTCAGTAGATTATCTTAGATTAAGACTGCCCCCCTTCCGATGTTACAGCGATAGATCTCTGAGCTTATAACGCTGAAATTGTATTTTGATACCTGTGGTAAGCAGATCATCGAATAGCCCGTTGTATATCTTTATGTTTTATAACATACAACGTTAATCTTGTCTCATTATGAAAACGAACAGATACTATTCGATAAGCTGATTTTGGATTCTTCCACATTGGAATACATACATCAGTACTAGATAAATTCTACCAGTAAAGGAAAGAAATACAAGATAGCCCTAACATTAATATTTCATAAGCCCTATCAGTAAAGGAACAATATACAAGATAGTCCTATCATCCTAACATCAGTATTGGATACATTCTACCAGTAAATGAACAATCTATAAGATAGCTACAAAATTTAATAAACAATTAAAACTAAAATTTGTTATTTGCACAATGTTTGTAACGCAATTAAAGCCGTCAACGACTTCCACTTTAAAAATACACTGTAGGTGTACAATGTTTCAACATTCTCTGAGTCATCTTCAGAAGTTATAATAGTTATGATAGCCTTAAATACAAGGAAATACATTTTACCAAGTTTAAGAACACAGCTGAAATTTCTCAACATCATTGTAGAGTGTTCACTACTTGAAAGTTTAAATTAGACATTTTGAGCATACCGCAAAATGTTGTTTAAATTATGCATTCAATAGTTAATAGCAGATCATCTGTTTCATACTTAGTGTCGTTAAAGAATTTCTGATGTTACTTCCTCTTTGAGAGATTTACTATTGATAATACATATAATTCACCTTTCTGGTATAACTTACGTATCTTTGAGGTCATATCCTCTCAGAGGGAAATGACATAAATATATAATTTAGTGTACTAGCATCATTTAGGAAATTCCGATGGGGCTTTCTGTTTAAGAATTTAAAACAATTAAAGCAAGTACTACATGAAATTCACCGAACTGGTATTATTTAAAAATTCTGACGTCATTTCCTATTTGAAAAATTGACGGAGATGAAGAATTTACTTAATAGGGATCATTTAGATTTTTTTTCTTGGCACAGCTTTTAATTACAGACGTACTACATAATTGAGCCTGCTAACATCATTTAGTAGGGCATCTTCAATCGGTATACAAAATGGTAAGAAGGGTACAGTTTAGCGTAACCGTTCTCTAAGTTTAGAAGGCATTTGGACATTTGTACGTTGGTTCTGATATTCATATCCCACTTTGGAAAAGGAAATAGTTTCTATAATTTTTCATGAAATAAAGTATATACAATATATGCTAGAAAACACAATTCTCAGAGCTACGGTTATTTTGTAAAATGTCTTTAGTTTCCTTTAAACCTCGTTGACATCTTTACAATTTCTGATAATAAATGAAGTTAGAAAACAAAATTATCAAAGCTACCTTAAACAACATAAAATAGATTGTTAAATTATGAGGAATAATAAGTACAGAATAACTGCGCGCTTCCCTTAGGTCGGGCATCACAGACATACAGAAAAGACACTTCTATAAGGGCAGCACGCTATTTGTAATGACACTTTTTGTAGCTTTTATGCTCAGCAGAGGAAGGATGACAAATGTTTTTCACTCAGTTTCTTCGAACTTAATAAGAGTCTCGTGAGGACTCAGCCGTTGTTTAAAGTTACTAACATTTTCTTCAAACAGTCTAGTGGTTATAGTGTACTAGTAATTGCAATCAGTTTTGAATATAACATTTTTGTAGTTTATTGATAAACGTGGTTCAGTGTTTTTACAACATGACACAAATATTTTTCTTTAAATATACGAAACTATTACGATAATTTAAAGTGAATGAATAAACATAATGTCGTAAGGAGAGAAAGAGTAGAAACAACACTTTGAAACCTATAATGAATATAGCATTAATAAAACTAATACCAAGTTACAAATTATGGTATGGAAAAAGAAACGCAAAAGGGATATTTTTTTATTTCAAAGAGAAATATATGTAATAACGTTACAAGCTCAGAGTATGTGATGTTACACGTGTTAATGCACTGATTGTCAGACCAAAATGACAATAAAAATTGTGCTCTTTGAAAACGGAGGAAAACATCGGATTTTTCGCCAAAACGCATTCGTGACCAATAAATTTGTTTGAGAGATCTGCATGTTCTGCAAGTGCAACATGTGCAAAATCCCTATAAAAGTGACGGGTTCTCGGTTCCCATAGCTCAGTGTTAAGCCACCGACACGCAATACCGTAAAGCCAAGACTGACTGAAGCACAACGCAACAACGCCATTTGTCGATCGGAAGCAGGCGAATCTCGATCAGATGTTGTCAGAGCTGTGAATGTCCACCCAAGCACCATCACAAGGCTATGGAATCGTCGCCAACAATATGGATCAACTCGTGACCGTCCACGATCTGGCAGACCTCGTGTGATGACGCCCGCACAAGATCGCTACGTCCGGTTACGTAACCTTCGGGATAGGACCACCACTGCGACGTCTACTGCCTCAACCATACCAGGGCTGCGTAGGATTTCCGATCAAATCGTACGCAACCGTCTACGAGATACAGGAATCCGACCTCGACGTCCAGTCAGAGGCGTCATCCTCACCCAGCAATATCGTCAAGCACGGCTGCAGTGGGCTCGGGCACATCGGGTATGGCTTAATCGATGATGGAGGCATGTTTGATTCAGCGATAAATCACGTTTTATGCTTCGTAGACAGAATGGAAGGACCCGTGTTTACCGTCGCCGAAGCGAACTTTTTGCAGCAAACTCTGTGCAGGAAGTTGACAGATTTGGTGGTGGCAGCGTCATGATGTGGGCTGCCATCGCCTACAATGCCAGAACAGACCTTTTGCACAATCGAGGGAATCTTACGGCTCAACGATACGTCGACGAGATTCTTAGGCCCCATGTGCAACCCGACATGGTGAACGTCAACGACGTTTTTCAACATGACAACGCCCGTCCTCACACAGCCCGACTCACTATAATCTTCTTGAGACACCACAACATCAACGTTCTTCCCTGGCCCTCCAGAGCACCAGATTTAAACCCCATCGAACATCTTTGGGACATCTGCGACGGCAACAACCTCAACCGCAGACTCTACCTCAGCTTTCAGTAGCTTTGCAGGCTGCGTGGACAGCCTTTCCACAGGATGTGATTTGTCATCTCATCGCTTCCATGGGCAGGAGATGCCAAGCAGTTATTGATGCTCACGGATGGCATACTCGTTATTGACGTTGAGTGACGTTAAACTTCAACTAGTGAACGTGGATTTCGCCTTTGCAGACTTTGGATGTTCAGCGGTGAATGTACAAAGTTTCACACATGTCATACAGAACTACCCGGAATAAACTTGTTAACGATTTGACTCAAATTTTGCCTTTTGCGTTTCTTTTTTTGAAGAGTATATATATCTCTTGGCTTTCTAGATACCTGTAAAAGTTGGATCTTCAAACCAATAGCAATGAGTCGTATAATATATTTAATTTCAATTCACACGACTGTGAATTGTGGAAACAGTATAAAAGACAACAGCAAAATACAGCAAATGTTCATGCTGGTGTTCACATCTGTATTACACCTCACTACACAAAGCCAGTTTTGAGAGGATTGTTTGTTTGTTTCGAGTTAAATACAAAGCTACACAGTGGGTGAACTGTGCTCTGCTAACCATGTGTATCGAAACTCGGCTTCTAGCGTTGTAAGTCCGCAGACATACCGTTGTGTCATTGAAGGAAATTTTGGGAGAAAAGTAAATAAAAACTGAAACCAGTGGAATATTCAAACAAGTTACTAGGTATAATAAATAATGAAAACTTATTCTTGAAATAACTTTTTCAGCCGTAAAGCAGTTTGAAAGTTAGTTGGACTCTAACAAACTAATAAGAAGAGGGAATCCTCAATAGCCGCGGGACTTTAAATTCTTTCAGACTGGATTAGAGTAAATTAATCTACGAGACAATTTTTCCCTTTTTCTTAGCTATCTTTTGATAAGCCAACACTACTAAGTGTGAGGCAACTGTGTACCTGATTGAATTTTAGTACTTTCCTATAATGTGTAAAAACTTGGGCGTGTTAATAAAAACGATTTGAACTCCTGAGTTCAGTAGTCTAATTAGATCTTAAATCAATTAATAAATGTCGAGGCTATAAGCTAAAAGTTTGTATTTGAAAACTTTAAGCCATTCTATGAGTATGAGCTGTTACGCCGTGGCTACAAGTAAACCATAGCAAAAGTTAGTTAGACTGTAAGTAACTAATGTATTACAGAATAAGTCAGTCATAGTGTAAGTAACTAATGTACTATAGAATAGGTTAGTCATTGAGTAAGTAACTACGTTGTTATATACTAAATTAGTCAGACTATAAGCAATATAGTAGTGTGTTATCTATCAGTCGCTCAGTAGACATTACGTAAGGGACCTTTATCGTTGCAACTCGTACTATCGTGACGTCGGTAAAACGTGTACATGCCGTAAATCACGAGAAGGATTACGCACTCTGTAGACGAAAATACAGTATGGCATACTAACTTTATAAGAAAGCAATACAAGTAATTTTTACCCATAGCTTTGGTTTTCTTTGTTTTTGAAACAGAACACATTCGGGTACCCAGCAGAAGTACTTCATATCTCGTTGGTGAACCTAAAGTTCCAACTCCTTTCGTCAAACTAATAAACACCAAAAACCTATAACTTCAAGACATGTCTAAAGAGCAGTAAAGGTTAAAAAAAACAAACGAAAATGCTCGAAGCTCCTGTGACGTAAACATATCATTCGTCATGACTATATGCAAACAATGACCAGAAAGTTCGGAGGAATATAATCTTATATAAAAAGAGCAGTCTATGGAGTCGAGTGTCTGATCTATACTCACTGATATCGAGATCACGTGTAACAGCTTTAAAAGTAGGGGTAGAATAAATTAATTTCAATTCACCTCTGAAATTATAAATTATTTGCTGTAAACGCTCAGTGCAGCAGTACTAATTTCATACCATCATGCCAAAAAAACTTTGTTTTCACAAAGAAGCGAATATTTATTTTAATTGTACTTTACATTAAAATATAATGAACTTGAACAAATTTTAAAAAGCCCGGCATGGCCAGGTGTGTTAAGGCGTTTGATTCTTAATCTGAGGGTCGCGAGTTCGAATCCCTGTTGCACCAAACAGACTCGCTCATTCAGCCGTGGAGACGTTATAATGTTACGGTCAATCCCACAAATAATCCCACTATTCGTTGCTAAAAGAGTAACCTAAGAGTTTGGTGGTGGGTAGTGATGACTAGCTGTCTTCTCTTTAGTTTTACACTGCTAAATTAGGGACGGCTAGCACATATAGCCCTCGTGTAGCTTTGCGCGAAATTCAAAAACAAATTTTAAATGCACGAAATGTTAACACTATTATCATTACAAATTGGAATGTCAAGAATGTATTAATTGAATTGCCTATGTGTTCAGACAACTTAGCTTTAATCAATTAAATATTTTCTTTTGGACGAACAAAATCGTTTGGGAAGTAAAATCTCTCAAGAATCCATTTGGTTGTGGAAGAGTTAAATGTAACATAATAAGTTTCTTTACTTTTATTCAATAAGTCTCCCGATGGAACAACAGTAATTTTACGGATTCATAACTCAAAATTCTGGAAGTAGATTTCCCGCGGTGGACATAAAAGGTAGCCCAGTGTGGCTTTGCTCCAAAGCAAACAAGTCAGTATGTTCTGTTTCGACTGAGGGAGATCTAACAACAGTTCAATCGACTGATGGAATAACAGTAAGCTTACAAACTTGCACCACTAAAATTCGAAGCTTGATTCTCCATGTTGGGTGCAGCAAATGATCCATGTTTTTACACTAAAATAAAAATAAAACTACTCACTGAGTTATGCTTAATCCAGCGGGATCCTCGAGGAACACATTCAGTGTTTGTTTTTGAATTTCACACAAAGCTACTCGAGGGCTATCTGTGCTAGCCGTCCCTAATTTAGCAGTGTAAGACTAGAGGGAAGGCAGCTAGTCATCACCACCCACCGCCAACTCTTGGGCTACTCTTTTACCAACGAATAGTGGGATTGACTGTCACATTATAACGCCCCCACGGCTGAAAGGGCGAGCATGTTTGGCGCGACTCGGGCGCGAACCCTCGACCCTCAGATTACGAAGCGCAAGCCTTAACGCGCTCGGCCATGCCGGGCCTGAACACATTCAATCCTCAAAGAGTTAAAAGCAACTCTGTTTAGTTATTTCTATCCAAGAAGCTCTCTTTATTGAATTGGATTAAATACGAATAAGCTATTTCTACCAAAGTAACGTTAAAGTCATTAATTTGGCATAACACTGTACTTCAAAATTTGTTTCCAGATTTTTCCAGGATGTTTTGGTTGACAAAATAAAAATAGAATGTATTAGAGTATAATGCGAGCACAATGTCTCATCCTCTTGGTACCTTAGTAATGAAATTATTCTAACAAGCACTGTAGATTTAGGGCAATCTTTTGTACATGTAAGCGGTTTTCAAGGAAATATTTCACTCGTTGCTCGTAGACATCCGGGACACTGTCCGATTGTACAGATGAAAAGTGCCGGGGAAATTTCTTACAGGAAAAGGCTTTTAATCAGGAGAACAACTCGGTGCGGAGAACGTATTTAGTGGCTTCCATAAAACCTCGAAGGTATTACCTTAAACCCATAAGTTTTATTGGAAAAAAAAAAACAGATAAAGAGAAACGCAAGAACGTGCTTAGATGGAAGACTAACCTCTCCCACCCACGTTTCTTCGTGTACAGCTTTACTCTTGCGGTTGAAATGACGGCGCTTTCGGATTTCTATCGGAACACAAGGCGCAAAAACAAGAAACTGATGCCGTTTATGCTACGAGAAGTTTCTGCTAGAAATAAAATGAATTTTGAGTCCACTTCAGAATCCGCATGAGACAAAAATGAGAAACAGGAAAAAAATGATAGAAGTAATTTTAGAATATAATTTCAACAGATACAGGTTGTTGTTATTACGTTCGTTCTGGACATGAATATTACATGATAAACGTGTTGAGAACCGTGGAGTTTCAGAATGTTTGCAAAAACAGAAAAAGAAGAAAACGCTAGTTTAATTTAAGCCAAAAGACCAGTGTAAAGTTGCAAATGACCCCAACTATACAATCACTTATATCTCAGAAATAGAAATTACTAGATCTCTTCACATGTCCCTGTTACATATTTAAAAGTATATATTTGCTCTTACATTGTATCTAAACGTATATCTCCTATACATGTACCTGCTACTCAAATTATTTGACAGACATCTCTTATAAACGTACTTTTTACACAAATCACATTAAACATATATCTCTTAAACATGTAATTGGTACAAATATTACATTTAGACGTACACCTATTACAAATATATTTATTATACACGCATTACATTAGACACATCACTTACAAATGTGATTGTTACACATATACCACGTTAAATATACATAACTATCCCACAGTTGCAATTTGGATGTGTTGTAAGAGTGACAGGGAAGCTCTTAAACGTGGATAATTTTCCCATCAATTGAAATACAAATTAGGATTGGTATCTCACTGAACTCAAGAAATCTTCTAAATTGTGTATAAAATAAATCTAAGTTTCAAGTTAAAAACTGAAAAAGGAAATGACAAAATATTCTTCAGAGAATAACGTCGTGTTATGACTAACGTGGAACTGATTGATAACAATACCACTAACTTGCGAAGCGTCCGCCCCTACCTCACCTCTCTCATATGTTGTCTCTCTATAATAATAGATTGTGATCCTTCAGGCTTCCAAGCCAACATATAGTTTCAGAAACAAGGATTAATTTTGCTAAAGCTTTCTGAATTACTTATAGTTATCAAAATCTGGTTTATAGTAAAATGTGTTTGTGTTTTCTTAGAGCAAAGCCACATCAGGCTATCTGATGAGCCCACCGCGGTGAATCGAACCCCTGATTTTAGCGTTGTAAATCCGGAGACATACCGCTGTGGTAGCGGTATAATAAAATAATTTTCGTCTTGTTCATTATATGTAACGTGAAAACATCGTAACACACAAAGCAATATCTTCAGCAAATATGACGACAAAACAAGAACGCAAAACCGCAAGTTCAGACCATTATTTCCATCTTTGCGGAAAAAAAAATTGTTTCTGCAGAAGTTACAAAATATTTTTCACTCCAACTTACATTGTCTCTTATATAAATAACAAGTCTGTTTATTTGTTGTTGTTTTTTAAAGCAAAGCCATGTCAAAATATCGTTGTGTCCACTGCGGGAAATCGAACCCCTGATTTTAGCATTATAAGTCCGTAAACGTAGTGTTGTTTCGCCACGAAGATGTAGATAACAACTACATATATCACCTAAATGTTTCACAGAAGGGTGAATACCTTATATTAAGGCAATTTTGAGTATGCAAATCAAGAGACGCCTAATCGCAGAGAAAAGGCATGTATCGGAACTACATTTTAACAATCCTTGGCGGTTATTAGGAAGTTTGATATCCCTAAAAACTGATCGTTTTATAAAGGGTGTGTTACAGCTATTTTGGAAACAAAATGTTCGAATGTTCATAAAGATGTTTTTAGATTGTAGATTTAGAATTTGGAATTTCCGAGACAGGAATAACATCGGAAAAAATAAAAAATATGTATCAATTTGAGGTATCAGGACCATCCAGAAAAGAAAAAAACGAAAAGTTGTACACCAGACACAGTAACCAATATATGACATCAAGTAAAATTTTGAAAAGCCATGAATGCAAAAATCAAATATTCAAGCCTTCCATGTGATCCAGACAAAATAATAAAGTAAAATTTCTGTCTGTAAATGGAACCGAGAGGGTATTGATTTATCAAGAAAAGGCTTTAATTCATACTTCTCACTAAATTATGCATACCTCATAAATAAATACTGATGTTACTCAATACAAAGTCAAATTGTTCAAATACTAGAAAGAAGCAACTATGCATTTCCGTAGCATTGGAATATCAAAACAGGAGTTGAAAAACCATCTTCTTTTCTACATTAGATATGTTACTGAAGCACTAAGGAGAGATGTGGTTTAAGCATGACAACCTTAAGGTATAGTCTTTTCAACGAAAATTATGCTGCAGGAATATTGTCAACGTAAATGGCCGTCACACAGAGAATGCCTAAAGGTGGACTGTAAATTATGGTAAGGCTTTTGATTCTTGATGACAAGAAACTCACCTGAAATTAAAATATATCTCAAAAACAAAACCTGAAGATAACCTAGGAAGGTTGAAACATTGTTCTCCGCTTATTAATAAGTGTTAATACCCATACCAGCCATTCTAAGATACATGGCTAGGCTCTAAAATCGCTTTGATATAACTAACTCAACTTCAAAACTTCTGCATTTGTGTGTGTGTGTGTGTGTATATATATATATATATTGTTTTACTATGATTAACTCAAATCTGTGTTTGAGTATAAATATATACATATTTGATCAAACTGGTCATTTACAGAACATTATTGGTTTTGTAATATGAAATAGAAAATTCGCTTAATAAAGACTGAAATGTATGTGTTTGAGTCAATACCAGGAGCGGATAAGTTCTATTCCTATCATTCTGTGCACACTAGTTTTTTAGATACCTCTTTTACTGAGAGTATAACCTTCCCACTAGTAATCTGTACCCGAGTTCTTTTACAATCTTAAGACGTTTATTTCTTGCAAGATATAACAAAAAAAAAAGAGTTATTTACCATTATAAACTTGCGGTTGTATCATTTAAAAATGTTCTTCATTAAACGTGATAATGTTTAGTTCTCGAAGTTTCTATATCAGATTAGTTGTGTTTTTTTTTTAATCTAAGTTGCACCAAGCAATCTTCCATTAAATTGTGTTTTTTACCAGAAATCATTGGCCTAACAAAACGTAATATTAATACTGGCTGGTTTCACTGGTAAAATGACGTTCTTTGAAGGCAAGGTTCCCATTTATATAACTTAGCATTAATAAAATTGATTAGATATTGCGTGACATTTCATTTTTTTCCTTGTAACTTGAAGATGTAGATTCCCATAGCTTCTTAAGTATACATTACAAACTTCTATTAGTCTTTAATGTTGTCTATACTTAACGCTAGCGAGATAACTTTTCTGAGCTTATCCCTAGGCACTAATAATGGACAATATTTAAAATCTTAAAATTAAAGCTAGATGGAGCATTTTTGTGCAATGGAAATTCGGCATAAAAATTAAAATTGCCTTAAATTAGATACATGATATTTTCTGTAGATTCAAGTGTTCATGAAATGGCATTTCTAGCTTTATTGGGTTTAAAGTTCATGAAGATAAAGGAAATAAAAATACATCACGCAAGAATTTACAGTTTATAAACAGCCTATCTAACAGCAATTGTTCTCCTACAATTCGATTTCGATTCTGAAAAAAACAACAACAATACTAGTGGTATCAGCTAAAGCTACAAAGAGAGTGGGTTCTGATGGCTTTAACTGAGACGTTTATTGTATACAACACTTTTTTTTCCTCGTGCCAGTACAAATTACACGGAAAATATATATAAATATAAAAATATATGCCAAATACCTAGTTTATAATTTAATAGAATTTTAATTCCAGTCGATTTAATTGAAAACCTTAATTTCAAATCCGCTTGGATTTTGTATATTTATCTTAAAATTAATCTATTTAGTTGCTTACTCCATTAAAGTTAAAGCTTTTGCTTATAAATATTCAAATTAATATCTTGGTGTATTTTACTTTACGTAGTCTTAAATCCATTCATGTTCCATTTATTTTTAGAAAATGATTTAATTATAATGACGTGAACTAGGTGGCAGACGTTTGTTTGTTTGTTTTTGTTTTTGGAATTTCGCACAAAGCTACTCGAGGGCTATCTGTGCTAGCCGTCCCTAATTTAGCAGTGTAAGACTAGAGGGAAGGCAGCTAGTCATCACCACCCACCGCCAACTCTTGGGCTACTCTTTTACCAACGAATAGTGGGATTGACTGTCACATTATACACCCCCACGGCTGGGAGGGCGAGCATGTTTACCGCGACCCTCGGATTACGAGTGCACGCCTTAACGCGCTCGGCCATGCCAGGCCGTGGCAGGCGTATATTTTGTACTTGGGTTGACCGCTGTGGAACTTATTTTGCAAATTTTTCGATCAAATATTACAAATCTCATATGATTAGAAATGCCTTGGTTGTTTTAATAATAAAACCACAGTGGACTATCTACTGTGTCCACCCCATGGAATCGCACGGCTGATTTTAGCGTTGTAAATCCGTAGTTTTACCACTATTCCAGCGTGGAACACGTTTGGTGGAGGAGTCCGAACTGCATAATGGCTTTTTAATTCAAAATTATTTTATCTGTTTTTTTTTATTAGTCAAACTTTTAACAGGACCAGTGCAGGATATTCTTGCACCATGTATGTTGTCAACACATGATGACTAGATTTCATATGAACAATACCTAACCCGCGTGCAATTTTCTCAAAATAAACATTACATTAAATGTAATTTCTATAGGCTTTCTCGACTTACTATGGTCTAAAAACGCATGCGCATTTCGTTCAAAAACACATGCTTATCACTTCGCGAACACGCATTCGAACGTTTCTGCTTAATCAACTGAGTTTGCCTACTTTCAGCTTTACATTTACTTTTCTATAATTTAGTTTCGTTTTGTTTCGCAGACTGCTATAAACACCTTTAAGCTCCTTTTATTTCTCTTAAATACGATTTTTGTATTTCGTTTTTGTGAGTTTCTTTAACTCAAAAAAATGTCGTACACTGAATAATCACTACCGTTTCAAACTCTATATACTATTACAAATACCATTACTATATTTTATTGTTTACTTATCATGTAGTTCTATTAAAGTTATGTACACCCAACTTGGTTTGACTGTTTTTGTTCTGTTTTTTTGTTTTCCAGATAGATCAGGATTTATTGATCCAACACAATTACTACAAGAAAGCGTAACTTAGACGGCCTGCGTGAAAATGATAAAATAAGGAAAATTCAAGCAAAAGCATGCTGATGTTGTGTATGTTATGCTGCTATTGTAAGATAATGTTTTTGTTTTACAATTTTCAGCCCAAAGCTCAGAGGAATGTAAGCTAAATATCAGAACCCACTGCCAACTCTTCGACTTCTCTGAGTTTGACTGGATAATGAATTTTATCGTAGCTCTTTCAGCGCGTATACAGCTCTAAATGTAGAGTATATTGTTGTAGCAACGAGACATAAACCATAAACCCTTGAATATATAGTCTAAACATATCCACCAGGTCACGCCCAATCCATATAAAACAATATAAAACGCGATTTGATTACACTGTGCGATTATTAAATATTTGAAAAAGAAAGATTCACAACTCTCTAGACTGTTAGGTTCATCAGATCCATACACTTTATAGATCAGTAAATACGCGAGATCCATACATTTTTCTGAAGAATAAATACATCAGAACTATATACTTTCAACATGGTGAGTACAGTAAGTCCACACACTATCCAGATTGGTAGGCACACCAGATATCCACACTTTCTAGATTAATAAGTACACCATATCCAAACACGTTTTAGACTGATAGATTCATACACTTTCCCGATCGATAAATATACCAGATCACTACCATTTGCAAATTAATATGTACACCAGATGCATAAGCTTTCCAGATTAGTAATTACACCAAATCGATACATTTACCTGATTAGTGAATATATGAGATCTACACACTTTCCATTTTTGAAATTTAAAGTTTGTAGTGAAATAGATCAGTTACAGTTTCATGACACTTGAAGTTTTGTTTTTTATCACTTGCATGCTCTGAAATAGTAATACTTGGATCGTGGACTCCAACGGCAATTAAAGCTCAGTCGTTTCATATGTAAAATAGTATTGCTATGAAATGTTATACACCCTTTTAAAACCAAGTGCGGTCTGCGTTTCACTGCACATTTATTGAATTCGATACCAACAGATAATAACAAGTAAAAGACAACTACGTAAGTCGAGGAAGACTTCACATTAACCAGTTTCTTGGAGTTGGAGAGGGGTAATGTTCTTCCAAAGATGATGCTTTGCTTTCAAATAAGATGTTACCTGGCAGATTATCTTGATGACGAAAAGAAAAATACAAAGAGTGTCTCAGTTATAAGAGAAGCAGAAGATGATAACATAGCTAGTATTACAAAATAAATCGATAATTCATGAGAAGAAAAAGACACTTACCAGAAAAGCTATACACAACAAAGTACTGTGACGTAGGAAGACTGGAAGGTTTTATTTCAAAGTTAGGTAATTATGGAGAGAAATAAGATTCCATCAAATTCTGCATTACAAGAAAGTGACAATATATTTTGAAATTTTGTGTTACTAAAGGAACACAGAATTTCGTTATCGCGCTATTACTTGAGAAATAATATTTTGTGGAAACTTTATTACCGAGAAAAGATGAGACTGCTTCAGTACGATAACAATGAAAAATACAATATATTTCACGCAACACTGGATTACATAAAAAAACGATTCTTGATTAGTATAGTAACAATGGAAATATATAATATTTTTATGAAACATTGTATTAGATAAAATCAACTCTTCATTGGTGTTGTAACAATGGAAACTTATTATATTTTTGTGAAACATTGAGTTACATAAAAAACCCAACACTTCATTAATATAGTAGCAAGAGAAATATACAATATTTTTACGAAACAATGTATTACATAAAAACGACACTTTATTGGTATAGTAACAATAGAAAGATATAATATTTTTACGAAACATTATGTTACTGAAGTTAAGTTCTGATTATCTTAGTGTTTAAAAATATTCACGTAGATTACAGAATTATTGTATCTGGCATGGCCTGGTGATTAAGTCATGAATTCGAACATGTCGCCTTTTCAGCTGTGGGAGCGGTATAATCTGATGATATGCACACTGTGGATCAATACGATGGTAAAAAAGTACCAGAAAAATTGGCGATGAATTGCATTAACGAATTACCTTCTCTCTAGTCTTCCTTGAAAATTAGAGATAACTAACGCTGATAACGCTTGTGTAACTTTGAACGACATTAAAGAAAGAGACAACATCTTTTTTTCCAGACAAATAAATAATTAGTCGGGAAAGTGTGTGGAGTTGGTGTATATATTAATTTATACAGAGTATGGATTTGATGTACTTACCAATATAGAAAGTGTGTGGATCTGATGTACTTATTAATCTATTATTAGATTAATTCTATGGATCTTTTTTCTTACTAATCGAAACATTTTATGAATATGGTGTATTTGTTAATGGAAAAAGTGTTTGCATCTGACCCATTTATTAATCTATAAAGTGTATGGATCTGAATTACCTACCAATCTAGAAAATTTGTGGATCTGGTGTGCCTACCATTCTCAAAGGTGTTTGGATCTAATGTACCTACCATTCTCAAAGATGTTTGGATCTGATGCACTTATTAACTGAGAAATTGTATGGATGTGTTGTACTTATTAATCTAGAAAGTTTATAGATCTTTTTACCTACCCTTCTGGATAATGTGTGGATTTGGTTAACTTACCAATCTATAAAGCATATGGATCTGGTGTACTTATTAATCAGGAAAGTGAGTAAATTTGGTGTATATATTAATCTAGAAAGTGTATGGATCTGTTGTACTTTTAAATCTGGAAAGTGGGTGTATATGGTGTATCTAATATTATGTGTTCTTTCTCATTTACAGTACTTGTTAAATAGACAATGAAAAATATGTAAATCCACTCTAATTAGTAATGTTATCTCTCTCAAGGACTCTATGTGTTAAGGAGACAACGGAAAGTGTGTGGATCTGGTTTACTTAGATTTTCTAAAAGTCTCCCGTAAGATGTCACGCAATAAATTATCTAGGAAAATCTACTGGTGTAGTACGAGTTAATATGATTATTGTGTGTGAGTTGGATGAGAGAAAGCAAACCTTTGTTATTTGTGGAATCAAGTAAAAACTAGACTATTGTTGCTGGTGGTGTTGTGTTTCGAGGATCAATTGTTAGCTCTTTTTCTTTTCCTTACATACGTTAATAGTATTATACGACAAGATGAATTTGGAACTTGTTGATGAAACTGAACTTTTGGTTGTTTTAAGCTCTACTGAAGATATTGCTATAAAATCATTTGGATCAGTTGGTGACTTAAACAAATATTTGGGAAATGACCTTTAATTACATAATGCAGCACAAATTTTATTCCTGGACAGTATGTGTTATTTCTTAATTGCATATGCTGTAAAAGTACAGAAAATGACCATTATTCTCTTCAAACTTTGCTTTTGTGACCTGCATAAAGCAATTTGGAAATTAATCTATTTTCTCTGCGAGAACGGGCAAATTTTCATTTTTCATTTACATAAGATCTAAATAAAACAAGATATGAATCAAGATTTACATGTATTTTTACTAAAGTTACACGAAAATATTTAGAAGTAAGTAGTTTTTCAAGATTTGCAACTCTAATGTAAATAACTTTCACGTATCAGCCCCAAAATATAGTCTCCCATTATGTTTTCGTTATTCCCTCCCAAGTCACAAAAGCAAAGTTTGAAGAGAAAAATAGGTCTTTTCCATTTATTTCAGGCATAAGCAAGTAGGAAATAATACTTTCTGCCCATGAAAAGAAAAAGTAACAATTTTATTACATAGTGAGAGCAAAGTAATTCGTCTGGGTTATTATAATTTTGATCACACTTTTAATATTGTTTGGAAACTACCCAGTAAAATGACCGAAGAAAGAGATATTGGAATAATGAAGGATAAATAGGAAATGTGGAGCTTCTAGTTGTAAATACCATTTAATTTTAGGGTATATTTGTACAGTTATTAATTACATGTCAAAAAATGTAGTTGTCTCTTACATAATTCACTGTGTCGGTCTCACTTCAAATATTCTGTTCAGTTTTGATGCTTTTTATCTAAAAAAAGGATGTTGGATTATTAGAAAGTGTTAGAGGATTTCTAGTAAGGTTATGGTTTGTTGTTTGTTTTTTGGAACTTCGCACAAAGCTACTCGAGGGCTATCTGTGCTAGCCGTCCCTAATTTAGCAGTGTAAGACTAGAGGGAAGGCAGCTAGTCATCACCACCCACCGCCAACTCTTGGGCTACTCTTTTACCAACGAATAGTGGGATTGACCGTCACATTATACACCCCCACGGCTGAGAGGGTGAGCATGTTTAGCGCGACGCGGGCACGAACCCGTGAACCTCGGATTACGAGTCGCACGCCCTACGCGCTTGACCATGCCAGGCCGTAGTAAGGTTATTCTAGAAGGTTCTCCTACATCGGTACTTAACTTATGTTCTCTTGGTAAAAGAAGAGTGAAATTTAATCCCATTTATTGAAAATTTTGAGATTATTAGGAAGTTAAAGGCTTTTGGTATGTTCGTACTTTCATGATGACAGAAAATAGACGTTGAATCAACAAGTGTTCACAAAAAAATTATAAAAACTCTATAATCGAGCGCTTTCAAAAATGGACCTGTTTACTTTCCACTTTGCCCCTAAATAATAAAAGATCCATTTCAAAAACATCCAGGTTATAGGTTTTTTTTATCAGTTGATATATTTCTATAATGCGCTGAAGATAATAAGATGAAAGGGCTTAAGTTTAAGATTTTGGTAAAAGACAGACTAGGATCCACTTAAGACGGTTTTATTTCAATCACACGGTGATCAGCTTACCCCCATCAGTTGTAGTAAAGGCCGTTTTACAAAAGTTTATTTAAGCACATCGATGCTTTCTTGAAAAAAAAAAGAATTTTTAATTTTTCCTTTTTTCGGAAAAAGTTGTAAGTATGAAAGGGCAGAAATGAAATACTAAATTGTCCTTTGTTGTCCATATGTTACATAACTATGTACTTACCAAATTTATAAGAACTTCTGCTCAAAGGAAGAGTGTATATTAACGTATCAACCACCTGTGAATTTAAGGCCAAAAGCTGGCAAAGAATTGTTAAACCAGTTAAAAATATTTAGTTCTACTGGTTTTCCAATATTTCACGAGATTTCGTTCTTGAAATCGCAACTTTTAAAGTATTAAATTATGTACACAAATAACGTTAAGTGGAATATTACAGAATATTGTACAGTTCAACTGACGAATTCTGGCACTGAATGAAAAAGCTCTTATTTATTATTTATAGAATAAATAATTGTAATTTATATATAGGCAATTATTTTATGGAAATCAAAAACGAAAACAAAATGCTATTTTATACACACCTCTGATTTCGAATCGCAACTAGTAAATTATGTAAATGAATATGAAAAATAACAAATATGTTTTATATTAATTTATGAACTGTACCATATCCAGTGTCGAAAATGTACCACGATACTATTGACAGAGTGGTGCCAAATTAATGAGTGAATAAAAATTATTTTGATGCAAACTGGATCATATTGGTAATCGCAGATGTTATTACTTTTATTTGTGTTAGAAATGTGATAACAATTTATTATCTATTTATTTTAATTACAAATTGTTTATTATTACATTTATGTCCCATCGGTAAATCTGAAGGCTTACAACGCTAGAAACCGGGTATTGATACCCGCGATGGGCAGAACATTGTCTATTTTGTGCTTAGCAGCAAACAAATTATTATTTTTTATTGATAAATCAAAATTAATCACCACTTAAAAGAACTGGCAAACCATAAATTCGGTCTTACTGTAATTATAGGCTGTATATTACATATCTACACTTTTGCTAAATAGAGTTCGAAGTGGAAGATTTTGATATATAACCACCTACTGAGAACGCTACGTATCCCCTGATAGATAGCTTCTTTGCTGAACAACTTACGCGGCCTATCAGCAACAGCTGCTATATGTATGAGGTTTAGAATCACGAAAGTATGACATTTATTTCTAAACGTTTCAGTTATAACTTCACACAGCGAACACGTACTTCTGGAAAAAAATGGGTGTGGAAAATGACTCGATTAAATCCAGACCCACGAATTGATGTTCTTGAGCATTGAACGAAATACGTTCATAAAATATATACCAATCAACTTCATTACCGACATAAATAGGAAAGCCAATTAACTTCAGTTTCACTACTGTCATAAATCTTAAAAATAAAAAGGGGGCATAAAATTTCACAACAGATGCTTCCATTTCGCCAGAGAAATTTTATTCCATTTTCTTTACGTAAGTTCAGGAAGTCAATAGTTTGATATGCAATAGGAGTAAATAATTCGGTTTCTATACTTTATAAATACTAGTAACAAAATATCAAGCCGATATGTTTATGCAGATCTCATTTAACAAATTGGGCACATTTGGGGCCAAGTCAAAGCAGTATTCTTCTACATATTAATACATCATATTATAAACGTCAGCTTCTTCAAGTGATGGGGAGTATAATAGCCGCTAAGACTAAAAAATGAGCACAGACTGTGATGCTTCCTTCTTTCCTAACATGAATTATATTCACTTAACTAGCCTCTGTGACTATTTTTTTTATAGCACAAAAATACAGAAATTGAAAAATTGAGAAAGTAACTATGTGAGATGTTATTATATACTTTTGTAGACACGACTGCTGGAATTTTGTTTATTCAGGGTTGAAAAGCATAGATTTGAGACAAAATACACTTAGCAAATAGGAATAAAATTAAGGTATACCAGCCAAGAATGGCGCTATTCAACTTCACCAGCCTTCTAGGTTCAACATCCATTTTCGGTCGCAAGTCTCTTACTGTCTGTAACCAAGTTGCAACATTCGGCCACTCACAATCTTTTGTCAACCAATGAACTTTCCTTTTGAATTTTGTTTGCGCTCATGAGAGTGTTCTTGTTCGTTTCACGAGCTATGGAAGCTGCACGCACAACCAGCGTTAACACACAGCAAAGAGAGCACTGACAAGAAATATACATCTGCAAACAAACAAAAAAATTGTGCAAGCCTCAGCTGGATTATTTCATTGCTTATCAATTACGAATGGCATCAGATCAGCCTAAGCACATCCCACGCGAGATTCGATACGCACTGAACTTTCTTTAAGTGAGGATGGAAAAAGATTGATGAAGCTCTTGTGACTGGCTGTAACTCGACACTGTCGATACTGCCACAAGGAATGTTCCAACTTGGGCCATTTTTCTTCTTCTTCTCTTGTTAGTACTACAGATAAACCTCATGTTATTCCTAAAATATTTGCTTTTTATATGCACGCATAAGATATAAATACATAGAGATATCTTTATACGCCAAATATTTAGAAGAAATGCCATGAAATATGGTAAATTATCAATATATGATAATCATTTAACGTTGATTACGTATCATGCAAACTTTACCGTAGCGTCACCTATCGGTTAGTACTTTATTTCACTTCTTTGGATACATACTTCACAAGCAAACAAAAATTAAGAGATGCAGTAAACCCTATCTAACGACTTCTATGAGAATTTTTATCCTCGATATATATATTATTTTTAGTATAAGCTAGAAGTCGGTTTTCTGGAAGAGTTAATCATTAAGAAATGTCGATAGAAATAAGCTACTGTCTGACAGCCATGGTACAAATTGCGTTCTTAAAATGATAATGCTTTGATAGTCACTATTTAATTATTAGTGTGTGTTTTCTTATAACAAAGCCTCATCAGTCGGTAGATATTAAATATCAGTAAGCAGGAAGATATAAAATATGTTATTAATTTTTAAAATTTTCTAGCATAAGTAGAATAAAAAAATTCACATATCTTATTAATATAATAGGATTTGTTTGTTTGTGAATTTTGCGCAAAGCTCCTCGTCCCTAATTTAGCAGTGTAAGACTAGATGGAAGGTAGCTAGTCGTCACTACCCACCGTCAACTCTTGGGCAACTCTTTTACCAACGAATAGTGGGATTGACCGTCATATATAACGCGCCTACGGCTGAAAAGACGGCTGATGACGAGAAACCCACTTGAAATAAAAATGTATTCCAGAACAGCTGCTATTGGTATTAACATTAATTTATAAGGAGAGAACAATGTTTCGACCTTCCTAGGTCATCTTGTACCTTGAACGTTTCCGTTATATTTATCAACTGATCACGAAGTATGAAAATTTCAAATATTTATTTGCATAATTATTAGTATCCCAGAGAAGGCTGTTTTAAGAAGACACCAAAATGAAAAGACCTGGCTGAACTAAAATTTCCAGCCTATTCCTGTAATTCAGTAACGGCGTTCTTTTCAAAAAAGAAAGAGACAGGAAACTTGTCGTTATTAAATGAAAGTCTGGATGGGCAATGAATAAAACTTTACTACCCGTTTAAGCCGTCTCTAAACTTTCATTTTCTAAAAAGAAATATATTCTTCGTCATCAAATTAAATGTCGATATTGAAAAATTGCAGGAACGCCTTTACCTTTTCATAAAAGTTTAATCAGAATATATACACACATACATATATATATATATATACATTTATATATCAGTTGTAAGTTTTTGTATCAAATAAAAAACATTTTATTTCAATAAAAGCAATATCATTCAATATAAAGACGTGTAAAAACTGCTTCGCACTTAATTATAGAAAATTGTTAGTCTATTATTTCCTCGAATAGAAACATGAGTTTATTATAAGCAATATTTTACCAAGGCTACGTAACAACATAAGTTAATTAACAAAGGGGCGAAATTTTAATGAAACTCCAGTTTGTGTCAGCTGACTTTGACTTTGAAAGATACTTCTTTTTTTTTTTTTGAACGGTGTCGAGTCAGGAAACTGAAAGCTGAAAATGAGCAAGTCAAGCGCGAAATCGAAAATAAACCAGTGTGAAAACAAGAAGCTGGATAACCGAAAAACATATATCAGAATTAAAGAGGAGTACCATAACAGAGTAACCACTGAAATTGGTAATGTTGAAAGTTTCGTACTTGGAATTACTTCGCTTTTTACTATAATATCTTCGCATCAAAATGACGATCATCTATTGGAAATATAACTCATTCAGGAACAGTAAGATAGAATATGATCTGGTGAGGTTAAGAAGAAGAGCCCTGACAAAAGAGAGGTAATATATTATTAAAGGAGACAACTAAAAAGTAAGACATTAAGTAAGAGTTATATATACTATCAAAAGGAGACAACTAAAAAGTAAGACATCAAATAAGAGTTATATATACTATCAAAAGGAGACAACTAAAAAGTAAGACATCAAGTGAGAGGTAATATACTATCAAAGGAAACAACTGAAAAGTAAGAAATCAAATGAGATGAAATATACGATCAAAGGAAACAATTGAAAAGTAACCCCTAAAGTGAGATGGAACATACGAGTGTAGGAGAAAAAGAGAACATCAAGTGAGATATGAGACACAATCGAAGGATAGGAGAATGTCAAATGAAATAGGAAGCATGATTAAATAAAAGAAGTGAAACCAAACAACAACAAAACTTTTTAAAAGAAAAAGCAAAAAAGTTAGAAATACTATCAGTCTGTTCCTTTCGGGTATCATATTAATAAGAAATGTAATCATATTAAAGTTGCCTGACTTAACTGCCAAAGTGCCTTGATAACAAATCCCGAGATTAATAGTTCGAGTCCTTAGGTGCATTGTAAAATTAACAGTTAAACCTCTCTAGTGAGTAAAACAAGATAGCCCTAAGATTTGGCGGTGGGTGATGTCAACTAACTACCTTTCCTCTAATCTCTCAGCTCAAAATTGGGAAGTATGTGTGCAAATGTTTGTGTATGTATAGCTTTCCGTGGAAACTGTAAAAAGAAAATACTGTAAGGTAACCTGAGTTGTAGCTTTAATCTTCTCTCTCTGTGTAAAGTAGTATTGGCATGGGCAGGTGATTAGGGCGCTCGACTCGTAATCTGAGAGTCGCGGATTCGAATCATCGTCAAACCAAACATGCTAACAATTTCAGCCGTGTGAGCATTATAATGTTTCAGTTAATCCTACTATTTGGTGGTAAAAGAGTAGTCCAAGTGTTGGCGAAGAGTGATGATGACTAGCTGTCTTCTTTCTAGTGTTTTACTGCTAAATTAAGGACGGCTAGCGAAGATAACCTTCTTGTGTCTTTGCACAAGCTCAAAAGCAAAGTAAACAAACTAACTGTCTGTACAAGGTGAAAAAATACAACATACGTAGTTTATCTTTCTAATTATATACATATTTCCTACTTGTGAGCTTTTAACAAATGATTTTAAAACATGGTTCCCCAAAACTGCTAGACATCATTGATCCTTGATCAGTTATTACGTCTTTGAAGGTGTTGACGTGAGATCCTTTCATTGGATTTTCTGCAAAACGAAATCTTGTATCGACCTGACCATCCTATTATAGGTACAAATTCCTCATTGTTTCGTCTAGCTAGATAGATGGCGCTAGAGCAAGTGTCGCCTCAGGCAGAACTATTACGTGTAATGAGGTCAATTATTGGAGAAGTAACGTATAACAATAACTCAAGGAAATTTCAGTCGCATCTTGGCTTAAAATGCAAGACCTATATATTTAAATAATCAAGTTACAAAAAGCATCCTTTACACTCCAAATATTTATAAGACAATTTTCATTTTAACCGGCGCAACGCCTTTACTTCATTTTTACGACTAGTACATAAAACTGTTTGATATTGTAATACAATTTTTTATTTATTGACACTGCAATTATTGTAGTATTAAAGAGGTTTAGAAAAATTAAAATAACTTATAATAATTAGAACTATTGTACTATCAAACAGTTTTATATACTAGTCGTAACCGCAGAAACAGCAGAGGCGAAACGTCGGTCAAAATAAAAGTTATCTTTAAATTATCTGAAATTTAATGGCCAATTTTTTTTATAATGTGATTTTAAGAATGTGAAAAAAATTCTAGCATATACTACAAATTCTTAAAAACAAGGCATGTATACCTTTGTAAATAGCTTCACAAATGTCAAACAGTTCTGTCAGCATTTTATTTATATTATTTGTATTATAAAAGTCATTTCTTAACTCATTAAAATCTTGATACCTATGTGTAAGAAATACTGCACATACTCAATACCTAAAACAGTTTAAATGGTAATTAAAATATAGAATGTCTTTAACTTAGTGAACCCTCAGCCATTATGTTTAACACCTGCTCTGCTAAATATTCGCGTTTCCAACAATTAAAGCAATGTTGTAACACTACTAGAAATCGAAACTTTTACATTTATTTACTCAGTTTCAGCTAATTTTAAAATGTTTAGCACTATACTTGCATTATTGCATCAAATGTTGTTTAAATTTTGGTTTAAAGCTACAATAATGAAAACAAATCTGTAAAATTACAGTTACATTTCCGTATTTTTTCTCGTTCTTTAAAGTATTATGAACCACTTTAATGATTCATAATAAGGATCACCCATTTGTTCTTTTCTATTATTTTTTAATGTTGTTCCGCTAGGCTACAACAAAAATAACTATGATTATTGTAATATAACCTGAAAATTATTACTAAACGCATCACTTTGCATTGTTAGGTAGTTTTAAAGTTTATTTGGCTACCTAGCAAATAGCAACGGTTATATAGTTATTGACAAGTGATCGATTTAATGCGGTCTGTTGTTTAAATAGAACTTTATAATCTAATATCCGTGCATACATATACAGCTGCATGCAGGTTGTGAATGTAATTTAATGTTTATATGGCACGCATGGCACATGTACCACAGTGATTAATAACTTATTATTACAACTGTATTAATGTGATGTATCATTTTTTATAGAGACAGTTCCTGACACAACGCTGCTGATAAGATCACGGCTTATAGCTTTTTATTTACTGCTGCAGGAACAGTTTTATTCATGTTACACAAACATCTAAGACGTTATACAAACTTCTATGATGTCTCTCACAATAGAAACTTTTAAGCCGTAGTTTAAAATATAGTACCAAACTCAGTTTCGAGCATCACGTCGGAATCATGGTGATTGCTGGTGGTAAGTGTCGAACTGTAACCAATACTGAGTGATTGTGAATTTTATAGATATTGCAAATAGGGTAGCCATCATTGAGACTGACTATAAGGAGTGACAAGAATCGTGGGAGCGGGAGACAGTGAAAATGATGGTGATTTTGGGCAAAAGTTGGGCAGAAATTGTGTGGCTATACAATTTATTTAGAAAATATTTAGTTTCAAATGATGTATGAAGCAGCGACGGCCTGGCAGAGCTTAGGGTGATTGAAGTGTCACGACCAAAAACCTCATCAGAAATGAAGAGGGGAGGATGTATGTTAATATAATAAATTCATAATTATTAATTAATACGTCTTTGACCTTGTACAGTGTACAGGATGTCACTTTAAGAGGAAATCTGGTCAGCTGTAGCAAAACTGTGACTAACTTTAATATGACCAGCGGAGAGAAGGTAGAAGGAAATATAGCAACGTTAAGAAATATTTTACAATGTGTATTTGTGTACATATTCCATTCTTTCATGACACATTTAATTACATTTACATTGAATATCTATGTATGCATCTATACAATGTGAAAAATTCATATGGCTATCTACATATTCGGCTTTACAACGTAAAAATAATACAAAGCTTGCATGTATACATACAGATATAAATAGCAGCCAACTTGCATTGCATGTGTATGCGTGTATAAAACTCATGCGGTTGTAAAATCTAGTCCATTCTAGTATAGTTCAGTAGTCCTTCCAATCCAATGTTTACAGACTCCCCATACAGTTACAGGGTATAAATAAAGCAGTCAGATTACTTTATAATCATAAGCACAACTCGTGTTATGTTGATTACCATGCACCATAGTGATCATACATGCAAGTAGCACTGTTAATGATAACATTGTATCAATGATATCAGGAACAATAGCCATCCAATCTACATGAAGCTAATCCAAAGTTTGTCATTGTTTCTCAGGAGAACATCGTACACCAGCTACGTACTTTGTTGAATTGAACTCTTTTAGATAGGACAGTATTATTATCATACAGATTTATGTCTATGATGGACATAAAAAGTAAAGAAATAAGACATTAAAAACTAAAATAAGGACTTGTAGCTTTAGAGAATAATGTCTGGCTATTTTTGTTTTGAAATAAAGCACAAAGCTACACAATTGGTTATCTGTACTCTGCCTACTAGGGGTATCAAATGTGATTTCTAGCTGTGTGAGTCCACAGACCTGCTGCTGTGTCACTGGGGGAGGGGACAAAATAATGTTAACACTATGTATCAAACATCAAGTTTGTTTACTTTTTTGTGATTGCATTTAAACTTTAAGTTACCTATTTTGTTTGTCTAAATTTTAAAAATCCATATTCCATCTTTTCAAATTAACAATTTTTAATACTACATGTATTTTATATTAAAAATACCAAGTAGCTTGATGAATAATTTTTTTTATTAAAAACAAATTTACACAATTATCTCTCTGCCTCCCGTGGGTTTTGAATCCCGATTTTTGCGTTATAATTCTTAAAAATTACCGTTGAGCCACCAAATAGAAAAAATGTTCAAACGAAACAATGTAACAAATCTGATAGGATAAGCTAACATAATCGCACAGTGAAAAGAGGATTTGAAGTTAAGCACAAAGGTACACTATAGATTATGCGTGCTTTGCCCACAATCGGTACCAAAGCCCAGAGTCTAGCGTTTTAGGTCCAAAGGCTAGAAAAACGCTGTGCTATCAGGTGGGAGAAGACCGAAGGATAACGTTTAAAACCACAACATTTTATTATTAAAATAACCTTGATGTTCAGTATGAATATTTAAACACGATTTGATGGCTATGTCTAGTCACGGCCTTCTATACGAAGATATCCAACTGATAAATGTTTGGAAAAAAATTACAACATAAGAATTTTTCTAACTAACGTTCCATGTAAGTTCTTTGCCAACAAACTCAAACTCCTAGTACACCGTGTACTATATACAATTTCCTCTTACCATATGACTGTATTCTGAAAGTTGAAAAAGATCTTCTTCCCCAGATTCAGCTTTGGCATATTAAATTATTGTATTCATGAGACGGCTGATATGGGTATTAAAACTTTAATTACAATAAAGTACAGAACAACATTTCAACCTTCTAAGGTCATCTTCAGGTTAACAAAGAGTTTGCAACAGACCGTTGCTGGACACGTCTTGAACAGCATGGTATGGTGAAGCTAGATATAATACAAAGTGTATGGTGAAGCTAGGTATGATAAAGTTTGGTTTGGTAAAGCTAGGTATGTTACAGCTGGTATGGTGAAACAAGGTATGGTAGAGTTTGGTTTGGTAAAGCTAGGTATGTTACAGCTGGTATGGTGAAACAAGGTATGGTAGAGTTTGGTTTGGTTAAAATAGGTATGATAATGTTTGGTACGATGAAGCTAGGAATGATACAGCTGGTAAGATGAAACTAGTTATTATGAAGTTTGGGTTGGTGAAGCTAGTTAGGTATGATAATGTTTAATTTAGTGAAACAAGGTATGATATAGCTGAAATGGTGAAGCTAGGTGTCATACAGCTGGTGTTTGGTGAAGCTAGCGAGATATGATAAAGTTCGGTTTGGTGAAGCTAGCGAGATATGATAAAGTTCGGTTTGGTGAAGCTAGCGAGATATGATAAAGTTCGGTTTGGTGAAGCTAAACATGATAAAGTTTAGTTTGGAGAAGCTATGTATGATAGAGCCGGTATAGTGAATCTAGGTATGATAAAGCTGGTATAATGAACCTAGGTATGATAAAGTTGGTATAGTGAAGCTAGATATGATGCAGCTTGTATGGTGAAGGAAGGTATGAAACGCTTGGTATGATGAAGCCAGGTATGATAAAGTTTGGTTTGGTAAAACTATATCTGTTACAGCTAAAATGGTGAAACAAGATGTGATAAAGATTGGTTTGGTCAAGATAGGTATGATAAAGTTTTGTTTGATGAAGCTAGGTATGATACAGATTGTATGGTGAAGCTAGATATGATAAAGTTTTATATGGTAAAGCTAGGTATTATAAACTTTGGTATGGTGAAGATAGGTATGATAAACTTTGTTATGGTGCATTTAGGCATTATAAAATTTTGTTTGGTAAACCTAGGTATGATACAGCTGGTATGGTGAAACTAGGTATGATAAACTTTGGTTTGGATAAGTCTGGTATCATACAGCTGGTATGGTGAAGCTAGGTATGATGAAGATTGGTATGGTAAAACCAGGTATAATGAAGTTTGAGTTGATGATGCTTGAGATTATAAAGTTTGATTTGGTGAAGATGGGTATGATACAGTTGATGTGGAAAAAGGAGGTATTATTAAGTTCGGTTTGGTGTAGCTAGCAAGGTATTATAAAGTTTGGTTTGTTGAATCTAGGCATGATAAAGTTTGGTTTAGAGAAGCTAGGTATGATACATCTGGTATGGTGAAGCTGTGTTTAATACAGCTAGTGCATGATGAAGCTTAGTATGATAAATTTGTTATGGTGACGCTAGGTATGATAAAAAATTTGGTATGGTAAAGATAGGTATGATACAGCCCCTCAGTGGCTCAGCGGTATGTCTGCGGACTTACACGCTAAAATCCGGGTTTCGATACTCGTGGTGGGCAGAGCACAGATAGCCCATTGTGTAGCTTTGTGCTTAATTCCAAAATAACAATAACAATAAGGTATGATACAGCTTTTATTGGGAAGCTAGGTATGATGCACTTGGTATGGTGAAACTAGGTATGATAAAGGTTGGTTTTTTGAAGCTAGGTATGATACAGCTGGCATGGTAATACTAGGCATGATAACGTTTGGTATGTTAAAGCTAGGTATCATAAAGTTTGGTTTCTTGGAACTTTGTATGATACAGCTGGTGTGTTGAAGCTTGATATAATACATCTGGTATGGTGGAGCTACGTAAGATAAAGTTTTGTGTGGTGAAGCTAGATATGATAATGTTTGGTATGATGATACTAAGTATAAGACAGCTCGTGTTTGGTGAAGCTAAGTATGATAAAGTTTTGTATGGTGAAGCTGGGTATTATGAAATTTGGCTTGGTGATGCTAGGCATGATAAAGTTTGGTTTTGTGAAAGTAGGAATGATACATCTGGTATGATGAAGCTAGGTATGATAAAGTTTGTTATGGTAAAGCTAGGTATAATAAAGCTGGTTTGGTGAAGCTAGGTATAATAAAGTTTGGTATGTTGATGCTAGGTTCAATACAGCTGGTGTTTGATGAAGCTATGTATGATAAAGTTTGGTATGGTGAAACAAAGTATGATACAACTTGTATTGTGAAACTTGGTATGATACAGTCGATATAGTGAAGCTAGGTATAATACCGTTTTGTTTGATAAAGCTAGGTATGATACAGTTAGTATGGTGATCCTCGGTATCATAAAGTTTGGTTAGGTAAAGCAAGGTATGGTACAGTTAATATTGTAAAGCTAAATATAATATAGCTGGTATGGTGAAGCTAGGTATGATACAGCAGCTATGGTGAAGCTAGGTATGATAAAGTTAATATTGTGAAGCTAGTTATGATAAAGTTTGGTATGGTGAAATTATGGATGATAAAGTTTGGTTTGGTGAAGCTAGGTATGATACAATTGGTATGGTGAAGCTAGGTATGATACAACTGGTATGGTGAAGCTAGGTATTATAAAGCTGGTATAGTGAGGCTAGATATGATAAAGTTTGGTTTGGTGAAGCTAAGAATTATAAAGTTTGGTTTGGGGAAAATAGGTATGAAACAGCTGATAAGGTGAAGCTAGGTATAATAAGCTGGTGTATGGTAAAGCTATGTATGACAAAGCTTGTTATGGTGAAGATAGGTATGATAATTTTTTTTGTGTAGACTGGTATGATACAGATGATTTGGTGATCCTAGGCACGATAAAATTTGGTTTTGTGAAATTAGGAATGATGCATCTGATATGGTGAAGCTAGGTATGATAAATTTTAATTTGTTGAAGCTAGATATAATACAGCTGGTACGGTGAAGCTATGTATTATAAAGTTATGTTTGGTGAAGTTTGGGATGATACAGCTGGTTTGGTCAAGCTATGTTTGATACAGCTTGTATGGTGAATCTAGGTATAATACAGCTGGTGTATGATGACGCTAGGTATGATAAAGATTGGTTTGGTAAAAATATATTTGATACAGGTGATATGGTAAAGCTAGCCATAATATAGCTGGTGTTTGGTGAAGCTATGTATGGTAAAGTTTGTTTTTGTGAAGCTAGGCTTAATAAAGTTTGTTTTGGTGAAGCCTGGTATGATACAACTGGTTTGGTGAAGCTAGGTATAATAAAGTTTAGTATGACGAAACTTGGTATAATAAAGTTTGGTGTTGTGATGCTAAGTATAATACAGCTGGTGCTTGATGAAGCTAGATATGATAAAGTTTGGTTTGGTGAAACTAGGTATGATAAAATTTGTATGGTGGAACTAGGTATCACATTGCTGGTATGGTGAATCTAGGTATGATACAGCTTGTATTGTGAAGCTAAGTATGATACAGTTAACATGGTGAAGAGTTTGGTATGGTAAAGCTAGGTATGATAATGTTTGGTTTGGTAAAGCTAAGTATGATACAGCTGGTATGGAGAAGCTAGGTATGATAATCTTTGGTATGGTAAATCTAGGTAGGATAAAGTTTGGTTTGGTAAAATATATTTGATACAGGTGATATGGTGAAGCTAGGCATAATATAGCTGGTGTATGGTAAAGCTAAGTATGATACACTTGGTATGGGGAAGCTAGGTATGGTAAAGTTTTGTATGGTGAATTTAAGCATAATAAAGCTTGTTTGCTAAAGCGAGGTATGTTACAGCTGGTACGGTGAAGATAGGTAGATAAAACTTGGAATGGAGAAACAAGGTATAATATAGTTTGGTTTCATGAAGCTAGGCATTATAAAGTTTCGTTTGGTGAAGATAGGTATGATACGGCTGATATGGTGAGCCTAGGTATAATACAGCTGGTGTAGGGTAAAACTAGGCATAATAAAGTTTGGTATGGAAATGCTAGTTATGATACAGGTAGTATGGTGTAACTGGGTATGATAAACTTTGGTTTGTTGAAGCGTGGTATGAATGAGCAGGTTTGATATGGCGAGATATGATAAAGTTTTGTTTGGTAAAGCTAGGTATGATGGAGTTTTGTTTGATGAAGCTAGGTATGATACAGGTTGTATGGTGAAGCTAAATATAATAAAGTTTTGTATGGTAAAGCTAGGTATTATAAACTTTGGTAGCGTATTGTAGCTGTTCTTGGGTGAAGCTAAGTATGATAAAGATTGGTACGATGAATCTGGGCATCTTAAAGTTTATTTCGCAAAGCTATGTATGTTACAGCTGGAATGGTGAAACTACTAATGATAAAGTTTGGTTTGGTGAAGCTAGGTATGATGAAGTTTGGTTTGGTGAAGCTAGACATGATAAGTTTTGGATTAGTGAAGCTAGGTATGATTCAACTGGTACAGTGAAGATAGGTATGATAAAGTTTGGTTAGATAAAGCTAGGTATGATACAGCTAGTATATGGCGCTCGGTATGATACACTTGGTACTGTGAAGCTAGGTATGGTAGAGTTTTGTATGACGAATTTAAACAAAATAAAATTTGTTCAGTAAGGCGAGGTATGTTACGTCTGGTATGGTGAAACTGGGTATCATAAAGATTGGTTTGGTGAAATTTGGTATGATAAAGTTCGGTTTGGTGAAGCTAGACATGTTAACGTTTTGTTTGGTGTGGCTAGTACGATACAGCTGGTATGATGAAGCTAGGTATGATACATTTGGTATGGTGAACCTAGGAATGATAAATTTGGTTTAGTGGAACTAGGGATAATAGAAGTTGTATGGTGAAACTTTATATGATAAAGTTTTGTTTGCTGAAGCTAGGCATGATAGAGTTTGGTTGGGTGATGATAGATATGATACAACTGATATGGTGAAGCTAGGTATGATAAACTTTTTTTATTGAAGCAAGTAATGATACATCTGGAATTGTAAAGCTACGTATGATAAGTTTGGTGTGGTGAAACTAAGTATGATAAAGTTTGGTATGGTGAAGCAAGATATGATTCAGTTGGTATGGTAAAGCTATGTATGATAAATATTGGTATCGTGAAAGTAGGTATAATAAAGTTTGATTTGGTAAAGCTAGGTATGATAAAGTTTGGTTTGTTAAAGCTAGGCATTATAAAGTTTCGTTTGGTGTAGATAGGTATGATGCAGCTAATATGGTAAGCCTATGTATAATATAGCTGGATCAGAGTGAAGCTAGGTATGATAAAGCTTGACATGGAGATGCTAGTTATGATATAGGTAGTATGGTGTAGCTAAGTATGATAAACTTTGGTTTGTTGAAACGTGGTATGAATAAGTAGGTTTGATATGGCTAGGTATCATAAAGTTTTGTTTGGTAAAGCTAGATATGATAAAGTTTTGTTTGGTGAAGCTAGGTATGATACAGATTGTATGGTGAAGCTAGATATGATAAAGTTTTGTATGGTAAAGCTAGGTATTATAAACTTTGGTATGGTGAAGATAGATATGATAAACTTTGTTATGGTGAATTTAGGCATTATAAAATTTTGTTTGGTAAACCTAGATATGATACAGCTGGTATGGTGAAGCTCGGTATGATGAAGATTGGTATGGTAAAACTGGGCATAATAAAGTTTGAGTTGATGATACCTAGTTTCACCATACAAAACTTTATCATATCTAGTTTTACCATACCAAACTTTATCATACCTAGCTTCAGCAAACACCATCTGTATAAAGTTTAATTTGGTGAAGATGGGTATGATACAGTTGATGTGGAAAAAGGAGGTATTATTAAGTTCAGTTTGGTGTAGCTAGCAAGGTATTATAAAATTCGGTTTGTTGAATCTAGGCATGATAAAGTTTGTTTTAGAAAAGCTAGGTATGATACATCTGGTATGGTGAAGCTGTTTAATACAGCTAGTGTACGATGAAGCTGACTGTGAAGGTGACTTTTTATGTTCTTTGAATCTGGTTTCCATTTTTCTACTTGTTTCTCCAATATAGAAGTCGTGGCAGTTATCACATTGTATTTTATAAATAATGTTGGTGTGGTGTTTGTCAGTGTAGTTCTCACATTGTATAGACTTCAGGTTTGTGCCTGGTTTTTGAATAAATTTAGTATTAACTGGAATGTTATATTTTGTTACTAGTTTTTGCCAAATGTTGGTTATTTGTTTGCTGATGTCAGGAATATATGGTATACAGCAGTTTATGGTTTCGTGATTTTTTGATTCGTGAGATATATTTACTTTTGTTGGTTGATTTTGCTTTCTGTCTAGGTGTGTGCGTATAACGTTTTTTACGGTTTGTGGAGGAAACTTATTGATGTTGATAAAGTATTGTTTTATTTTGTCTAATTCATCGTTAATTTTATCTGGTGAGCATAGTTTTATGGCTGTGTTTATCTGGTTTCTTACTATGTTGAGTTTTTGTTTTGTTTCATGTGCTGAGTCCCAAGGAATGTATAGTCCAGTATGAGTGATTTTTCGGTGGATTTCTGTTTTGAATTGTGTGTCGGTTCTTATAATTTTGAGGTTAAGAAATGATATTTTATTGCTTTCTTCCTGTTCACACGTGAAGTTAATGTTGGGTTGTATAGAGTTAATGTGAGTGAAAAAATTAAGAATGTGTTCTGTAGATTTGAATCCCGCAACCGTGTCATCTACATATCTGTACCAGTATAGTGGTGGATGTAATGCTGTATTAATTGCTTGTGTTTCAATTTGTGTCATAAAAATATTGGCTAGAACTGGTGATACTGGGTTGCCCATGCTTAGGCCATTTGTTTGTATATAGTTTTGGTTGTTGAACATGAAGTTTGTCTTTATTGTGGTGAATTCTATGAGGGTTGCTAACTGGTTACTGGGAATGTCTATAATTGAGTTAGGGTCTCGGATATAGAGTTCTAAGGCTATCTTGCAGGCTTCTGTTGTTGGAACTTCTGTGAAGAGGGATATAACATCGAAACTGGCCATTAAGGCTTTAAGATTAAGTTGATTTAGATTAGACTTGAAATTAAAAGAGTCTTTGAAGAATGAGCTGGCTGATGTTGCATATTTGGAGAATGCCCATGCTATGTATTTACGAAGATTGTAATTAAACGATTCATATGTTGACATTATTGGTCAACAATGTAGAAAGGAACAACTAACCCCTAATTTTGTAAAGGTAAAACTTTCAAAAGATTTTAATAAATACACAAACATTATCCAAAATTTACAGAAAAAACTACTTAAAGCCATGTTGAACACAAAATACAAAGAACTACATGACTTACAAAAACAAAAAATGAACCTAGACCATCAACTAGCATGCTGCATTAAACCAGAGATTTACGGACTTGCACAACGAAACATAAACCAAATCAATACTAAGAACGACAGAGACAAAAAGATCTGCCACAACAAAAAACTTGAAAAACTAAGATGTAAACAACAGAAAAGACATCAACATGACAAACCGTTGACCAACCTCATAATTAACAGATCCGACCGACAATTAAACACAGAGGAGATACATTTACTTAACAAAGGACTCAACTTCGCAATACCACCAAGGTACATTCCAACCATAGAAATCAAAACATGTTTAGAAGACCTAGACAGGAGACTTGTGATACTTTCTACAGAAAACAAAAACAACAAACAGAAAGAAGACAACTTAGATAATTTTATTGACATCCAACAGCCAAACTTCCCACTTAAAATTATAAATTTATATTTTCCAGAAACACCTAAAAACAACATCTTAAACGATTTTTTCAAAGAATTTTCTTACAAAACCATCAACATAATATCACAAAAAAGAAAACTAAAAAACAACCTTACAATAAGAGACATTAATTCCATTAAAAACCTAAAACAAGACAGAAACATAAAAATTCTAAAAGCAGATAAAGGTAACGCTATAGTAATAATGAACACGAATGAATACATACAAAAAATGAATAACATCCTATCAGACACGAACAAATTTAAACCAATACACACAAATCCAACAAAGACACATGAGACGCAACTGAACAAATTACCACTACAAGTGAAAAAAGCCAACACAATTTCACAAACACTTTATTCCTACCTACGTAAAACAGACTCACGAACACCGAAAATATACGGCATCCCCAAAGCTCATAAACCAGATTGTCCATTACGACCAATAATGTCAACATATGAATCGTTTAATTACAATCTTGGTAAATACATAGCATGGGCATTCTCCAAATATGTAACATCAGCCAGCTCATTCATCAAAGACTCTTTTAATTTCAAGTCTAATCTAAATCAACTTAATCTTAAAGCCTTAATGGCTAGTTTCTATGTTATATCCCTCTTTACAGACGTTCCAACAACAGAAGCCTGCAAGATAGCCTTAGAACTCTATATCCGAGAACCTAACCCAATTATAGACATTCCCAGTAACCAGTCAGCAACCCTCATAGAATTCACCACAATAAAAACAAACTTCATGTTCAACAACCAAAACCATATACAAACAAATGGCCTAAGAATGGGCAACCCAGTATCACCAGTTCTAGCCAATATTTTTATGACACAAATTGAAACACAAGCAATTAATACAGCATTACATCCACCACTATACTGGTACAGATATGTAGATCACACGGTTGCAGGATTCAAATCTACAGAACACATACTTAATTTTTTCACTCACATTAACTCTATACAACCCAACATTAACTTCACGTGTGAACAGGAAGAAAGCAATAAAATATCATTTCTTAACCTCAAAATTATAAGAACCGACACACAATTCAAAACAGAAATCCACCGAAAAATCACTCATACTGGACTATACATTCCTTGGGACTCAGCACATGAAACAAAACAAAAACTCAACATAGTAAGAAACCAGATAAACACAGCCATAAAACTATGCTCACCAGATAAAATTAACGATGAATTAGACAAAATAAAACAATACTTTATCAACATCAATAAGTTTCCTCCACAAACCGTAAAAAACGTTATACGCACACACCTAGACAGAAAGCAAAATCAACCAACAAAAGTAAATATATCTCACGAATCAAAAAATCACGAAACCATAAACTGCTGTATACCATATATTCCTGACATCAGCAAACAAATAACCAACATTTGGCAAAAACTAGTAACAAAATATAACATTCCAGTTAATACTAAATTTATTCAAAAACCAGGCACAAACCTGAAGTCTATACAATGTGAGAACTACACTGACAAACACCACACCAACATTATTTATAAAATACAATGTGATAACTGCCACGACTTTTATATTGGAGAAACAAGTAGAAAAATGGAAACCAGATTCAAAGAACATAAAAAGTCACCTTCACACGTTTTCGAACACTGCAAGTCAAATGGACACAACATAACCATAGAAAACACTAAAATACTAAATAAATAAACAAACATAAACAAACGCAATATTAAAGAAGCCTTACTTATACAACAACTTAAACCCAAAATAAACCAATATAAAGGAACGCCATTATACCTATATTAATATTATAGATAAAATTATATATTCAAACATCTAACCCCGCCCTCTTCATTGCGACACTCAGTTACACAACCTCTTCCAAACATGTGGTCAGCTTCCGGTCAGTTACCTCTTTCTTTGTGAACCTGACGATGACCGAAGAAGGTCGAAACGTTGTTCGCTCTTCTATTTAAAATATTTTCTGAACCCAAACGAGCCGTTTCTGCATATAAAATTCTCAACAAGTGGGTTTCTCGACATCACTGAGTAGAAATATGATCCAAGAGTTACAGTACCCAATATTCAACACTTAGCCAAATACTGAGTAATGAGTGGAAATATGAACAATATGCACATTTGATGTTAAGATAAAGGATATATAACTAATCGCCAAGTGGAAACTAGTCCCGTTTTGAAAAGTCTGGTTATTTTCTGGAGTTCGCAAGCAACAATTTTAATGTATCTCAGACGGCTGGTGTGGGTATTAACACATTCCAGCTGGTACGAGATACATGTGTGTGTATTTTCTTACAGCAAAACCACATCGGGCTATCTGCTAAGTCCGCCGAGGGGAATCGAACCGCTGATTTTAACAGCGTAAATCTGTAGATTTACCGCTTTACTAACGAGACACCTCAGATACATTTTTATTTCAACTGAGTTTCTCGTCATTAAGAGAAACTATTTTAATGTGTAACGATATATTAACACAAGATATTTACAATTTGTTTTAAAAATAAAGTATATTTTATCTTTTTATTTTGATTTGGCTCTATCGTTGTGAGATCATAATGTTTGTTCCCACAACAGTCATCGAGAGAAAACGTACACCATCCGAAAGCTAGAATTTGATAAATAGTTCGTACTGCTAAATGACGTGCAGAATTGCTAAACCATGTTCTAGGTTTTGTCTGAGCTAAGCTGCTAGACAAATGAGCTCTGTATAAAAGGTATTTACACTAAGAAAGTTGGAGGAATTAAAACACGAATTTCCAACCTGAACAGCACCTTATGGACATTTGATCTAAGCAACCAGCCAGAAGCACCTACTGAGGCATCAAATATAGGATTAATGTGAAAATTAAAATAAACATTAATTTAAAAATCGCTTCCTAATTAATGAGTCAATTTAGCTATTCCAACATTTTTATATAATTATTTAGAAAGAAAATAATTAGATAGCTCGATGTGACTTTGCTATGAGAAAACACAAACACACGCAGACAATGCTAATCATTAATATTAAATGCATTTTAAGATATAATAATAGACAACTATGTGTTTCCTTATAGCAAAGCCACATCGGGCTATCTGCTGAGCCCATCGAAGGTAATCAAACCCCTAATTTTAACATTGTAAATCTGTGGACTTACCGCTGTACTAGCGAATGGCGCTATACAAAAGGGAAACAAAAATCAATAATCAGAATTTCAAGCTACATTATTGTTAAGTAAAACAATGCAGCGTAGTAAAATAAACCTAATTAAGAAAAAAATTATTATTCTATCAATTATAAAATAACCAACTTTTCTACAATTCTTTTAATCAAGATCTTGGAAATAAAATATTGGTTTTAACATAAGCGAATGTTTATTTTTTTAAAAATCGATAGAGGTTTACATCTTTCAGAAAATTGAATGCCAAAAAAGAGCAAAATTATTATAAGGAAATCAAGTCGTTTAATTACTTAACGTGCATTGTTCAGAATACATCTAACCTTCTTGTTCTAATTCGGATGTTTTATCCTATTACACAACTTTTCTTTTTGTACGCCCCCCAGTGGCTCAGCGGTATGTCTGCGGACTTACACGCTAAAATCCGGGTTTCGATACCCGTGGTGGGCAGAGCACAGATAGCCCATTCTGTAGCTTTGTGCATAATTCAAAACAACAACAACATCTTCTTGTACATGGTGATTGTACGTCTAAACTTCAAGTTTTTATTTTCATGGCCAAGTGGTTGAGGCACTCAACTCGAAATCTCATGACCGCGATATCGCATCTCCGTCACATCTAACATGAACGCTCTTCCAGCCGTAGGTATTTTATAATGTAACGGGCAATCCCAATATTCGGTGATAAAAGAGTAGCACCAGAGTTGGTATTGGGTGGTGATCCATTTCCTCTAGTTTTACGCTGCTAAATTAGGTGCGGCTATCGCAGATAGCCCTCGTGAACATTTGTGCTAAAATCCTGAACACACTATTTGTTTTTATGCGCCGCTTTCACTGCGTACGTTATACGTCCCTTATGTGAAGGTGTGCAAAATGACGGTTTTTTGTTGATGTACGAGTCTGCTAGCAAAACCTGTAATTTTATATGCAATACACAAATAAACCGACAAGTTTTGGTTTGTTTGTTCTTGAATTTCTCGCAAAGCTACAGGAGGGCTGTCTGAGCTGGCCGACCCTAATTTAGCATTGTGATTCTAGAGAGAAGACAGTTAGTCATCTCCACCCATTGCAATTTCTTGGGCTCCCTTTTTATCAACGTATAATGTGATTAAAGGTACATTATAATGCCCACACAGCTGAAAAGGCAAGCATGTTTTGCGTGACTGGGATTCGAATCCGCAACCCTCAGATTGCAAGTCGAGCGCTATAACCAGTTGGCCTTGTCTGGCCCCGCCCAAGTTCCGCAATGACTATCTGTGTATAACCGTTCCTAACCCTAATTCGAACTGATACTCTATGATACACTAAAAAAGCTAGTTAAAAAGCATCTTTGCACTGCAAACTATTACTCGACTCGATTGACTGAATAGTAGGATTTGAAAATAACTCTTATATTTCACCGAAGGTGCATTCTTGCAACAAAGGGATGCATACCATGAACTATCTAATTGATTTACACTCTGGACACGCAAACCAGTAGAGTACTATCGCCCCTGTTAATATTATCTCCAAGTTGTTTTAATCAAATTACCATATTGTATTTTCACCATTCGCTACCAGCATGTTCCACATATTTCATCACATTGAGTGATTTTGTTTCATTTACGACTCTTAACATAAGGAAATAAACAACACTACTGGCGAAATACAGGGTGGTCGCTAGAAAAGCGGAAAATTTGTCAAACAGCTATTTATTTTTATAAAGAATAACTTTTACAAAGTTTTTTAAAGGCATATGTTATATTACACTCATAGATGCTCAAAATGTCGTCCGTGATATTAAAATCATACATTTTATTTACGATGTAAAGAAATCAAAATAGAAATGAGTAAGCACGCATTTTATTCATGATCTCATCTGACCCTCAAATTTTCCGCTTTTTTAGCGACCACCTTTTGGTTATTTCGAATGCAAGGTAAATAGAGGTATGCATCAATAGTTTGTGTAATTCATTTAGAGATCCACGAGCAATTTGGTGCAAAAATAGAGCAGAAAAAAGTGTTAAAACCCAGATGGAGTCTTGATTGTATTGGTGATTTTAGGATAAAGATTAAATATCGTAAGATTCTCTAACCTTTTAGTTTCTTGAACTCTAAAGTGAAGTCATAGAAAAAAATTATCTGTTAATTCTTAAAAGTTTGCTTTGCTCCTTATTAAAACAAGAAAACGACGTTCATGTGAAAGTAAAGATATATCTGTTGTGTGCTCACCACAGGAATCGAAACATGATTTCTACTATTATAAGCCTTCAGACAAGCCACTGAAAGGTGACTAATATGAAGGCGTTTTTTGGGTTGTATATCAAAAAATACTCTAATTCCTTTTAGACTGTATTCAAAATTAGTGTATTTAATTAAGTGCAATTATTCAATACAGCTGCTTCGTTAATTTTATTTACCTTCATTTTAATTAGTGATTCTTGATAAACCTACATATAAAATGTAATGATCGGTGAAAATCAAGCAAAAAAACTTTATTTTGTTTTGAGTTTACTTACTGATTGGGTGTATGTATTATAATTAACAGCTTTTACAGTAAGAATAACAACAAACTGTACCCACTGTGAAAGTTATTAATTGCCATGCATATTCTAAGTATACCGTCTCGTTTTATGTCTCATATTCTTAAAGTGAAAGTTCAATAAACTGTTTTCTTTTAAGAAATTACACATGATATGAGAATGTTTGTTTTTTTCATTTTACTAAACGGGAAAGGTATTTCTAATAACCAGTTTTTTCATGTGAAATAAATCTGAAAGCAAAGGATAATATTTAAACAAGTCTCTTAATTACGATCAGTGGGCTAGTTCTATAACATTGTTTTAGATTTCGAAGTTGGCGAATCGGGTTCGAACCATGCGATGCCTCAAAATATTCTCTGTAGTTTAATTAAAGCTATGGGGGTGTTATATGAGTGAAAGTCAACTCCTTCACATAAATGGTGGATGATAGGGTGTTTCTTATTGACTGCCTTCTCTCTTATAAATAGTTAGAAACGAAAGATGGCAGTAAGTACCATTAATAATTTAACGCAAGTAAAATATTTAATTCTCTACAAAATTCCAAAAATTAACATTTTCTTTTAATGTTCACAACATACATAAGTTACGTAATTGTCATTTTACCTTTCTTTGAACAATAACTTCTGATTTACTTTTTTTACTAAACGAAAACAAATACATAATCTACTATAATCACAAAAAATAAGAAATTGTCTTTCATTTGATTTTAAAAAGCTGTTTTTGAAACACTAATTTTATTTTAATCATTGCAGAACAAGGACATGAATATTCCTCATCTCCTGGTTGATTCTCATTATCAGATGCCTTCTCAGTTTGATTTGACCACTGTGAATCTGGCAATAAAATCCGAAGACCTAGGCTCCTCCGATTTAGACTGATTTGAGCATATTTTTGCATGCTCTTTGCCTCAAATCTGAGATCATATGGCTTAAATATTAGAACTATATATTGTATGCATCAGGCCACTAGACCTCTTTGAAGTTCTTTAAGGCTTTTAAAGTACAGAAATGTTTACGTTATGATAATTAGCTGAGACAAGATACAAATACCTATTGCTACGTCAGACTGAATAATTTTCTTGTATAGAGTTATTACACTCACGTTCCAGATATTTCCACAAAAGTAGTTTAACTGGCCTACATAACTTCTTTCTGTTTAAAACCAACTGAGTGCTTTTCTTTGTTCCTTAATAGCATATGGAATCAATCATATCAATACAACTTCTGCACCATTTCAGAAGTAGAATGTTTCATCTTCATCATGTTCTGAGGAGAACAAACTTCTCGTTTGTATGTAAGATGCAAAATGTTTATGGCTATCTATGTGTTCCTTACATGTCTCGGGAACATCGAGAACTTGCTTCTTTTCGTAACTGGTTACGGGAGGAATGGGTAACTTTATTGATAGGCACTTCTTAAGGTTACTGAAAAAAAATACAAAAAGCATTATTGGGACCTTATTCACGGGTTGGAGAAAAATTTTGTGGTAAGATCCAAAAGCAAGTCCCAACATGTTTCTCCGAAATTTTTTAAAAGAGCATTGTCCAAGACCAGTATTTTCAGAAAATAGTAACTTTGTATATGCTTTACAAAATGAGCAAATAAACCTTAGTGTTTTAATGTGAAAATACGCAATAGATACTGCTGTCATACGAGCAGAAAATTCTTCTTTAATGCAATTCATGTTCTCAGACAAACAGCATTGCCAAAAGAGATAAGAGCTGATGATATGGTATTTCTGTTTTTTACAAGAGAAGAATGTCACGAGTCCGACTGTTGAATTGACTAATCCTTTCATAGAAGAATATAAAGAGTTGATCGTGCAAACAGTTATACCAGAAACGATCAAACAAGAGATATACAGAAAGAATGAAATTGCTAAAGAAAAATTTTTCAAGTTAGTTGTAGAAGTTCATTGCGGGAAAAGTAAATTTGGACCCTGTAGAGAGAAATTGCAATTACAAATGTGTAGGGCATTGGCAGGAGAAACAAAATTCGCTGTGATGGATCTCCAAGAAGAGATCTGTTTTCGCAGATACTCATAATATCAAAGACCAGACATTAAGTAGACTTAAAAACTCTTGGCTAATTTAACTGTGGAGTTTCCATCACTATTTGAAGCTGATGGCTAATTAAGAGTGACTTAATGCCTGATTTTAAAGAAGCTATTTTGATGAAATATTAGAAGTACAGACATCGAATAAACCGTGCTAGATCAAATCGTCCTCTGAAAATGCGGAAATTTCGTAAGCAGTATATGTTTTATAAACATTACTTATTTTACAAATATGATTGATTTAAGTCTTTAAAGACTTCAGTACTTGCTGGAAGACTGAAGCTTCTTACCACATTATAGATACTTCAAATATTGCTCAAATACACATAGACACTTCAAACATTGTCTAATACATATGCAATGTCTTCTGTTATATGTAAAGAAGAAAGAAAATATCACCACTTACCTTACAGAAAAGTGTTTCAACGTGGACAGAAATATGGGAGACATCTAGCTACAGTCTAGGAACACCATGACAAAACTATTTATATAAATTCTGATTATCTTGTTAGTGAGTGAGATGACGCACAGACAAAATTACTTGTATAGGATTGTTGACTGAAACATACAATCAAAGATTGTCAACTAAAACACACAGTCAAAGATTGTTGACTGAAACATACAATAAAAAAACAACCCGCAATCAAAGGTTGTTGACTGACACCCACAGCGAAAAACAGTTAGGTAAAGCCTGTACACGAATTATGTGTACAACCGAAAACATATGTAATCAAGTTTTCCACATAAAATACTCAAAATTAAGGTGATCAGATGTTCACAAACACTTAAGACGCACAACTATTTACACACGCTCAATTATTAGGTGTTGCTTTAGTCAAAGATAGAATCAGAATTTTTTTAATAAAGTCGTTTATTGAGGATGATCAATCATAGGCAAAAATACAAATTAAACAAAATTAGGGCGTTCAACTAGACTCACAGACTATTAAAGTTTGCATCAACACCCATTTAATTTCAGGACGTTCAGCTGAGAACATTCAGATTTAAAGCAGACCGGGTATGACTTGCGATTATTGTACCAGGATTGTGAATCCGAGATTCATGGTTCGCTACCTGTTTCCGTAAAATAAACCCACTTTGAGATTTGAGTACTCCGTAAAAGTGACAGCCAACTTCCAGCAAACAAGAATGGCCCAACAGTTAGCGTTGGGTGCTGTTGACTATGCACATTTCCTTTTATCTATCAATGTCATAGATTTGTGTGGATTTGTGGAAATCCTTGAAAGAAGCAAACAAACACATTTCAATCTAACACTTCATCTTACAAATTCTGTAAAATACATTTGCATGATATCGGATGGGTGCCAAATCTCTTCAATGAGTTCGAGTAATCAGGATTATAACTGTTAGTTATTTTTAAATAATTTCGAACTTTTTACGTATTCTTAAGACGACACTTTTTTCTCAATGTCATTTTTGATGACCACTTGGTGTCCGATACTCAGTAATGTATTTACGAATTTGAAAATCTCTTTCAAAATTATTCCAAATTTCGAAAAATAAAAGTTCATACTAATAAGATGACTGCTTTTATGTCAGCATTTTGTAGTGGAGCACTCCTCACCATCTTCAAAATGTCGTTTTTGTCACGTGTTTACTAGCAGCAACAAAATTCACACCTTTAGATCGACGCAAAGAAATGAAGAATATAGAACCACTAATATTTAGAGAGGGGGGTAAAATCATCAACAAATCGATATAAGGGAGGAGAAGTGACTTAAGAAAGACGTACTTTGGATTGAAATAGCTGACTTGCGTATTAGAAGAATAATTCTTCCAGTTGTTTGACGATTTTCTATTGTCAAATATCTGAGTAAGACAGCTGCGAGACCAGTTCCGATGACTGACCAGCTGACGGAAAGATTTCTTGGTGTGCTTGCGCGAGCCTATACAAAGCCTAGCAAGTGTGTATGTATATAGTCTTGAGTGTATATGTACAGTTGACCGCTTTACACCTGTCCATTTTATGTGAAAAACTTGATTATGTGTTTTCAGTCACACAAATTAATCATATATATGATTTACCTAATTGCCTTTGGTGTGTGTTTCATGAGAATCCTGAACCACTAACACATTTAGATTTAATTAAAATAAAGTATAAATTTTTACACTTTGCACACTCAAAAATTATGCATAATTTTTCATCGTTCTCCTCCCGCTCTTGTGGTGTCCAGAGTGCTTCTGTCGGCCCTTGAAAATCCGAGGAGAGAGTGTGATTTTCGTGCCGGACCGTACCCATATCCACAACAAGTCCCAAGTAACCTTGGGACAAGAAACTCAAGGTTCCCGACATAATGATCAGATGGATCTCAAGCGTTTTGACCTATAGACAGGCTTTCACGCCCATTCATGCTTATGACTGGTGTACCACATGTGTCCTCTATAAGTCCGCTATTGTACATTACATACGTCAATGATGTCCTGTTCCCCGAACTCCCGTACACTCACGCGCCATAATATGCAGACGACTTTGCAGTTTCAAGCACATTAAGCGATCATTCTCTATTAGCGGCTAGTATAATTCAAACTTTGCTTGACAATATAATGACTTGGTTTAATAGGTGGCGTTTGGCCTTAAACCTTAACAAAACTCAAATAATTTTTTTCATCGACGCTTTAAAACAAAAAAAAAATGAAGATTACAAAGACCAAACCTACTCTATTAGACACTAACATTAAATTCACTAAATCGGTTAAATTCCTCGGAGTCACTTCTCACAGGGCACTGCACTGGACAAAACACTTCTATAGAATTTGCAAATCAGAGAAACGAGAAACTCCAGGTCACCTTCCTCAGACGGACGGTTACACTTATAAATGAATCTCCCCAGACACCATCACAAACATTTATAAAGCGTGTATTAGGTCGCTCATGGAATATGGATGCTGGTCACATCCACTACATCCAGTCACTTCAAGAAACAATTAGAAAGTATACAATACCAAGCAATACTTACAGCATACCGGTTGTCAAGGTATACCCCCTCAAGCTATTTAGATTCCCTAAACATTCTTCCTAAACTTAGTAAAGGAATCCAAAATTTAGCTAAAAATACTACCATTCAGCCAAAACAAGAAACACACAAACGAGATAAGTGCCAACACTCGCTGAAACACGCGCACCCACCAATCTCCCTATTTGTAGGTAATGTTTAGTGTCATAACTACATGTGCTCTTTCGTTCCTTTCTCCAGCGGAAGGAACCCTAACCACCACACCTATTTTAAGCATACAGCTCAGGCACTCCCTTGAATAATCAGAGCCAAGGAAGTGAAAGTGGACTTTCTCGGGGTTCTCCTGTTTCCTCCACATCAAAATCTTAGCGTAAAACCTACGGATCCCCCGCTGCCCTGAAGGACCGACTTTAACTCCCATATCAGCCGTTGATCTCTCACTAGTCGGTCTCTGTCGTTTGTTTTTCTGTTAATGCTTGCTTCCCCGCAAATTTCAAATTCAATTTAATGTAATTTAACCAAACACGTCGGGTTCTTTTTTATGGGTAGCAAGATTTAAAATTTTTCTTGTGCGGGGGGAAGAGAAAGAAGTTTCCTGAGCACTTCCGATTATATCTGTTCTCAAGCTTAAGCCAGTGACACATAACTTAAGCCAGGGATACATAACTTTAGACTGAACTACCTGTCACGTTGTTTCTTCTTTTCTTTCCCCATATCAAAACCTTACATGGACTTGTTGTTAAAGCGCTCGACTCTCAACCAGAGGATCGGAGTTTGAATCTTCCTTCACCAAATATGATCGTCTTTATAGCCATAAGGTAGTTATAAAGCGACGTCAAATCCCACTATTCGATCATATCAGAGTAGCTCAAGAGTTGATAGCTACCTTCCCTCTAGTCTGTCATTGATAAACTAAATAACCCACGTGTTGCTTTGTTGGGAATTCAAACCAAACCTTTTCCGATGTCAATTTCACGTCCTTTCTACGTATTTTATTGTTTTAAAACTTTATCTAATGCAAGAAAAAGCATCTTAGAAAATTCTTTGAGAAACCTACTTGGTAATTTTGTGAAGTTTCATACAGGTATCTTCATGGGAAAAAAACAAGAAGAAAGTATTAAATTCATTCACTCGAATATGTGCATTCCATTCCAGTACATTTTATACATATCTTATATATATATATATATATATATATTTCATGTAAATTTCCTGTTCTATTTTTGCTTTTACAGGCATTTCTGAGTGGCTAAAATAAATAACATGTGAATGAAATAACTTGACTGAATTTAATGAGTGGATCTAGTGATAAAAGATATATAAGCACACAGTTTTACACTAAGAAAATGCACATTCACTTAACTGTCTTTATGTATACGTATAGCAAATAATAACCATAGATCAACGGGTGAAATTTGAAAGAAAAATAATAATAAATTCCTCACTGACTATTCATACAAAGTTGCAAGTGAAACCTTGTCCCTACATCAATATTCAGATTGGTATATCTTAACTAAATAGCTAAGTTATAAAATATATAATTTTAAACAGCTATGATAAAAGATTTCATCGCTCACGTACGTCAGATGATCAAAGCCAGAGAGAAAATTGTACAGGGTATAAAAATTACAAAACACTAATTTCAAATATTAAAAACGGGGTTTTCTCACCTGGTGGGTGAGGGGGGGATAAGACATATAATGGAGACAAATCTAAAATGAACCTAAAATTAAATTAATAAACGGCATTAGCTGTGCGAGGTGGGGAGAGCAACGACGTTTCAAGGGACCGTCTCCCTGATCTCCCACACACAAACCTACCTCCGGCCATGAGTAAATGTGTTTTATTGGCTTATGGAGCTATTTGTAAAGAGCCAACTGCTACTAATGAAACAGAAAAAAAACCAAATAGATATAAATCAATAATAATAAAAAACAGACCATTAGGGATAACATTGTATATATACGTATATATGTAGAATTTGTCTTCCAAGCAAAAAATAGAAATAACAGTTTACCCCCAGAGCTGCTGCATGTTCATTCAAATAGTTTGTTTAAAAGTACTTAATAAATAATCAAGTAAACCAGCGAAGATAATGTTTATAGTAACTTAGCGTACATTCTAAACTTCTTGACTTGTGAAAAGTGTTTGTAAATCAGATGATTTTATTTCTCAAAGTCCGTAATTTTAATCTACTTTTTCATTATTTTAGAGCTCCAATTTCTCTGTCGTAACCCAGAGAAAGAAGGCTAAAATAGCAGCCAATAATATTGTTATACACATAATTTCAGTCACTGAAGTGAAATTTCGTAGTAATTACAAACGCACTTACTACAGCATGTCTTGCAACAACAGTTCGTACATTAAAATAAGACATTTACGAACTAATATGTAATGGCTTTACTTGCTTGTCAAGTAGGCAATATGCCAAACTTTTAACTATAACATGCAAAAAAGAAACACTTCAGTAACTTAATAAAGCTTTTAAATAAGCATAAAAGCAAATACTTTGTAACGTATCTGTCACAATACAAGTAGTGAAAGACAATTCTTCCGCTAATCAAATAAAAAAAACAAATTGAAATAATGTGGCAAGAGTGTGAGATATACCGCTGCAAAACACAAAACTAGCACCATTACTGTATCTTATATAAATGTAACTTACAGCTCCCATTAATATCCTTCAAGGCCCAGCATCACCAGGTGGGTTAAGGCTTTCAACTCGTAATCTCAAGGTCGCGGGTTCGAATCCCAGTTGCACCAAATATGCTCGCCCTTTCAGCCGTGGAAACATTATACTGTAACGATCAATCCACTATTCGTTGGTAAAGAGTAGTTCAAGAGTTGGCGGTGGATGGTTATAACTAGCTGCCTTTTCTCTAGTCTTACACTGCTAAATTAGGGATGGCTAGAACAGATAGCCTTCATGTAGCTTTACTGTCTATTACTTTTTTTTATTAAGTTCTTTCTCTGTCTACCGAAAACACTAGTCACAAACAAAACAAAACTTTGAAGTGTTAAAGTATTCAAATCTTTTGAAGATTTATTTTGAAGTTCTACGTGTTCTTACTTGTCGGCGCTACACTGATAATGATATTTCATTATTCTTGTCTTGATTTTGCATGTTTTAGATCTTGATACTGATAATGATGTTTCATTATTCTTGTGTTGTTTCTGCGTGTTTTAGATCTTGATACTGATAACGGTGTTTCATTATTCTTGTGTTGTTTCTGCGTGTTTTTGATCTTGATACTGATAATAATGTTTCATTATTCTTCTGAAGAGATATTTTCAACATTTTCCGTAGCTTTTGCTGTAGAAATTTTCCTTTAAAAATATACCGTTTACATTTTCTTTACAAATACTGTATTTATATTTTTATATTTCTTTGTGTTTATGTTAAAAGCACGAAAATGGGCTTAATATTTTTTATTTGGATTTGTTTTCAAAAATATGATTTCATTTTGGCTGACAATCTTAGTATTTCAATTAAATTTCAATATTTTGGTTTTGTTTTCTGTTTACACACAAATATGAATATTTTCGTAATTATTTAATTATTTGTTCTGTTACTAAATAGGTAATTCATAAATACCGTATTTACTTGTTTTATAGCCCGGGCCCTTATTTTTTTCAACCAAACTCAATACCAGGCCCTTATTCAAACGGGCTCTTATTCAAGCACGGGCGCTTGTTATTTTCAAAGTAAAATTAGGTATGCACAAAAATTATCGTTGAAGACAAATATTTCACGACATAGGTCACGCTTTCTTCTTCTGTCATCTGCCATCATGTGGGGTTCAATATTCTGAATGAATGATCAGTAGACAAATATCAGTTCTTTGCTTTTGGTGGGAAAGTCTGCTGTCATTGGCTATGAACAATGCTATCTGCTATGCAATTGGACGCCTAAGGCGTGAGTGTTATCGACCAGCGCATAAAATTCGATAGCGTGCAATTGTCAGGTGATACGAGGGTTTCGTCACCGGATGTGTGGTCAAGTGCAAGCGGGTGTAGCCAAATGAGTCAACAATTAAACTGTTACAGCGATGATAGGCGAAAATAATGGGAAAATTTCGGGCTGTCGTTCTCAGCTTCCCCAAATTGGATTTTAACGAGCGATGTGTCAAATGAAAGCTAAGAAGATATGCTTTAATATCGTGTGTGATTCATTATCATAAATTGACATCTTCATACTGAAAAACAAAGTTTCCTAAAAGTTATGATTAGGGCCCGGGCAGGTATTCAAGCACGGGCCCTTATTTATTTTTATGTTCTGTTCACACGGGCGGCTATTCAAATGGGCCTTTAATCAAGATCGGGCGGTAAAACGAGTATATACGGTAGTACTTAAACAATTTACAAATATTTAAAAACGCCCTCTTTTCGTTTTTTATTTCACTTATACTATTCTATATTCTGAAGGAATCCTAGTCAAAATTTTTAAAATTCTTTAAAGGATTTTTAAAGCAATTCTGGTGTTCGGACCATTGAGGAAGTAGGAAGCCAACTATAGTCACGTGTATGACTGCTTGCACCACGTGCATGGTGTCCCACAGGTAACTGAAATTATATTTTTTAATTACGGTCAGCTTTTATCTCTCTTCTTTATATATAACAAAAAATAAAAAATATGTATTTGTGTATTTGGAAGATCTGTAAAGTATTCTACTATACTCCGGACCAGCGAAATAAGGGGATATCTGAGAAAATTATCCAGGGTTTGCGCAAAATTTACCGAAATGGTTCGTTAATATAGAGCGATATAAATTGTATATAACTGTCCAAGGCATGCAGATAGTCCATAGAAAATGGTCTGGTAGCATAAGAACAATGCTTGGTAATAGGAAGAAACAAATACACTGGTTAATTTTTGGTCCCCGAGAAGCTGATATTGTTTAATCCTTTATTCTCATGTTTTTATTTTTTATTTTTTTATTTTTGAATTTTATTTATAATCACCTTAACAGTGTATTCATTCCACAGTCTGCCTGCATTGACCCATTTCATATTTTTTTTTTTTTGACTTTTTGCGCTTTGAATGATGGAAATGTTACTTTTACTTTCCAACTATCCATAAAACTTTTTTTTGAGTAACAAAACTTATTTCTTTATTATGTGTCGACTCCAGTTCTCAAATGTATCTTCGACTCCGTAAAGACGTCATCGTTACTTGGGCCCAATAATTGAAGTTTTGTATCCACGAGAATCGGATGTATCCAAGACAAACTTACAGTGCAATTAATATTATTAACTACAGGGTGTATGCTTTCAGAAGGTTCCGAAATTAAATTTATAGTAACGCGATAAAGCTGTATACAAATAAATAAATAAATATATATATATACACACACACATATACTAAACTCCGCGTGAAAGGGAAATTAGTATAGCTTTAGACAGCAGCCACTTGACTAACAACCATACGCAGCCGTGACGTTAGAAACGTTAGCTGGGATTTGAGCCTCATTTAATTGTATGAAACTACAGTTCTATGGTGTTTCATTTACATACACAACGTGTACATTAACTTTAATCTCTTGTGTGAAATCTTATTTCAATATAAATTTGTAAACTGATGAAACCACAGTTAATATCACAACAATCTTCAAAGAATAATTTTGTAATACTTTAAAAAAATAATCTTCTTTCGTAAGTTTCTATGTTTGTAATTAAATACAAAGCTACCCAACTGGCTATCTGTGCTCTGCCCACAGGTATCGAAACCAGGATTATAGCGTTGTAAGCCCGCAGATACCGTAGTGCCACTGGAGGAGGCTGAGGGGACGGCTCTTTGGTAAGTAACATGTTAAGTTTCGGTTTTTTATGAAAGAAGCTAAAATATTTGTAAGACCAGTTGCAAATATGGTCAATGGAAAGCGAGCCCAAAATTACCTAAACCTCACATCTCATTTGGTGATATATGGAATGTTAAAAAAAAAGATTGAAACGAATGTGACGTCATAACTACAGATGCATATTTATATTACAGTAATGTTGAATGATGATTAAAGTTTGATATCCTTCACCAAAAATTCTTGACCTTTCAGCCGTTAGGGCGTTATAAGGTGACAGTCAGTTCCAGAATTTGTTGGTAAAAGAGTAGCTCAAAGTTGGCGGTTGATGGTGTTGACTAGCTTCCTTTACTTCTAGTTCAACGCTTCTAAATCAGAGACGGCTACTACAGATAGTCCTTGAATAGCTCTGCGATAAATTCAAAAAACCAACAAACAAGATGATTTGAACACACTAAGCAACTATGATACCATCTGGTGGATGTTTATAAAAAATAAACCTACGTGATGGAATAATTATTTGCTTCTTGAACATTTTAAATAATGATTCCTCTAGACCATATGAACAAAGTTAGGTAAACTGGCATGATTGTGTTAGGGATCTAGTAACCTAACGGAGATATAAAAACACGTATAATTATTCCTTTATACAATAATTGCAATTTCTTCTTACTTACCTAGAAAGGTCGAAACATTGTTCCCTCTTTGTCAATAAAAGTATTAATATCCGTATCAACTGTTCTGAGATACATCTTTATTTCAAGTGGGTTTCTCGTCATCACGAAGCAACTAAATGTGTTTCGAAATGTTGTGTAAAGAAGAGATCCATAATCACTAGCCTACTGAACAGTAAAATTCTTTCAAATACACCCCCTACCTCCTTTCAGAGAAATGGGCCCGTCTGTTTAAACACTGTTGTTCCAACGTACAAGGAACATAGTTTACTTGAAGTTACCGCTAAGTTAAACCTCGTACAACGTGTTACTTCTAGGTTCTATTTTTACTTCACCAGTATAAAAAGACCAACATAATAATGAATAATACCTATATTACAGAACAAAAATTCTAAACAATCACGTTCTTACCGATTGAGCGTTAAGTCTAAAAGGTGTACGAAAATTAAAAACTTTCATTAAGATGAAACATAATACGTGTTATAAGTAGGACTGGTTTATAGACCTGATATTCGACTTTCGCATATCCTTCTGTGACTAGATGCTTATTCCTTATATTTTGTTTTTGTTTGTTTTTTGGAAATTCGCACAAAGCTACTCGAGGGCTATCTGTGCTAGCCGTCCCTAATTTAGCAGTATAAGACTAGAGGGAAGGCAGCTAGTCATCACCACCCAGCGCTAACTCTTGGGCTACTCTTTTACCATCAAATAGTGGGATTGACCGTCACATTATACACCCCTACGGCTGGGAGGGTGAGTATGTTTAGCGCGACTCGGGCGCGAACCCGCGACCCTCGGATTACGAGTGCACGCCTTAACGCGCTCGGCCATGCCAGGCTATTCCTTATATAAACATAAAGTCTTCCATAGAGAATACTGTAGGATTAAAAACAAACTCTGGAACTACCGGTATCCATGACGTATTTAGGACTTAGAACGATTTCGACAACATGTTATTGTTCCTTTCTCTACAGACTTTCATATCTTCTCTTGGAGACAAAAACAGATCAATAGACATGCTTAGGGAAATTAATATTATTACTACAATTTAACCCGCCGCCAATTTGTTTTTATTCCTTTAGTTAAAAAACATCATTTTATGCGTTTTAATCATATAAAATAATTTTCAACTAACTAGTCACTACACGGTTAATAGAAGGTATTATGGGAAAAGTTCCTCTATAATGTGGTTAAAATGAAAATTTTAAAATCTCTGATATTTCACCAGGTTAAACTGACATCAAGGGACTGGTCCATAACTTTTCACCAGTTTGAACTGACATCAACCGGTCTCTAACTTTTCACCAATTTAAACTGACATCAAAAGACGAATCGGCCTCTAACTTTTCATTGGTTTAAACTGGCATCGAGACATCGGTCTATAACTTTTTACCAAGTTAAACAAACATCATGACATCTGTCTCTAACATTTCATCAGTTTCAAATGGCATCATGACATTGGTCTTTAACTTTTCACCAAGTTAAATTGACATCAAAAGGCCGTCGCACCAAACATGCTCATTCTTTCAGCCGTGGAGACGTTATAATGTTGCGGTCAATCCCACTATTCATCAGTTTAAACTAACATCATGAGAGTGGTCTCTAACTTTTCACCAGTTTAAACTTACATCAAGAGACCAATCAACCTTTAACATTTTATCAGTTTAAACTGTCATCATGATATTAGTCTCTAGTTTTTCATAAGTTTAAACAAACATCATGACAGACATTTCTAAATTTTCATCAGTTTAAACTTACATCAAGAGACCAAACTGCCCCAAGCTTTTTTTCTCTTTCCGACTGAGCTTCTTTGGAAATTCTGTGCACTCCAGGATATTCTTTATTTGTGGTCCAACGAAGATACCAGCTCTGACCTTTGCCACAGACAGCTTAGAGAAGTAGTCTCGAAAGTACTTGAAGGCTGTAGACTCTTTATCAAGAGCTATGACAAATTGTTTCATGAAACCCAAATTTATTTACAAAGGTGAGAACAACACCTTCTGGTGTCCACTAGTGGCTCACACATAATATTGTGCATCCCCACAGAGAACTCGGTACGTTGTGGCCAGTGCTTCCTTTTAGGCTTTATACATTTTAGCAGATGCTGTCACAGAGTACTTTTTCGCTTTTGTCTTGATAAATTGGTCACATATAAAGCAGAATGCGTGTGGAGAATGCTTGCAGCTTCTTGATGCCATCTTTGATAAAATCAGATAGGTCTATGTGTTCACTTAGGTAGCTAGTACTAAACTGAAGTGGTAAGCCCCTGTATATACATTACTATGGAATGTTCTAGAAAATTCTAAAAGGTTCTTGAAAATTTTCGTAGTTCTACAACATTCTAGAAAGTTCTTGAAAATTGTTAAAAGTTCGAGAGAATTCTCTATCAGCCATTCAACACTGAATCTACCTGGAATATTATGGAAAATGGGTACATTTAAAAATTTCATTACCCAAGTCACAAAAGTAAAGTTTGAAGAGAAAAATATGTCTTTTTCATTTACTTTAAGCATAAGCAATTGGGAAATAACACTTTCTGCCCAGAAACAAGAGAAAGTAAAATTTTGTTACATAGTGTTGTTGTAAGTAAACGGTATCAAATTCTAAAACTAATTTTTTTTCTTCTTCTTCTTTCTTTAAATAAAGAAAACTGTTTACAACCAATATCCAATGTTGTGTCAAATACTTTAAACTTGACACAAATGACAAACTTTGTGTTATATTTCAGATACGGCTAAAACGAATTACTATAATTCTGTCATCATAAAATTTGAAAATTAATAGCACCCTAAAATAAGATGTTAGAATATTAAACTACATATCCTCTCATGCTTTCACATTTTTTCATGCTATAGGCAGACAAGTGTATAAACCTTAACTTGTAATGGAGTCTCTATATGATACAGAACAGATCCATTTACTTTACCTTCTAATGGACACACTTTATTCTATGGATAGACAGATGTGCATTACCTTAACTTATAACGGAGTCTCTATATGCTACAGACAGACAGGTGTATAGACCTTAATGGAGCCTCCTCATACTAGAGACAAGTGCATTTACTTTACCTTGTAATGGACATGCTCCACCCTACAGATAGACATGTGTACTTATGATCGAGTTTCTTCATCCTACAGCTAGACAGGTGTATCTACTTTAACTTATAACAGACTTGCTTTATCCTAGAGACCAACTAATACAACATTTTTGCAGTATCCATAATATTTTGAATATTAGTCTTTAATATTTCCCTTTATTATCACATAGAACTCCAACTAACATCAGAAAGTTTTAGAAATTAAATATCTTCAACTTAGCCCTAGTTTACAATTGACCTTAAAATGGAGGTAGATGATAAAAGTGCAACCTTGTTATTCAGTCTACAAAGTGGACGACGCGTGCTCCTTACACCAAGAAAAGTCATGTGTGAAAAAAATATCACCCCAAGCAGTGGTGTCACCTTAAACCAAGATCAACTCACAGTACGCCGACAAAGACTTTGTATAATTTACTCTAATTTGTCAGTTTTACCTGCAACTGTGTTAAAGTGACGCCAAAATGCATACTTGGGAAACTTAAAGAAATATAACAAACTAATAAGAAGGAGAAGATACTACAATGAACTAAATGCATTCGCATTCTTCAGTTATCGCCAAATAACGGTGTCAGTTTCTGATACCAGGTGATTGGTACCAGGCTATAACTACTTTAATATGTAATAAATTAATACCTATCATATATAAACATACGAAACACAAAGATATAAAGAAACTCCACGTAAATGTAAATATTCTTACATATCATCATATGTCATCGAAATAGATCTATAGCATGATGTACCTGTAAACTTAGAACTGCTTTATAAAATTAATTTGAATTTGTTAACTTAAAACTGTAAAATGTTTATATATGTGTGTTGTATATTCAAATGACATCATGATCCACACAGATGTACTTTAGAAACTTGTAATTGTGCCTCTTATTCAAAAATCCAGACATCGGACAGAAACGTAAATATCTAATGGCATAGAGTCAAACCGTATCATAAGACCCCTAATCAGTTAAAAAGAATAGAAAATAGTCACGAGCTATATCAAAATACCAAAAGATATCAGGAGATACTAAAAGGTCACGAGACTGAAAGATGCAGATACCAAGGTGATGCGACTGTTTACACAGTGAAGAGAACATTATGACAGATATAGTGTGACGTCAGATATAAGAATTTATCTTTGTTATATCGCTACAACTGTAACCAGTGAGCTAATCACTTTACATAATGGCGCTTAGTTCAGCAAGTGAATATAATTAATACCTAAGCCCTTCGATATTTAATAACACTCCATAATTGCGGAATTGAATAAAAACAAACAAAAACGAATACAGTTATACGTTGCACAAATTACTACGTGGTTTCGTCGATATCTTCAGACACAGCACATGACAGTAAATACACACGTGTAACATAAATATAACATGAGCTCCATATTTGTTTAAATGCTCATTCTTTGCTGTATTTAGCGCCGATTTTTCATGTTTCTAGCATAAAGAAAAATATTTCTAAATCAACTGATTTACATTAGTAAATTACATTTGTTTAACCTTATTTACCAAGTCTTGAAACTTCTCTTTCTTATACACTATAAACTTCCGATTTATATCATTTTACATAAATTAACGACTTTTTTCAGGAAGTCACTACAACAACAGGATCTGGCCGGCTTATCGAAAACAGCAGTATTTGTACAAATAATAAGCCTTCAACTTACCATCGTATCAGCTCAAAATAACATCTCTTAATCTTCTGCCCTAAAGCGGATGGTTGCCTGCGATTAGCAGATCTGGTCCCCGGAAAGGACACAGACATAGTTTCGTAATCCCGTTGGATTTCTCCATCCATGTAGTTATTATCCGTCAAACTTCTCACACAGCAAGCCTCTCACTGTTCTGATAGTATGTTTCGCGGAAGGATAACTACATAGTAGTCGACTCTGATAACTAGTGCCCTCTAATGGCAAACGTAGATACTAATCGATTTTCTTCCACAGTAACGCGTGAAATATAAATACATGCTTTGTCTTCTGTTGCTACATTGTCCTTCTGTGTGTATTTGTATTTATAAAGCGTCACCAGATTCACAGACGGCGTAAGTAGGTTATATTAATGGCATTTACGGTCGTAAGCATGTAAATGTTCTGTGATTATAAAGAAGCCAGAAGATAAGTCATAACTTTAATAAATTCCTTAAACTGTCATTCTTATTTTTTTTTCAGTTTATGACTGAAGGAACAACTAACTTAAAAACGGTTCTTTTCTATTTTTTCTTTCAACATGTCTCTGCACTCCGCCATCTTTCTAAAAGCCCATATCTGCACAAAACAAAAATTTGAAATGATTAACTAGTGAATTTGTCATAAAAACAGAAGATAAAATGAATTGGTAAATCTGCCATAAAAACACGAGAAGTGATGAATTGGTAAATCTGCCATAAAAACACGAGAAGTGATGAACTGGTAAATATGTCATAAAAACACGAGAAGTGATGAACTGGTAAATTCATCGTGAAAAGAGGAGAAATGATGAACTGGTATATCGGTCATAAAAACTGGACATGTGATGAAATGGTAAATCTGTCATAAAAAACAGGAAAAATGATGAACTGGTAAAATCGGTCATAATAACTAGAAAAGTAATGCAGGTAATACTAAGAGGAACAGCCACAGATGTCTCTGTATGTTCCTCTACCTTCCTTACAGTTTTGAAAAACTTAAACAGAGAACTGCTTTATTGTAATTTTCTGCATAAATATGAACTACTAAACTCTCTCTACACAAACTCATTCAAAAAACCTTATGAGTGAAAACACAAAACGGAATGTGTTAATGTGCTTTTAATGTTTATGAGCAAATGTGCTTATATCTTGATTAAATATTGTATTATTGAATGATAATAAAAATCTTGAATATTTAGAAATTGATTTCCATATACATATACACAATGCGTGTGAAAAATGTGTGTCTGTGAGGTATAAATAATTCAGCAAGCGTTATATAATTTCAATTGATCAATCTCATTTGATATAGGTATACCTGAGACAGTAGTTGTTTAGTGGTCACTTACAATTATAACTCACCAAATGCACTACCAAATATTTTATACTAAACTCGAACCTCCATCTTCAAATTATCTTCACCACTTGCCACGTCATATATCAGAACTTCATTAACTTAATTAAGTCTTAGGATATCTTCTAGTGTTTTTTGTTTGTTTGTTTAGAATTAAGCACAAAACTATACAATGGGCTATCCATGCTCTGCCCACCACGGGTATCGAAATCCGGTTTTTTGTGTGTAAGTCCGCAGACATACCACTGTGCCACTGGGGGGCTATCTTTTAGTATGTTAGTTCTCGGCTGACGTTTTCGCAATGGTTCCCAAATCATTGTGTTAAACAGCAAACGTCAGGAAGCCTTTACAATAACGAGGAAAGATTGTTGTCTGGTTGTAAAAGTTTTGTGAATTTTGAACAAATATGTGAGTGAATGACAGATGGTTAAAAAAAAACAGGAAAGTCAAAAAGATAAAAAGAACCAAGAAAAGCAAGATTTCAAAGGAAAACAGACAAGTAAGAGAAGTAGAGAAATACAGTTAAGGATGAAGAGATAAAAAATAGGAATAGGAAGATAAAAGTATCCAAGGAAGAGAGATAAAGAGTAGCCATGGATAGAGAGATAAGAAAGCAACTAGATATAGAAAGAAAACTATATAAGAAAAGGCAAGAAAGTAGCTTAATGGAAAGATAAGAAAGCAACTCGGGATACTAAGATAAAACAATGTAGAGAGATAAACAGAAGGTATGAACAAACAAATATGAAAAAACCAATAGTGAGAGAGAGCTAACAATAAGGAAAAAGAAGAAATTAGTTCATTCCTAAAATAGGAGAAATAAAATGGATAAGGCAACAAACCCATGGATAGAATCAACACAATTGTAGAAGGAAAATATGTTGCACATAAATATCAGTTTGAACGACGTGTTGCTTGAGGCAAAGATAACATAAAAATAATGTTTTGTTTGTTTGTTGTTATCAAACGCATAGTTTCACAGTGGACTGTAAGCGCTCTGTTCCACTCCTCTTACGGGGTATAAAACCCCGATATTTAGCGTTATAAGCCCACTGACTTCCCGCTGAGCAACAAAACCTTGCATACGGTTCAGAAACAGCGTGAAGATGAAAGAAAAATGAAAAGAAACGTAAAACGAAAACAAGACAGAAAGAGAGACAAGTCGTTTAACGAAATTAATATATCTCAGGGGGGTTATAGATAACCCTTGGATATCTTTGGGGATTATGTAGGTAAAATACTCTAAGGTCACTATGTGAACGTGAGTTTTTCACTTAGCTACCAAGGAAATCAATTTATAGCACGCCTGCCAATCGCATATTCTACATCATTCGCTATCTATGAGTCTGAAATAAACAAGATGTTTTATACAATCTTTACGCCTCTGCTGTATCTGTTGATAATAATAATATTTTGATTTTTAGAAAAACCAAACTCTTATTTAGTTATTTTTTAAGATAACTCACTCTTTTCGACACATGAGGAAGAAGCAGGTTTCATCTAAACTCTTGTGTCTTATAGACTGACTCTAGTATCTTTGTGTACTCTAGGAATTTTTGAAGGAGTGTGGAGCCTAGAAAAGAAGTATTGAGGAAGAAACTTGTTCCAGCTGGGCTTTTCTCTCTCGTCGAGTGCGGCTAGTAACTTCAGTACTCTTTCTGGTTTTCGAAAAAGTGTTGGAACCTATGTCGTAACGAATCTATGTGATGGCTAATTAACAAACTCTCTTCTCAGTGATGTCGAGAAACCCACTTGTTGAGAATTTTATATGCAAAAAACGGCTCTTTTGGGCTCAGAAAACACTTCAAATAGAAGAGCGAACAACGTTTCGACCTTCTTCGGTCATCGTCAGGTTCACAAAGAAAGAGGTAACTGGCCGGAAGTTGACCACATGTTTGGAAAGGGTTGTATAACTGAGTGTCGCAATGTAGAGGGCGCGGTTTGATGTTTGAATATATAATTTTATCTATAATATTAATATAAAAAACACTAAAATACTAAATAAAGAAACAAACATAAACAAACGCAAAATTAAAGAAGCCTTACTTATGCAACAACTTAAACCCAAAATAAACCAATATAAAGGAACACCATTATACCTATATTAATATTATAGATAAAATTATGCCCCCCAGTGGCTCAGCGGTATGTCTGCGAACTTACACGCTAAAATCCGGGTTTCGATACCCGTGGTGGGCAGAGCACAGATAGCCCATTGTGTAGCTTTGTGCTTAATTCAAAACAACAACAAAAGATAAAATTATATATTCAAACATCAAACCGCGCCCTCTACATTGCGACACTCAGTTATACAACCCCTTCCAAACATGTGGTCAACTTCCGGCCAGTTACCTCTTTCTTTGTGAATCTGACGATGACCGAAGAAGGTCGAAACGTTGTTCGCTCTTCTATTTGAAGTGTTTTCTGAGCCCAAAAGAGCCGTTTTTTGCATATAAAACTCTCTTCTCGCTTCACCTAGACAACGAAACTGAAGATAAGACAATCACGCAGAATGACGTGGCGTCAAATTAAAAGTTGCGAAAAGCTAGTCATAAACTATTGAGATGCAAATACCGGCTGATAAAGTTTTGTTTTCTATCCTATCTTAATGAAGCGGAGACAAGTCCTGAATGTGCAGAAGTGAAAGACAGTGCAAATACTAACTTGTACACGCAAGGTCTGTAGCAGGACCTATATACGCCCAGAGGAGAGGCCAGAGTCGCGTGATATACGACTCACCCGATTCCGTAAAACTATTGAAGATAGTTGTGCATATATGAATAGTTTATTAGATTCGCCCTCTGGTGGGAGCAATTCCCTTCGATAAAAGATTATTCTTCACACTTAGGTATTTTTCTATGTATCAACCCCCTAATAAAACTTTACACATCAGTTGCTAGAATAGCATGCATAAACTACGTAGAATAAAGGTAAAACTTACGTACGAAGCGTTTATTTTAAGGTTAAAATTTAAAAGTAAGTAATTAAAATTTGAAAAAAAAGTTGTCAAATGAATAAATAATACTTCAGGAAAATTAGAATACACAAGCGCCAACTATCCATAAGATAGTTCTACCTTTGGAAAGTTTGTGTTTATTTTGTTTGTTGTTGTTTTTTGCTCTTTTTTTTATAAGTATAAATTCATGCTGCTAAATACTAGATTATTGAAGATTTATATTTTCCTAAGCCTAAAACATCAGTAACGTATAGAGCAAGCCTCGTTCTAGAAACAGGTGGCGTAAATTCCAAACAACATCTTGGAAGTAAGAATTAACAAGAGCTAACATTATTTCGTAACATAGACAACTGGTATTCTCTTTCGAATATTTTAGTAACATGATAATATTTCGAGGTACATCTGATAAAAAGCCTCTGACTGGACATCGAAGTCGGATTCCTGTATCTCGTAGACGGTTGCGTACGGTCTGATCGGAAATCCTACGCAGCCCTGGTATGGTTGAGGCAGTAGACGTCGCAGTGGTGGTCCTATCCCGAAGGTGACGTAACCGGATGTAGCGATCTTGTGCGGGCGTCATCACACGAGGTCTGCCAGATCGTGGACGGTCACGAGTTGATCCATGTTGTTGGCGACGATTCCATAGCCTTGTGATGGTGCTTGGGTGGACATTCACAGCTCTGACAACATCTGATCGAGATTCGCCTGCTTCCGATCGACCAATGGCGGAGTTGCGTTGTGCTTCAGTTAGTCTTGGCGTAACGGTGTTGCGTGTCGGTGGCTTAATACTGAGCTATGGAAACCGAGAACCCGTTACTTTTATAGGGATTTTGCACATATTGCACTTGCAGAACATGCAGATCTCTCAAACACATTTATTGGACATGAATGCATTTTGGCGAAAAATCCGATGTTTCCCTCCGTTTTCAATGTGCACAACTTTTATTGTCCTTTTGGTCTGACAATCTGTGCCTTAACACGTGTAACATCACATACTCTGAGCTTGTAACGTTATTACATATATTTCTCTTTATCCCTTTTGCGTTTCGTTTTTTAAAGAGTATATTTATTGTTATTACATTATATTGATTAACATTGTGTGTTTGCCCACAATCTCCTCTCATAGTTTTGAAGCTACTAGAACCAAGCTTGTCACAGGAATTCTGGGTCACCAGAATTTATATGGTACTTATATGGTATAGCCTTCTGGGAGAGGGACTCAAGCACGTCCGGAGGGTTATCCAGCAATGATAAGGTCTGGTTAAAGATTTGAGACACTGCTGAACTCAGACAGGACATCGTATTCCCGTTCACAATCTAACGGGACTAGGCCCTGAGGTGTCACGATTGGGAGTTGTTTGTTTTGGATAGGATCCCTCTTGGTGTAGCTGTCTGTAGAAGTAATTGGAGATAATGGAAGTGTCTGATCAATACATGAGGTCTCTGTGAACCATGATAGGAGCATTGAATCATGGGTACATTTTATGCTAATTCTTATATTTCACGTTATTTACAAAGCATTTTTCAAGTTTTTTTATTTTGTGTTTTTTAGTCACGTTTCAAAGTTTAAATGTATTAATTATACCATTGTGTAAAATAGTCTTTCTCTGTTAATTAAGACAAAATTATTATAGCTATCTTTTAACGAATTGAGGTTCATTAAATATATTTTTAAAATAACAGCATTTGTACAGCACGTGCAGGGAATCTTTGGCTTTATAACAAACACACAGTACCCTGGAACTAATTAAATAATCAGCATAAATGTCTTTTCGTCTTTGACCAAATTAAATCTACTGTGCTAATAAAGTCAATAATTAACATTCGGTAATCACGTGTGAGGTTTATTATGTTTTAACATCATTAATTCAGACTGTGTATGTATAGAATGGGTGGGTGTAAAGCTTACCAAATATCATGTGTTCCTTGTATTCCTTAATGATTTCATAGCTCTATAAACCGATCACTTAGTAAAATAATATGAAATAAATTCATTAAGAAACACACATCATCGTTTTTTTTGTTGTTGTTCCTCGACACCTTTGAAACTAGCAGGTCAGTTAGTTGGAGTTTTTCTTGACGTCTTGTGGCCTAAAAGACACAAGAGATACAACAGTACTGACTTGTCAATTGGCAAAATATTTAAGTATTCTGGAAAGTTGTGTTTGTTTTGGACTAGTAGACTAGTTTAATTGGGAATGTTCAAACTTTAAATTGCCGTTTGTAATAGGCTTGTTAAAGTCAGAAAGAGTTATTTGTAGTACAGGTTAAAATACTGTTAATTCAACTGAAATAATTACTATTATAAATAGTTAATTAACTTCAATTAATTATGAGGTTAAAGAAGTTCAATGTAGTAAATGTAAATTGAAAAAAAACAAGTAAGTTTTTATTTGAAGCATTGTTTGTTTTAGAGCAAAACTCCATTTGGTCATCTGTTGTGTCCACTGCGAGGAATCGAAATCTGAATTTTTGTGTTATAAAGCCATAGATTTACCGCTGCTTTATCGGAGAATTTGAAACGTTGTGATGGGTCAGTTCGAATAAATATGATGGATAAATTTCAAACGCTGTTATAGAATATTCTGAACAAATGTGATGGGTAAATTTTAAAGATTGTGATGTGTCATTTATATACAAAATTGATAAATTTTAAACATTGTGGTGGACCAGTTTGAAATAACTTGTTGAGTTATTTTTAATCAACGTGATAGTAGATGAGTTTGAATCAGCGTACTGAGTCAGTTTCCAAACGTGAACTTAACAGGTTGGGATTTTAAATGTTTATTTATACATTGAGTGTGCGTTTGTGTTTTTCATGTAGCAAAGCCACCTCGGGCTATCTGCTGAGCCCACCGAGGGGAATCAAACCCCTGATTTTAGCGTTGCAAATCCGGAGACATACCGCTGTACTAGCAGGGGGCATTTATACATTGAACAAGACAGATAAGTCCATGTGTAGAGAAACTGTAAAAACCTCTTTTCATCCATAAAACACAGAAAAGATGAAAAGGAAAGAGACAGATTTGTAAGGAAAAATGAATAAAAAAATAAACATAATAAAAACGAATGTTTATTTCGGTTTCTACGTCAACTACATCATGACTTTAAGTTACACGAAGACTCAAGCCTCCATATTTCCTTGTTTGTTTCAGTTGCGATACCACGCTAAAGCCTATATATGACCAAAGAGCGTCAAGTGGCTCACATATAAGCCTGAGGGCTCACTTTGTTTAGTAACGAATTTAGATACTCGAGGTGGGCATAGCACAAATAGCCCCTTGTCTAGCTTTGTGCTTGGAAACAAAACAAACATCTAATTTATGAAAATAGTTTTTTAGTTCTTGCAACGAAAGATGATTTGATGGAACGGGCTGAAACGGTAGAACTTAAAACAACTAAGTATTACTGAAAAATGTGAAGTGAACGGAAAATCGTCATTGAATAAAGATGATGTTAGGCCAACTTACAAATCAGAACAAAAGCTCGAAAAACCTCTTTTTAAGTGGTAAAGAAGGTGCCGAAATATCATTCTTGATTCTGTTAAATAATAGGAGATAATTTGTTACTAAAATAGTATTCGTTGATGTGATACAAGCAATTGAAACAACGTGTTCCATAAGCTTTTTGGGCCGCGCGTGGTTAATGGTTAGCATGTTGGATTGTTGGTCGCAAAGTTTGGGGCTCGTGAATTGATTTTGCTGAACACGTTTTACACTTTGGGTGATAGTTACGTATATAAATGTAACAGTTAATCCCAATAATTGGTTTAAAGAGCCATACAAAATAACAATCGTTCTTCCCAACTTGTTGCCTTTACTCTATTTATATAGCTCATAATTTGGGACCGCAATACTAGAGGTCTCTTACAAAACCATTTATCCCACATTTGCTAAGGTACTGCGCAAGCTAGAAATACAAGTTCCATGAGAATTTTGCCTTTAGTGAATTATTTAATTATATAATGTAATAGTATGAGTCTTATGTCGCGTAATATACGAACATCTGCCAAATTTCTGGCTTCATCAGCCTAAAATTGTTTATACAGAATACGCCAAAAAAATTCCTACTTTCAACCTGAATGGTAGCTTATACGACACGTGATTCCCAATCAGAGATCCCAAGATTCGGGTATGGCCATTTATATTTATCAATAGTCCAGTAAAAGAGAAGCAATCATATAATACCTTAGTATACAAGTAATAGTTCCATATAATACCTTAGTATACAAGTAATAGTTCCATATAGTACCTTAGTATACAAGTAATAGTTCCATATAATATCTTAGTATACAGGTAATAGTTCCATATAATACCTTAGCATACAAGTAATAGTTCCACATAATACCTAAGTATACAAGTAATAGTTCTATATAATACCTTAGTATACAAGTAATAGTTTCATATAATACCTTAGCATACAAGTAATAGTTCTACCAGACATGAATAATAAAACCACACAATTGGCTATTTGTGCTCTGCCCAAATCCTGTTTCAAGCGTCATCAGAGATATCTAATGATGTAAATAAATGCTATACAGTCTAAGTTATGTGTTTTTGTAGATTAAAAACTTTGGTTAAAGATACTCCTTGCTATCGATAATCGTAATGTATCTATTTTGTTCATATATATTACTGTAATCTAATGAAACAAAACCTCACTAAATAGATTTGTCCTGTATAATGCTGAAAGAAGCCAAAGACACAGCTAAAGACCTTGTTCGTCATGTGAGACAGTACAGTGAAACCATTCTGATTATATATTTGTTAGTCTAATTATTTTTCTTTCCACTTGTAAAATATTTTCTTGGCTCTCATTTCATCATGAAAAAGAAGAGAGCTAGAAACAATCTTCTATGAAAAGAGTGTCTATAAGAATCCTTATTTTCGACAGCAGTGAAGGAAAAAAAACTATTCATTTTGTGTACCTGTTGATAAATTTGTGAAGACTGTGTTAAAGTCATTGGTCTTAAAATAATGGTCCTACGTTTTGTAAAATAATTCAATATTATGAATGAACGAAACTGAGTACTTTTTCTTTTATTACGAGTGTTTCAGAAATTTCCAAAATGTTCACTAGTAAAGACCATGTGAAACATTTAACTAAAGCCTACAACAACTATGCGAATGGACTCTGTAAGTTCTTCACTTTTTAAACAGCCTATTACATTACAACCTTCAAATAAATAATTCAAGAGTAAAAAAACACACACATTGTATGAAAGCTAGGTGGTATGACATCCTCCACAAATTTCTATATTTCCCCTCTTTATCACTCATAGATTTAATGCTATTTTTACATCAAAATCTAAAATACTATGTCCTGTCATTTAATAAAAAAATCACAATTCTTGATTTTTTCGTCAATATGAATTTAAACGCGTACACTTATTATCTGACAATTCGAGAGGATATAAGCTTCGTGTTAATATTTATACGTGTTGATATAGCTTATAAACACATTCCATTAATTTCATTTTATTCATTTATAATTATTGTCAGTTTAGATCTCACATTCACTCCAGTATCTATTTTAGTTAAAGAAAGTTGTAACCAGACGTGGCATTAGAATGTTAGTTCGTGTATTCGTATTGCTGTTTGTTTGTTCTTTTTAATCTCAGTTTAAAGAATCCTACACAACCCGATATGTGACTTAATCCCCGTATATTTTTTTGTTTACAGAGAGACATGTAAATTCATGTTCACAATCTTCAGTTCTTGAGCTTCTCCTTTCTCGTGCAGAGATTACACTTCCTACAAATATTATATACGAGGTAAAATGATTTCGGAACTCCTACCAAGTTGACTGAAGATGTAATGGAAAGTAAACACTCCGCGTAAAACCGACATTCGAATATTAACCACCTATCATCCAGTATTTACCATATTATCAAGTGTGTGGACATACAATCGACAAATAGATCCATCTTAGTATTTCTTGCTTCGACACCTAGTCTGTAGACTTACATCTGCGCCACCAGGGAGAGTAGTTATTTAATTATATAAAGTTAACATAGTAATTTGAAACACAAATGTTAGTAGCGCTATTAAACAGTTATCTATAGATACTAAAAATGTGTTTTATGCTTAATATTTAAAGTATTTAAGAAGCAAAATATCATAACAACAACTTAAAACACCAAAAAAAAAACATTAACGAAGATAAAGAACATGTGATACAAACAGTTATGTCTCGTTAATGAACAGACGATATTGAAATGCACTGCCATCTGATGGTAATTTTAGATGGCATTCACGGTACATCATATATTACGAATAAAAAGCACTCCATATTCACACTAGTATTATAGAGTTAGACATTTTCATTGTATGTTATTTCTTGCTTTTATGAAATAAAAACTTACTTAATGTATGGTTTATCTCAAGCAATGTTACTTTCACATGTGAATGCTGTTTGTTTTTTAATTTTAAGGTTCTTCAACTTGAATTCTGTCTTATTAGGATGGAAACATGATTCTAAAAGAAACTAAAAGTATTCCATGCATTGATCTAGTTCTTTCCCGCATGTGAAAGCTCTTCTTCGAAACAATTCAATTTGAATGTGTTTTGGAGAACTGTGTCATGTCTCAACATTTATCTCAAATCAATTAGCTTTATGTTGCGCAAAACGATATGATTGCGGGGATATAACGCTAGAAACCAGGTTTCAATACCCGTAGTGGGTACAGCACAGATAGCTCTTTCTGTGGATGTGTGCACAATAACAAAGCATAAAAAACAAGCTTTAAGTTACCATTTCATATTTAAAAGAATTGTTTTTACACCTGATTTTTTATATTTCATTAAATTTGATATGAGAATATTCGTTAAATTATAAAAGTGCTTGTAATGTTTTATTTCTCGAATAATTAACGAATATACTAATATCAAAGAGTTACGAAGGTTAACCGTGAAGAAGTCGCAAAGGCGAAACATTGGTTTAAATAAAAAATATATTATTTATATTTAGCTGTAGAATAAAGATCTGTATTAACTTTTATCAAAATGTCACACTTTCTACTTATAAGACATTGTCTTCAACTTATAGAGAGTACCCCCACTGGCACAGCGGCAAGTCTGCGGATTTTCAATGCTGAAGTCACGATTTCCCTCAGAAGACTCAGCCGATGTGGCCTTGCTATAAGATAATATACAACTTACAGAGATATTGTTTAACGTCACACTTTCTATTTACAGGAGGTATAGTTTCCACATTCATTTTCAATAATTTCAGAGTACAACTTTCGTGTTTATTTTTACCATCAAATAAATTATATAATGCTGCAATTTTGGTATGATTTATCCTAAGTTTTCGCTGTTTTTCTCTCTCTCCTTACTTCTTGATACAGACTAGTTTTACTTCATGATCAAAAAGGAAATAGTATTAGAAAATAATTTATTTATTTTATGCGCTTTTCTTTGGTGTGCTAGTAGTTTAACTACCTGGGTTAGAGAAGCGGGATAGGAGGCAGTAAAGGTTATTGGTTAACCCAGGTGGTATTATCTTATAACCTGCTCACTGGCTTAAAGAAACAAATGTTCTGCACTAATTAAAAAAACAACTGAAAGAAGATAGAAAGATGTATGTCGAAATTTAATCTCGGCGAAATTTTTTTTCGAAAACTTGCGATTTGAGGCTACATTTTATTAATGGGAAAGCATGATTCCAAACACAATATTATCACGCTTCTGTGTAGTAAATGCCATATAACTATCAGTAAGACTTCTTCTAACGTCGAAAAAGCACGGTTTAAAACCTCTCCTCTCGATTTTATTTTCTATACAAGCGGAGTTCTTCAAAAAGAGTGAGTTTACAACTGCTAATAACGTTTAAGGATAAAGCAAGCCTGTCATTGGGTTTAACGAGATTTCCTTCCTGTAAAAGATATGTCACATACTAACATCGTAATGCTTCCTGTAAAAGATATGTCACATAATAACACCGTAATGCTTCCTGTAGAAGATATGTCACATAATAACAACGTAATGCTTCCTATGGAAGATATGTCACATACTAACATCGTAATGCTTCCTGTAAAAGATATGTCACATAATAACACCGTAATGCTTCCTGTAGAAGATATGTCACATAATAACAACGTAATGCTTCCTATGGAAGATATGTCACATAATAACACCGTAATGCTTCCTGTAGAAGATATGTCAAATAATAACACTGTAATGCTTCCTCTAGAATATATGTCAGATAATAACACCGTAATGCATCATGTGTTCATGTGTTTTTTATAACAATGCCACATCGGGCTTTCTGCTCGAGAGGAATCGAACCTGATTGTAGCGTTGTAAATCGAAGACATACCGCTGTACTAACGGGGGACAATGCTTCCTGTAGAAGATATGTCACATAACAATATCGAAATGCTTCCTGAAAAAGATATGTCAGATAATAACACCGTAATGACTGCCACTTTTAAGTGTGTGCATGTTGTTCTTTTCCTGTCTTTTTTTCCTTTTCCTTCAGTCTATTTACATTGAAACATTTTATAACGAGTAATATTCCATACATGCGTAAATAGAGTTCAGTATTTTGCTTTGTATCTTGACACATTCTGAGTTGTTTAGACAACCTGTTGAATTAATTCTTATTGGAATTAAAAAAAACTAAATGAAAAATAACTTCAAAACGTTGAGAAGAAAGTGGACAAATGACCCGAGTTTGGCAAGTTTGCTTTTTCCTTTATTTGCCACCATTTAAATGTCCATCCTTCTGTGTAGTTTCTCACCACTACACTGAAAATTTCAAATATTTTTCAGTGCATTCAAGTGTTAATAGTATTATGTTTGATCAGTGATGACACAACCCACTTGTAGAGAAAAATATATAGGTTAAAAGGGCTAGTTTGGTTTCAGACATTTTTTACGTAGAGGAGCGAAAAACGTTTCGACTTTCTTCGGTCATCGTCAGGTTCACAGAGAAAGAAAGAGGTAGCTGACGGATAGCTGACCACATGTTTGAACGGGTTGTTTAACTGAGTGTAGGAATGTAGAGGGCGTGCTTAAATGTTTGAGTATTACGTTTGTATAGTGTGTATGTTAGTAATGCTACATTATTATATTCTGTGTCAGTATCAGTACATATCCACGTTCTATGTCAGTCGTAAGGTGTTTTATTTTCTATAGCATCAATAGTATATCATTAGTTGTTAAGTTATTTATATCGACAGTAACATGTGCAGATGTTGTAGGCGAAACGTGGTTGTTATTACTGTTATTTTTTATCTATAGTATGATCACCCCTTTAATTCTACGTTAAGTTGTTTTTGTTCAGGACCTCTAAAGAAAGCATACTATTTTCTATAATTTTACTCGTTCCTTTAACACAACTTTATAGTTATAATTAGACTTTTTTGTTTTCTTTGTTAATTGTTCATTTGTTTTTTTTTTCTAATTTCGCGCAAAGCTTCACGAGGGCCACCTGCGATATCCGTCCCTAGTTTAGCAATGTAAGACTAGAGGAAAGGTAGCTAGTCATCACCACCCATCGCCAACCTTTGAGCTACTATTTTATCAACAAATAATTGTATTACCCGTCACATTAACGTCTCCACGGCTAAAAGGACGAGCATGTTTGGTGCGGCGGGGTTTCGTACCTGCGACCCTCAGATTACGAGTCGACTGCCTTGACCACCTCGCTATGCCGAGCCTTTTTTGTTTTTAATCTCTTGTAATAAGCAAGTATAAAGTTGTATGTATACTCACGAGCGTCAGACAAACGTAAATCATCGAAAGATGTTTAACACAATGTTGCAAAATTGGTTATTCGGAGCATCACCTTCTCTAAGGATGTAACGTCTCAAACTTGGAAACATATATCACAAAATATTTGAAATTAACTTTTCATTTTATTTTCCTAACGTTTTTAAAAATCGTAATCAATATTTACACATATTTTGCTGTTTTATTGTTATGTTCCTTCAAGTCATCATCAGATACATTTTAGAAATATAAACTCGCACATGTACATGTATATATATACATACTTGCACGCAAACATGTATATATATATAAACATACTCACACACACATGTATATATACATATATACTCACACAACATGTATATATATATATACATACTCGCACACACACATGTATATACATATATACATACTCACACAACATGTACATATATATATATATATATAAACATACTCACACAACATGTATATATATATAAATACTCGCACACACACATGTCCGAATAAATAAAAAAGCATCCAAAATATTTCTCCAGTTTCTGAAGGTTTTAATCTACAAGTTGTTGAATTTTTTCAGGTTCAGTCAGTTCAATGTCTAGTATCACTTCAACAACCGATCCGAATCTGGAAAACGTGTGGCACTCTTCCCACCCTCCTTCTCCTTATAAACGAAAATTGATATTTTATAGTGTGCTTTCTTCCCCTTTGAACGAATATAACAGTGTTACAATCTGGCCAATAGGGAAATTGTCGGATATAACATAATGTTATAGTCTGATCTACAGGAAAATTCTCAGATATAAAATAGTGTTACTATCTGACCACACGAGAGGTTTCTAAGATGTCTACTCTGCGTACAATTGAAATATAACAAACCTACATATATATATATATATATTTAAAACTTGCTTTCTTTGTACATTCTCAAACCTTATCGTTTGATGACCCATTTTCACAAACATTTTCATTTACATAACAAAATAATTATAATAAAAGTTTACTAATTTTACAAACATCGTCGTGAGTTCAAAACCACAAATCTCTCTTTCCCGCTACTTATCAGCGTAGAAAGAAAGACAGAAGTAATTTGACTTGACGCAGCGACCTCTACAACGTGAGCTCAGAACCAACAACGTTTGAGAATTTTTTCTGTTGGTATGGACGGTTATTAAGCTACACAAGAGACTCTCTGTGCTTTGCGCATCACGAGTATTAAAACCTGGTTTATACTAGTATAAGTCAGCAGACATACCACTGTACCACTAGGGTGATTCAGTTTACTGTGATTTATGATACTTACCAAAATAAATTATAGTTGTGTTCACTAGTCATCTGTGAATTAATTAACAACTCGTTTCTTTTTCTGTAATTAGCTTCATTAATATCATTGGCTATATTGTTTCAAGATTTTTGTTGTTAATATCAATATTAGTTTGACATTTATGAATAATATTTTGCATTGTTAGCTTAGAGCTGTATTGATGGAGCTTCTGTTAGCTCGTGAGATATTATTAGAAATACTGATTGTAATATCGCTGAGAGCGAATGTAATACCTAGCGTATAATTTAATGAGTTCTAATCATATTAATTTATAATTTATTTGCACATTCATTTATGACTAATTATACTCCTGCACAATACTTGCTTATAAACTTATAAATTATTTTTCGACTCTATCGGTATAGTTAGCTAGTTTGTTTTATCTATCTGTCTCTTGTAAAGCACAAAGCACCACAGTAAGCTGTCTGTACGCTGCCATCCATGGGTATCTAAACCAAAATTTTAGCATTATAAGTTCACTGACGTAGCACTGAGCCATAGAGTTGGAGGGGAGGGTAACTTTTATCCATGAGGAATGTTAATTTTTAATTAGTACGAACCCATATAAATTCGAATTTAGATAAATAAATTAAGGAATATTAGGCCCTCTTTGTCTTTTGTCTCCTATTAATAGTATTATGATTCTTCGATCGAAAATACATTTCGTAAGAAATGGTTGTTACAGAATTTTTCGAGAAAGTTTTAACACACTTAATAGTGTCACCTCGTTTGAAATTGCCTCTTCTAGTGATATGAAGAGAAAAATGATAGACATTGTAGTCAGTGCACACTTTAGCAACATGTGTCTGAGTCAATGTAGTAGATATTGTAGTCAAAGTACATTGTAACAATGTGTGTATTAGCTAGCGTTATAGATATTTTGGTCAGAGCACATGTAGACAATGCATGTGTGTGATAAATATTGTAATCAGTGCACATTTTCACAATGTGTGTATGAGTCAGCGTGATAGATATCGTAGTCAATACGCACTTTCTTCAATGTGTGTGTGTTTGTGTGTCCTGATGAAAGATACTGCAGTCAGTACACACTTCATGAAAAGTGTGTGTTTCGTGATGTTGTTACAGTTAGTTAAGATATTGGTTCAATGTCCAAGATGTGTGTTACAATGTTACAAATTATGGTTAGTAATAAACTCACTAACTCTTTTAAATGTATAAGTACATTACAGAACAAAACGTCATGACACAAGGATGTTAATTATATAAAATGCCAGAGTTAAGTTAATAAAAACATTACAATTTTAGACGTAAAAATTGGGGCAAATATTACAGTTTCTATTTATTAATAAATAAAAACTGAACTAGTTTTATAAAAATACAAACTTAGCGACAGTAAAGTTGTTGCTTTATTTTATAGCTAGAATGGATCAGCGAGTAAGTACTTGAATTATTTTAAGAGTGGTTGTTATCTCTTTTACCATACAATACCATCGATCAATGGTAACGAGGTTTGGCATCATCTGCATTGCTTTCTTTCGCCTGGTCACAGTTGTGGCCAGAACGATTCATTTCTTTGATAAGCTTTTCTTTTGTTGCTTGCTGTTTGTTTATCCACGCTCGGGGAGACTAATTACCTGGCATCTACCAATTAGGGTAACAACGTGTTTACAGCATCTTTATGTACTGGTGAAGATAAATTTCGCCAGTTAGATTTCTCTCACTTTCTATGTTTTAACAGGAGTTTTATAGAACGTTTGATAGCGGTATTACTTGTGTGCATATTGAATATTATAAATGTAAGTATAAAAATCGTGATAGGCAAACAATGTAGAGGCGTATTTATTGAACACCTTACGTGTAGCTGAATCTAACATGATATTCTAGTTTCGACTAGTGCAAATACGAATGAATCATCCTAGTTGAAACTAATGTGGTTTGAAACTTTTGTAATATCCTTTTCAAACTAATATAATATTTTACATGAAAATAATGTAATATTCCAGTTGATACCAATGTAATATCCTGTTTAAAATTGATTTAATGTATATTTGAAACTAGTGTGATATCCTACTTAGTTACAGAGTAATATTCCAATTGAAACTAGAGTAATATTCTAGTTGAAACTAGTGCAATATCTTAGTTGAAACTACTGTAATGTCTTTATTGAAACTATTATAAAATCCTAGTTGAATCTATATAATATCTTAATTGAAACTATTATAAAATCCTAGTTGAATCTATGTAATGTCTTAATTGAAACTTTTATATAATCCTAGTTGAATCTATGTAATATCTTAATTGAAACTATTATAAAATCCTAGCTAAATCTATATAATATCTTAATGGAAACTATTATAAAATCCTAGTTGAATCTATGTAATATCTTAATTGAAACTATTATAAAATTATAGTTGAATCTATGTAATATCTTAATGGAAACTATTATAAAATTATAGTTGAATCTATGTAATATCTTAATGGAAACTATTATAAAATCCTAGTTGAATCTATGTAATATCTTAATGGAAACTATTATAAAATTCTAGTTGAATCTATGTAATATCTTAATTGAAACTATTATATAATCCTAGTTGAATCTATGTAATATCTTACTTGAAACTATTATAAAATCCTAGTTGAATCTATGTAATATCTTAATTGAAACTATTATATAATCCTAGTTGAATCTATGTAATATCTTAATGGAAACTATTATAAAATCCTAGTTGAATCTATGTAATATCTTAATTGAAACTATTATAAAATTATAGTTGAATCTATGTAATATCTTAATTGAAACTATTATAAAATCCTAGTTGAATCTATGTAATATCTTAATTGAAACTATTATATAATCCTAGTTGAATCTATGTAATATCTTAATGGAAACTATTATAAAATCCTAGTTGAATCTATGTAATATCTTAATTGAAACTATTATAAAATTATAGTTGAATCTATGTAATATCTTAATTGAAACTATTATAAAATTATAGTTGAATCTATGTAATATCTTAATTGAAACTATTATAAAATCCCAGTTGAATCTATGTAATATCTTATTTAAAACTGTTATAAAATTCTAGTTCAATTTATGTAATACCTTATTTAAAGCTAGTCTTGATGCTGGTGCAACATTCTAGTTAAATTTTAATTTTAATGTAATATCCTTTTTGAAACTCGTGTAATATCCTAGTTAAAATTAGTGAAATATTTTTATTGAAAATAGTGTAGTATCATAGTTGCAACTAGTGTAATGTCCTACTTTAAACTAGTGCAGTATCATATGGACAGACATCCCACGGGGTTGTGCACTTTGTGTTCAAAGCGCGGGAAACCATTGACCATCTATTTTTCCACTGTTCATTGGTACAGCCTTTGTGGTCCTATGTATATAAATTATTGGAGTTTTATTTTGGTCGTCCTCTATCTAACTGGGTATGGAGGAGATGCTAATTAGTGGGATCACATCCTTCGTTACCTAGGAGATGCTGCAACATATTCCGTTTGCTTACCAGTTTGGTACGACAGGTTATATGTTCTGCTCGTTCAGTTTATTTAGCAAGCCATCGCGAAATTCATTTAATTTCCATGTTTGAAGTGCGTGTACGTAAACATATTTATCTCCATTACCATAGGTGTTTGTTACATAACTCATTAGGTGTTTTTTATAATACGTATTCTTATGTTGATACCTTGGCAAACCAAGGTGCCCAAGGTTATTACTTGTGTACTTTATTAAGATAAGTTGTAATTTCTTTATTTGCATTGTCTTTTTAATTTTGTTGCCAATAACAGATCTATTGGTTTTTTTGTTTTGATACGTAAACTGTATTATTTAAATAACTGCTGTTCAAAATTACATCTTTTGTATATTTTTTGTTTCTAATTTATTAGCTTTGTGGTAATTTTCAGCATGATAATCTGTAGAGTTATTGATACATAATTTATTAACTTGTGTTTTAATTGTTGTATTTCTGTGTATACCCCCTCGTTGAGGTGGGATAAATAAAGAGAAAAAAAAGTATCTTGGCTCAAGTTAATATTATCTCTAATCTTATTTTCTTGACACTGTACGTTACTACAACAGTAAACTTACTTAACTAGTTCATAAAATAGATCGTTAAGGAGAACTTTCTAATTTTGTTTTCAGCTTTTGGAGTTTCAAAAATTATTTGTCACCTAGAAATTCAGCAAGGGACGAATTGTATTATAACTTTACGTATATAGGTGTTAAGTCTGGATGTCAGTAAAAAGTGTTTACTAGTTCACATGATGAAATATACTAATATGCGCAGCAAACGTAGGATTCTACAACTTGTTTTGGGGAGTCTGCATTAATCGAATCCATAAGATGTTAATCATCTTAATGTGCCCAGAACACCCTTGTAGGGTGCTAAAGAATAAGTAACATCTTGATTCAAAAATTCAACTAAACATGTGTCGTCTCGTTAGGTTCAATATACCAAAAGTCCATGTTCGGTCTGTTTCCTTTCTTGAATGTGGATCAGTGACTTACAACTCTAAAAATGCAAGGTTAACTTCCCCAGCGAAAGAGCACTGATAGCCCATTGTGTAACTTTATAATGCAAAATAACACCTCACGCTACGACCATCTCGTCTTACCAACCAGGATCAACATGTCAGAAGGTCATGCTGTAACCTCCTCCTCTTATTAGGGTCAACATGTCAAAAGCTTGTGCTTATACCATCTTCTTTTATTTTGATATGAACATCTAAATGATTAATAAACGTAAAGATTACAAAACAAGATATTTTTCTCTCAAAAATATAAATGTTTGCCTTAAATCCACATTCAAGACTGCCGACAATTACGTTATATATTTTTGTATGCTAACATACAAATAACGAATAGAACAAATTTGATACAGTATTGTACTACTCTGTTATTGATCGATAATATTAAGTTCATAATATATATAGTAGATGTTTATATACAATATTGTATGTATATGTTGTGATTGTAATATTGTGTGTCGTGACAGCACTAAGGCTAACTATCAACAAGATAATATTTATTTAAAAAATATATTCCTTTTCCATGCTCTAAATATGAGTAAACAAGATCCATGAATAATTTTGATATATTCACGTTTCATACATGCAAGTCATATTGTATATTGTGTGTTTTCACGGCACATGCAAATGCACATGGTTTTTAAAAAAGTGTTTTAACATAAATGTTTACACTTTTGACTGAGCACCTTATACTCTTCGTATAATATATATATATATATTTTAATTTTTCCAAGAGTGATCTATCTATAATACTTCCAGAAAACTTTTTTCTTAGAACAGTTGTACGCATTTCGATCGCTGATAACAAACCACAGTTGTTAGGAAGATGTCCCCGCTGGGACAGCGGTAAGTCTTTGGATTTACAATCAGAGGTTCGATTCTTCTTGCTTGACACAGCAAATAACCCGATGTGCTGTAAGAAAGACAAACACACAAAGACGATCAAAAATAGCAATTTAATTTATTTCTAATCAATTTCTTATTTACTTATTTCAAAGCAAATGAAATATTGAGTTGTTAATGATTCACATGAAGGAAAAGGGCTAATGTAAATGACTATATTATTAACTTTCAGTGGATAAACTAGCTTGTTCGCGAAGAAATAGTTTCCACCGATCCGGTTTCGCTTTCTAGCAGCTCTCTTCAACATCTAACACGAAAACAACAACAGCTGCAAGGCATCAATATGCTTCTTTTCACTCGCGCATCTCACCTGATACTAACAGCTTGTGAGCACGTGCTGTTTCCCATAAGGCACATGCATTTAACTGCGTTTTTCTAAGCGTCTCCTGCACGGTGATATCCTAAACGAGTATGTTTTTTGACATCTTTGTAATCATCAAAGTGAGGGATGAAAAAAGGTTATTTAGCACGTAGAGGTATCGATATTGGATGTCCTGTTTAAAAGGCACATAAGAATTCATTTTGCGAAATAAATGACGCGACCAGTAATACTGCCTCGTCCACTAACGATTTATTTATGAAACTGTCTCGAAGAAAACATTTAGTTAGCCCTAATTACGTCGTTTTCTACTAATAATAAAGTTCTTGTTTTGAATTAAGCACAAAGCTACACAAGGGGCTATCTGTGATCTGCCCACCACGGGTATCGAAACCCGGATTTTAGCGTGTAAGTCCGCAGACATGCCGCTGAGCCACTGGGGGACTGTAATAATAAAGAAAAAAAATGTAAAGTAATTTATTGACTTATTTGGACTTAAGTTGTTTTGCTTTTTACACAGTCCCTTGATGGGAAAGCGGTAAGTCTCTTAATTTAAAACGCTAAAAACAGAGGTTCAATTCTCTTCAATAGACATAGCAAGTACTCTAACATGACTATGCTATGAAAAAACACACACACTCCTTTTATAAAATAAATTAGCAGTAACTTTACGAACTTATAACACAATAAAACCCGGGGTTTGATTCTTCTTGGTAGACAAAGTGCACGTAGCCAAAAGTAAAACATTTTGGTTTAAAAAACAAACACAAACTAAATGACCATAATAGTTAGTACTTATTTTGTCGCGTAGCTACACAATAAGTTGTCTACAAAAAATCGAACCTCGAATTTTATCGTTATAAACCTTAAAGCCTTCCGCTTAGCCACTAAAAGACAATAGAAATTACTGATATTTCATTTTTAATTTTACACTTTTAGGATAATGTTATCTACCTTTCTAATGCAATAAGTTAATGAGTTAAGAAGTATGAAAACAGACACATTATAACCTACAAAATAAACCAATAAATTCTCCAGTTACAGACCATACTTCTTACCTTAGCCCTGTATGGCCAGGTGGCTAGGGTGCTCGACTCGTAATCTGAAGGTCGCGGATTCGAATCCCCGTCACACAAAACATGTTCGTTCTTTCAGCATGGGTGAGGGGCCGTTATACAGTGACGGTCAATCCCACAATTCGTTGGTAAAAGAGTAGCCTAAGAGTTGAGGGTGGGTGGTGATGATTAGCTACCTTCCATCTAGTCTTACACTGCTAAATTACGCACGGGTAGCTCAAACAGCCCTCGCGTGACTTTGCTGTTATATTATAACTCGAATGTGTGCAAGTTATAATGAATTTAAGTTATTATACGTTTTCCTTATAATGCTATGGAATATGCTCAAGTATATTTTTACTTGAGTAAAAACATTACTAGTTTTGGCCTAGTAGCTTGAAATAGGCATGTTTAATTTAACACCAATGTTTTTTCGTACGATCTTAGTGCAGATTTTCATATGATAGTGGCGATTTTATATTGTTGGAATTAAACGAGTTGGTGTGAAGAAAAGGTTATAGTCAAATTCCCACCTATCGGTCACACTAAGCTCAAACTTACGAACACCTGGTTTTTTTTTCTGACATCCGAAGATAAGTAAACAACGTTAGTAGATGTGTACAGAAATTCTTCATGAAATTACTTAAAAAATATGGATGAAAATACTTCGATATGCTCTTTTTCTTTATAACTTTAATTTGATTAATCCCATACATCCAAAATCTCAGGCGATTTTCAACTGAAGGTCCAGTAATCGATTTCTTAGGATTTTCATCAGGCTTCGCTAAGGCTGTGGTTGTGTTATAAGAGTGACAGGCAATCTCATTATTCAGATCAAATCTGAACAAAGCGTTTTTCTGTGTGTGGTGGTGTTTTGCTGCTAACTAGATACCTTCCCTCTAACCAGATGGAGAAGGTTATATCCAAATCCGATGGGGATTTCTGACATAATTGCTTAGCTCATTTACGAACAAGGTACCGTTCAAATAGAAAATTTGAATTTGTAAAGTAGCGTCAAATACTACTATCTTGGAAAAGTGTCTTTATGTTATTTATATGGAGGTGTAAAGAGAAAGAGCACATAGCGACTAAACCATGGGAAACAAATACTCAGACTGATGAACAAGCAGAGTGCGTTGAACGCTGGTTTACTTAACCTGAGACACAATTCATATCTGAAACTCGTTCGAAGCAAATAGTCTCGGTGGATGGGAATCAATAATCTTCCTATCGAGTATCTTTTAATCACTACAGAATACTTCAATCATGAGTGTTTTTATTAACTCAGTATACAAGTACTGAAACGGATCACGCAATTTTCATTCGTTCGAAGAATTACGTGAAATGGAAAATTTGATACGAGATAGCGATGCTAGTACACAACAGACAAAGATAAGGATGACCAAAAAAATGGAAAATGGAAAATTGAAACTGATAAGGAAGAGCAAGACACATAGAACGAGGAAAGAGGATGAGAAAAAATAGATGAAAACAACTAAAGTTTATAACATCACGCGCGACCTCTGCCGTGAAGACGCTAAATTTTACAGGCAGTTTATAGAGATTTTGGTCACTTACGAGTTCAAACCTTAAGAGTTATTAACGCTATAAAATCACTGGCACCACTTAAGAATACGAAGTTGGAGGTCATTTTTTTTCGCTAGAAGTGTAAAGTAGATCTTTATAACAACGAGTTATGATATTCATGTTTATGTTTTGTTTGTTGTTTTTTAAACTGGATTCATTATTAAAATAGTGTTAATTTACGTCATCTCTACAATCTGTTGGTTCAATATGAGTATTTAAAAAATTGTGTAAAGAATAAACTTTTATCATTGCCTAGGAAACAATAACCTACCAATTACACCTCTTCAAAAAGAACAGATTTCTTCACACATATAAAAAACACTTTTACCATCTTCAACTAAAATATAATACTTGTTATCAAGTGTTAAATACGACCTCGCACTACCTCTTCTTACTGAAGTGAATAACATAGCTTTTAAAAAGGTTTAATCCAATATAACGCATAACAGAAATATTCTAAGTTTGGAAGAGTAGGATATATGTTGGGGGTCTGGTTAGTTATGTTTCGATTAGCCCTCGAGTATCTTTGTGCGAAATTCAAAAAACAAACAAACACTGAGGATAAAATTAAATCCTATTTGCTCTACCACTACCAACAGCACACTGCTTGGATGGCTTAAGGTACTAATCAACTATTGCTCCAAGATCATTTTATTTCATGACACTCTTAAGGTTATTCCCATCCGAATTACAATTCAAATTATGATATCCCACGTGTATTATCTTGCATTTATTATAATTAAGACTCATCTGTCATTTATTTGCCCATCTCACTAAATGATTTAAACCTTCCTCCTCATAGTCAAAAACACCCAAGACCTTAATAATTTATTGACTATTTATTCACCTATATCATTAATAGAAGTTAAAAAAGCAATGGTTCTAAGACATCAGTCTAATTGTACCCCGCTTATGATGTTAACACCGTTTGAGTGAATTCCATTTGTAACAACATTTTGCTTTATTTTCTTCTGTCCAACGGCCCGGCATGGCCAAGCGAGTTAAGGCGTGCGACTCGTAATCTGAGGATCGTGGGTTCGCATCCCGGTGGTGCCAAACATGCTCGCCCCTTTCAGCCGTGGGAACTCTATAATTTGACGGTCAATCCCACTTTTCGTTGGTAAAAGAGTAGCCCAAGAGTTGGCGGTGGGTGGTGATGACTAGCTGCCTTTCCTCTAGTCTTACACTACTAAATTAGGGACGGCTAGCACAGATAGCCCTCGAGTAGCTTTGTGCGAAATTCCAAAACAAAAAAACTGTCCAACAACTTTTATATCCAATAAGCCAATTTATCCCTACGCTTAGGGAGATAAAGTTTACAATTCTTTTTATGTATCACTTTGGCAAATGTTTTCTTGAAATTTAGATACACCAAATCTACACCCTCACCCTCATCTACATAAGCAGTAACCGTTTCGAATAATGTAAAAAATATTTGTAAGACAAGATTTGTCCTCAATGAAACCATATTGACTGTCATATAAAATCCTGAACTTTCGAAAACTGTTTTTTTAAACCATCTTTTATCAGAGTTTCGAAACATTTTCCTATAACTGATATAAGACTAATAGACCTATAATAACCAGGTCATATTTCCTCACCTCCCTTAAAAAGAGGAGTTACAGTAGCTAACTTATAATTTTCTGGAGCTTGCTCACTATTCAAGGACTGACAAAAGTAGTAACGACTTAAATATCTAATATTTAACCTCCTTCAAAACACTCGGGAAAATATTTAAAAAAGCAAAATGTAATAACCCAGCCATCTCATAGTCATCAGCTACAAGCCTTCCTTTATAATCCCTCAAAGGTCTAACTAACATTTTATACATCCTTGAAGTATTTAAAGAAATCCTTACTGTTAATTTTTTTATTTTTAGACAACTATTTCTCATATATCCTTTTCGATGTCCCGTTTGATCTATTTTCTCGATCTTCTGTAATCGTAAAACCAGCCAATTTAAATTTCTAAAATTTATAACGTTTTTCTTTAATATTGTTTTTATACTTTTTGTGAGCCAATTTGGTTTTTGCTTCCAGTTACCCTTTTCTTTCTGTACATTACACAAGTAACAATTAAGTCTACCCTTATAACTAATTCTGTTTTATCTTCTTATGCTAAACTTTTCTTTGCATTTAGTTTTCCCTGGTTCTTGCCACTGTTTAGTCCTAATTTGAAACTTCCCCTACGCCGAGTTAATAGTGTAGAAAACAACCCATCCACATCAAAATCTCTCTTCTCCACTGAAGTGATCTCCCAAGTCAATCTGCGCGTACTTATACATTAAGTTAAGCCTTGTATTGAGCCCTAGTGATCTACTTATAATATCATCCCCCAGTTAATTTTGGGTAATATTCCTGACAAAATTAAGTTGCGGACTTTTACTTTAAAAGCCTTTATCAGCTTCTCTGACTTATCTTTCCCTACATCATTAGCCTTTACACAACAAAAACCGAGTTTCTACTAGCCCCATTTATTAAATCTTCTGTATTGTCCGTTATATCCTCCACATTGCTGGTGTCTAGACTACGAGTCTCGTGCAAAAACAGACATGCGCAGAGTACTCCGGAACTCTGTGGAAGTCACGCGATTGTTGGAGAACACAGTAGGCATACTAGTATAAAAACAGACGGCGACACGAAGAAGAAGTAGAAGAAGAAGAGTCAGTCATTCGTTTTTACTTTCGATTCAAGAGATATTGTCTCCGTTTGAGAAATTTTCAACGTTTGCTGTGTGTTTATTCAACTTGGATTTGTGACTGGAGCTAGATCTACAGAAGCTGTGATTTTATTTCGTCAGTCTTTACCATTCATTCGAATTAGTGGTTATACTGAAAGTCAACACGTACAAGACTGTTTTGGAGAGACCGGAGCAAATTTCGGAATTTCTTCGTGGGACCAAATTCACACCCTAGACTGGAATTTTGGATTTCTGATCTGGACTTTTGGACTTTCATTCTAGATCATTATATTGGACACAGGCCAGTACCATTTTGTATTGTAATTAATTTTGAAGGTTGAAACTGAATATCTGTCATTGTTATTATATAATTTATGTTATATCTGTTACATATATAATAATTTATTGTAATAAATTATATAAGCTGTTATCTGTGTCTTTCTGTTGCGTTCAGTCTATATACATAAAGAACGTAACAGACTCACACCGCTAAAAACCGGGTTTCAATACACGTGGTGGGCAGAGTAAAGATAGCCCATTGTCTAGCTTTGTGCTTAATTCAAAGAAACCAAAATCCAGCAGTTCCTCGTCTGCAAAGATTAAGGGATGAAACATGTTGCTCAATAGAACAGGCTCGTAACAATTAAATCTACTACTTTTAGTCCTAATAGTACTTTTTCTAAATTCGTGAAACTCATTGCTGGCTGATATTTACTGATATTTACCTATCACACACGTATAACATAAAAAAAAAAATTATAATCCTGTAATTTTTTCTTACTATCGACGTGTTAGTTACAACTTAGTTATTGTTGTTAGAGTAACAAGGGCGCCATTCTGTACTCGTGTGTGTAATTACGTGTGCGTGGGTATTATTGTTTTATGCACATGTGTAATCAAACGAAAACCTTTAAATTAAAGTTACTCAAAGCTTGCTTAAAGATTTTTATACGAACAATATTATACTACCTTAACACAATTTACTTACGGAAAAGATATATATATATATATGTGTGTGTGTGTGTGTGTGTGAGTGTGTACTGATTCATAGCTGGGAGAACCAGAGGGCACGTACTCCCAACTTTAGACCCAGTAGTGAAGTGTCCCACTGAATGAGAAATAAGCGTTGATGTATAGCTATCACGGAAATTCGCTATTTCGGCTTTTAATTCAAATTTCATTGTTAATAAGGTGTAGGCCTGGCATGGCCGAGCGCGTTAAGGCGTGCACTCGTAATCCGAGGGTCGCGGGTTCGCGCCCGCGTCGCGCTAAACATGCTCGCCCTCCCAGCCGTGGGGGGGGGGTGTAATGTGACGGTCAATCCCACTATTCGTTGGTAAAAGAGTAGCCCAAGAGTTGGCGGTGGGTGGTGATGACTAGCTGCCTACCCTCTAGTCTTACACTGCTAAATTAGGGACGGCTAGCATAGATAGCCCTCGAGTAGCTTTGTGCGAAATTCCAAAACAAACAAACAAACAAACAAAATAAGGTGTATCCCCAGCCGTTGTTCCCCCGTTTGAATTTGTTCCGCTGCCTTAAGTTTGAACTATGTTCACATGTTTATATGGTGATGGTTATTTGGTGTCTTAGTCTTAGCTCTTATTGAAAACATTAACAATGGAGCACATACATTTACTGAGATTCTCAATATATACTAAATGCTAAGTTTTTCTTAGTATTCCGCTACTACAGCAGTAAGTCTACGGAGTTACAACGCTAAAATCAGGGTTTCGATTCCCCTCGGTGGACTTAGCAGATAGCCTGATATGGTTTTGCTATTTAAAACACACACATTCTCGTATTACTTGGAAATTTGATTTTTTAAAAAATTCATCTTGAAATAAGTACTTGTTTCCGTAAGAAAAAAGAGGCATATTTAACACTTTCCAAAACTTGTTTTTTTTAACTTTTCTAAACTTTTCTCGGTCTTTTACGTCTTTCCATAAGATTTGGTCTCATTCTAATACAATGACGTGTAATAATCCGTCATGACCATACACTGATAATAATTAAAATAAAATAACGGCCAGAAAATCCCTTTGTTTATTTGTTTGAGAATTTTACATAAAGTAAAGGAAGTCTTATCTAAGCATAACAATCCCTAATTTGAAGCTAATAGATTAGAGGGTTTGTTTGTTTTGAATTTCCCACAAAGCTAGCTGTGCTAGCCGTCCTTAATTTAGCAGTGTAAGACTAGAGGAAAGGCAACTAGTCATCACCACCCACTGTCAACTCTTGGGCTACTCTTTTACCGACAAATAGTGGAAATGGCGGTCATATTATAAGCCTTTACATACCTTACAAATAATGCACCTACTTCATAATTAAGAGAGCTGTTCCTACTTCCTACAGTTTATATATCTTACGTAAAATGAACACAATAAACCACTCACATACTTCTCATTATAATAACCAGCCAAACTGCGAACATTATCAACCAGACAAATTATTTTCATTATGTCACCTAGGCACATCATTCCCATTATGTTAACCTGCTACATCGAGAACACTATCAATATGCCAACTACTTATCAGTGTGTTAACCAGCTATACTGTGGAAACTAAAACCCAGCCACATCTTTCTCAATATATCAGCTAGCCACAATGTGGACAATAGAAACTAACCACATCATTCTCATTATGTCATCCAGTGATAATATGTACACTATAAATCAGCCAAATTCTTCTCTTTATATTAAGCAGCAGTAATGTGGACACTATAAACCAACAACATTATGTTAACCAGCCATATCCTTCTCATTGTGTTAACCAATCATACTGCGGAAACTATAAACCAGTTATAATGCGAACAATATAAACCAGACACATATTTCTCATTATGTTAACCAGCAATAATGAAAACACTATAAAACAGCTACATCCTTCTCATTATGTTGACCAGCCACACTGTGAAGAATATAAACCAGCCGCATTCTTCTCGTTATTTTAACCAGCCATAGTCTGAACACTATAAACTAGTCACATCATTCTCATTATGTTAACCAGCAATACTGTGGGCACTATATAACAGCCGCATGCTTATCATTATATTAACCAGCCATACTGTGGAAACTATAAACTAATCACATCATTCTCATTACATCAACCACATATAATGTGAACAGTATAACCAGTCACATCCTTATTATTATTCCAACGAACCATAATATGGACACTATAAGCCTGTCACCTCATTCACATTATATCAACTAGCACTAATGTGGACACTATATAACAGCCCCATTCTTATCATTATGTTAACTAGCCATACTGTGGAAACTATAAACTAGTCACATCATCCTCATTATGTTAACTAGCCATACTGTGGAAACTATAAACTTGTCACATCATTCTCATTACATCAACCTCCCATAATGTGTACACTATAACCAGTCTCATCCTTCTCATACTAATAACCAACCACACTGTGGACACTATCAACCAGCTTCATTCTTCTCTTTATGTTAAAAACCAGCTACATTCGTCTTATTGTGGTAACTAGCCATAATGTGAAAACTATAATCCAGCTACATCCTTCTGGTTATGTCATCCAGCCATAATATGGACACTGTCTACCAGACACATCCTTCACCGTATGTTAATCAGCCATAATGTGCACGCTATAATCCAGCCATAATGTGAACAAACAGATCAGACATATCCGTCTTTTTATGTTAACTAGGAATGCTGTAAGCACAATAAATCACCACATCCTTCTCTTTTTGGATCAGTTGGATTCCTCTGTCTCTTGGAGATACACAGAAATCAAGAAATCATTCTTGATTTGCTTCTCTAAGGTTTTCACGTTTAATTTGGAAGGAAATAAATTATCTATCAACGTTTCCTTTCTGATTATGAATTGTTTATTCAAATTAAGGCCTAGACATTGAGTTGTCTATTTTGTCATTAACCTGTTCGATCTTTACGAGTAAGTAAAAAGCTGTAAAACCAATGTATTAGTTATGTTATAAATTTTAATCGAATTTAATCTTTAACATAGACGTAAATAACCCCTAATTCTATGCACCTTTTCACCATATAAAAGCCTATCAAAGAGATAGTGTTCCAGAACCATATCATGCATAGTTTTAAGTGTGTGACACCACATCATCGACATCATTATGACGTTCAGTGAGCTGTGAATGGTGTGTATCAATTTACATTTATAAATCATACGATTTCATTGTTTTCTAACTCCAAGCATATAGTTGAAAAAATAATTATTTTTACTATTTTCAAAACATAAAATAAAAAAAGCTGCTGAGAATTATCCCATTCCTTGCCCAGTAGGTTAGCAATAATTTTACTGACTTATAACACAAAATCAGGGTGTTGCTCCTTTGTGGAGGACAGTGCGCTGGTACCCCATTATGCAGCGTTCTCAATAAAATAAAAAAAGACAAGATTCCAACTTTCTCTATAAAATGCTACTCTTAAAAAACACTCATCAAACACCACGAAAACATCCAAGTTTATTTTGTTTAAATAAGATAACTCAAGGAATATAAATAATTATTATTCATCATTCACCACTCGCTTCCTTCAAGAAGCATAGAGCCGCAATCACTTGCGGATTCTTCAGCAGATTTTTAAGTGAGTAGGTTGTTAGCCCACTGCACCGAGCCGTCGCTAATTTAGTAGTATAAGACTAGAGGGAAGGCAGCTAGTCATCACCACCCACCGCCAACTCTTGGGCTACTCTTTTACCAACGAATAGTGGGATTGACCGTCACATTATAACGCCCCCACGGCTGGGAGGGCGAGAATGTTTGGCCTGACACGGGCGCGAACCCGCGACCCTCGGATTACGAGTCGCACGCCTTAACGCGCTTGGCCATGCCGGGCCAAATAATTATTATAGATATAATTATTTGTGAAGTTTAGAATTAAAAACCTCAGAGGGCGATAAGATTTCATTTCGTGATCAGTTTTACGGTGGAAATATTTTAAAGCGGGTTTCTTTTTTTAATCTCCTCGGTATGGATTCTTGTACGTGGTAAGGGGACTTCCCAGGGAAGGCTCTGTTCTTTCTGGTTACCTCCTCTGGGATCTGAACATCCACCCACGTGTTTACCGTGCGTGGCGATCCGTGAAGGGAAGGAGAGGATCCTGGTGCTTAAGGGGTCCAGCCCTAACACACCACTTTGGCCTTGAATTCCTATAGACGAGCGGCCTTGGATTGGCCCCACTTAGGACAATCGGCTGGTCCACTCGGGCTATGGTTAACCAAGTACCAGTGTTAGATGTTCTTAACAAGTGTTGTGGACATTGTATCTGATACTGGAGTTTAGGTATGATGCTCACGAAACCCTGACGTTGCTGCAGTGTTCTCGTTTGACATTGTAGTGTGTCCTCTCGTAGGGCTTCATGGTGGGTTGAGTTAGTGGGCACCGAAATTTCCCTTTTCTTATTATGGATACTCCAATTAAAAAATCTTAATAAAATAGTGAAAAACAGTCTATAAATAAACGACCACATTTTGAAGATACTGAGCAGCAACCCTCACCATCTGTACCACCTGTCATACCTTATTTTTTTATATTTCATTCACTTTCAGACAAATATTTAGGGAAAATGTCTTCCTTTTTTCATTGAGAAGGGACTAGAAGGACTTGATGGCTCTCTAAAGCCAGTAAAAAATATTTGCTTTGGTGATATATTGGTGGAAACATCCACATCTCAACATAGTGAACTCCTTTTGCATCCAAAGGCAATTGGGAATATACCTAATGAGATTACGTTTCGTGCTACTTTGAATTCATCACGAGGAGTTATTGTTAAGAGGGATTTGAAGAGAGTTTCTCCACCCGAGAAGTTTCTGCAGTGAGGCATATATCAACCCGCAAAGATGGAATTATGATGCCAACCAATATCCTCGTTCTCAAATTTACGTCACCACGTCCACCAGTCACCATAAAGGCGGATTATCTTAACTGCAAAGTATGGCCATACAATCCAAACTCTCTCTGACCTTTCCAATGTCAGCGGTTCGGTCACTCGAAAACGTCATGTTGTGGTTCCTTAACGTGTGCTTGTTGCAGTGGCAAGGACCATGATCCATACGATCTTGAAATGGACACTCATTGCACCAATTGCAATGGCTCTCACCCATCCTACTTTTCTTTTTGCCCTAAATGATTGAAAAAAAAAGAGGTGCAGCATTTTAAAACAATTCATAACATTACTTATCCTAAAACTCGAAAATTGCTGTCTGCCACCTCATCTTAGACGTATGCTGCTGCACGTCATTTCGCTACTACTGTGGAAGTGCAGACAGATCTCTGTGTCTCCAAAAGAATCGTTCTCTAAATAAATGAAAAGTCTTTTGACCTCCATGGTTAAAAAAGTCTATAAATAAACTTCAATACCTATCTCTATCCCTTACGTACATTTCAACAAACCCAAAGATCCACTTCCTTTGGTTCCAGGTGCAAGCATTTCCTTGGATAAATCTTCTTCTCCCACCCCAAGATGCAAAACAATCATTTGTTCACGTTCTCAGTCACTGAAATTTCCTTTTAACAGCAAAGACCTGCCAAATCATGATTCCATGAAGGTCGATAGACCTCCCTCGAACGAAGACAGTAAGGAAAAAAAGACGTGGTTGTAAAAAGAGGGTTTTCCACCCAATTCCCCTATACTCACTGTTGCAAACAGGCTCTATGTCGATAACTTTCACATTTCATATCAGTCGTCGAACATGAGATATATTGAGCACCAGTTACAGACTGCCCTCAATCGTTTACTGAAGTGGACCACAGCAAACGGCTTTAACTTTTCTCTCTAAAACCGTTTGCATGCACTTTTACCGCCAACAGGATAATCACCCTGATCCTAAACTCCGTATTGGTGAAGTTGTGCTGCCTGTGGTCACTGAGAAGAAATCCTTGGGGCTTACCTTTAACCATAAGCTGACCTTTATACCACAGCTACAGATCAAGTGTACAAGAGCACTGAACATCCTCCATGTCCTCTCTTCCATCAATTGGAGAGTGAATCAATGTTCTTTGTTGAAGATATATCGTGCTTTTAATCGATCGAAACTTGACTATGGATCACTGGTCTATGGCTCTGCCAGACCTTTGGTTTTAAAGATACTGGACCTTATTCATCATCAAGAACTTCGGCTCTGCACTGGGACTTTCTGCACTTTCTCAGTTCAGAGCTTATACGTAGACTCTCATGAACCTTTTTGCACCTCTGCAGTCTGAAACTCTCTTTACTATATGCTTCAAAACTTCGTTCCTTTCCATAGCATCCACCTGGAGTTGTGTTTTCCTTCCTCGGTGAGCCATACATTTTCAGAACAGAAGGTTTGCATTGCTCCTTTTGGCATTCATATCCAGGCACAGTTAGATGAATTGAGTCTGTCCTTGGATAACATTCCTGCATCCACTGATCAGCCCATCTCACTATGGCTTCTTACAGTTCCAAATTGTGATCTATTTTTAAGTCATCTGAGAAAAGTAGACACTCCTGATTGGAAATACTGTCTGCTATTTGCTCAACATCTTTCGAACCATCGTTTCATTCCTATTTATACAGATGGTTCTAAATCAGATGACTGGGAGGGCCCTGCCATGGTTTGTTGCGGTTTGATGGTTACATGCAGAATCCCATCTACAGCTTTTGTATTAACTGCTGAATTGCCCTGAATTACATAGAAGCTAAGCAGTAGTCAAACTACACTATTTATATGTGTGTGTTTTCTTACAGTAAAGCCACATTGGGCTATCTGCTGAGCCCTCCGAAGGGAATCGAACCCCTAATTTTAGCGTTGTAAATCCGCAGACGTACCGCTGTACTAGCGATGGGGCACTATTTATATTGACTCGCTCAGTTCTTTACTGACCCTGGAATCGCTTCACGTTGGTTCACACGCTATTCTCGCCGATATTCAAAACCGACTGGCCTATTTCTCTTTAACATCTAGTTCTATCTGGTTTTTCTGGATACCAGGCCACGTTTGTATTCGCGGGAACGAGCTCGCCAACACCACAGCTAAGTCTATCTGCTTTGGCACTATTACCACTGTGCCTGTTCCATACAAGAACTATGGTCATGCATTCAAGGCTCGACTCCGTGCCAGCTGGCAGTCGACTTGGAGTGAACAACACGAAAACAAGCTTTTCTAAACAAAACCCTATATTGAACTTTGACCGTCTTGCTTCAGTAATGTTTGAAATGAGGAAGTTGTTCTAACTAGACTACGCATTGGTCAAAGTTTTTTAACTCATCGTTAACTCTATCTGGAACTGTTGCACCAGTGTGTAGTTTGTGTAACACTCAAATCATAATAAGCCACATTTTACTTTCCTTCCATCGTTACGACTTTCAACATGTTATATCCCAAAGTTTATCTGTAACGTTAGACAGTGTTATTGGTGATGGTGACACTGTCCACCTTAGAAATGTTTCTTGTTTTTCTAAAGGCCATTAATCTTTTAAATGCCATTTAAGTTTTTTAATTTATACATTACATCTTTTTTTTTTTAATGTGGTTCCCGTTTAAAAAAATTACAGTTCATCTAGTTCGATTTGAAATTAGAAACTGGCCATAATATTAAATAACTCGAAACCACGACTGGAAAGGCCAACTTTGGGAGACTAACACTGCTGTTTGAATTACTCGTTAGTCATCCTGGCGAGTTGTTATTCTACTTTTGCTACATGTCTTTTAAAACATTTTTTATTTCTTTTCTTTTCGAAAATGGCCATAATGTCAAATAACTCGAAACCACGACTGGAAAGCCCAACTTCAGGTGACTAACGCTGCTTTTTGAACTACCTGTTGGTCATCCTGACGAGTTATTATTATAATTTTGCTACACATCTTTTAACACTCCTACGAAAAAAATATTTACATCCACTAAAGTGATACCCTTAGTGGATGTTTTAAAAAATTAATTGTTATTTCGCAAATGTCTGAAAAGTCAAAATATTATTGTTAATATGTTCTGTTTATGGTTTGAAAATGTATACTTTTATATACGTATAAACAAACTACCTCACGTGATTAGAGTGGACTATACTAAAGATCATGTACTGAAACCCAAAGGCAAATGGAGAAGAATTTCCCGGGCTGAATCTTAGAAGTAAAAGTTATGTTTTTGGAACTTAAAGCTATCGAATTTTATCCACAATCTGATTGCAAACAAATCGCAATCAGTCATAAAACACAAACACTTCTTTGACTTTTAAAATGGGTATAGTTTACGAATTGTTTCCTAAGCTCAAATATTTGGATGGAATCTAATATTACAAGTTAAGAAACTATCTGAGGCACGAAGACAACATTTTAGTTCTTACGAGCGGTGTCGCTGTCAAGAGATATTGCAAGGAATTGTGGGAGACGTCAACCAACATAATCTTTAATTTCCTCCTCACCTTAATCCATAGAATGGATGAATATTACATGAAAAGAACATTTAGAAGCGTAAGGGAATAAACTGAATCTGAAAGTCATATATTTTCATCGACTTTATTTGGGCTTAGTTTATTCGTTTAAACTGTATGGTTAAGTTGCTCAAGAATCGTAATAAAAAATAAATATTGTAGAACTCATGAAATATGCGAGCTGGTTAATTAAAACAAAAAGTGTTTGTTTGATGTTAAGTACAAAGTGACATAATGAGCTATCTGTGCTCTGCTCACCACGAGTATCGAAGCTTGGATTTTAGCGTTGTAAGCCCACAGTGCCAGAAGGGATAAAACAAAAAAGTGAAAAATACGAAAATCACAGAACATTTGCAATATTAGAATAATAAAAACTCTATTTCTGTTCACGTCAAAATTATTTATTAAATATTTAAAGCTCCAAAAATGTTTTGTTACGCTAATTAACAGGTATTCGAGGGAACGTATAATTACGTTTCAATAATGATTTCTCTTCATTATTTGTTATAGGAGCAAATATATGGGAAAAAAGTCATATATGATTTATTTATCGCTATAAATACATGTCTATATTTCGTTACTGTGCTTTTCTTAGTCATTGATAAAAGAATTTATATGCACCTCAGAACGGCTGGTATGGGTATTAACACTTTTATTGATAAGGAGAGAACAACGTTGTTCTCTGCTTATCAATAAACGTGTTAATACCCATACCAGCAATTCTGAGATACATTTTTATTTCAAGTAGGTTTCTCGTCATCAAGAAAAGAATTGGTAGTTTTAGGTGCGAGTGTTTTCATAGTTTTATTTTAATTAGTAACAAAGTACGTTCTTAAGTGTCTCAGCTACAAGTATGAGGGCTTATACTATTAAACATTATGTTACGATACCTCTCATTAGCACATAGCAAACAAGTTGAAAAACATTATTACTATACTGGCGTACTGATAGATAAATCTGATACGATAAACAAGATCACAATGCACTACTCGTATTTGAGTGATACGTAATACCTTATAGCCGCTGATAAAGGTAATTCAATGAATTATATTATCTACGGTTTGTTTAGTGTCTTTTCTCGTATCAGCCCACTGTTGTTTACTTACACGAAAACAGATGGCACTACAATCCAGGTTACTGTTCTTTCAAGGTCGAATTCGATCGCAAATCTTAACTACTTAGGTTCCAATTTTTTAGACTTAAATGAAGATTAAAAGCAAATTCCAAGACGTATTTTTATGTAATATACTTAAAATTTAAATAAATAAATGCTACATAGCTATACTCCCAAATAGGTGTACGGGGCGCAATGTACGGACCTCGGACCCACTGCACTCCTGAAACGAAAGCAGTTCGTGGAAAGTTTAGAATTATAATTATAGCTGTATTTGAAAAAGGCTATTCAAAGAATTACATTTTGTTTCCAGAAATGGCATGCTTGTTGTGTATGTGAGTATTAAACAACGTTGCTTACCCTAGTCACCAATTATTTCTCTCTCCACATACACCTCCAGAGGCTTTCGGTCACACAATTAAGAAGATATCAGAACAATAATTAAAAGTTAATGTCATTCAGTTTGTCTTTGACAATCTTACACGTGTTACAAAGACTCATGACAATGTTCTAGTTCACTCCTCAACTTTCCATCTCTTTTGATTGTATTACCTGGTTAATGTCGTATTTTGTTGGGCCTGGCATGGCCGAGCGCGTTAAGGCGTGCACTCGTAATCCGAGGGTCGCGGGTTCGCGCCCGCGTCGCGCTAAAACATGCTCGCCCTCCCAGCCGTGGGGGTGTATAATGTGACGGTCAATCCCACTTTTCGTTGGTAAAAGAGTAGCCCAAGAGTTGGCGGTGGGTGGTGATGACTAGCTGCCTTCCCTCTAGTCTTACACTGCTAAATTAGGGACGGCTAGCACAGATAGCCCTCGAGTAGCTTTGTGCGAGATTCCAAAAACAAACAAACAAACGTATTTTGTTACTTTTTATTTTTTAATCTAAACTTTCTTTAATTTCTATTAATACAACTTATGTATAATTGATGTAAAAGAAAAAAAAAACTGGCGATATGTTTATTTGTTGTTAGTCAGAAAGCTACACAGTGAGCTTGTTGTGGTCTGACCAACCAGGAGATCGAAACCCTATTTCTAGGGTGAAAAGTCCTAGACTTATCGCTGGGGTACCGCGAGGATCTGAAGATCTTATGTTACCCAAGCTTGGAATATTGTGAAACATGCCTAGTTTAGATCGTACTTAAAACAGCATACGTTTAAGTGCATATTGCTTCTATCCGTCCCAGAGTGTTACAGAAACACTTATCATTTTGACCGAGGAACGTTTTATTTGTTTGACATGTTCTTGAGCTTGCTATCTAAGCAGTTGCGTGATTTGCGATATTCATTTATGTACTTTATAAGTGCCCCCCAGTGGCTCAACGGTATGTCTGCGGACGTACACGCTAAAATCCGGGTTTCGATACCCGTGGTGGGCAGAGCACAGATAGCCCATTGTGTAGCTTTGTGCGTAATTCAAAAAAAAAAAACACACACACACAAAAAAAAACTTTATAGGCGCTTACGCATTTTCTTCTTTCTTCGAGAAGGCAGTACCCCCTTGCCCGACCTTTCGGTTTTAAGTAAACAAATTCTCATTGGTTGCTTAAAGTATTGTGTAAAACCAATTAAATGTTTTTGTCGGTATTATTTGCAGTTCTTGAAAGCTGTTAATTTCACCGCTGGTAAACAGTCGAATTTCGGATGAAACGCCAAAGTGTAAGTGCAAAGGACTTTTGATTAACAAGAGGATAATTATTTCGTATTCAACACAGTAGTATTGCTTACATTCTCGACTTGCTTTCGAACACGCTAGGGTAAACAAAAAAATTAAATAAAGTTCATACAACAAATCAGTATTTATAATTTGTCACGAAACTGTAAGATAACATTTTACGATTGACACTTTTAGACTTTGTTATTTATTAAATAAAGTTTAACTTTATAGACCAGTAATTATAATTTGTCAGGGAAAATAACATTTTACAGTTGACACTTACTTACAGAGGATGAGATATTTGTTCATGTTCTAAATATCATAATAAGTTAAAAAATGTTCATTTATATTATTTAAGACTTGTAAGTGTTACCTACGCCTAATCCTGAGTAGTACTGTGCTACTTGCGCTGTACAATTTTGGTCGTTACTAAGATTTTCTAACATAGAAATACCGAACATAAACAAGATCTACCTACCAAGATATCACGTTACTTTTTTTATTCAACCTTTACCAACACTTATAAAGAATAAAACATGCTCGGTATAGATAAAAATAGGATTTGTTTCTGTTTGCTATTAAATAGAAACCTGCTCAAATGAATTATCTGTGTTGTACCCATAGAGGACATCTAAAACCAGTTTTTAATACAATTAAACCTCAAATTTACCGCTGGGCCACCGGGAGGCAAATATAGTTTCTATTACCCAGTCTTAGCGATGAAAGGTGGTACTCTTCGAAACTGGTATAAATCAGTGGCAAGTAGTAAATATTCGCGATGACGAGAAACCTACTCGAAGTAAAATGTATTCTCAAGACGGATTGGTATGGGTATCAGCACTTTAATTAGAGTAAAATGATAATTGGACTTCATATACTATTTCTGGTAATTCAGGTAAATTGTTAATAATCGGTTTGGTTTGGTGTGAATTTCACGCAAAGCTACGCTAGAGCTGTTTGCATGAAGCCTTTCCTAATTTAACAGTATAAGATTAGAGAGAAAGGAGCTAGTCATCACCACTCGCCGCCAACTCTTTTACCAATGAATAGTGGGGTTGACCGTCACAATATAACGCCCTCACGGCCGAAAGGGGAAGCTTGTTTGGTGTGACGGGATTCGAATCCATAACCCTTGGATTACAAGTCGAGTACCTTTCCCATCTGGCTATGCCAGGCCAATATATAGCAGTCCTGGTGTTTTTAATTTTAATATGAGATTTTTGCAATGGGTTAAACCCAGATGCAGGTGTTATTCTAATCCCAATAATAGTGCTTATTCTAATCCCAATAATAGTGCCTACCGAATTTTGGCTAAAGAAAATTAGAACTAGGCCTAAAACCAAGAGAGTAAAAATATGAAGAATGTTGATTAAATTTTTACAAATTACACAGTACAGAAATGTTTATTTTCCAAAGCTGGGTAGAAGGATTATAATGTAATTAGGAACGTTAAATTATTCTACATAACGATTAAACGTGGTTAATTACGGATAAAATATAAACCCTCAGTAACGACTTTTAATCATCGAGCCACGTGGTTATCCAAATGGAAACTCGTTTGTGCTCCAGTCATTTTTGTTCAAATGCAGTTCCCACAAATTCAGATTATCGACGAAACAACGTTCATTGGTAATGTTTCCCACGTCGGATAATGTAAGGGTATATTAGGTTAAACAAGTATTAAGTTAAAGGATTTAACTTCTGGTTTATAAATAAAAGACCTTAGTGAATTGATTAGAAAATATCGAAATCTCTGCAAACTGAAGCAAATACGACTTTCTAATTTTACTCTTCCAATTTTGACTTCTTGAGATTTTCACACAGTTTAAGACAAAAAACTGTATATTTTATATATACTCTTCAAAAAAAGAAACGCAAAAGGCAAAATTTGAGACATATTGCTAACAAGTTTATTCCGGGTAGTTCTGTATGACATGTGTGAAACTTTGCACATTCACTGCTGAACATCCAAAGTCTGCAAAGGCGAAGCCTACGCTCACTAGTTGAAGTTTAACGTCACTCAACGTAAATAACGAGTATGCCATCCGTGAGCATCAATAACTGCTTGGCATCTCCTGCTCATGGAAGCGATGAGATGACAAATCACATCCTGTGGAATGGATGTCCACTCAGCCTGCAAAGCTGCTGAAAGCTGAGGTAGAGTCTGCGGTTGAGGTTGTCGCCATCGCAGACGTCGGTCCAACTCGTTCCAAAGATGTTCGATGGAGTTTAAATCTGGTGTTCTGGAGGGCCAGGGAAGAACGTTGATGTTGTGGTGTCTCAAGAAGACAGCGATGAGTCGGGCTGTGTGAGGACGGGCGTTGTCATGTTGAAAAACATCGTTGACGTTCACCATGATGGGTTGCACATAGGGCCTAAGAATCTCGTCGACGTCGCAGTGGCTATCCCGAAGGTGATGTATCCGTATGTAGCGATCTTGTACGGGCGTGAACGGTCACAAGTTGAACCATGTTGTTGGTAACGATTTCATAGCCTTGTGATGGTTCTTGGGTAGACATTCACGGCTCTGACGACATCTGGTCGAGACTGCCTGCTTCTAAGCGACCAATGCGTTGTGCTTCAGTCAGTCTTGACGTAACTGTATTGCGTGTCGGTGGCTTAACACTGAGCTATGGAAACCGAGAACCCGTTACTTTTATAGGGATTTTGCACATGTTGCACTTGCAGAACATGCAGATCTCTCAAACTAATTTATTGGTCACGAATGCGTTTTGACGAAAAATCCGATGTTTTCCTCCGTTTTCAATGTGCACAACTTTTATTGTCCTTTTGGTCTGACAATCAGTGCCTTAACACGTGTAACATCACATACTCTGAGCTTGTAACGTTATTACGTATATTTCTCTTTAAAATAACAAAAATATCCCTTTTGTGTTTCTTTCTTTGAAGTATATATATATTATCATTTTTTATTCATTTAGTAGAAAAAACAATGTCTCATATAGTGCATTTATTTCCAGGACATGATACTTTCAAAGACAAATTAAATCACGCGGAATGATGTTTCAGAAAAGGAAATGACTTCAGGAAATAAATTATCACGTTCAGCAAATTCTTTTAATGAGATAATACTTCTAAAAGACACGAGAAAAGCGCTTTTGAAAGGAATACATTTAATTTTAGATTAAGATCAATGTATGTTTCATCAAAAAAATTCTCTGAATAGAAACATAAACCTTTCTTTTTCCTTTTGTTTTCAAACAAACATATCTTCTTGCTTATATTTTTGTTTTTTTAATAGTTTTTACCATTTTAGATGTGTTAAAATTTCGCCGAAAGCTACACAAATGCTATCTGAGATAGCCATCCATTATTTAGCAGTTATATACTAGAAGAAGGGCAGCTAGTCAACACAATTCACCGCCAACTCTCGGGGTACTCATATACCAAAGAACAGTAGGACTCACTTCACGGCTCAAAGGGCGAGCATGTTCGGATTTGGGTACTCGAAGGATTATAAACCCTTTTTTGTACAATTATTGAAGCTATGTGTTGAGATTCCAGTTTAATATCGTATGTTTTCTGTTGTGAGTGTTTTGCTTTGATTTTATGAAAGTAATCGTAATTAAACTACAATATAAATTTTTACTTTCATATAAGAGAAAAGTTCAATTTCTAAACCATCCTAATTTTCTGTTTTTTGTTGAGTGATTTTACGGCACATCTAAGACCACAGGAAAAAAATCTAGTGTGTAAAGACGCTTCAGGCTGTTTACTAATGTGATTAGGATTATCGCATTCGCCTTATGAACTTCTCGGGTAAGAGATGCTGTTTATAGGTTAAACTCAGGTATGAGTCTATACAGAAGATATTAAAATACAACCTTGATTTGGTAGATATCATTTGACATAAAAATAGGCCTAGCCACATTGACAAATTTATAATACTCACAATAATATTCAAAACTAAGACAAAAAAAAGAAGAAAATATAATCCAATCTCTTTTCAAAGACAGATCTTTCTGCACCAAGGACAAAATTTCGCCCCTAATGAAGAAGGATCTACCTTTCGAAGGCACTCGGGTTTCTTAATTCTGTCTTTCATACACGTTTTAACCAGAAATGTTTTTTTTGTTTATAAAGAATTATTCAAGAAGTTTTTTTTATTCTTTGATTAGATATGTCATAAATAATAGAGAAGTATAGAATGAATGTAATTAACAGCATCTTCGTTATTATTTCAGTGTCATCAACTGTGACATTTGTAAATGCTACTAAATAAACTATGATAAAACCAATGTAATTAACCTTGAAGTGATAGTACTGCTGTCCAGAAAGTATAAATATATAGTTGTGGGTGTTATAAACACTTAACTCCGCTCAGAAGGCGTATACAAAACTGTATTCTATCCCGACAGGTTTTAACAAATGTCAAGAGGGATGATTCAGTGCATGAGAAACATTTTTGAGATGTTTGTTTGTTTATTTTTTAAATTCCGCGCCAAGCTATACGAGAAATATCAGCGCTGGCCATCTCTAATTTAATAGTGTATAACTAGTGGGAAGGCAGCAGGTCATCACCACTTACCGCTAACTCTTAGGCTACTTTTTCGCCAACGAATAGTGGAATTCACGATAAAATTATAACGCCCCCACAGCTGAAATAGCGAGCATGTTTGATGTGATGGGTATTTGAACTCGCGACCCTCAGATTACGAGCCAAGCACCCTCACTACCTAGCCATGCCAGGCCAAATCTTTAAGATCTGGAACAAGCATTTGTAAACCTTAAATATAGGGACTGGATATCTCGAGAAAAACACAGAATATCTTGTTAATAAACAGACAGGTAACACTAACGACGATTCAACTAATGTGGGGCGCGAAACAACGACAGAGGTTTTGGACCTAACAAGCCGGGTTCGAATCCATGCGACACCACAAAGTATTTGACCGCACTTTAAGCTGAGGGAGCATTATTATCATCAGGCAATGTCTGACGTAGAATCCAAAAGGTTAACAAGAGGTAAACTTAAAAATACCTCGCAGTGACACAAAGAAATTGAATAGCGGGTTTCCTCTGAAAAGGAAGAAAGGACTTTCCAGAGTAGGATTAGCTGGAGAAGAATCGTTGATGACTTGAAAAGCAACTCAAATTGGAACGTTTAGTCTATTTCCAACAAAGTTCTGTTCAGGTTAAAAATCACCATGTCAAATAACTTGTACATACATATCTAGGAACGCAGCGGTATTGTATCCTTGACAAATAATTAACTTTGTTTTTTCATGAAATTCAAGGTTAATTATTCGTGGAATAATTTCTTGTTCATTACTATTACCATAAATTTATGTCACAAAAATATCTTACAAACTATCCCCCACTGGATTAACAGAAGGTTTTCATGGATTTACAATTCTAAAATCCGAGACTCAATTCCTCTTCATTGATAGCCTATTGCGTAAGTTTGCGCTTAGAACAAACCCCACAAGCTTACAAGTTATTATATAATTTATTTCGGTTTGTTTGTAGTTAAGCCTAAAACTTCACAATGAATAACCTATAAGATTTCGGAAATATCGCTATGCCACTAGGGTCATGTATTTTAAATTGCTTTTAAAATACCAGATGTTTTCTCGTGATTTAAAGTTTAATGTAATTAAAATGTATGATGAGAATAAAACAAGTCTGGCGTGAAGAATAAATTGAAAAGCATACTTACATTCTCGACTAAAACGTTAAGAAACATCTGTTGACGAAACGCACTAGTTTGTCAGGTCGCAGGTCGACAGTATGATTGATAGTGAGTTAGCAGTTCGTTTTTGTTTTTCTTCTCGTTTTTTTAGGACCAACTTTATTAGTTTGACATTTTTTCTTTTGGAATGCCATAAATCACTTTTCTTTCAAATGTTGTCCGACAGTTTTTCACATTTTATGCCACAGTAATTATTCCTTCGTTAACCAAGTTTTATTTTTGTTTCTATAAAATAAATTGAAATTTTAAAGTTTCGGAAAAACGAAATAAAATGCAATCTTATGAAAACTGAAAAAAACTGTCTTAAATTTGAACAATCAAAGATAAAATATTCTTATCCAAGGAACAATTTCTAATGCACAATAAATCTTAGGGTTGACTATTGATTAATAAACTTGTATGCATTGCAAACACACCAGAATCTTCCTTTAGCACTTTGTACCATGAATTTTGAAAATTGCTTTATCAGATATTTAACCTACATCAGTTACATTTGGCACTACACCCCATAAACTTTCTGCAATAAAACAATTGTATACAACAAATGTCGATTCTTTTTTAGTTCAGTTTATTTTGAATTTCACACAAAGCTACACAAGGACTATCTTCGCTAGCTTTATTTTTGTTTTTAATTTCATGCAAAACTACTCGAGGGTTATCTGCGCTAGCCGTCCCTAATTAACCAGTGTAAGACAAGAAGGAAGGCAGCCAGTCATCACCACCCACTGCCAACTCTTGGGCTATTCTTTTACCAATGAATAGTGGGATTGACCGTCACACTGTAACGCCCCCACGGCTAAAAAGGCAAGCATGTTTGTTGCGACAGGGATTCGAATCCACGACCCTCAGATTACGAGTCGAACGCCTTAACCACCTGATCATGCTGGGCTATCTTCGTTGGCTGTTCCTAATTTAACAGGGATGGGCTAGAGAAGAAGCAGCTAGTCATCATCATCACCCACCGCCAACTCTTAAGATACTTTTTTATCAACGAATACTGAGATTGACCATAACATTATAACGCACACACTGCTGAAAAGGCAAGCACGTTTTATGGGAGAGAGATTCAAACCCGTGACCATCTTACTACGAGTCAAACGTACTAACTAACTAGCCAGGCCAGGCTTGACGCTTCTTTTGTTGGAGAATACACATCTGACAAGTACCAATTTTATCCAACAACGCCACTTCATATTTTTACCATAATTAATAATTACACATTTTAGCGCTTTCAATGTTCAACAATATTTTATGCAAACAGTGGGCTAAACAATAACCGTTCCTAATCAAACAGGAGGTATCCCATCACCACAGCCTTAAAATATTATTTGTTGGATTTCGCACAGATCTACTCTAGTGGTAGCTGAGCTTCAAATTTCTAGTTTCTTCTTTGTCGTTCTTTCAGAAAAATAGCTTTGTTGTCAAAAAAAAGAAGTTAGCAGTCTCTAATTGTGAAGTAATAGAGTGGATGGGAAGCAAGTCAAACACCACTTATTAACAACTCCTGTCAGACTGAACAATAGCATTTGACTGTCACACTTATAACCGCCTCACTAGGTTACTCTTAATCGAATAACAAGATGTTGCTCTTATTATTTCAATGGCACCACGATACAAACCCAAGACCCTCCCAGTTCGATACGTTAACCGCTAAGCCGCCCTCAAGCTCATTTTTTTTTTTTAAATAAAGGGAATAATTACATAATAAACTCAGCTTACGCCCTCTACGGCTTAATTAATAGGTGTACTTTATGTCAAATTGTTTCATGTTTATAAAAGTTTAGTCGTAATTGTAAGCTACGAAACTAAAACTTCAAATATAATTCGCTAGACGCCACTTTACATGAAGTCAAGATGGCACCACAACTGTTTACGTAGCACGAAAATCAAGGACAGGAATGAACATTAAAGTTGTCTTTATAACTCCTTCTCGAATTTTGCAAATTGTGTATCATAAGGTATATCTATTTCCATCTGTGTAAATACGAACGAACACCGTCTTAAGAGGTTAAAATAAAACTCAGATAGGTAAGAGAAGAGAAGCTATTTATACGCAATTTTAATTTCAGCCTAAAAGACGTATTACGGAACGTTTATATTTGCACCATTTACTGCGAAATACTAAAACTTAAACAAATTAATATTTCAACTTGAGAAAAACGTAAGACTGAATAAGTACACACAAGTACATACATATAAACGAAAAACAAAAAATATCTATACAAATAGTGTAACTAAGTCCACGACTTCGACTATGACGAGCTCTCTTTTTTCCTGTAAACAGGTATGACGTCACAGGGTAAGTGTAAACTCCAGAGAATCAGTACCCTCTAATTTTCTGTTTCGTGTTATTCATGATAGATATTCAAATAATATTTTGAATAAAATTCTTCGGCGTGCAAATAAATAACAGGCCGTCAGTGTTGACGCTCAATTCCCACACCAAAAGGAGGAGCAGACGATGAAACTAAATTTCGTTTTTAAACAGGCGACAATTAACCGTAACTTTTGCAAAACAATATAGGATTGGATTGAAATATTACATAAAATAATGATATAGTCAGCAGAAAATATTTCTCGTAGATGTTTTTACCCTTGCTAGTTTTATTTATCAAATAGTCATACCTGCACATAAATGCATTAATTTGAACAATCTACAAAACAAAGGCGAATACAAATAAGTACTTGTTTTAAAAAGTTTTTTTTTTATGAGGAAAGAAAACCTAAATGCAACAAGTGCAGGCATTCTTTACCCTTGGTCTTGTCTGTACGTCTACATTTACTTGCCAAAATAAAATTGTATAAAAATAAAAATGCAAATTAATTCAGGTATATGAATAATGTTCTAGTATTTCGTCGAATTCATTATTCGATATTATATTGTGAACCAACTTTTTAGTGAGTGTTCGGGAATTTTATTTCACTAGAGGTCAACTTGAAAAACATATGTGACAGAGACTTAATGCTTTATTTGATTGCCGTACCATCTGCTGTTTATTTGGTTTGTTACGAATTTCGCGCAAGTTTACACGAGGGCTAGGTGCGCTAGCCGTCCCTAATATAGCAGTGGGTGATAAATTAGAGGAAGGGCAGCTAGTCAATCATCTACCACCAACTATTGGGCTACTCTTACCAACCAATGGTGAGATTGATCTTAATATTGCATCCTCTCTAAGGTTGAAAGGTCAAGTTTGGTGATAGAGAAGAGTTGAACCTGTGAACATCATTTGTAAGGATTGAAGTAAACTAATATCCAATACCAACATAAAAAGTACCTTGGGAATAAGAACAAGTTTAATTTAATACGCCCTCGGTTAAGTCTGTTGAAGTCAGGCAAACATCTTCAATTTCCACTTGTAATGACAAACCGATAGTATGTTCTTACTTTAAGTACACGAGGAAAAGATTATGTGTTCATTATGTTTTGTTGTTTTTCATTACATTTGGTTTTTACGTTCTTTCCCGATCTTTTTCATAAAGAAAGACAAATTACTAACGGTTAGACAAATTACTAACGGTTACTAAGATGCAATTTCAAGATACTTCAGGTTTTAATAAGAAAATGCTTTATAAATGTATTCAAGACAGTTGGTTAATCTGAAGATGTCCTAAGAAGGAACAAACGTTGTTCTGTACTTTATTTTAAAGTAAGTTTTAATACTCACACCAGCCATTTTGACAATACATTTTTCTTCAAGTGGGTTTCTCATCATGACCAATAGTTAATGAATGTTATTTAATAATATTACTTGCATAAAATAGCGATGTTCTAATCTTTCGTCACTCACAAAAGCTCCAATGTTCCAAGAAATTTCCTGCACAACTCTCACGTGCCATTTATTACAGACACACCATTGAAGGTTTGTACCATAAACAAAACTCCACTAAATAGAAAGTCTACAAGTGGTATCCGAGCGCGTGTGCAACGTTTAACCCAGATTTGAGTGAGTTTCTCTGTGTGGGTATTGATGTTAAATACTCAGGAGAGTCAGGTACATTAGACCTCTTCCTCCCTTCCGAACGTTGATAGCGTCTGTCGTTAGGGTTTATTTTTTTTAAAGCTTAGGGCCTGAGCAAAAGTATAACATCGTACTTGTAGTAGCAATAAAATAAAAATAAAAAATAAACAAGAAAAATACAAATAATAATAAAAAAAATTAAATTGTCTAGTGAAAGGTGGCCAGCTTGTGTAACATTTCTTAAATACAAGTTAAAAGGGGAGAGGTATTTAGGACTATTTACATCATGTATGTGGTATCTGTCGAGATCACACATTAAGTTGTTCTTATGCCAATTCTTACTGAAATATTTTAGAGAATTATGCAAGTCTTTCAGATATTGTGTCTATGTTTGCATACTTGTGCATGAATGTGCTTCGTGGTACCTTATATGCCGAAGTTAGAACTGAGTTTTGTATTCCTTGAAGTTTCTGTAAGTGTGTGGGTGCTATGTTAATCCAGGCAGGTGATGCATATTCTATTACGGGTCTAATGTACGTTTTGTAGATTTTGAGTATACTGCCTGGTGATGTTCCTTGATTTTTACCTGAAAGACTTCTTGCATAGTTTGCTCTTTTCCAGATTCGTTTCATTATATTTTTAGTATGCGGTAACCACGTTAATTTTGAATCGTATGTTGGATCTTTTTTCAGCTTATTCAGTCTACTGAATAATATTACTTGGGTTTTCAGAATATTGATTTTGATTCTGTATTTCTAGCAGTATTCTTCGATGTTATTTAGAACTGGTTGTAGGTTCGTTGCTGCTATTGACGGAGTGGGGGCACTTTTCCAGACTGCTACATCGTCAGTGAACTGGGATGCAAAACCTAAATTTAAGTCAGACAGAGGCATATTACTCACATACATGATAAATAATATAGGGCTAACAAAATCCAGATTTGAGTGGCGACACAAGTGAAAGTTTAAAGAAGTTGCTTCTGGGACATATGGCAGGAACACAAAATCCAGTGTCTGATTCAGAAACTAAACCTCTTATTACATCCTTATTATGTCTCGGATGATCTGACTTATTGGTTTAAGCAACACACCATACAGACAAGGTTACGCATGCCAAAACACCTTCCAATTTAGGTCCTTCTAGTGCTAAAACTGGGAGCTTGGGAACAGTCATAAACACAGAGCATGAGTCAATATTGTATAAGCATCGTTATATTCATTATAACACAACCATTTATCTCAGCAAATATTTGAATAAATACTTACAAAATGTTTGTTGAGGCATCCTCTAAGTTACTTTTTACAAATGAAGTACACCAGCCTGTAACAAAAATACAACAGCAACAAAAAATACTATGAATGAGATTTATTTCCCCAAAATTTTGAACCTGTCTTAGAGCATACTCCTTAAACAACAATTAATGTATTATAAACCATGGGAAATTTTTAGGACAACAGTGCTTTTGGTACTTTATTAACTCAGCAATGCCAAAAACAATTTATTATAAAAGAAATACTCAAATTTTTTGTTTCTTAAATATAAAAGATAGCAATTTCACTTTAACATGTTCCAAGTAAAGTTCTTAAAAATGAAGTACTCCAACTTCTAATAACACAAAAACTATGAAATCAGATTTCTTAAGAATTAAAACTTGTGTTGCAATATACATCTAAATACAATAATTATTGTATTATAATCATGAGTTATTTGTATGGTAACAATACTCTTTAGTACAACTATGCCTTTCTACTTAGCAATACCAATAACACCACATGCCAGTCGTCCTCCAGCATTTCCTGTAGTCTTACTGAGTTCATGACCACCTTTTCCTAGATCATCTGGATCAGCATGGACCTATTAACAGTCCAAAAATGTTGCAGTTTAAATGTTGAAATTTCACTGAGCCTTACAAACCAACAGTCCTAACATTTGTGATAAATGATGCAAAATGAAAATTCTCCCACCATTCTGCTGATCAATACTCAAATGCACATAATTTTTTACTTCATTTCCCATAACCATTTCCTTTTATTCATCCCAATCATGTAGTTCTAATCTAAAAGTTTTCAAACAATCTTGCTGGCCCTTCTAAAAGGGGCTTAACTTGTGTGAACTTTTATTTAATAAAATGCTGTAACACATAATATTGAAATAAGTCATGCAAACTGAAGATTCTCCCCCCAATAATCCATTAAAATACATATATATCACAGAGAATTCAAGAATCAGACAATTAGAAAAATAATCAGTGATGACAAGAAAACCTATTTGTAGAGAAAAATATATATATATGTAAAAATAACTGGTTAGGGTTAAGAAAATTTTTACGAAGAGGAGCAAACAATGTTTTGACCTTCGGTCATCATCAGGTTCACAGAGAGAGAAAGAGGTAACTGACTAATAGCTCACAACATGTTTGAAGGGGGTTGTGTAACTGAGTGTTGGAATGTAGAAGTTTCATTATATTTATTAATAAGTATAAAGGTGTTCTTTTGTATTGGTTTATTTTGAGCTTGAGTTGTTGCATAAGTAAGGCTTCTTTAATTTTGCATTTGTTTCTTTATTTAGTAGTTGGGTGTTTTCTATGATTATGTTGTGTATTTGATTTGCACTGTTCGAAAATGTACAAGGTGACTTTTTGTGTTCTTTGAATCTGGTTTCCATTTTCAAGAACCACAACTATATACAAACAAATGGCCTAAGCATGGGCAACCCTGTATCACCAGTTTTGCAAGAGTTTTTAATTTGTGGGATATATTTACTTCTGTTAGTTGATTTTGGTTTCTTAGTATGTTGAGTTTTTGTTTTGTTTCATGTGCTGAGTCCCAAGGAATGTATAGTCCAGTATCGGTGATTTTTTGGTAAATTTCTGTTTTAAATTATGTATTGGATTTTGTAATTTTGAGGTTAAGAAATGATATTTGATTGCTTTCTTCCTGTTCACATGTGAAGTTAATGTTGGGTTGTATAGAGTTAATGTGAGTGAAAAAATTAAGAATGTGTTCTGTAGATTTGAATCCCGCAACCGTGTCATCTACATATCTGTACCAGTATAGTGGTGGATGTAATGCTATGTTGATTGTTTGCATTTTAACTTGCGTCATAAAAATACTGGCTAGAACTGGTGATACTGGGTTGCTTATGCTTAGGTCATTTGTTTGTATATAGTTGTAATTCTTGAACATGAAGTTTGTCTTCATTGTGATGAATTCTATCCCACAAATTAAAAAATCACAAAATCAGCAGAAAAATAACCAACATTTGCCAAAAACTAGTAACAAAATATGAAATTCTAGTTAATAACAAATTCATTCAAAAACCAGGCACAAAACTAAAGGTCTATACTATGTAAAAACTACACTGACAAACACCACACCAACATTATTTATTAAATACAATGTGATAACTGCCATGACTTCTATATTAGTGAAACAAATAGAAAAATGGAAACCAAATTCAAAGAACACAAAAAGTCACCTTCACGTGTTTTCAAACACTGCAAGTCAAATAAACACAACATAACCATAGAAACCACCCCAATACTAAATAAACAAAACAAACACAAACAAATGCAAAATTAAAGAAGCTTTACTTATACAACAACAAGCTTAAAGTAAACAAATACAAAGGAACACCTTTACACCTATATTAATAAATATAATCAAACATCTAAGCATGCCCTCTACATTCCTACACTCAGTTACACAACCATCTTCAAACTTATGGTCAGTTATCTGTCAATAAGCTGTTTCTCTTTTTGTGAACCTGACAATGACCAAAGAAGGTTGAAAAATTCTTCGCTCCTCTACATAAAAACTTTTCTCACACCAAACCAGCCATTTTCACATATATGATTAGAAAAATAACTGTAGTAGATGAAACAACCACTTCTTTATAACAGAACACAATATTAAAAGTACTCTCCTCAACTTGTACTAGGTTATATTTTTATTGATTGAAGTAATTTTTAAATGCAGTACTGAGAAACTGGAATTTACAAATATTATTTGATACCACTTGTAAATAAAACAATACGGTTTATACAAGTAAAATTTATGAAAATTGAGCACTATACATTGAGTCATCAGTTAAATGCAATAAACTGCATATGATTAAACAGTTAAATAAAAAACTTTTCCCATGCAATATTCTCCAGAAAAGAATTTTTTTAGAAAATGTTCACATTTTCTAAATTTTTTAATGCATGAATAACACAATCAGTAATTACTTGTACAAACAGCCACCTGCACCAGCATGTGTGGGAAATAATATAAATTATGCCTCCATTATAACAGTACTTAGTTTGCTAAAACATCAAGTTCTTCAGCATAAATAACATTTCTTCAGACTTTACCTCTTTGACCTTTAAACTGTTAAACAGAAATTTATTTAAAAGTTTAAAATACCCATCAAAAAAATATTTGTTACCTTACAAAGTACAACACACAAAATGTTCCACTTCCATTTACCTAGTAATATTGATGTGTTTTTTTTCTATTATCTAAAATTAAGCCAGATATTTTATGTACCTTATAAACAAATATAACTATCACATCGCTTAAGTTTTGTTACAAGAGGATGTACTTACAACTATCGAACGACCAACTACAGACAGGTGTCCAGTGAGAGAAATCTGCTTGTCTATAATATCTATCTTGGCCACACCATCACTACTAGCTTCTATATTACCAAGATCTCCCACATGCCTGCAGAAGAATATTTATCAATAGAAAATACTGAATGTATTTTAACTTTTTATTTCAAAACCAGGTTCGTTCCTTAGAAAAAAAAATTAAATTAAATTGTCTTTGTCCACAAGTCATGAGGCATGAAAGATTAGGAAAGAAAAGGCATTCTCTTAAAAGAACTTTGGCTTCAAATTTAATGAATGATTATTTTTCACACAAGGAAAATACCCAGTTTCCTGCAGGAAAAATATAATATTCCTTGTACTCATTTTTCCTGATTATAAGTAATGAAGAAAAATATATTTAACTTTTCTGCAGTCTTGACAAAAGTACATATAAAAACCTAATGAAGCAACCATCAAGTAGATATAATTTCACATTTAAACATAACCAATGAAAATTACTTAATTAAACACAACCCCCCTCTGACATTCAGTTTAAATAGAAAAAAAAAAGCCTTTACAAAGAGGATAATCCAATTTAAATATATACCTATTTTCATCTGTTGGGGCACCATGTTCCTTACCAAATGGGTTGAAGTGGGCACCAGCACTGATGCATCCTGTGAAAAAGTAAAATCATGCAACAAGAAGAAATATACTTAAGAGTTAGAAACAACATAGTGCAATTTTAAAACTAAAATACTTAGATTTTCCTTTGAAGTGAAGTAAGGTTTAAATGCAACGAAAAATGTTCTAGAAACTTGGGAAATTCTTTAAAATAAAGAAAAAAGTATACAAGCTGATAGAAATAAAAGGTTATTTAACTAACAGAGGGAGATGATAAATTATACTTGCGTAATCAAAATTTGCTTCACACAATAAAACAAAATTTTCTAATAACTATCATTTATTCATATGAACACTAATTTTATGTCCCCAAACTTTCCTTGATAAATTAAAAGCCTATATACTTTCACATACTTTAAACATTATTTGGAAACCATCAAAATACAACAGGAGGCTCCTAATTTCAATCAAAATAAGAAGGGAACAGAATTAATGGTAAAAAAAAAAAAGGTTAAAGCTTATGGAAAAAAGAAATTAAATTTTACAACTGGTTAACTTTTTAAGACTGATTTTTAATGGCAATTGTTCAGAATATAATAAATAGAACTTTTGGCTGTATTTATATTCCAAGCAACCTAGTCTCTGTTCTTTATAAATTAAACATGGATTCTACACTGCTAAGACACCATGAACATATTTTACAAATGGAAGTGGTACTAAATGCTCAAAACATGTTTTATCATTATCAACAACAAAACTTCAAGTTTTTTAAAAATTAAATTCAAATTTCAGTAACTACAAATAAAGAAAAATAAGGGTTTCAGACAATTTTTTATGCATTTTTTTAAAACTAATCTTAAGGAAAATGTATAAATATAGCTAAAGAAATTACATTTGCATAAAGGTATTTACTCCTTTAACAATAAACTTTATTCATTAAATTATTAAACTAACTTAAAACCAGATCTTGATAATAAATATTTAATTCCTAAAGTACACAAATTTAGGTGTTCAAAAATTTCATACCATTTGTATTGTCACCAAATTCATGAACATGAAATCCATGCAGACCCGGTGTAAGTCCCCTTATTTCTCCAGTTACTGAAGTGGGACACGTTGCATCCTTTAGAATAATACAGAAAAATCAAACTAACAACAAAATATACAAGTTTTCGTTCAAGCCTATCACTACCACACTTTCACTGGTTCTTCATAATCTTTGACGTTTAAATAACAGCATGAAAGTACCAACGTCAAATTAAAAAACAAAGTAACATACAATTATTTATATAAAACTGATTTCATGTACTTACACATATAATATAATAAAGAAAAATATTTTATACCATTTATCATTAACTTTAAACTCCATTGTTTTATATGCAAAAACTCAACGGAATCCTTTTCCTCGACTAGTTCTTCAGGAGTATTTTGCGGCTAATCGATCTATCGAAGGACGATTATAACATATTTATAAACTTTACAATAGAAGAACGTACCTCTTGCGAAAAGTACACACTTCCCTTTACACTTTCACCAACTAACACACAGACTGCTTTTGTAGCCATAACTGTACTTCCGGAAAATTTACTCCAAAATAAAACGTTATTTACTTTTTCTCAATTGATACAGAAGAGAAAATCAGCCAAACGTTAACACTGTAACACAGAAAAGACAAGATGGACTCACGCCACCCCTAATTTAATGAACTGAGAAACTGTAAAAAATGTAAAAGGTGAAATGATGTTGTATTTTATATTACAAAAATAACTAAAATTCCGCAAGATATATTTTTTTCATCAGAAAACATATCACATATTTAGCAAATATTTTATTTGAAAACAATCTGAATTTCTAAGTGATTGTGAACCATGAATATTTTAAATGATCATAATATCCCAGATTCTCCTTTTTAAAGTTAGTGTAGTACGAGGATTGTATGATTAGAAGTTCAGAGTAGTGGCGGCGTCGATCGTAAGTGTTAATTGGTTGTAAGAGCGAAAGAAACTGTTGCGATGGCAGTATTTTTAGGAGAGGTAAAAGGTGAAGGGAGAAAATAATTTTGTTTATTGAGAATAGATTATCCTGATGAATGTGAGCAAATATCACTTCATTCAATTGAGAGTATCTTATTTTATATCAAAAATTGTTACTGCAATTAGGAGTTTAATGCTTTTCAAACATACTCCATTCTCCCTCTCGTTCCAAGATACTTTAACAAGAAAGTATACTGAAGTTTAAGCATTCAGTCATATACTCGGATATCGGTATAAAAATATCCTATTTGTATTGGTAAACAAAGCTGACGTAAAGTTAAATTTTATAATGAGAAAATTCTGTTATTTTCTTTAGGGTGTCCCCCATTCTTTAAAATTAAGCAATGTGGGAACTTAAAACACATATAACCAGACCATATCATTTAAATACTTATCAACCCTTCTCATAAATTCCCTTAAAGTTATTGCATTCACTACAACTGAAGGCAATCCATTCCGTATGTCAACCACTGTGCAAGGAAAATAAAATTCTTATAATTATAAAGATGGCTGTTACACTGCCAAAATTTGCATATCCCCTTGTCCTGCCCTTACACATAACTACATAGGAAGATGATGCATCAAACAAATGCCCTTAACAGTCTTAAACATATCCCTTTTAACTTTTTTTTTCAATAAGAAATAATTTTAAAAGTTAAAGTTGTTTTGAATTAAGCACAAAGCTACACAATGGGCTATCTGTGCTCTGCCCACCAGGGGAACGAAACTCGGATTTTAGCGTGTAAGTCTACAGACATACCGCTGAGCCACTGGGGGGCTTAAAAGTTGTATTATAATTGTATTAATATTGTATTATAATTTTTGTGTAACAGGTAGCATCCTAGTAACCCTTTCTTACAATTCAATGTTCTTCCTAAGGTAAAGTGCTCATGACCTGCTTTAAATGATATAACCCAAAATCCTATTTACAGCATCACTAGCAGAAGCACAGTGATTAAATAGTATAGGAAACTACTTGACCAGAACACCAGACTTTTTCTTCCATAACATTGTTCAGTTCATTCCCATTAAATTTCAAATTATAATTTAAATTATGATAACCCCCTTGCATTACTTTTGTGATTCCAAGTAAAATGATTTTTTTACAACAACAGCCTGTTAGACCTAGTGACTGGATCTTTGAGGGATACTGGGCTAAAGAGAATAATATTCTATCACATCTACAACTGGAAACTTCAGGAAGAAGTGACTCAATAGAGTTCAACAAAAACACAATACAATGCAGTTCCAAAAGCAAAATTAGGGAAAGTATCTAGCTGCGCACATTGAACTGATAAGAGCAAGGTGAAAATTTCTAATTTAAAGTTAATGATGAAATAAATATTGAAATCTAAACAAAACTACAAAATCTCAGAAAAAGTAAACAATTTCAACTTTACAAACTTTAATTTAAATTGTTGTAACAACAGCGAAGTTAAAAATAACAAACCACTTTAATGTTGAACTAAAATTTAAAAAAATTGTAAGAATTGAAACTACAAAAATTTTATATGCAAAAATGGCTCGTTTGGGTTGAGAAAATATTTTAAATAGAAAGAGCGAACAACGTTTCAACCTTCTTCAGTCATCGTCAGGTTCACAAAGAAACGTTCGCTCTTCTATTTAAAATATTTTCTCAACCCAAACAAGCTGTTTTTGCATATAAAATTCTCAACATAACTGATTGAAACTACAAAAAGTTAATCAAAGTTTAAGCTGTAAAACACAAACTGCAGTAATGTCTTATATAAATCTCCTTAATTACCATAAAGTTTTGGCTTGCAGGGTGTAATCTGAACTTAAATACATAAATGAAATTCACCTCATGTATAAGATCTGCATATAGTTAGAGTTGGGTTTTAAGGCATGGCTATTCCTAACCCTTATCCCAGTTGTCAATATAACTATTTTTGGATGTCATGTTCTATCTTTCCTGCAAGAAATTCAGTTGACTGACAATTAGTGAACTCACATTTTGCTTGCTTTTCAAATAGAGAGTTACTGTTACTTAGTGAATCTGTGCATCCATACTGAACTGTCCAAAAATCTACAACTGAAAAGTACATCTGAACTAAAAGGATAGGAAGCATATAGCATTTGTATGATATATTAAATGTATCCACCAAATATTTTTAAATCTGTAAAGAAGTATCCTTCTTTTCATAGCAAGCAGCAAAGATGTTAATATCAGTAATGTTAAGTAATTTGTTGACTATTCCTTCATCTATGTCATTGTCATCTAACATTGAGCCCCGAGATACTCCACTTTCACCATTAATGCAGTTTGGCTGAACTCCGTTTATGTAAATCTTATGATTTCTTTCATCCAACAATTTTTCTCACCATTGACCCAATTTATTCTCAACACCTATAATTTTTTAACAAGCTTTTTTTATGGCATCTTGTCAAATGCAGCCACCACCCTTTTTTTCCTACAAGTGAAGAAATCCATTCTGAATAGTTTCTAAAAACCTGCTTCCCTGCTGGCTTGACTCCTCACCTTTCTCAGTTTGTTAGATATTTAAAACATTTTTTTTCCAGATTTGATCAGTAGCTCCAGTTATCAGTTTTTCAATTCATAATGGATAATTATTCTTGCATATTTCCAAAATTAGTTTTTTTTTTAAATTTGTAACCAAAATATTGTTATTTTCAAGCTCCAAGTGCGATAAAAAATTAAACATAATGGAGTAATGATCACCTATTCTTCAGTGTATACCCTCTCAAACGTTTTTATGTTAGTATCTAACAATAAATCTAAACTAGCATAATATTTAATAGAGTCCCAAATATTTAGTGAAGAAATCCATTCTGAATAGTTTCTAAAAACCTGCTTCCCTGCTGGCTTGACTCCTCAACTTTCTCAGTTTATGTGCCTGAAATTAAAATACATCATAACTTTGATTTCACTAACAGCTAATATCATAATGTCACTGTAAAGTTTCATCTGATGGTTTATGGCAGATATCAACTAAAAGCTTTATTCACCTACATCCATTAACAGAAACCCAGCTAGATTCAGCTTCTTTGCTATTGACATTGATATTTTCTATTTCAACAGGATGTAACTTCACATAAAGCCATTCTCCCCCCTTCTTTATTAAACATTTTTTTTATAAGGTACCAAACAGAAAATTAAAAGAAAACTACATTTGTAGGAGTTCCAGAAGAACTTGTAGGATGGTTGAAAGAGAAACAAAAAAATTTGTTATTGCTGTCAGGTCAGACTGGGCACATGTTAATAGTGGAATGCTGCAGGCTTAGTACTTGTGCTTTTACTTATTCTGAAGTACATTTAATCTTTATTTCTAGCTGTATTGAAGTATTACGAAATAACTTGAATCAATTTGCAAGTTAGACAGATGGTCTGTAACTGTAATAAATGGAAAGTGATACATCTGGTTAAAACTTGGATCGTATCTTTAATGTAAAGAGGAACCCATTCATTAGAACAGAAGCATAATGATGGATAACTCACCCAACATCAGAGCAGAGTTTCATTGATATAACATGGCTTGAAGAATTTTAGGATGTATTTGTAGAGCTGTTGAAGATCAGAAGAGAGAATTACCTCTCCATCAGTTACACCTCATCTGGAATACTCTAAGTTTTGATTTTCTTATCTAAGAAAGTGTATAGACTAACTTGAAAATGGTGTAGAAAAAAAGTGCTGGTGGGATAAATAGCAGAAATGGATTATTTTACAGCAGCAGGCTAATATCCCTATTTTCTTTTTGGAAAAGAATGATTAAAGCTGATCTTATTAAATTTAAGATTACTTGGAAAACTGATTAGAAAAAGAATCTCAATTTTGTGTGTGTGTTACAGTATGAAGACAACAGGATTAGGAAACAAGAAAAGATAGACTAGGATTATTGTATGCTTATGATTATTGTAGGCTTATGTAGTATGATGTTACTATCTCCAGCATTGTCTTCAGTGGCACATTTAGTTGATAAGAGTAAATAAATAATTTCTGAAAAATAAATGATGAGTTTAACCAAAAAGCCTGAAACTACAAAATCAAAATGATCCCTTGTCCATATTAAACTTCAGGATTTTTATGACTTTTTTAGTTTCACAAGTTTTTCAGTGTTAATAATGCAGTTATGGTATACATTTTTGCAGTTTTTTTGTGACAAAGTCATTCCATCCATTAAGCTACCTGTGAAAAAACAAACAAACTCAAAACCAGTTTTGTCATTTAAATATTTATTAAGTCTTCCATTAAATTCTCTTAAATTTAATGCTTCAACCATATCTGAAAGCAACTCATTTTAAAGTCTTAACTCCTTTTTGGAAAAATGAAACTGTCTTCCACCCTGTCAAAGGTAGCTGCTACATCATTACTATCAATTATGCAAATCTTTAACATCTCAGCCATATCTCCTCTGATTTTTTACGAAATAAAAATTACGAAAGAATTTGTCACTGTAATATGAAGGCTTACCGTGTCCCTCTACAGTAACAGAATTATTTCAAGTTACTGATTTATTTTCTGCACTGTCACAGCAGTAATGCCTAACATTATCTTGTTCTAGTCACTTCAGTCTTCTCCATGCAAAGATATTTCAGTGCTGTATTTTGTGTTCAAGTTGAATTATTTAATGTTGGAATATCCTTTGCTGGCCAAATTATTATCTGGACAATGCTATCAGGGAACAGAAATCACAAAGTAGTGTGATATTAAAATCCAGTTTACTTTTCTCTTCAGTTCTATGTGGCTCTTCACTGATCCAGTAGACAGTCATTAGCTTTGCAGTTACACACATTTATTTTATGTTTAAATGAAGACTTTTCACTGGCATCTAAATGTGTCCAATCTGTTTGTCACACAGCTTCTTAGTTTAATTTTTCCAGTAAATCATCAGGTTTATCAATGTTTCTTGTAAGTTTACAAAGTTCAGACAAGCAAAATATTGCAACATGCTGGGATAAATCTTACTACATTCACAGGTTTTCTTCTAAGGTTGAACCACAAATTGATTCTTAAACCCTACTTTATTCAAAGGTATATCCTAAGGTGAATCACAATCCTAGTGTATTCATAGGTTTATTCTAAGGTTGAACAACAACCTAATTGTACAGTCCTGGTGTATTCACAGGTTTTATTCTAAGGTTGAACTACAACTTGATCCTTAAACCCTACTGTATTCAAGGGTTTATTCTAAGGTTGAACCACAACTTGATACTTCAATACTACTGTATTCACAGGTTTAATCTACAGTTGAGACACAAACTGATCCTATAACTCTACTGTATTCACAGGTTTATTTTACATTGAACCACAACCTGATCTTACAACTCTACTGTATTCACAGGTTTATTTTACATTGAACCACAACCTGATCCTACAACTGTAATCACAAGTTTATTCTAATGTTTAACCACATCCTGATCCTACTACCCAAGTGTATTCACAGGTCTATTCTAGCACTGAACCACAACCTGATCCTACTACCTAAATGTATTCAGAGGTTTTATTCTAAGGTTGAACCACAATCCAATCCTACTACCCAGATGTATTCAGAGGTTTTATTCTAAGGTTGAACCACAACTTGATCCTTCAACTCTACTGTATTCATAAGTTTATTGTAAAGTTGAACCTTACCTGATCCTATAACCCAACTATATTCATGGGTAGATAAGTCATTTTATATTTTATCCAAGTTTATTTTACATAAACAATGAACTAGGATGGCAACAACTGGTTTAATCAGCATAAGTACCAACCATAATTAAAATTTTTATGGATCATTGTTACAACCAGACTTTAAAATTGAGTATTAGAAAGTGTTTGTATTTCAAGTTTCTGACAATGGCACATGTCCATTACAAGTTTAGAAACAAATGTTTATAAGTTTCATCCAAAAAAAAAGAAAAAAGTAACCAGGGTATTTTAATCAGATGTTCAAAATTCAGCTTCTTATCAACTTGTTAGTTGCATCTGTACGATGAATACCTTTAAAAACTGTATATAGATTTTAAAAGAGACAAAAGCAGGGTAAAAAAAATTGAATTTATGTTAACTTATTAGTCTTCACAATTATGAATACATTAGTTTATTTAAAATCTAATTTTTTGGCAAAACTAAAAATATCGAGAACATAAAAACACTGTTTTAGTTCTTTCTGTTTATAATTTATCATAAAATGTTACAGAATGTAATTCCTTTTATTCCTCCATCACTACACTATTTCAAGCTTTGTGCTCTGCAAACGAAAATTCAACAGAAAATATGAACAAGGTGTGAAAATTTCCATAGCAAATGTTAAAATAAGGGAATCCTTCAATAGCAGGTGTTCATTGACTAGTGGAAGTTTAATGGGGTAGCAATCCTCTGATGCTTGTATACAGCAAAGGGAGTAATACCCCTAATGTTGTCGTTGATTGGTTCAACATAAATGTCAGCACACAATTCTTCGAGAGGAATTTCTTTTGATGATTTTGCAACTTCTACAGCCTTATCAATTTCTTTTTTCACATTCTTTTCTATTTCCTGAGGATAAATAAATTGTCATTTTAATCTTAGTTATAAACAGACATATGTTAGGTTCCAATAACTTTATAAAGCTAAATTGTTATTTATACTTTTACTGGACAGATGGATTTCAGAAAGTATCTATACATTTATGAAACTACTGTAAGTAATTGTACTGCAGCAAAATAAGGTTTCAATTTCATTCAATATTGCATTACTGAAACAGAGTAAACTCTTTTGAATTAATTTTGCACTAATAAAACATATAGAACAGTCAATAAATCTTTTCTCTAGCCTTACAAATACTCTTCAGATGTCCTGAAGCAGTGATGAGATCTTAACTACATAGGTTTCAAGTGTGTCTAGTTTTGGTCGCAACACCATTTCTACAAAGTTGCAAGGAACTTTACACATTAATTTTGTTTGTGAAATCAGTCTTATAGCAAGTTATCTTGTGTCTAACATTCTGGAACTAAACTAAAGTTTTGTTTGTTTAGAAGTTGATTATTCAGGATTGAAAGAAGTGAAATATGCCTTAAGGAGGACTGCTTTCATTGATGGTATTATGCCAAACCACTTGAAAGGAGGACCCAGCAGCAACTGTGCTAAATTACCAGATGAAGACACCAAACTTCCACAAAGTGCTTCCATTTTTTTTGCTTCACACAGAAAGCACCAAAAAAACCTCATTCATTCTTGCTCTATCAGCTTTTGAACTGCAAAGACTATTATTCTTGTGCAAAAAACACACAAAATTAATGCAAATAATAACACTTTAAACTGCACGACAAATATTAATTAATTTAACAACAATTAAATCCATTTCAGTGAGAAGAAAACTCCTGTCCTTAGTAAATAGTTGTTTGGATAATTGAGCCAGCAATTAATGCACAACAGAAATAAACAAGTCAAACATCCTTATCAAGAAATTATTTAATTCTTGCTACACATAATTGAATATCAGTTATATTTAAATTACATAAATGTCAATTGAATAATTATGTTACACAATTTAGAGCATTGCCAAAAAAGCTATCTACATTTCTTTGTGGTGTGTGTGATCCTAAGGCAGACTAAGTGGAAATATAACATTTAATTGAAGTTTTCAACTCTTAGAATTGTTAAACTGAAATAAATCGCATATTATTTTTGTTAGGTAATATATAACCATAGATGCAAACTGGAAGATATATTTGTAATGCCAAACAGTTAAAATTCAACAACAAAATGAAATGCTTTAACTGCCTATTTGTATAAATAAAGTTTGACATTATGTTGTTGACTCCACAGATAAAATCATGCTTTTCAAAATATTATCCTCATTCTTGACACTTCAGATCAGATTTTGGACTCAGAATGTCAGGTATGGAATGTGAAATGAGACAATTTAATAGCAAGGTACCCAATGTTTTACATGTGGCACAGGGCAATTTAATAGCAAGGGATACAGGTTCATTTACCATTCCAGCAGTCTTCAAACTTTATAAAGATTTAGAGTGTCTTCTTCAAAACTACTTAAATCAACTTATTCACAAGTTCATTCTTTAACCACATCCTGATCCCACAACCCTAGTGTATTCATGGGTTTATTCTAAAATTGAACCACAACCTAATCCTATGACTGTACTGTATTCACAGGTTTAATTTAAGGTTGAACCACAAACTGATCCTATAACCCTAATGTATAAAATCGTAGTGTATTCACAAATTTATTCTAACATTGAACCACAACCCAATCCTAATACCCTGGTGTATTGGCAGGTTTTATTCTAAAGCTGATCCACAACTTGATGCTACAATCCTCATGTATTCACAGGTTTTATTCTGAGGTTGAAACCACAACAAGATCCTTCAACCCTACTTTATTCAAGGGTTTATTCTGAGGTTGAATTACATCCTGATCCTACTACCCAGGTGTATTCACAGGTCAACTGTAGCATTGAACCACAACCTGATCCTACTACCCAAATGTATTCAGAGGTTTTATTCTAAGGTTGAATCACAACTTGATCCTTCAACTCTCTTGTATTCACGAGTTTATTGTAAGGTTGAACCACAACCCGATCCTTCAACCCCATTGTATTCAAGTGTTTATCCTAAGGTTGAAAAACAACCCTTGTGTATTCCCAAGTTTTATTCTAAGGTTGATCCACAACTTGATCCTTCAACCCTACTGTATTCACAGGTTTTATTCTAAGGTTGAACCACTACCTAATCCTATGACTGTACTGAATTTACAGGTTTATTCTAAGTTTAAGTCACAACCTGATCATACAATCCTATTGTATTCACAGGCTTATTTTACGTTGAACCACAACCTGATCCTACAACCCTAAGTGTATTCACAGGTTTATTCTGAAGTTGTACTACAACCTGGTACTACAACCCCACCATATTGTTATGTTTATTCTCAGGTTGAACCATAACTACATTTTCATAATTTTTTGAATGTGTAATAAAAAGTTATAAAACTACAGCAGTCATGGGTAGTACAATACACACATCCACCCAGCTGCCAGGTAAGATGCTTGAATGCTAAACTACTTTACTTTAAACAGCCTCAGGTATTAAGATTGTAAGTCCATAATTTACTTCTTACCAAACAAGAGACTTTGAGCAAGCCCTTATATATTTCATACAAACTGAAACCTTCTCACAAGTGGTTTAAGGAAAATTGTCAATACCCACTGCAGTGAGGCCGTCACTGTATGCCACTGATATAAATGTATGGTTCCAGAGCAAAATAATAAAATGCTTATTTTTCTAAGTATTAAAGATTTCACAATTTGAATGATTTTTTTTTTGGGGGGGGGGGTAGTTACTTCACGTTGACTTATGAAACCATATAAAGGAAAAAGGATAATAAAAGAAAAACAGATATGTACATATTTACCTATGTAAATGTGTATATATACTTCTGTTTTATGTTTCAGTTTTTGTATTTTCACATAGATGTCGTATACAGTACTCAGTGTTTACTATAATAGATTTTAAAATGTTCACCAAATGTCACTGTGAAATTAATCTCTCAAACTGTAGAAGTGCATTATGCCAAAACTACAACAAACTGATATTATTTTTAACATGAATTACATGTTTAAAAAACTGAACCTTTAGTTACAATTAACCTTGTAAGTTTGTAGAATTTGTCCTTTGCATCCTAAATACTGATAAATACAATACAGTACTTAAGACCAATTTCATTCAGTACTACTTATAAACTTCTCTAGGAAGACACCTATGAAGACATTAAAACTACATTTTTGATGGAGTTTTGGCTGTAGTCAACTTACATAATAGACATTTATAAAACAAGTTTTATGAACTTCAAACTGACAGTAACATGCAAAATGTAATTCCAAGGTGTCAAGAAGAGGAAGGAAATGAATCTAAGTTATTTAAGCCTACACAGTTACACAATATCAAATGACACAAATCTATATTAAAGCCCATATTACCTTGAGTTCATCATTTGTTGCGAGTCCTGATGTAATAATCTTATCCTTGAAAGAGGTAATGGGATCTCGAGTGTGACGAACTTCTTGAATTTCTTCTCTTGTTCGATAGCTACACACACAATCAAACATGTATGACACAAACTGTAAAACTTGTTTTGATGAAGCATAATTTAAACTGACAACATTCCTGTCCAAGTTATATAATGAAAGAGTTTAACTGTAACAAAATACATGCGTACATTTTAAAACTATTTGCCTTCAATCTAATTAAGAAAGTAAAAAGTGTTTCATTTCCCATCATTACCTAGGGCAACAATGTCATATTTTCTAAACAAATTAAGACTTTAAAATGAAAATTCTATCCATAAGTCAAATATATCACTTTCAAACTGTCTTTTATATTAAAACATCTCTTCAAAACACAGGATTGTCAATCTATTTCTTTGTTCTTGAACTGTCCACAAATGAAAGTGGTGATTGTGAGGTCACCTATTCCAGGAAAACAGCATTTTTTTCTGTCCAAATTGAAGAACACACTTTGACAAAATGATTTCCTAGTTATCATTAAAATTAGAATATTTTAGAAATTTTTAATTTTTCTAAACTTTATTTCTTCTCTGTGATAGACCATGTAGTGACCATTAATATTGTAATTAATCTTATATTTTCTTACTGTACAACCTTCAGAATATATTACGTAAAAATCAGTGGAAAATTGGCCCTGGGATAATTTTATAACCACTAATAAGATTACCTCTTACTTTTCTTTTCACATGAGAAAATAGGAGGTCTTGACCTATCCCTATAACCCACTCTCAAAACTCAATCTGGAAACCCTTTTCTAAAGCTCCTTCAATGAGTCAGTATAATTTTGGAAATATGTAAACCAAAACTGCTAATAGTACTTTTCAAGTGAAACTTAACTGACAGTTTGTATTGAGTAACAACCTCTCTTGACTAGTTATCAGTGCATCTACAAATACACCTTAACTTCCTATCAGCTTTATTACTGGCGACAAAGCACTGCCTCAGTGTTTGAATGAATTTCTATTTTATTACTGTGATCCAAATTTTTAACCAAGGTGCACTTCTTAAAATTATCTGCCAAGTATATGTCCAATTTCCCAATTGACCCAAGTCATTTATGATACCTTAAAATCCTCAATACACCTAGAGGTACCAAAGATTTGAATGTGGTCAGTAAATTTTACTAACTATTCCCTTATCAATGTCATTAATATAAATCAGAAAATGATTAGGTGCACAAACACTGACCTATGCAGTGCCTCATTATTACAATTTAAAAAATCTGATTACAAAATTATGGTACCCCCCCTCTAAAGTAAGGAAATCATGAAGAGGACCTTGAAGTGGTACAGAAATATAACTTTTAATACCAGCTTTTTACACATTTTATAGTTTGAAAATAAACTGTCTAGAAGTGTACTATGATAGGAAAAACGTACTACATTATATTTTTTATATGCTTTAAAATCACTAATAAAGTCATAAATCCTGATCTTGTGTTTTATTTTATTGATTTCATTTACTGTAGTAGAACATGATACTCTCTTGAGTTTATGAAAGTGGATTAAAGCCTAAAAAGCTTGAGAACCCTGATTTGAAGCAACCATTTATTTTTTGTGCAATCTTTAATTTATCCTTGAGTAGATACACAAATGATTATCATCTGGTTGCCATTCACACCTACAATTTCTTGAATTAGTATGATTACTGACCTCGTGCCAGGATCACTCATACTGTGGCCATGATACCGATAAGTGGCACTTTCCATTACCACAGGACCTTTCCCTGCACGACACATGTCTGCAGCAAATTTTGTGGCTTCTCGGACAGCTAGAACATCCATTCCATCAACCTACAGAGTGAAAGTACAATTTTTAATGATTTAGTTGCCCTTAGTGCCCTTGAAATGAATTTAGAACTCCAGTTTGAAAAACCCATACAAACAATACCACCAATTTTTTTATTGTACATAAAATATATTTCTGAAATACGACTTCATTTGAGACCTTTATGAACATTAAACTCAAAACACTAAAAAAATAATGGAAGGCTCTGAAAAGATATAGAAACTTCAAAATCAAAATACTAGAAATAAAAAAAAACAGAAAATGTTCCAGAGAAACAAATATAAACCAACTTTGAAACCAAGACGCTAGAAAACATCACAGAATGCTCTGCACAGAAATATGAAATCGAAACACTGTCAATATTCCATAAAACACGACACCCTTATATTAAAGTTTCAAATTTATCAATTTACACATTTTAGACATCTCAATAGTTACCGATGACAATGCTAATTTTGTTCCATAATAACAGAAAAAATTCATAATTTAACAATTTAGCATCTTCATCCATGTGTGCTGCCCAATACTCAAATGCACACAATTTTTTTGCTTTATTTCCCAAAACCATTTCCTTTCATTCATTGCAATTCCTCAATCCCAGAGTTCTAATCTTGTAGTTCTAAAATAAAAGTTTTCAAACAATCTTGCTGGCCTTTCTAAAATGGGTCTAACTTGTGTAAACTTTCATTTAATAAAATGCTAGAAACAGAACATTATCATGTGATGTCAATAATAAAGCCATAAATCCTGATCTTGTGTTTTATTTTATTGATTTCATTTACTGTATTAAAACTTGATCCTCTCTTATACTACAATGCAACAAACACTTTTAAACTTTTTCTATGATAGCTTACATTTTATGTTACAAAAACTCATTGGACACTAACAATTGAAAAATGGTCAGGTAACCCTAAGTTCAGTTACCCAGTTTGTATGGCAACAAATTTTCAAAAACAACCAAGTTGCATTACAAAATTCAGAATATTTAAATTCAAATATAAATACTGATGACATTACATATCACCAACTAGAACTATTAATGATTTTAGTGGTGACTAACTTGCACCACACTAACTCACCCAGATACCAGGGATGAAATCACCTCGTGTGTAGTAATCTGTGCTCGCAGAAGCTCGGTCTGAGCTTGTCCCCATTCCAAATCCATTGTTTTCACAAACAAAGATAATTGGGAGTGTCCAAAGCTTAGCCATGTTAAAGGTCTCAAACACTTGGCCCTGATTAGCTGCTCCATCTCCATACAATGTCACACAGATGTCATCTTTACCATGATATTTCAAGGCAAAACCAATACCAGCTCCTAAAGGAACCTTTGGTGGAAATAAAAAAAATACGAGTATGAGTTAAGAGACAATAATTCAGAATTTATGTGAAAAACATTTAATAACAAAATGCCCAGTGCATTAATTAATGAAACTGGTAACAGTTCTAAATGACAAAAATTTCAAAACAAAAAAGATACTTAAAGGTTGAATAAAGTTGTTTCCCTCGTAAGTTCATACAGCTATGGCTTCACTTGCACAAATATTCTTCTGGTAACATAATAATAGACAACTTTATTCATATACCATTAAGCTGTTATCAGTAGAAACCAAACTTTAGTAAAGCAAGGTTGTGGCATAATATCCAATCATCAGTGGTCTAGTAGCACATCTGAAGGCTTATAATGCTAACGCAAAAGGTTTCAATTTCCATAGTAAGTAATTTTGTGCTTAACAACAAACAATTGTTTGTATACACACCTCAGGCCATTCCTAATATCAAACAGTTATATCATAAGCTGTGTCCTGCTTATTTTTATATTCTCTAACCATAAAAAGATTATTACATCACAAACTATGGAGATAAACAAACTGACTTTTGTATAGACGGCTAAACACACACAAGAATATTTAACACATTATTTAAATGAGTTTTAAAAACACAAGCACATGTTGCAGTAACTAAAACTTTCACAAACAAAATGCAAGAAACAGACTCTCACACAAACTATACTTACCAATAAGCCAAGTGTTCAGTTGCATACTACGTGTGTGCGTGCGCACGTGCACTTAAGGCTTTATTACAAAAATGGTTATGATTTGTAAGATATATAATTATAATAATTTTAGCATTATAAGCCTTTAGACTTACTTCTCAGGCATCAGCAAGCTGATAAATCTAAATAAGGCCTTGCCTACTAGGAGATTTGTCTAAATACTAATGTTCAACTAAAAAGTTATATTACTTAAATCACTCCTTCAAACATTTACCCTTAAAGAAGTCATCATCAACTAATGCTGTTACCTACAACAATCCTACTGTTAATTGATATTTTCACTTTCAGTACTTAAGTTTAAATTTGAAGAAAAATCATATTGTTGAATTAGAAGAATTTAAAAAAAAAAACATATCTTATATCCAGCACATGTACAATAGTCGTATTTTTAAAGGCAACTTTTTAGAGCCTAGTTTGAGGAAGTAAATTTTTTTCATCATTATTATGGTTACCCAAAATACAGCATTTTTGGATAATCTTTGTACAGTGTTTCTTGACTTTGTAATTATACTTTTATGTTTAAAATAATGTTTCCTTCATTCTTTGGCTATTCTATTTAATACTAAAAACATTTCTTTGCCAGAAGTGTCATTCCAATAACATACAGAAAATAATGAAAAACATACCTATATTTAACTTTATTTTCTACCTATACTTTTATCTTTGAAACATTATATATATTCATCTTATTACTAACCTAATTTTGTTTCATTTTTATAAACATACAATGAAAAAGGGTTTTAAGCTTCTAACCAATTTAAACTGCTTCCTCAGTTTTCATTAATAAGATTTTTGATGAATCTACTATCTATTCACATTCTCAAATTTTTGTTTTTAGAGGTTTTACATTCAATCAAAAACAACTTATCAATAGAACTTTCTCACAACTGAAACACAAACAGTTTGTGCTGTTAACTTATGAAGTTAGATCTTACAGAACATAATTACATATTATTTGATGGTTTACAATTTAACACATACTTGTGCACCCACAATCCCATTTCCACCATAAAAATTTTCTGAATACATGTGCATGGATCCACCTTTACCTCTAGCACAGCCTTTTTCCCGACCTGTAGATGAAACAAATAATTCACTTAACCCCTTCTTGGTGGAAGGGTTAAAGTACACATATCATGGATCTTTTAGTGTTACATTCAATATTTTAATTCAACCACTTTATGATAAATGTCCTTCTCATGAAATTTTTACATCATTCCAAAGTTTTATTTTATTCTCTGAATTTTAACTTTTTAACTTAACACTTCTACGAAAAAAATATTTACATCCACTAAAGTGATACCCTGAGTGGATGTTTTAAAAAAAATGTTAAATATTATTTTGCAAACATCTGAAAAGTCAAAATATTATTGCTCCTTAAAATATAAAGGGATAGGGTCAGTTAATGGCAATTTCATTTAAATACAAAATTATTAGCCTAATATTAATAACCTTTCAAGTTGCTCTGGGGCCTATTAGGCCCCAATTTTCGTAGGAGTGTGAAAAGAACATGAAGAAACTTACCAATCTTTATTCTTATATGTCACATGACAGGCTTTGAGCTTTGACTCCTCCACAATAAAATTTTGTGATGTTAAATATATGATGCTGCAGTTTACATCTGATTGGAAACTATCGGGATGTTTGAAAAATAGTGGCAGATTTTTATATTAATATTTTAGTTATTTACAGGGATAAGAAACCTAGATTTTTGATAACTTCACATATACCATTGTAAAACTAAAGCTTTCTCCTATGCATTAGTGCTTTTACTTTCTAAAACTTTGCTTCCAAAATTTCAGACCCTTGTAATTAATGACAAGACAAAAAGTTAAGCATAATTTTTTTTGCATGAATTCAAACTTGGTTATAAATGCATTACAAAGAGCTAACAATACCAACCAATAATGGGGTGAAGAAACCACCTCTGAATGTACAGTACAGCATTGGTTCTGACAATTATGTAATGGAGATGCAAGTGTTGAAGATAAGGAAGGGCAGAGGATGTCCTTCTGCTGTTAAAATCAACCAACTGAAAGCATTAGTGGAAAGAAACCTACCTGTGCCAAACTGTTCAAGAAATAGCACAAGAATTGGATGTTGGCACTTCCACAATTTCGGATCATTTTGAGCAAATTAAAAAGTGAAAAAGTTTGACAAGTGGGTTACATGTAAACTCAGTGAAAACAAAACAAAAAAAATCACCATTTTGAAATATGCTCTATGCTAATTTTGCACAACAGAATTGACCCACATGTTGATCAAAGTGTCACTTGCAATGAAAATTAAATCCTTTACAACAGCTGAAAGTGATTTGCACAATGGTTCAACTGTGACGAGACTCCAAAATACTTCATGAAACCAAAGTTGCACCAACAAAAGATTATGGTCACTATATGTTGATTTGCAGCTGCTATTATTCTTAACAGCTTGCTCAATCAGGGCCAAAATATCACTGGAGGTTTGCTGTCAAGAATTGGTAAATTCAAAAAAAGTTGGATGTAAAAATGCCAGCATTAGTCAACTGAAGAGGACCAATCTTGCTTCATGATAATGCTCAGCCACACGTTGCTCAAATGATGCTCCAGAAACTCATCAAATTGGGCTATGACACACTGCCTCATCATCCTTACTACACAGACTTATTGCTTGCCAACTACCACTTTTTCAAGCATTTGGACAATTTTTACAGAACAAAATATTCAACAATATAGCAGCACCAAAGAATGGTGATTAAGAATTTTTAAGTTCTAGAACTTCAGTGTTTTATCATCATGGCATAAGTAATCTTGTTTCTTAATGGCCAAAATGTGTAGCTGCACTAGGTTTCTATTTTGATTAATAAAGTTGCTTTTAATTTTTTTTTTATTTCTTATTAGTCACAATTCTAGTTACCAATATGTTTTTCTGTTCTAAAATACAGATATGGAAACTATGTGAATTTTTTGTCTTTTGGACACTTATAAGGAGATTCTATTAGGCTTACTTCCAGCTCCAAGTACAACAAATTTTTGTTTATGTTTTTAATTTATTGTTATACATTTATCAACTAAAGTAAAGGTAAATCTGATTAGGCTCAGAAGATACATTAGGCAAATATGAACTACTCTATTACCTCATCTCTTTATTCATTAGAAAGAAACTATGTTTGTCAGACAAGTTTATCTTAACCAAGAATAGTGTCAGCAAATATTTTGTTACCTAACTGTAGGTTATCAATCTTTATCAGTTTTTGTTGTTTTATGATTTATTAGCCCCAAGTGATGGCTGCTATTAAAACAATAAAATGGGCAAAATAAATTGTGAAAAGAAATATGTCAGTGAATATTGACAAACTTCAAACTCAATCTCTTTGATTAAATAATAATCATTGAAATTCTGAGATGAAAATTATTTATTTTAATGTTTTTTAAAAGGTCACTCAATGAAAATTTCAAAATATTACATAGTAAAAAAATGATAGAAAAAGCATAAAGTTATACATGTTTTTCAATCCAGAACTAGGTACAATATGGCAAATGTTTACTACCATGCATTTGGGTTAAGTATTTTTACTGTGAAAATTAAAAAGAAATTCATTAATTATGACTCCTTCCTCCAAGTCTAGAAAAAAATACTAATAGCACTTCAGTTGAAACATCCTGAAGCAAACCCATTCTATACTACAGAAAACACTAACCTAAAAGGGTCAATATTTTTATAACAGAAGGATATATTTTTAATAGATGCATGTAATTATTACATACATTTCTTTACAAAGTAATTACCTGTAAGTTCTGCCAGGACACCTTCCATACTAACTCCTCGAATCCAGGTCCAACCATGAGCTCTGTAAGCTGTGATCACCTTATCAGTTTTTCTTATTGCAGCTTCCATGCCGACAGCACAAGCTTCCTACAATGTAACCATACTTTATATATAAATACTCACACTTTAAGACCCTTCACCATTTTGTTGCAAACTTAAAATAAGCAGTCAACCAAAACAGCAGAAATATGAGAATAGACATAACGAAACACACTGATTTCATGAACAAAACATTAATAGGTTTTAAAGGCTCTTGTTTATTCTAACTCATTACATTCACTCACTTTCAATGAATTTATATTAAATTTTAAAATTAATATTAGCTGTGACACTTGTTATGTAAATGTTTTGTAAACGACAACATGTCGTGTTGTGTTTAAATTTTCATTTCTATTATTTATATTTCCATATTTATATTACTGTTTCAAAGTTTAAACCAATAAAATATGTTGTTATTCATTTAAAATAACATTTAGAAATTTCTAGAATTAGGTAGATCAAATATATGACTATAAACGGAAATGTATGGCGGCCTAGTGTCTAGACGTTGAGTCTCGTGCAAGAACGAACATGTGCGGATTGCTCTGGAGTTCTGTAGAAGTTACGCGATTGTTCGAGAAGAGGCCTACTAATATATAAACAGACGGAGACACGAGAAATAAGAAGAGTCATTAGTTTTTATTCGAAGAAAAGAATAAGAAGAGTCAGTCATTCGTTTGAGAAAGTTTAAGTGTTTGCTGTGAGTTTATTCAACTTGAATTTGTGACTGAAGCTAGTTCTACAGAAGCTGTGATTTTGTCTCGTCAATCTTTGCGATTCATTCGAATTACTGGTTGTGCTAAGAATCGGCATGTACGGACTATTTAGGGGAGACTGGGAAAATTGGAAGGCGGCAAGTTTGAGACGTTCATCAAGAAGCACCGTAAAAAGAACTTCGTCATTCTCCATTAAAACCTCGGTATTTCTTTGTGGGACCAAATTCACACCCTAGATCGGAATTTTGGATTTCTATTCTGAACTTTTGGACTTTCATTCTAGATCATTATATTAGATACAGGCCAGTACCATTTTGTGTTGTAATTAATTTTGAAGGTTTAAACTAAATATCTGTCATTGTTATTATATAATTTATGTTATATCTCTCATATATATAATAGCTTATTGTAATAAATTATACAAGCTGTTATCTGTGTCTTTCTGTTGCGTTCAGTCTACATAAAACATAAAAAAACGTAACACACTTCACACTATTCAAGTAAAACTTTCATCTCCACACACCTAAATAACATTTACACCTGAAGATGAAAGATCTATCTTTCAATAGTACTTTGGTTATGTTTTTTCTGTTAACTGATTTTTAAACCAGCAATTTCCTAACACCATGAATGTAATATTTAAAAAGGCAGTCAATGATGTAATCAACATTAGACGTTCCCATCAACCAATAGTAAGGCGCCACATTCTTCATATTTACTACTCCCTTTGAACACTGTATATGAAAAAAAGCTCATTCTTGATGAGGTAAAAGAAACACACCACAAATGATGAGGAAGGACGAATAGTTGTGAAATACCTAACTTAAACACAGCTAAGGAAAATGAAACTAACAATGCTAGTCATCTATCCACAGAAAATATAACTAGTTTGTATCTCATATTGAGAAGATAGGGGAGACTGGTGTGAAGGTAACATGAGCTACTTTCTAGGAACATAGTGACATAAAATCAAGAGAATCTCCCATTAAAGGGAGCCCAGTAAAAGCACCAATTGTTGAGAGACCATGTGTCTCAAGCAGGGAATACCCTTTTGTACAATACAAATAGTAGTTTGTAAGCATACTGTTGAAAGAGTCTCTTACATGGTGATAAAGAGCTGTAGAGATGGCAAAATGGAAAAGCTACTCAATTGGCCTGAATATTTTGGGGAGTCAGTAGATTATAGAAGTTTATTTTATATGCAAAAACGGCTCGTTTTGGGTTCAGAAAATATTTTAAATAGAAGAGCGAACAACGTTTCGACCTTCTTCGGTCATCGTCAGGTTCACAAAGAAAGAGGTAACTGACCGGAAGCTGACCACATGTTTGGAAGGGGTTGTGTAACTGAGTGTCGCAATGTAGAGGGCGGGGTTAGATGTTTGAATATATAATTTTATCTATAATATTAATATAGGTATAATGGCGTTCCTTTATATTGGTTTATTTTGGGTTTAAGTTGTTGTATAAGTAAGGCTACTTTAATTTTTCGTTTGTTTATGTTTGTTTCTTTATTTAGTATTTTAGTGTTTTCTATGGTTATGTTGTGTCCATTTGACTTGCAGTGTTCGAAAACGTGTGAAGGTGACTTTTTATGTTCTTTGAATCTGGTTTCCATTTTTCTACTTGTTTCTCCAATATAAAAGTCGTGGCAGTTATTACATTGTATTTTATAAATAATGTTGGTGTGGTGTTTGTCAGTGTAGTTCTTACATAGTATAAACCTTAGTTTTGTGCCTGGTTTTTGAATAAATTTAGTGTTAACTGGAATGTTATATTTTGTTACTAGTTTTTGCCAAATGTTGGTTATTTGTTTGCTGATGTCAGGAATATATGGTATACAGCAGTATATGGTTTCGTGATTTTTTGATTCGTGAGATATATTCACTTTTGTTGGTTGATTTTGCTTTCTCTCTAGGTGTGTGCGTATAATGTTTTCTACAGTTTGTGGAGGAAACTTATTGATGTTGATGAAGTATTGTTTTATTTTGTCTAATTCATCGTTAATTTTATCTGGTGAGCACAGTTTTATGGCTGTGTTGATCTGGTTTCTTAGTATGTTGAGTTTTTGTTTTGTTTCATGTGCTGAGTCCCAAGGAATGTATAGTCCAGTATGGGTGACTTTTCGGTGGATTTCTGTTTTGAATTGTGTGTCGGTTCTTATAATTTTGAGGTTAAGAAATGATATTTGATTGCTTTCTTCCTGTTCACATGTGAAGTTAATGTTGGGATGTATAGAGTTAATGTGAGTGAAAAAATTAAGTATGTGTTCTGTAGATTTGAATCCTGCAACCGTGTCATCTACATATCTGTACCAGTATAGTGGTGGATGTAATGCAGTATTAATTGCTTGTGTTTCAATTTGTGTCATTAAAATATTGGCTAGAACTGGTGATACTGGGTTGCCCATGCTTAGGCCATTTGTTTGTATATAGTTTTGGATGTTGAACATGAAGTTTGTCTTTATTGTGGTGAATTCTATGAGAGTTGCTAACTGGTTACTGGGAATGTCTATAATTGGGTTAGGGTCTCGAATATAGAGTTCTAAAGCTATCTTGCAGGCTTCTGTTGTTGGAACTTCTGTGAAGAGGGATATAACATTGAAACTGGCCATTAAGGCTTTATGATTAAGTTGATTTAGATTAGACTTGAAATTAAAAGAGTCTTTGATGAATGAGCTGGCTGATGTTGCATATTTGGAGAATGCCCATGCTATGTATTTACCAAGATTGTAATTAAACGATTCATATGTTGACATTATTGGTCGTAATGGACAATCTGGTTTATGAGGTTTGGGGATGCCGTATATTTGCGGTGTGCGTGAGTCGGTTTTACGTAGGTAGGAATAAAGTGTTTGTGAAAGTGTGTTGACTTTTTTCATTTGTAGTAGTAATTTGTTTAATTGCATCTCATGTGTCTTTGTTGGATTTGTGTATTGGTTTAAATCTGTTCGTGTCTGATAGGATGTTATTCATTTTTTGTATGTATTCATTCGTGTTCATTATTACTATAGCGTTACCTTTATCTGCTTTTAGAATTTTTATGTTTCTGTCTTGTTTTAGGTTTTTAATGGAATTAATGTCTCTTTTTGTAAGGTTGTTTTTTAGTTTTCTGTTTTGTGAAATTATGTTGATAGTTTTGTAAGAAAATTCTTTGAAGAAATCGTTTAAGATGTTGTTTTTAGGTGTTTCTGGAAAATATAAATTTGTAATTTTACCTGGGAAGTTTGGCTGTTGGATGTCAATAAAATTATCTAAGTTGTCTTCTTTCTGTTTGTTGTTTTTGTTTTCTGTAGAAAGTATCACAAGTCTCCTGGCTAGGTCTTCTAAACATGTTTTGATTTCTATGGTTGGAATGTACCTTGGTGCTATTACGAAGTTGAGTCCTTTGTTATGTAGATGTATCTCGTCTGTGTTTAATTGTCGGTCAGATCTGTTAATTATGAGGTTGGTCAACAGTTTGTCATGTTGATGTCTTTTCTGTTGCTTACATCTTAGTTTTTCAAGTTTTTTGTTGTGGCAGATCTTTTTGTCTCTGTCGTTCTTAGTATTGATTTGGTTTATATTTCGTTGTATAAGTCTGTAAATCTCTGGTTTAATGCAGCATGCTAGTTGATGGTCCAGGTTCATTTTTTGTTTTTGTAAGTCATGTAGTTCTTTGTATTTTGTATTATAGAAGTGCAGAAAGAGAGCATAATCTCTACAGAGCAACCCTTCCTATCAATATCAGCACTTCTCCAGAAGGGATATGTCCATTATAGTTCCACAGGTTGAAAAAGGGAGATGGCAACTCTTCAATGAGAGCATTAAGGTCTAATTGATCATATGTCTCTTCAGACAACAGGTAGAGAGAACAAACAATGATGGTGTGACCCAAGGAAATACAATGGCTATGAGTTCCAAGGGTGTGTCAAGTGGCAAACACAAGGTGAGCACATGCTGATCAACCAAGAGTGCCACCCATCCATGTACTTGTCCATCACAGTCTGTTATATCTGGAAAAGAAAACTGCCAAAAGGTGATTGTATCAGCAGGTTTCAGATGTGTTTCCTGTAGGGAAAGACATACAGGATGGTTGGAAGCAATCAGTGTTTAGATGTCATCCAGATTAAAACATAAACCTCAACAGTTCCATAGTATCAAGGTGTCCATTTTCATTTATGTGCAGGCAACTTGGGTGAAAAACCCTTCTGTTTACAACCACATCTTTTTTCTTACTGTCCTTATTCAAGGAAAGTCTATTGATCTCCATGAATCATGCCCTGGACCAATTGGGCAGGTCTTTGCTGTTAGAAGGGAATTCCAGTGACTAAGGACAAGAACAAACAATTGTTTTTCATCTTGGGGTGGGAGAAGAAGATATATCCAAGGAAATGCCTGTACCTGGAACCATAGGATGTGGATCTTGAAGTTTGGTGAAATGTATGTAAGAGACAGAGATATGTATTGAAGTTGATTTATATTAACTTTTTTAACCATGGAGGTCAAAAGACTTTTCATTTGTTTAGAGAATGATATTTTCCGAGAAACAGAGAGATCTGTCTGCATTCCCACTGTAGATGTGGAATGAAGAGCAGCAGCATACGTTCAAAATGAGGTGGTGGATAGCAATTTTCGAACCTTAGGATATGTAATGTTTTGAATCATTTTCAAATTCTGCACCTCTTTTTCTTCCAACCATTGAGGGCAAGTACGAATGTGAGACAAGTGAGAGTCATTGCAATTAATGTAACGAGTGTCAGTTTCACACTCATAGGTACCATGGTCCTTGCCACTGCAATGAGGACATGTCAAGGAACCACAACATATCTTCAAGTGACCAAACTTGTAGCATTGGAAACATCCAAGAGAGTATGGAATGTATGTCTGAACCCTGCAATTAAGATAACCTGCCTGATGGTTCCATTTTGCGAGTAGATTTATGCCTCATTGCAGAAACTCAATGGGTGGAAGAACGAGCAAGGATCTCCAACTCTGGAATGTTCTTCAAATCCCTCTCAACAATAATTCCTCATGATGAATTCAAAGCAGCATGATGTGTAATCTCAATACATATATCCCCAATTGCCTTTGAATGCAAAAGAAGTTCACTGTGTTGAGATGTGGATGTTTCCACCAATGTCACCAGATCAAAGCTTCTTTACTGACCTTTGAGAGTCAGCAAGTCCCTCTAGCCCCTTCTGAATGAAAAAGAGAGACATCTGCCTGAAAGATTTGTCTGAAAGTGAATGCAATAAGAGAAAATGAGGTACAATAGGTAGTACAGATGGTGAGGATTGCTGCTAAAAATCTTAGAACACGGATGTTTACCTACAGACTGTTTTTCAGTATTTTATTAAGATCTTTAATTGGAGTATCCATAATAAATAGAGGAAAATTTCAGTGCCCACTGACCCCACCTACCATGAAGCCCTATGATGGGACACACTACAATGTCAAACAAGAACACTGCAACAATGCGAAAGTTTTGTGAGCATTATACCCAAACACCAGTATCAGATATAATGTCTGCAACACCTGTTGAGAACATCCAACCATGGTACTTGGTTGACCCTAACCCGAGTGGACCAGCCGATTGACCCAGGGTGGCCAATCCAAGGCCACCCGTGTACAGGAATTCAAGGAGAAAGTGGTGCGTTAGGGTTGGACCCCTTAACAACCAGGACCCTCTCCTCCCCTTCACAGGTCACCCCACACAGCAAACAAGTGGGTGGATGTTTCGATCCCAGAGGAGGTAAACTGAAAGAATAGAACCTTCCCTGGGAAGTCCCCTCACGTTGTACAGGAACCCAAACCAAGGGGTAAAGCACAGGAAGAAAAGGAAGAAAGACAGCTTTAGAAATTAAAAGCTCCGTGTATTGAAAAATTAAGTAGAGTAAAAAAGGTAGAGATCCAATCTAGCAAACAAGGTAATAAAGACTCTCATAATAATCAGACACTGAACAAATTTCGTACCAACTTATAAGCCTGAACAATCAGTGTGAGCAATCAGGCTAGTGAGAATGTAAAAAGTATTAACAATATTGATTTATTACAGTTGTGCACAAATAGAAACAGCCACAAAAAGAAAGAGAAAAAAATCATCTAAATCTTTTGATGATTGACATGCACACATGAGAAAAAACAACTAAATTACATTTGATAACATCTATGAGAATGACAAATTCTTTGAGTCTTCTCAAGCATGTAAATTTAATACTACTTAAATGATATTTACTAAAATCATTAACTATCAAAACATTTCCAAAAATATAAAATAAAACCATAATTTAAATATTCTGCAAGTGTAACAAAGTTTTTATAATTCACAAACAAACCTTTTAATTTATTTACCTGACCAGAGTACAGATGACAAAATCCTCGCACAGCCTTTTCTTTGTATAAGCTATTAGCTGCTCCCTCCATCCTACGAATGGTCATCATCTCCCAGTAAAACTTGAGTGCATCTTCCCGTGTACATGTCACATCCGTGTTGGGTCCAGTTTCAAGCTTATGAAGTTTGTATGGCTATGATAATATTAAGTCATGTGAAAACATGTAAAATAAAATATATCACCCAGTTTTCTCTCACTAATTAATCTTTTTGGAAGGCTTTTTCCAAAAAAATTTTTTAAAAGCTTGTTTTTGTTTTTTCACTGTATAAACATGCAAAATTATTCTCTCTGGCTTAATTTCAAATCTGGCATAACTCCTAAACAAAAGTGTCTCAGTACAAAAATATCTTGACAAACAGGTTTATTTGCAGGACACTACATTTTCAAAAATTGACAACAAATGTGCTGCTACACCCAAAGTTATTTGTGCCTAACTACTATACATAGAACATGACAGGTTAACTAGTAAAATAAATGAGACTGAAAAGGAAAGATGACTGTGTGATTTTTAAAAGCAAAGCCACATCAGGCTACCTGCTGTGTTCACTGAGAGGAATCAAAACCCTGATTTTAGCATTGTAAATATAAAGACAAGAAAAATGGTGAAATAAGAGACATAACTGGTTATGGTGACAAAAACAATTTTATAGTCTGATCTAGGCAACTTCATGAGGAGTTACAGGCAATTACTTCTATGGTCTTCTGTAAACAGATAACTCACTATCAGTGATGTCGAGAAACCCACTTGTTGAGAATTTTATATGCAAAAACGGCTCGTTTGGGTTGAGAAAATATTTTACATAGAAGAGCAAACAACGTTTCGACCTTCTTCGGTCATCGTCAGGTTCACAAAGAAAGAGGTAACTGACCGGAAGCTGACCACATGTTTGGAAGGGGTTGTGCAACTGAGTGTTGCAATGTAGAGGGCGGGGTTAGATGTTTGAATATATAATTTATCTATAATATTAATACAGGTATAATGGCGATCCTTTATATTGGTTTATTTTGGGTTTAAGTTGTTGTATAAGTAAGGCTTCTTTAATTTTGCGTTTGTTTATGTTGGTCCCCCAGTGGCTCAGCGGTATGTCTGCGGACTTACACGCTAAAATCTGGGTTTCGATACCCGTGGTGGGCAGAGCACAGATAGCCCATTGTGTAGCTTTGTGCTTAATTTAAAACAAACAACAACTTGTTTATGTTTGTTTCTTTATTTAGTATTTGAGTGTTTTCTATGGTTATGTTGTGTTTATTTGACTTGTAGTGTTTGAAAACGTGTGAAGGTGACTTTTTATGTTCTTTGAATCTGGTTTACATTTTTCAACTTGTTTCTCCAATATAGAAGTCGTGGCAGTTATCACATTGTATTTTATAAATAATGTTGGTGTGGTGTTTGTCAATGTAGTGTTTACATAGTATAGACCTCAGTTTTGTGCCTGGATTTTGAATAAATTTAGTGTTAACTGGAATGTTATATTTTGTTACTAGTTTTTGCCAAATGTTGGTTATTTGTTTGCTGATGTCAGGAATACATGGTATACAGCAGCATATGGTTTCGTGATTTTTTGATTCGTGAGATATATTTACTTTTGTCGGTTGATTTTGCTTTCTGTCTAAGTGTGTGCTTATAATGTTTTCTACGGTTTGTGGAGGAAACTTATTGATGTTGATGAAGTATTGTTTTATTTTGTCTAATTCATCGTTAATTTTATCTGGTGAGCATAGTTTTATGGCTGTGTTTATCTGGTTTCTTACTATGTAGAGTTTTTGTTTTGTTTCATGTGCTGAGTCCCAAGGAATGTATAGTCCAGTATGAGTGATTTTTTGGTGGATTTCTGTTTTGAATTGTGTGTCGGTTCTTATAATTTTGAGGTTAAAAAATGATACTTGATTGCTTTCTTCCTGTTCACATGTGAAGTTAATGTTGGGATGTATAGAGTTAATGTGATTTAAAAAATTAAGTATGTGTTCTGTAGATTTGAATCCTGCAACTGTGTCATCTACATATCTGTACCAGTATAGTGGTGGATGTAATGCTGTATTAATTGCTTGTGTTTCAATTTGTGTCATTAAAATATTGGCTAGAACTGGTGATACTGGGTTGCCCATGCTTTGGCCATTTGTTTGTATATAGTTTTGGTTGTTGAACACAAAGTTTGTCTTTATTGTGGTGAATTCTATGAGGGTTGCTAACTGGTTACTGGGAATGTCTATAATTTGGTTAGGGTCTCGGATATAGAGCACTAAGGCTATCTTGCAGGCTTCTGTTGTTGAAACTTCTGTGAAGAGGGATATAACATCGAAACTGGCCATTAAGGCTTCATGATTAAGTTGATTTAGATTAGACTTGAAATTAAAAGAGTCTTTGATAAATGAGCTGGCTGATGTTACATATTTGGAGAATGCCCATGCTATGTATTTACCAAGATTGTAATTAAACAATTCATATGTTGACATTATTGGTCATAATGGACAATCTGGTTTATAAGGTTTGGGGATGCCATATATTTGCGGTGTGCGTGAGCCGGTTTTACATAGGTAGGAATAAAGTGTTTGTGAAATTGTGTTGGCTTTTTTCATTTGCAGCAGTAATTTCTTCAGTTGCGTCTCATGTGTCTTTGTTGGATTTGTGTGTATTGGTTTAAATTTGTTCGTGTCTGATAGGATGTTATTCATTTTTTGTATGTATTCATTCATGTTCATTATTACTGTAGCGTTACCTTTATCTGCTTTTAGAATTTTTATGTTTCTGTCTTGTTTTAAGTTTTTAATGGAATTAATGTCTCTTTTTGTAAGACTGTTTTTTAGTTTTTTTGTGAAATTATGTTGATGGTTTTGTAAGAAAATTCTTTGAAAAATTCGTTTAAGATGTTGTTTTTATTTCTGGAAAATATAAATTTGTAATTTAACCTGGGAAGTTTGGCTGTTGGATGTCAATAAAATTATCTAAGTTTTCTTTTTTCTCTTGGTTGTTTTTGGTTTTTTCTTTGTTTTTTTTTTCTGTAGAAAGTATCACAAGTCTCCTGGCTAGGTCTTCTAAACATGTTTTGATTTCTATGGTTGGAATGTACCTTGGTGCTATTGCGAAGTTGAGCTCTTTGTTAAGTAGATGTAACTCGTCTGTGTTTAATTGTCGGTCGGATCTGTTAATTATGAGGTTAGTCAATGGTTTGTCGTTTTGGTGTCTTTTCTGTTGTTTACATCTTAGTTTTTCTAGTTTTTTGTTATGGCAGATCTTTTTGTCTCTGTCGTTCTTAGTATTGATTTGGTTTATGTTTCGTTGTATGAGTCCGTAAATCTATGGCTTAATGCAGCATGCCAGTTGATGGTCTAGGTTCATTTTTTTTTTGTAAGTCATAAACACAGCCATAAAACTATGCTCATCAGGTAAAATTAATGATGAATTAGACAAAATAAAACAATACTTCATCAACATCAATAAGTTTCCTCCACAAACCGTAGAAAACATTATAAGCACACACTTAGACAGAAAGCAAAATCAACCGACAAAAGTAAATATATCTCACGAATCAAAAAATCACGAAACCATATGCTGCTGTATACCATGTATTCCTGACATCAGCAAACAAATAACCAACATTTGGCAAAAACTAGTAACAAAATATAACATTCCAGTTAACACTAAATTTATTCAAAAACCAGGCACAAAGCTGAGGTCTATATTATGTGAGAACTACACTGACGAACACCACACCAACATTATTTGTAAAATACAATGTGATAACTGCCATAACTTCTATATTGGAGAAACAACTAGAAACATGGAAACCAGATTCAAAGAATATAAAAAGTCACCTTCACACGTTTTCGAACATTGCGAGTCAAATAAACACAACATTACCATAGAAAACACTCAAATACTAAATAAAGAAACAAACATAAACAAACGCAAAATTAAAGAAGCCTTACTTATACAACTTAAACCCAAAATAAACCAATACAAAGGAACACCTTTAAAACTATGTTAATATTATAGATAAAATTATATATTCAAACATCTAACCCCACCCTCTACATTGCAACACTTACACAACCCCTTCCAAACATGTGGTCAGCTTCCGGTCAGTTACCTCTTTCTTTGTGAACCTGACGATGACCGAAGAAGGTCGAAACATTGTTCGCTCTTCTATTTAAAATATTTGCTAAACCCAAACGAGCCATTTTGCATATAAAAGATAACTCACTCTATCATAAAGAAAACCAGACTGCTGTGTTTACAACTTTTTTGTTTTGAGTAAGTGAATATGTAAAGTCAATATCAGCTCAAACAATTCCCAATAAAAAAAAAAAAAGATACATTAATCTCTACTTCAATTTTGATCAGAAGTAAGAAAGCTATAACAAGATTGGTTGGTTGGTGTTTTATACCACATAGTAACTAGACTATCTATGCCAAACAGGTGAAAAGTTAAAAAAATTAACACTATTGGAATACATAAAAGGAAGTTAAGGTAAAACAAGATAAAACTTAATTTTTGAATTAAAAACATAAATACCAATAAATCAAATTTCTACATCTCGTCTACAGTGGTAAGAGAAAAACTACAGTGACACAAGTTGTAAAGGGCCTTTTATAGCATAGTTGTAATTATAATAACTCACCTCAATAACTAACTGGTAAATTCCAAATACATTATTAGTCATCTAAAGTTGGCCTTTCCAGTCCTGGTTTCAAGTTATTTGATGTTGCAGACAGTTTCAAAATGTAAAGTAATACAATTTTTAAGACATGTTGCAAAATTTTAATTATTTTAACTTGCCAGGATGACTAATGGGTAGTTCAAACAACAGTGTTAGTCACCTGAAGTTGGCCTTTTCAATCCAGGTTGCAAGTTATTTGATGTTATGGCCATTTTCTAATTTCAAATTGAACTAGATGTACTTTGATTCTAAAAAGGGAATCACATTAAAAATGTCTAATGTACAAATTAAAAAAAAAGAACTTAAACAGCATTAAAAAGATTAATGGCCTTAAAAAACTGAACACATTGATGCATCAGTCTCAGAAAAAAGAAAACAATGAGATAAAAAATTGTGACCAATGCACAGTCTATTAAGAACTTCCTCTTTCTGATCCCTACGAAAGCATGGTAGCTAAAGTCCAAAAGAGGGTTTTGTTTGAAAAAACTTGTCTTCACATTACTCACTCCAAGTCAACTGCCAACTGGCATGGAACCAAGCTTTGAATACAGAACCACAGTGCATCTATGGAACAGCTACAGCAGTGATAGTTCCAGACCAGACTGATTTAGCTATGGTGTCAGTAAGCCAATTTCCCATGAATACCAATATGGCCTGGTATCCAGAAAAACTGGATAGAAATAGATGCTAAAAAAAAAGGTCAATTGGTTTTGAATATCAGCAAAAATAGGGTGAGAACTAATATATGAAGCAATTCCAGGGCCAGTAGAGAACAAAGTGAGTCAGTATGAATAATGCAGTTTAAGTATTGCTTAGCTTCTATGTGATCCAGGGTAAGAGAAATGACACACTGGAGGAGTGAACAAAGAAGCAGTAGAGGAGATTCTGCACACAATCACCGAACCACAACAAAAGCCCAGAAAAATCACCTAATTTCAACCATCTGAATAAATAGGAAGGGAAGGATGGTTCAAACAGTGTTCAGCAGTATTACAGACAGTATATTTCCAATCAGGAGTGTCTGATTTTCTCAGATGACTTAAAGATAGGTCACATTTGAAGACTGTAATAAAAGCAAGGTGGGATGAGCTGACAAGTGGATACAACAATGCTATCCAAAGGACAGACCCAACTCATTCAACTGTGCCTGGATACAAATGCCAAATTGAGCAATGGTAGACCATCTGTTCTAAACAAGCATGGACCACTGAGGAAGGAAAACAACTCCAGGTGGGATGCTTTGATAAAGAATGAAATTTTGAAGCATACAGTAAAGACAGTTGCAAAGGAGAGTTTCATGAGACTATGTATATCCTCTGAACTGGGGAAATACAGATAGCCCTGGTGCTTCCTGATGATGAACGGGGTCCAGCATCTTTAAGGCTGAGGTCCTGGCAGAGCAATAGACCAGTGATCCGTAGTCTAGTTTCAAACAAATAAGAACATGATTTTTAGCTCAGAACATTGATCTGCTCCCCAAGTGAAGGAAGAGAGGGCACGGAAGATATTCAGTGCTCTTGCACATTTGACTCATAGCTGCTTGATGTGTGGCATAAAAGTCAGTTTACAGTTAAAGATAAGCCCCAAAGACTTTGTCTCAGGGACCACAGGTAGCAAAACTTCACCGATATGGAGTTCAGGATAAGAGTAAATACCCTGTTGGCAGCAAAAGTGCATGCAAACAGTTTTAGACAGAGAAAATTTAAAGACATTTGCCGTGGTCCGTTTCAGCAAATGAATTTGGGCAGTCTGTAGCTGCCGCTCAATATACCTCATGTTCCATGACTAACATGAGATGTGAAAGTTGTTGACATAGAGACCATTTGCAACAGTGAGAGGGAGTTGTTCAGTGATGGCATTAATTTTTATACTGAAAAGTGTGACACTCAAAACAAACTTGGAATCACCTTCCATTAAAAATTTTTTAATAAAAATGGGCAAATGACCACATAACCCATATAAATGCAGGTCTCATAAAATGACATACCTCCATGTTGTATCATAAGCCTTCTCAAAGTCAAAGAATATTGACACAAGATGTTGTCATTTGAAATAGGCTTCTCTGATTGATGTTTCAAGTCAAATCAGGTGGTCCATGGTGGAGCTTTGTCGTCAGAACCCACACTGGGATAGGCGAAAGTGGATTGTTTGATTCGAAGAACCAAACAAGATAAACATTAACCATCCTCTCTAAGGTCTTATAGAGACAGTTTATCAAAGCAGTTGGACTGTAGTTTTAAGGAATCTTGGGATCCTTTCCAGGCTTAGAGAAAGGTGGGACAATAGCCTGATGCCAGGCATCAGAAAAAACATTCTCCTGCCAGATCTAGTAGGAGATAGATAACGTAGCATCTTGTAGTGTATATCAGGTCCACCTGATGTACTGCCAGACCGATGAAGGGTCAGTTTGAGTTCCATCAGTGTAAAGGGACAATTATAGTCATAGAGACAATCAGCTTGAAAGGAAAGGCAAAAGGAGATTGTTTGATTCAAAGAAACAAACAAAACAACCATTAACCATTCTCTCTAAGGTCTTACAGAAACAGCTTGGATTGTAGTTTAAAGAAATCTTGGGTTCCTTCCCTTGCTTACAGAAGGTAGGACAATAGCCTGGTGCCAGGCATCAGGAGAACATTCTCCTGCCAAATCCAGTTTAAAACAATCAGAAGAACAGGAAGAAAAGCAGAAGAGATGGTGCAGTACTTCATTGTGTACATCATTAGGTCCAATCAATGTACTGCCAGATCAATGAAGGGCCAGTTTAAGTACCACCAATGTAAAGGGATGATTATAGTCATAGAGACAATTAGCTTGAAAGAAAAGAAATTATTGCTATGCTCGAGTCTGGATGGCTAAAAAGGTGGAGGATGAAGCAGAAGTATAAATAACTGGCAAAAGCTTTAACCTAGAGTGTTGGTGATGCTCCAGTATCAGTTACTTCCTGGCCATCAGAGAGCAAGATCAAGATGGGGGGAAGAATTATATTGCCCACTGACCTTTCGAATCTTGTCCCATATGTCTTTGAAACTGGTGGTTGAAGACGTGGTGGTTGTGAACTTAATCTAAGAGCCCTTGTGGCTTTGATGTCTTACACACCAAGTTTGTGTATGGGCCTGTCTAAAAGCAATGTGATTTGAAAGTAAGGGATACCAATGAAAAGTATCCCAGGCCTGTTTTTGAGCATTCTCTTCCATGTGCCAGGCAGGATTCCACCACAGACAGGGTGGACACATACTGATCAATCAACAGTGCCACCCCTCTATGCACTCAATCACACAGCCTATCATTTCTGCACAAAGAGAAACTGCTGAAAGATAAGCAAGTTTCAGAAACATTTCCTGTAAGGCAAGCCACACAGGATGGTACAAAGCAATCAATGTTTTATGACATCCAGATTAGAATGGAAACCTCAACAGTTCCATTGAATCAAGGTGGTCATTTTTATTTATATGCAGACAAGTTGGGTGGAAAGCCCTTCTGTTTATGACCATGTCTTATTTCTTTAGTGTCTTTATTCAAGGGAGGTCTGTCAACCTCCGTGGATCCTGCCCTGGGTTGATTGGGCAGGTCTTTGCTGTTGTAAGAGAATTCCAGCAAGTGAGGACATGAACAAATGATTGTTTTGCAGCTTGGGGTGGGAGAAGCAGATATACCTGAAGAAATGCCCATACCTGAAATTAAAGGAAGTGGATTTTGCTAGAATGTATGTTAGCAACAGAGGTGGGTGTTGATGTTGATTTATAAACTTTTTTAACCATGGAGGTCAAAAACTTTTCACTTGATTTGAGAATGATTCTTTTAGAAGCACAGAGTGATCTGTTTGCACTCCCACTGTAGTAGCGAAATGAAGTGCAGTAGTATACATCCGAGATGAAGTGGTGGACAGCAACTTTCAAGCCTCAGGGTAAGTAATGTTTTGAATGATTTTACAAATGCTGCACCTCTTTTTCTTCCAACCATTTCGGACAACTATGAAAGTAGGATAGGCGAGAGCCATTGCAATTGATGCAATGAGTGTCAGTTTCACACTCACTGACATCATGGTCCTTGCTACCACAACAAACACACTTCAAGGAATCACAACATGATGTTTTTGAGTGACTAAACTGATGGCACTGGAAACATCTGAAAGAGTTTGGAATGCATGCCCATACTTTTGAATTAAGATAACTTGCCTTGATGGTGGCAGGTGGATGCAGCAATGTAAATGTCAGAATGAGGATATTGGTGAGCATAATAATTCAATCTTTGCTAGTAGAGGTACGTCTCACAGCAGAAACTTCTTGCGTGGAAAAAGCAGCAAGAATCTCTGACTTGGGGATGTTCTTCAAATCCCTCTCAACAATAACTCCTGATGAATTCCAAGTAGCATGAAACGTAACCTCACAAGTATATCCCCAATTGCCTTTTAATGTAAGAGGAATTCACTGTGTTGAGACATGGATGTTTCTACTAATAGGTCACCAGAGCAAAGATTTTTGACAGACTTTGGAGAGCCAGCCAGTCCCTCTAGTCCTTTCTGAATGAAAAAGGGAGATATTTGCCCTAAAGGTTTGTCTGAAAGTGAATGCAATACAAGAAAATGAGGTACAACAGGTGGTACATATAGTGAGGATTGCTGCTCAAAACCTTCAAGAGATGGTTGTTTACCTATAGACTGTTTTTCAGTATTTTATTAAGATTTGTAATTGAAGTATCCATAATAAAGAAAGGGAAATTTTGGTGCCCACTGACCCCACCCACCATGGAGCCCTACGAGGGGATGCACTACAATGTCAAACATGGACACTGCAGTAATGCCAGGGTTTTGTGATAACTATACCCAAACACCAGCATCAGATACAATGTCCACAACATCTGTTAAGAACATCCAACATTGGTACTTGGTTGACCCTAGCTCAAGTGGACCAGCCAATTGACCCAAGGAGGGCCACCCCAAGGTTGTCCATCCACAGGAATTCAAGGCCAAAGTGGGGTGTTAGGGTTGGACTCTTCAACCACCAGGATCCTCTCCTCCCCTTCAAGGGTCACCCCACACAGCAAACACATGGGTGGATGTTCAGATCCCAGAGGTAAACTGAAAGAACAGAACCTTCCTTGGGAGGTATCCTCCCCACGTACAGGAATCCACACCAAGGAGTTTACAACAAAAAATACAGTCAGTAACACTGATGAGGAAAGCTGGTGTAATAAAATGCACTTGTAACACTAAGAAGTTAAAGGGGGTAATCAACTCACTTTACAAGGTGTTAATAAGATTTCACTTAAAAAATTATGTTCAATGCTGATCATATTTTTATACAAAAAAATGTTGTTTCTAAAAAAGGTTCAGAAAAGAGCTGTCAAGATGACTGTAGGTATGAAGGGGTTATCATAAAAGGTTAAGCTAAAATGTCTTAATTGTCTTATGTTTTCATTAGAAAAAAAAAACATCTGAAGGCAGTAGGACAGAGGAAGCTGTTTAATAACAGAAGAATTATAAAGCTCACTGGCAAAGAAGTTATAAATACTCTTTGTTGTTAAATTTTACAAAATAATTTTTTATTTTTTATTTGGTTTTCCTGATGGGGAATGCATGATCCATCTCTATGCCTTAGTTATGTCCACTAAAAGTGAATATATTGCATTGTTTAAATAAGAGAATGTAATCTTTCTGATAGCTTCCCTTGATTAAATGTAATTTAATTTCATTATTTCTATTCCTATATCTTTTGTAAATTATGCAGAAATAAATACTTAACTCTAAGAAGATGTGTACATCTATAACTATAATGTTAAGACTAGCATCAAAATGACTTCGGTATTACTAGAGTTCTGTGTTAAGAAGTGGGGGTTAGATATTCAAGAGGAGAAGTCCTGAAATATTCCCAGCACCAACCAAAGGAGTGGAAGTGGCATTTTAAGTTTGCTATAAACCAGTAACAAGAGGATATATATATCTAATTATCATTGACATTTTACTACATGTTAATATAAAAAAGACGTTTTAGTTTCTAATTTATCACAACCTAATTCTTAAATCCATGACCCCTGAGTAGAGTGTTCATTAGAAGAGATGATTTTTTTGTGTTTTTTATGTACTAGCCATAGGCTGTATGGGGATAAGATATGTACTAACCTAAATTGAAAATCTAATAGTCATAACTATTTTGTTTTTACTATAATGAAACTCTGCAAGTTCATACATATCTATAATCATTATAGTGAATTCTTCCCCAGGATTAAAATATCAAAATGTTACAATTTCCTACAATATATGTGACAAAGGTGTAAAATCTATGAACAGACTAACCAGCCTATAAGGGAAGTTAAAGATTATCCAGTCAACATAAAATTAAATCATTGTCATATGGCATTTCAAAAACTAAACATCTCATCTTTTCTACTGTACCAAGGCTGCAAAGTTCCAAGGATGAAGTCCAAGTCATTTTCTCCAAACACAGCCATTTTATCTCATATCCTCTTACTTTAGATTGAATAATACCTTTCCTAAACTCAGCAAAAAATAACCACGTAAATTAGAAAGTGTCATGAACAAGAAACTACATAATTTCATATTTTAAATTACAAGTTGGCAACTGGGTCCTACATAATGTGTATATCTGGTTTATAACGAAGGTAGTGAAATTTTACATCATTAACCCTGGAATTAGGTGTAATAAGCTAAAAGGTGATACGAAAGAGATTTGGTGTATTTTCAAGTAAAATTGTATTAATTCACAATTAGTATATTCCTAAAAAGATAAAAAGGATAATAGAAAGTGAAGCCTAACTGGTTTACTAAATAAAGAGAATTCCAAGAATAGAGAATTTTAAGAACTATAACTTAAAGATATGTTGGAAATTTTAAATATCTGTAGGAGAGTTAGGGACTTGATAAAATAATATAGGAAATACAAAAAACTTACACAAACAGTTGATTGATAATGTTAAACTAACAGCATGGATCTTTTAAGAGTGGTTAAAATAAGATGTTAAATTTGTGAATGGGCCCCTAAAAGGATGCTTATGACAAGTTTTTTGTTGAAGAGATTTTACAAGAAAAGAAAAACTATAACCAACCATGAACTTTCATTTCCACAAGAGAGGACAAACTATAAATCCAACAATCAACTTCCATTTTTACAAGAAAAGATATTTATCCAAACTATCAATGTTTGTTTTCACAGTCGGGGACATAAGTTGTATTCCAAACTATCAGTATTCATTGAAAATAATAGGAATTGACCTGAACCATGTATACATCAGTTTCTTGTTTATAAGAAACTAAAAACATCAGGGGCAGACAAGGATTTTCAGGACATTAAGCCTCTCTTTCATTACTGGTAGGTCACAAGTGAGTGATCAGGTGTTTGTGGATTGTAGAATTCTTAATGTTACCGCTATTTTGAAAGGGGGTGGGTAATAGGAGTCACCCTAGGAATTACTGGCCAGTCAGGCTCATTTTTGTAATGTTTATCAAAAGAAACCCTACATAAACATTTAATGAAATATAATATCATAAATAATAGCCAGCACTGATGATTCACAAAAGCAAAATCTTGCCTAGTTATTATTATTTAAGGATGTCACCAGTTATCTGAACAACAGAAAGGGAATGGACTTCATATACTTTAATATTATGATCTTACTGTACATACATAAAAGCAATGCAGTATACTGTTCCAATAATTTAAATACATTTGTTAATGTGCATGGACTGCCAGTTTGTGAATTAAAAGATATGTATATTTGTGTATGGTTTGTGGTTACAAGGTAAGTATGTACGTTACTCTACTGCTGTTCAGACTTTTCAGCAATTTGCATACTTCTCTCTTCAAAGTATTTTCCCAGCAATACAACATATGATTAGAAAATGTTAAAAAGACAATACTTGTTAAACAGAAAATACGATGATGATAATTCTTGTCCCTCAAGTAAACTTTGTCTCGATACCAATGGTGAAATAAATTACATACCCCTGAGCAACACATCTAAATTTAACATTTTAGCATTTGTAGCTAATCAACAAAGGTTTAAAAGAACTACATGTATTATTTACAACATAACCAAAAATTAAATTTAAACATGAATACTATTTACATCATTAACTAATTTGGGTATCTAAACTAAATCATTTTTAGTTCATTCGTATTTTAGTGCAAAATATGCAACAGTCATTCTTGTGGTTTTCCTAACACACAGATGCCCGTATAAGTTACATTTAACGAGTCAATACCTCACATACATTAACATATGCATTATAAAAAACAGTAAATATGCCTTTAAATTTTTTATACAAAACACATTCTCTGTATCTTGTAGAGAATTCAACAGTTTATATTCTCTATAAATTTCATTATGCTAAAATATTAAGGTCTTTCCTAAACGTTTTTTTTTCTCACACAAAAAACAAAGAACACCTGGTCAATTAAAATCTTAATATAATCACACAAGCAGTCTACACATAAACAAAAAAGAGGGTAATCATTCCTAACCAGACCATTATTTCTTCAGTGTTTATATCAGTAAACATTTATTCACCCGATCATCTCTGCACTTCAATATTTTAATGTTGTTACATCTAACTGATGAAGATACACAACATAATATTTCTAATTAATTTTACCTTAGTCTGAAAGGTAGCTTCTGTTACTGTTCCATGACATCTTGCCATTAAACCAGGGAAACTCCCCTGAAATGCAAATTAATGAAAAAACAATGAACAATAAACACACACAAAAACCATGCAAAAATAAATTTGGCATTGAATTCATGAATAAAGTTACTAACACATTATACAAACAAACTGATAATAATTATGCAATTTTTGTTATTTAGTTATCATGATACATATAACTTGTTTCACTGTTACATTATCACAACCACCTTCTCTCCGAGGATTGGTTTATTTGTAACAACTACCTTCCTTCATGTATAAAAATTAATATCATTATATATAACCTACTATAATTAAAATTTGCATATAATATAGCATATAACCTGCTGTAAGATATGCAACAAATAAATTAAGGTTCCAATAATTTAAAACCACAGAAATAGATGAAATGTAGATAAGCTAGCACAAAGAAATTAAACACATACAAATTATTTAATTTGCTATTTCATTATTTGTTTCACATAACAGCTTAACAACAAAGACCTTACCCTTACCTGTTTTAACTGAAGTAACAGATACTATTAAACCACATAATCTATAAAAAATAACTAATCTTGAATTTAAAAAAAGTCATTGTTGATTATAAATTAAAGACTACAGACCTTACAGTTATTCTGAAACATTTATATAGTTTAACTTCCACTTCATTTTTCTCCCTCTATAACAATAAACATGAAAAATAAGGTTAATTTGATTTTTTTCCATTGTTATCCTTTAATTTTTAAAATATCTTACTTCCAAATAACAGTTACTAGGTTTCATGCAAGAAGCTTTAAATGTTTTATATATGAATTTAACACTAGTAACAAATCATAGATGATGGTGTTATTGTTAACACAACCCCGTGTAAAATCAGTAATTGATGATGATTACTAGTAGTAACATTAGTATCTAACATTAGCTAAGACTAACATCAGTAACATGATAACTCATGTGACCTAGTTTATAACTATTACTAATCATTAGTTTTCAGATTAACCAAGTAACATTCGAAAAGCCAACATCTTGATCTCCAAGAAAGCAACTAGCAGTAGAATAACTGTAATTTATTTATTAGACTAAGGGTTATAGAAGATTATGTTCTCTTTTAACTCCAGTTAAAATGAAAACTTAACATACTCGGTAAATATTTGAAGATTTGCATAAATATCTCAATGTCTTGTTGAGCATTTTGGTAATTTATTTAAAATTTCAAGCTCTAATCACCACTACTCCAACAACACAGACACAAATCCTACCAGTCACTATTTGACCCCACTATTTGTACTTTTATGGTCTTAATAATTGCGAGCAATATTTGTAGAGGGCGAGCATCGCTTTCAATATTAAATAATTATAAATGTTCACAATTAATAATTTTCAACAACTATAACAAAACCGCATATAGCCTATGATCAATAAATTTCTGCTTCTTAATTTATTTAAACTTAGTTGTTATGTTTGTTTGTTTTTCAAAAAACGCATGTTCATGCTATTAAATACATAAAGCTACACACAAATTATCAAGTAACCTGTTTTAGCATTAAGTTACACTTTGGGATATATGTGGTGTACCTATTGCTAGGGGTCCAGCATGGCCAAGAGTGTTAAGGCGTGCGACTCGTAATCTGAGGGTCGCGCTAAATATGCTCGCCCTTTCAACCGTGGAGGCGTTATAATGTACAGTCAATCCCACTATTCGTTGGTAAAAGAGTAGCCCAAGAGTTGGCGGTGGGTGGTGATGACTAGCTGCCTTCCCTCTAGTTTTACACTGCTAAATTAGGGACAGCTATCACAGATAGCCCTCGCGCAGCTTTGTGCGAAATTCAAAAATCAAACAAATAAACAAACCCATTGCAAATATAGAACCATGTATTTTAATTTAATAAGCACCCAACTTGATATCACCGATAAATATAAATCCACAATCCTAATAACAAAGATTTGGTATCATAAATAATTTACATTTAATAATTATAAGGTCATTTATATTCAATTTTTCTTTCTATTTGTTGACTGATGTTATCGTTTTGTAAGCGCAAAGCTACAAAAAGAGCAATCTGTGCTCTGTCCTCCCCGGAGAACGGAACTTTGGATCGTAGCACATTAAGTCCGTCAATTTACTGTTTAACTTTCTATTTAACTTGACAGAAATACTTCGAATAAAGCTGTTATTAATAAGGTTATAGAGATTAATATTTATGTTGCTCTTAAAAGAAAATGAAACAAAATAATAACATTTAACGATTTAAGCAAAAACTATAATAATAGGCCAATTTTTAAGGGTTTTTAAAATTGTCTTCGATTTTCTAGATGAGAATGGATTGGTTATTTTGTTTTAAGGACTTATGAGAAAGTAAAGAATAATCAAATAATAATTAATAATTTGTCAGCTATATCCATTGCCGTTGTGGACCTTCGTCCATACCAGAGACCATCAGGCTGGCTAGTGTACGGCAGACATAGCAGTGTTTGAGGCACTCTTTATGTCATTAGTTACTTGAATAAAAATTGTTTATGTGTGACCGAGATTAAATTGATAAATTGTAATCTTTATGAACATATGTAAGTCATTAAACATCATTATTAGATTTACGATTTTATGAACAGAAAATTATTTATCAATTTCAATATTATTTTTTTACTATTAATATTACAAATGATTTAGCTGAATTAACCTTGCTCAACATTCATCTTAATATTGACAAAAGTGTCTTTTTGTTATTTACTTAATTTTGATAATCGTGTGAAAATTATTTAGTAAACCTTAACAAAAGTAAGAAAAGAAATAAGAAATTAAATGTTCACTGACGTCCTTTTTGTTTATCTCTATGACACTTGTTTATGCTAATTGGTTTCCTGTAAACATCGTAGATCAAAAATAATTTACATAATAAAAGCTCAACGAACTTTAAAATCTTATGATATTTAAAAGAAAAACACAAAATCCAAAACATAAATGAAGGCTGGTGAGTTCCAGACTGAGCAAAACGTGTCGTCGGTAATGAATACTCCGAAAGTAGTGTTTGAAATATTTTTGGTATTTATTTGGTTGTAGTTTTGAAAATCCATAAGGTATTTTACACTGCTGGCCAAAATTTTAAGGTCAATGAACATAAAGAAAAAATATGCATTTTGCGTTGTCAGACTCAACCACTTATTTTAGTAGAGTTTCGAAAGATGAAAATAAGAAAAGGGAAAACAAAACTTTTTAGCACTTAATAGGAAAATGTGAACACTATGAAGTTAGTCTAAATACTAGCTGGTCAAAAGTTTAAGACAATACCAAAAGGAAGTCCCAAAAAGGGTAGGAAATACCCAACAAGAGATCTCAGTGGTAAGTTGCACAGCCATTAATGCGAATAATTTCAAACATTCGTTTGGAATGGTCGATATAAGCGTTTGCAGAAGGCTGGCTGGAATGTTATTCCAAGTGGTGAAGATGGCTTCACGAAGATCATGCACTATTTGGAATTGACGTCCATTTCTATAGACTTCCCTTGCCATCCACCCTCAAATATTGTCAGTGGGGTTCAGTTCGGACGAACACGCTGAATAGTCCGAAAGAATCACGTTATTCGCCTTGAAAAAGTTCTTTGTCCTGCGGGCATGGTAGATTACACCGTTGTCCTGCTGAAAGATCCAGTCATTTCCACACAAACGAATGCCTTCAGTCAATAAGGATGCTCTCTCAACATGCCAAAGTAGCCAGCTGTTGTTTGATGCCCTTGTATAACCTGAAGCTCCATTGTTTCATGGAAGGAGAAAGCATCCCATATCATGATGGAACCTCATCCACTGTGTCGTCTGGAAATTGTCTCTAGTGGGGTATTCTTATCGTGTCAGTAACGTTGAAAGCCATCTGGACCATCCAGGTTAAATTTTTTCTCAGAGAACAAAATCTTCGTCCACTTTTCTAAGCCCCATGTTTGATGCTTCTCAGCAAAGTTTAACCGAGCTATTTCGTGATGTGAAAGGAGGCGTGGCCTTTGAAGACATTTACGGTTTTTAAAGCCTTTTTCTCGTAGATGCCGTCTTATTGTTCTTGAGCAGCATTCTGCGTCCGTAAGGGCCTTAATCTGGTTCGACGATCAAGACGATTTGGTGTCTTGCTGCACAACCCGTCGAACACTCCTGCTCAACGCCGGCGACCACTTCAAATTATCGTTCCGTATCCCTCAGAGTCTTTTAAGAAATTTGCAACAACAGTTTTACTACGCCTAATCTCACCAGCAATAGCACGTTGAGAGAGACCTTGCTTTTGCAGCTCGAGAATTCTGCCATGTTCAAACTCTGTCAACTTTTTAGCATTTGTCATGCTTTTACCCAATGTAACACAGGAGATAAAAGTGGGAGATGTTGACAACGCTAATGCTTGAACACAAATGACTAAATTTCGTTACGTGTTTACCGATTAACACTTCGTTTCAGTATGGTCGTAAACTTTTGGCCAGCTAGTATTTAGGGTAATTTCATAGTGTTTACATTTTTCCTATTAAATGCTGAAAAGTTTTATATTTTTTTCCCTTTTTATTTTCATCTTTCGAAACTCTACTTAAATAAGCGGTTGAGTCTAAAAACGCAAAATGCATATTTTTTTCTTTATGTTCATTGGGCGTAAGATTTTGGCCAGCAGTGTATATATAATGTAAGTTGAGGACACAATAGGCCTATCAATAACGTCTAATGACAATTAAATTAATCAGGAATGAAAATATGTTACTAAAGTAGTTGTATGAAAAACGACAAGTTAACAAACAATCAAAAAATAAGTAGTTTGTTTTGGTTTTTGGAATTTCGCACAAAGCTACTCGAGGGCTATATGTTCTAGCCTTCCCTAATTTAGCAGTGTAAAACTAGAGGGAAGGCAGCTAGTCATCACCACCCACCGCCAACTCTTGGGCTACTCTTTTACCAACGAACAGTGGGATTGACCGTCACATTATAACGCCTCCACGGCTGGGAGGGCGAGCATGGTTGGCGCGACGGGGATGCGAACCCGCGATCCTCAGATTGCGAAGCGCACGCCATAACGCGCTAGGCCATGCCAGGCCTTATCCATTCTAATCAGTACTTTTTCTTTTTTTTCAAAGCAAAACTATAGCTCCCACCCATTTTGTACCCGACATGATCAGACTGTTGTAGCATTCGATTCGTAATCCAAGGGTCGCGGATTCGAGTCCCCTTCCAATTAAACGTGCTCATTCTTTCATTCGTGGTGGCGTTACAATGTGACGATCAATCACACTATTCTAGGAACGGCTCGCGCACATAGCCCTCGTGTGACTTTGCGTGAAATTCATAAAGAAACAAACAAATCTTACCCATTTTTAATCAGAACAGTCATCAAAAGCCTCTAGGTTTTATCTATTCTAAACAGCACAATCAATATATTATATCTCTTTTATAATTCATGGTTTACAGATAGCCCTCGAGTAGCTTTGTGCGAAATTCCAAAACAAACAAACTAGAATGGATAATTCTACTTTTGTCGACCATTCTAATTTGTATCAGGAACACGTATTATTAGAAAGAGTTAAGTGGAATAAAACAGCATAAACAATTAAATGGGATAAAAATAATTGCCTGCAAGCAGAATCATAAGACCACTAGACTCTGAATGCTGCAGCCACTCCACAAGTTTAACCTCTTATTCACACGACGGAGTTGATGGTATTTTTAAACGCAATTATCTTGTTTTATGGTAAGACAGACCTAAAACATTGAAATCTTTTGGCTGAAAAAGATGAAGCAGTGCATATTTCTCTGATTGAATACATATTCAAAAGCTAATACATATATATATATATATATATCAAGATTGAAAACTGTGTGTAACTTAAAAATATGTGTTTTGGCTTATAACTAATAATTTAGAACAGGACACTAATTGAAGAAAATTTAGGTGAGAATTGGGGAAATGGAGATAGGATTCATAAAGATAAAACGCGTGTTATTAGTCTTTAAATAACATTCCTTTATATAATTTTATATAAGGCCTGGCATGGCCTAGCGCGTTAAGGCGTGCGCTTTGTGATATGAGGGTCGCGGGTTCGCGCCCGAGTTGTGCCAAACGTGCTCGCCCTTCCAGCCGTGGGGGTGTGTAATGTGACGGTCAATCCCAGTTTTTGTTGGTAAAAGAGCAGCCCAAGAGTTGGCGGTAGGTGGTGATGACTAGCTTCCTTCCCTCTAGTCTTACAGTGCTAAATTAGGGACGGCTACCACAGATAGCCCTCGAGTAGCTTTGTGCGAAATTCCAAAACAAACAATTTTCTTTATATTCTTGAAATAATGGTTTACTTTCCATTATTACTGTCATTTTATAATTCTGTAATAAAATTAATTGTTGCTAACCACAGGTCATGGTTTATAGACCAGAGTTAATTATCTAGTTGAATTTCGTGCAAAACTACAAGGCGGCTATCTGCGCTAGCCGTCCCTAATTTAGCAATGCAAGACTAGTGGAAGGCAGTTAGTCATCACCACCCACCACCAACTTTTGTGCTACTCTTTTACTAACGAACAGTGGGATTGACTGTCAAATTATAACGCTCCCACAGTTGAAAGGTCGAGCATGTTTTGTTCCTACGGAGATTTGAGCCCGTGACCCTCAGATGACGAGTCGAACGCTTTAACCCACCTGATCATGCCGGGCATAATTACCTGGTATTACGCAATGTCTTATAATCTTGAACAACCTGAAAATGAATTAAATTATAATTTAGATTTAAAAATTAAATAAATTTCGATAATTTACAATGCTTGTCAATAAAACTAATACATATAGTTTTATTTTTTAATAATACAAATATTTTTAATTTACAAACAATAATATAATTTATAATTACAAATATTGATCTATATACCAAAGATTTACAAATTTACAAACTATATTGAGTCTTATATCTGGGCTAGAACTTCATTTATATCTTATCGAGGTCTCATAGTTCACTTAATTAATAACAGAGAACCAGCTATCTCTGTGTTCTTCGTTTTATGCTTGTTACATACCGAATTATCTATTGCTGAAGTTATATAATGTTTTTGTGAAAATGCTGATGTCGAAGGTGGATTTTCTAAAGTTAAATGGTTTGTAATGTTCGAAATTCATAAACGTTTCTGATCAAATATCTGGACTTCCCGATTGATAAACGTTATAACAATAATAGTTATAGCTTTTAAGGTTGATAGCACACAGTTGTAGCAAACCAATAATATATATACTATCTTTTGACACGTCGTGTTGGTTATATTTATGGGCATGAGGAGAGTTTCTCGGAAGTTCAGCTTATATGACAATATAGACGATACACCAGTGTTTAGGTACAAACATATATTGTTGCTTTTTACTAACTATCTATCAATATAACTACCTTGGTGGTTAACTTGATGGATAATTCAATGAATAACTAACTAGCTTAGTCTAACCAAAGTTTTATTTTATATTTTTCTAATGCAAACATTAGTAGTCACCACATTAACCTTTGTTCATGCTAAATTAAACGATTTCTTCCTGGGGTGAGATGAAGCGTTATGTAACTAGTCAGTTGCCTACAGAACTTCCATAATAACATAACATAGTGTTTTTGGACAACATGGGTCATGTTGGTGCATTGCAGCAGTTCCATTCTCTAAACTAATTTAAAATAATTAAGAAATATTTAAAGCCAGCCGTCGTTATTCATGTATTTATCATGCTTTTTATAAAACTCACTTAATTTTACTGCCTCAACAACATCAGAAAGACAATCACCCTATTACAAAAATGATACTGGTCGAAGATGATTCCCACTCTGCCAAAATTTATATTTGTGTCCTCTAGTTATTCTCATTGTTAAATATGAAAAAAATGATAATGCATCAACACTATCAATTCCACTTACAATTCTAAATGCCTCAGTTAGATCCCCCTAGCTCTTCGTTTTTTAAGAGAAAATGAGTTGAAAGATTTCAGCGCAGATCTCTTCATATGGCAATCCTTCAATCCCAAGCACCATTATAGTAACTCTTCTCTGAACCCTTTCCAACAATTCAATGTCTTTCCTAAGGTAAAGATCCAAGACTGAACACAATACTATAAATGTGGCCTAATTAGTGACATATACAATGAAATTATAACTTATTTAGACTTGCATTCACTATTTTTGTAGAGACAACTTAAATTTCTATTTGTGCAACAGCACACTGCTTGGATGGCTTAAGAGACTGATCAACTATTACACCATCATTCTTCCTTTATTTCATGAAAATGTTAAGGTTATTCCCTTTTAAATTATACTCATGATCCAAATTATGATAACCCACATATTATCTTTCGTTTATTATGATTAAAACTCATTCGCCAGTTATATGCCTAAATAAGCAAAATCCTATTCACAGATAACAACGTACAGCTAAGGCAAGACTTTTCTATAGTGAAACAATGTTGACTCTCAAATAAAATTATAAGCTTTGTTAAATGACGTCTGTTTTTCTACGCTGTCTTCAGTACACATAGACAGCAGCTGTGATTACTGACTGTTCGTTTGGCCAGTCATCGCAACAACTTATGAAAATGTCGTCTTCTTTCATGCTACACTTTTTCAAAGCTTAATATATCAGTAGGTCCTTAATAGCATAGCCTAAGTTTAAGATACTCACTATTTTCCAGTTTAACTATGTACTCTGATGTAATGTTAACTGATTCCCTAGTGGTGGAATAAAAAACTTCCAGCTCACCACTAACAGAAAGTTTAATGAAAGTGTAAGTTTAAAAAATGATCCCACGAAAGCTGTTTCAAATTAAACTAATGTATATATGTGCTTGTAACAGATAAGCGACTATGTACAATTGTATTAATTAAAAAGGGGAAAAAAGCTTTGTGTATTTCTGTTGCTTCGATTAAAGACGTATTATAAAATAACTAAACCGATTATAGCATCTATGAATGTGATCAATTTAAAACAGTTCTATTTGTAGAAACACTGATCACTATATTTGAAATAAAAACAAAAAAGTAAAGAGCTTGTTGTTTAACATTTTGTGATTTCATCTTTGTTTCGATGATTCGATCGCTTTAATTTTGTAACCTTTTTAACATTACATCTAAGAGGTTAAATGAGCATATACGTAGTCAGAATGAATTCCTTCATTTATGGACAGATGCTGGTAATCTTGGATTATTTTTATTACTTTCTGTATCTGTTGCTTTAACATGAATTTTCAAACACAATGTGCCATTAGAAAATATTTTATTGCGTGTTTTGTATAATCAAATATATCCACTCATGCAAAATACTTTGTAAAGGAAAATAAAAAAATACTGATTTTTTTGTTTGGTAATTTATAAGCTAGGTCTCTAAATGCATTGCGATTTTCATGAGTTTAAAACTACATTCCTCTTGTTATACATTAATACAGCAAATCAAAATAAAATATTTTAATTACTTAATAATTAATCCTTTTATCCAAGCATTAATTATTTAAAAATCCGCGATGACGAGAAAACCCACTTTTAGAGAAAATTATATACTTAAAAACGGGTGGTATAATCAAATATATCCACTCATGCAAAATACTTTGTAAAGGAAAATAAAAAAATACTGATTTTTTTGTTTGGTAATTTATAAGCTAGGTCTCTAAATGCATTGCGATTTTCATGAGTTTAAAACTACATTCCTCTTGTTATACATTAATACAGCAAATCAAAATAAAATATTTTAATTACTTAATAATTAATCCTTTTATCCAAGCATTAATTATTTAAAAATCCGCGATGACGAGAAAACCCACTTTTAGAGAAAATTATATACTTAAAAACGGGTGGTATGGATAGAGAAAACACTAGTAGAGGAGCGAACAACGTTTCGACCTTCTTCGGTGATCGTTAGGTCCATAGAAAACACACAAATACTAAATAAAGAAAGAAACATTAACAAACGTAAAATTAAATAAGCCTTACTTGTACAACAACTCAAGCTCAAAATGAACCAATACAGGGAAATACTTTATACCTTTATTCATAAATATGATCAAACATCCAAGCACATTCTCTACATTCCTATACACAATTACAGAACCGACTTCAAACATTATATCTAAGAGGTTAAATGAACATATACGTAGCCAGAATGAATTCCTTCATTTATGGACAGATGCTGGTAATCTTGGATTATTTTATTGCTTTCTGTATCTGTTGCTTTAACACACTTCATAGAAAACACCCAAATACTAAATAAAGGAACAAACATAAACAAACGCAAAATTAAAGAAGCCTTACTTATTTAATACTTTATGAACCTGATAATGACAGAAGAAGGTCGAAACATTGTTTGCTCCTCTACATAGAGCTTTCTCCATTCATATCAGCCGTTTTTTCTTATATATTTTTCTCTACAACTGGGTTTTCTCGTCATCAAGAGTTTCAGACTTTGTCTTTTCTTCCACAATTTCGTGAAACATCTTTCATGTTAAAAATTACATTATGTAATTTCAATTACTTAAAAGATAGAGGTGAAGAACCTTGTGAAATTAAATGTGGTAAATGTTTAATATTGCTCATTTGTATCTTGAGGGTTAATGTTCACAGCATATTTCTGAGTGATCCAAGGTTTGTTTGTAAATATATAAGAAAATTTTTTTTTTTTTAATTTCGCACAAAGCTTCTCGAGGGCTATCCGTGCTAGCTGTCCCAAATTTAGCAGTGTAAGACTAGAGGGAAAGCAGCTAGTCATCACCACCCACCCACCGCCAACTCTTGGGCTACTCTTTTACCAACCAATAGTGGGATTGATCGTCACATTATAACGCCCCACAGCTGAAAGGGCAAACATGTTTTGGTGCGACCGGAATTCGAACTCGCGACCCTCAGATTACAAGTCGAACGCCTTAACCCCCCTAGCCATGCAGGGCCACAATTTGACCAAATAAAAAATAAGTCAACTTGACAAACACCACACCAACATTATTTATAAAATACAATGTGATAGCTGCCACGACTTTTATATTGGAGAAACAAGTTGAAAAATGGAAACAAGATTCAAAGAACACAAAAAGTTACCTTCACATGTTTTTGAAAACTGCAAATCAAATAAACACAACATAATCATAGAAAACACCCAAATACTAAATAAAGGAACAAACATAAACAAACGCAAAATTAAAGAAGCCTTACTTATACAACAACTCAAGCCTAAAATAAACCAATGCAAAGAAACACCTTTATACCTATATTAATAAATATATCCAGCATCTAAGTTCACCCTCTACATTCGTACACTCAATTACACAACCACCTTCAAAGAAGCCAAAATTCGTTTTGAGCTAAGTATTGAGTAATGCGATGTCCTTGGTTAAGCTTATTAACAATTATCAAATTACATTTAATAATAAAAGGATTGAGCAAGAATATTGTAAAGTAATCTGAATTTGAATAAAAGACGAAGTTGAATTCTGTGAGAAACAAACACACAAAACACATGACGTAAAGCGAAAAGCAATCTTTGTTCATAAGAAAGTGAAAAAGTTGTTGTTTTTGAATTAAGCACAAAGCTACACAATGGGCTATCTGTGCTCTGCCCACCACGGGTATCGAAACCCGGATTTTAGCGTGTAAATCCGCAGACATACCGCTGAGCCACTGGGGGGCAAGTGAAAAAGAAATGCAGTGTATGTACTTGCTCAAGACAGTGGAAAATTACTGAATCCGTAAATTTGTCAGCAACTTTATTCCCTTTCTGATAAACTACGTATGTCGATGACTAATTAAGACTGACTGTAAAACCAAAGCTCATTACGAACAAGTAACTGTTGGGTCTTTCTCTTACTGCATAAAAGTTACACTGACACATCAAAAAGCTGTTTTTTAAAGATTTTTCAGCAATTTTGGAATAATCTAGAGCTCTTGATATTATTTCTTCTTCAGTAATTACTGAAAAACCAACTAAGGATTTTTTGCTGATACTGGGCTTTAAGTTGTTAAATTTTAAATAGCTTTTTTCAACAGTCACTAGCATGGTCAGGACTATCTAATGACATATAGTTTCCAGTATTTACTATATCTCTTAATTTGTTTTTGTTATACGTAAATCTAGGAACATAAATAAGAATTAACTATACAAAAACAATGTTTTGTATTTCCTTTATATTACAAGACTGTTCATCTTGAAGTAGAAATTGAAAAGCTTTACAATATCTTAAATAATTTTTCTCGTATCCTCTAAACTTGCAATAATTTTATTGTTAGGGCTAGAAAAATGCAATCTTTTCGCAATTATAAGTAAACCAATTTTTAATTCAAAAGTGTATCTAAAAATCGATTTTTATGTTTCATTGTATAGAAATATATTGAAGGCTGATATAAATCCATTCTTCCAACGTTTTTTTCTTTTGGGGAGAATATTAATCTGAATTAATTACGACCTTCTGATGGCCCGCATGGCCGGGGGTTAAGGCGCTCGTAATCTGAAGGTCGCGGGTTCGAATCCTCGTCACACCAAACATGCTCGCCCTGTAAGCAGCGGGGTCGTTATAAGGTTATAGTCAATCTCAACATTCGTTAGTAAAAGAGTAGCCAAAGAGCTGGCGTTAGGTGATGATAACTAGCTGCCTTCCCTCTAATCTTACACTGCTAAATTAGGGGTGGCTAGCACAGATAGCCCTCGAGTAGTTTCTCGCAAAATTCAATAACAAGCAAACATACTTTTAAATTTCATTTTCGTTCACATTGGGCCTGGCATGGCCGAGCGCGTTAAAGCGTGCGCTCGTAATCCGAGGGTCGTGGGTTCGCGCCCGCGTCGCGCTAAACATGCTCGCTCTCCCAGCCGTGGGGGTGTATAATGTGACGGTCAATCCCACTATTCGTTGGTAAAAGAGTAGCCCAAGAGTTGGCAGTGGGTGGTGATGACTAGCTGCCTTCCCTCTAGTCTTACAGTGCTAAATTAGGGACGGCTAGCACAGATAGCCCTCGAGTAGCTTTGTGCGAAATTTCAAAACAAACAAACAAACAAACTTTCATATTGCTCCACACTTCAGTAGCATGGTGATATGTTTGCAGACTTACACCATTAGAAACCGAGGTTCAATATCCATGGTGGGCAGCGTACAAATAGTCTTATATGTGTCTTTGTGGTTGATATCAAACAAAATATTTTTTACTTGAAAGCTGTCTTTTTCAAAATATTAGTTTGATGTAACAGTGTTTGCTGTGTTGTCTTCTTTCGTGTTGCACGTACCTTTGGAGGGATTTATTATTTTCCTTTTATTAGAAATTAAATGTTTGTTTCTCTTTTTACTTTTCTTCAACAACATTTTAAAATGTGTTTATTTCTATGTTGTCTCTTGACATTTTTTTCTAGTTACACAATTTTGCTATAAACCATCCAAGTCTGAAAAACCAAATGTAGAAATCAAAGTATTAGATCATCCCTTAAATAATTGCCTGTTTTAGGTTCAGAAAAAAAGAAACGCTTTTTAATGTTATTTAATCAATAATGTATGTTCCATTATTATTAATTACTTCCTGCAAACGATTCAGAAGCTTCTGGATGCCACTTCTATAATTTTATATTTTTGATTTGGAAAAAAAAAGATTGTAGAGAAGGTAGTTTTGAAATCTTCATATGTTCCAAACTCTTTTTCATCAAGATAATTCTAAAAACTTCAGAATAGATGATAATTACATGGGGCAAGGTCTGGAGGAAAAGAAGGGTGTGAAATTTTTTCCCAGTCTAGCTCTTCAATCTTTGCAGGTACGATCCTTGCAGTATGGGGTCGTGCATTATCCACAACATCTCTACCATTGACCAAAGCAGGCCCCTTTTCTTTCAGTGCAGCATTCAGGCGCTCTGACTGTTGGCAATAGAAGTTTGATGTGGTCGTTACAATGAGCGGCAGCAACTCAAAGTGGATCATACCAACAATATCCCATCAAACGCTTTCCAGACTTTCCAAGGGGGAAAATCCATTTTGGGCTGCATTTTAGCCAGTTCCTGCACTGAGCCATTATCTGCGGCGTTTAACATTTTTATGTTCATCTCCAGTCAACAACCTGTTCAAAAAATGAATTACATTCACTAGAGTGCAGAGAACTGCAAATGTCCACTCTTGCTCTGAAGTTGGCTTTTGTCAAATCATGGGGACCCATTTTTCAAGTTTTGACATCTTTCCAAGATATTGCAGATGACAGTGAACTGTTGAATGGGATGAATTGAGCTTCTGTGTTAGTTCTTCAAACGTTACATCATAATTTTCAACAAGTTATTGTTAAACTCAACAGGACGATCTGAACGTAGTACATCACTTGAGCTGTAGTCACCTGATTTGAACTTCTGAAACCATCTTCAACATTTTCTTTCATTGAGGACTCCGCACTATAAACACCTTGAATGTTTCGTGTAGTTTATGCTGCACTACTGCCTTTTTTAAACTCATCAAGTATTATATGCTTAATGTGCTCCTCAGACACATCCATCTTCATAAGGGTTTATTTGATCTGCAAAAGTAATGTTGGATTAGTTTCTTTTATTTGTCTGAACATTTTTATATACGTTTTACTACATATTTTAATTGTTAAAGCCTTCTACAAAGAGAGAAATGATAATGCACTTTCTGTATTAAATTTTCGAACATTACTTATGGAATTACCTGATATTTGCTCGTCAAGGATAAGATGCTTTACGCACACAAACTGTAACTAAATACCATGTTTCAATATGCAAGACTCTAAAAAGGTATCAAAAGATGGTGCTTTTTATTATGGATTTCGTTTTGTTCGTTGTTAAACATAAAGCTACTCGATAGATTATCCTTGATCATCCCAACGTAGATACCGAAATCTGATTTTAACATTATAAGTTCTTAGATTAAGCCACCAGAGGCGTTTATAATAGAAAGGATCGACGTAGAAATCCGAAACCTTTCAAAAGTGATACTAAGTATCTCAGGGTATGATCTTAACAAAGTAGACGTGTTATAACTTTTGTCAGTTGCAGTGCTGTAAACAAAGATGTGAATGTTACCTCAAGAACAATGCAATGGAAATTATCGTAAAATAGTTTCAGTGTTCAAAAACCATTACTGCGAAAAGGTAGTTAAACTGAAAGGTTGAAATATGCATCAGACCACTGTATTCTCAATAAGTGAAATGAAGTTTGAAGTGTTGGCAACATTCAACAACAATTTGTTCAGTGATTAAAAAAGAACTGTATCATAGTTAACGTACAACATCTGCAGTTAAACAAGTTGTAGGATCAACACAGATATATTGATGCATCTCAGTCAGCAATTGGTGATAGACAAAAATATGATGACACCCTCAATGCCAAACACAATTGACAAGGATTTATCTCCCTACTATAATCTTAAAGTTTCAACAGTTAAAATTATTCAAGTAAAAATTGTAATATTTCAGAAATGAAAGTTTCGGACGTTGACGCAGAACAAACTCATCCAGGGGCTCTGCTTATAAGGCTAGGAAGTGTATTTTGATCCCTTGATGGGCACATAATAGGTAACCCATTTGTGCAGCTTTGCAATTAACAACAAACAAACAAACTGAAAACAAAGCTACTGATTGGCCCAATCAAAGATTGCTCAACAGCTTACCTAATTCTATGTATAGAAGAGCAAATATATATGTTATTTATCTACTTCTGAAGGTTTTTGTGCATTTTTTTAAAAATCAAATTATAAAATATTTTCTGCTTTCGCTATGTTACATTATAATTACTTTATTAACAAACGCTTAGAGACTTACGATGCACAAGGACTTGTTTCAGTACCAGTGGCATGTGCCTTGCGGTCACCCTGGAGAGTAAGATTGGATTAACTTTTCAGTTAATATTAAATTATTTTAAAGCGTTGGAAGCAGCTGTTTATTTTAATGTAAAGTCACGCAATATGCTATATGTGCTCCACCTGGATTTGAACCTTGGATTTTTATTACTGTATGTTTATAAATTTATGGCCAACTCACAGGGGAACATAGTAATTAGAGATTATAATAGCCAGTCAGAGCACTCGATTAGCAACCTGAAGGTCGCAGGTTCAAATCCACGTGCCATTTCGGTCCGAGTTTGTAAAAGAATAGCTCAACAATTGTCAATGGATGGTGATGACCAACTGCCTTCCTTCTAGTCCTACACTGCTAAATTAGGGACGGCTAGCACACATAGCCTCGAGTAGTTTTGCGCAAAATTCTAAAAAAACAAACAAAAAAACACTAAAAAAAATCAACAGTTCATTGTGTCTTGTTAATATCCTAAATATATCTTGCTGAAAAACTTTATTAAAATTAATGGTATGCATTCAAAAAACAAAATGTTCGGCTATAAAACTGACCATCCAAAGCTAGAACAGAAAAATGTTTACAAAATTAACTTGTTCTCTATCTAAAACTATAAAAATAAAATTGACGAGTTTTTTAATTAAAAACTAAATAAAAGTTTAGTAGCTCATAATCATAAATCCACAACATTTCGGTTTGCTTTTGAAATAACATCGTGTCAAATGCGTGTGTTTTCTTAAAGCAAAGCCACGTCAGGCTATCTGCTGAGCCCACGAGGAGACTCCAGCCCCTGATTTTAGCGTTGTAAATCCGGAGACGTACCGCTGTACTAGCGGGGGGCGTGTGTCAAATGCCTAACTCATATGAATAAATTCTTTTATTTTTCTTACGTCCTCCACATTTAGTTAAAATGTCGCAAATGATACGTAAAAATATCGTATGTGTAACGTGTAAATCTTTATTAAGCAGAATGAGATATAAATTAACTTTTGTATACATTCAGTAGCATTAAACGTATTCAAAAAGCTACACTCAATTAACGTACTTTGAACATTGTCAAAACTACAAATAAATCTGGACAAGCCACACAGATGCTTGTATAAGAATAAAGCTAACATAAATGATGCAACCCTGACACTGTGATCATGTGGCAGAATATAATTGATAATTATGTATACATAGAAACGTCACATTTCATGCAATATATGTTATGCATACATAGAATCATCACATTTCATGTAATATATGTTATGCAAACATAGAATCATCACATTTCATGTAATATATATTATGCATACATAGAAACGTCACATTTCATGTAATATATATCTCTTTATATCTTCATAAAGCATTGTTATCTCATTTACATTTGATTTTTAGTCGTGATGACTAAATTTTGTTTTTCACATTTTTTTTCAAGTCTGAAAATGACAAACAACTACTAGTATATTCAGAAACAACGATTTTTAATCAAAGTGGCATGACTTCTCAGTTTTCTCCAAAATTTAGTCAGTTTTTGTAAATTAACATCATTTGATTTAAAATTCGCTATATGTTAATTTATTACGCTATAGACATTAAGTGATCTTCTACACAAACACTGACCACTATTGATAGAAACGTGTGAAAATTATCATATTTGGATGATATTTATTACTTCAAATAAACTAGTTATTAAAATTTCCAATGAAATTATTTACCAAAGATACGTGGTTTTCATATAGATTATATCTTAAATTTATACCATTGTGAATACGGTTCTGTTGTTTTGAAATCAAAAAAAAGATGATGGCATTTATGCATCATCTTATTTTGTATTAAACAGTGAGAATAATAGTACTAGAGGACAAAAATTTTGGCAGAATGGGAATCATCTTCAGCTAAGACAGTTTTATTTTTCTAACAGAATGGTTGGTTTTTGGAATAGGTTGCCTTCAGATGTTGTAGAGGCAGGACATTTAAGTGAGTTTACATGAAAACTTGATATCTTTACAAAACAGTTTCAATACAGGAGTAATATAGGGAACATTTATAAATAAACGATTAAAAGAATAAAATTAAGCTTCGAATAGTTCAAACATAATAGTTTAATGTCAATGTGATACAGAGAATTTTCTGTACTTCTTTTTTTAAAGTTATGTTTATTTTTTCTTTTGTAAATACCATGAAAAAGTCTTTACTGAATTTTTAAGATCGTCACATTAATTACTTTGCGTTTTTTTCTGATAAATTTTTAGCATTGACTTTTACTGTTCGAAAATAGAGGAGTTGCCTAAATATACTCATTAATAACACTTTATCGAAAAACGTAGTACGTAATACATCTATTACAATCAATTATAAAGATAAGAAAGTACGTTCGTGATTAAAAAATAAAAGGTAAAATAAATTTGGTTAAGATGTTTATATTTAATTTAAAATAAATTTGTATCGCTTACAATTACGAAATACAAATGTTTGCAAATAAGTAAAAAAATCAAGAATTAATTTTAAAAGGTATACTTGAAAATAGATTAGAAAAGTATACACGTCGACACAAAAATAATGTTGAAAACAATTATTAATTTTAATCAAAAGCTCAAGCATAAATTACACCAATAACAAAACTGAATTGATGGTGAACTTAATAATTTTTATTATTGTATTGTTTTTAGTAACACTATAATTTTGGGGTTTTAATAACTAACACAATTATGAATCAGAACGAACATCTATTGGTACAGCACAGTTATTCATGGTGCAAATTCTAATAAAATTTCTTAAAATTCCTTTCTAGTTCAATGTTTACAAAACGAGGGATCCTTTACTCTTCGAACACTCATTTAAAACCGAAGAACATCAATAACGAGAAATACACTAAAGATAGATATTTTCAACATCATTAATATTTATTCAGGTTGGAGAATTATGTGCTTCTAACGCATGTATAGCTATTTGTAAGTTTTAAATAAATATTTTGGAAACATTTCCAATTAGTATCGAATGTCGTTGACCTTGTTGGTTACTGGTGAAACGTTCTGGAGCCGTCTGTGGACAAGTTGTCGTTTACAGAAGAAAGAAACTGCTGCTACTAAGTTTTCTAAGCATTCAAAAAGTGCTACCAAAGAAACACCAAGCCACAATCCAGTGAATCCTCCAAGTACACTCAATATCTCGTTAGGCTAAAGAGAGAAAAAAATAACGTTTTATCAATTGAATATATCGTTAAACAAATAACTGTTCGTTTTAAATTTCGTACAAAGCTACACCGAGGATATTTGCGTTAGCCGTCCTTAATTTAACTGTGATAGACTAGAGAGAAGGCAAATAGTAACCATTCTTCATCACCAACTGTTGTGCTATCCTTTTACCAATAAATAGTGGATTGAGCGTGACATATAACGCCTCCATAGAGGTAAAGGGAAGCATGTCCTTTGGTCGGGATAAAGAAAGAGATATTATTAAATTTGTTATTAATGTATTATGATGAAAACAACCATGCAGTCATTTTTATTTTTTCAGAAATAATCACCTTTCTGTGTGGGGGGGGAAGGTTTATGGTTGTTTTGTGTAATGTATTCCATTGACTCTTCGTAATGTTAGTACATTCAAGATAACACTATTAAACTAAGACTATATTAAGTAAACTAAAGATAATTTTATGCCAAGGTATGATAACCTAATGGCAGGTAGGCTAAAAAATTGCTTATGTAATTAAAAATAAAAATAAACTAAAAACTAGCCACTAATATTGTTTTGGAATTTATGAATTTAAATTAGGGTTGCAAGCTGGCCCTAAAGTAGAGTTCTGGAATTCAAATATTATCTGCACCTTAAGCTTTGTGTTCCTGTAAGAATGGTAGCCAGTCCCTTAGCGTTGATGGTAGGTGTTAAGGTGTCGCTAACAGATTACCTTTCCGCTATTCAATAATTATGGACGATAAAGATAGGCCTAGAATTAATTTTTGTCATAAATAAATAAAAACAAACAAGTGAGAACTGAAATTCATTTTCTCTACGAGTGATGTTAATTACATTTTAATTAAATAAAACGGTTACTTTAATCAAAGTTGTAATATGATATTTACTGATCATCGCCTTAGTTTGGTAAAGACGCAGGTTACTTGCATGACAAACGAGTATCTTAAGTTACGATGATATTTTGTTTATAATTCAAAATTCTATATTTTATTTGCTTTGCTTACCTCGTACTTAGGAGTGTTCTTGTAAATCAGGTGTTCCAGTGTTTGGTAGTAAACTTTTAACCTCGTCATATTTCCTCTGCAAAATTAATAACAATAATATTATTAAGTAGTCATTATGATTGTCGTTGGTATAATCATTAAAACTAATTTTAATGAATGAACAGGGAAGATTATATATTTTTTCGTTGAACATGCAAATATTTGGGTTGGAGATGGAGGAGGAATAATTCGTATACTTTTCGGGAAATTGAATATTTTAAACTTAGAATGCGTGAAGACCTTGAAAAAAAAAGACAATTAGGGCATTGCTGTTCTGAAAAAGTTAACAAATTTTTACATTTTTTAGAGCAAAGTCATACTGGGCTGTACTCACCACGAGAAATGGACCACCAAATTTTGGTGTGGTAAACCCATAAACTTACAATTGTCTTACATATAGACGATTTTAATCAGCTCAATATTAGTACAGTACGATTGATATCATGGCTGGAACTATTCTTAACAAAGAAACAATAACAACGTTCTTGTACAACAGGGATCTATTACTCCATCTTGGCTGTTCTATCCTCCAAACTAAATTAAACTAATTGAAAATAAAACAAAAATCTTAAATCCAGCCATGATCATTCATATAATAATCAAGATTTTATTAAACTCACTTAAATCTACTGCCTCTACAACATCCGAAGGCAACCCATTCGAAAAGCAAACCACCCTATTGTAAAATTGAAACGGTCTCAGTTGAAGACCCTGCCAAAATTTATATTTGTGTCCCTAGTCTTTCTCATCGTTATATATGAAAAACAAAATGATCAACATTATCATCATTTCCCTTAACAATCTTAAATTCCTCAATCAGATACTCCTAAAATATTTTAGCCTCTCCTCATATGGTAGCCCCTCCATCTCAGGCACCATTCCAGTAGACCTTTTCTGAACCCTTTCCAACAATTCAATATCTTTCCTAAGGTAAGGAGTCCAAGACTAAACAACATGTTCCAAATGTGGCCTAAGCAGTAACATGTACAATAAAAGTACAAATCTCTTTAGAGTTGTATTCCATAATTTTTGTAAATATAACCTAACGCCTTATTTGCCCTACCAGTAGTAATGAATTATAATCTTTATATAAACCAAAATGCAAGAAAAATGTATGCAGGTTGATTTTTAATTTCACTCTAACAAGGAAGCTTGATCTAATTGGAAGTTAACATTAATTATTTTAGATTTTGAAAAGTATTACTCAGAATTAAAATATCTGAAATCTTGAAGTTTTTCAAACGAAATAAAATTTCAAATACTAAAATCTAATCGGTTTGAGTGTCAATAAGCACAAAGTTTCGATATGACACGCTGACATAGAACTAACAAAATCATAATTAGAAACCTGAGTGACCTAATCGGGAACTCTATAACAAGAAATATGTGCCAGCTTCTTCCAAAATTTTACAAAATTACTCCAAATTAATAATTTAAATATTTTCAAATAAAGAAAAAAAAGGACAAGGTACAAACCTTGCTTCATCCATATTCCGAAAGCCAAATCGCATGTAATAAGTACTCTGTTGAAGGAAACAAATTAATTATTATTTTTTAAATTACATAATACATTTGAATGATTAAGCCTTTTATTAATCTGCCATGTGTTAACTAAATATATTAAGCGTAAAAAATACTATTCTCTTGCAACAACTAGATCATGCAAGAAAGCAAAAACACAATTATGACATCAAATGTTGAACTCAAGTCATTTTCAAAAGTTAAAAATGGACGTAGAGCGTATGCCACAATATGTGTAGGTAACCAAAACTCCGCGTCGTCTACTGGATGGTACCACAAACAAAAATCCATAAAATTTTCGTACTGATTGTTTGTTTTTGGAATTTCGCACAAAGCTACTCGAGGGCTATCTGTCCTAGCCGTCCCTAATTTTGCAGTTTAAGACTAATGGGAAGGCAGCTAGTCATCACCACCCACCGCCAACTCTTGGGCTACTCTTTTACCAACGAATAGTAGGATTGATCGTCACATTATACGCCCCCACGGCTGGGAGGGCGAGCATGTTTAGCGCGACGCGGGCACGAACCCGCGACCCTCGAACCACGAGTCGCACGCCTTACGCGCTTGGCCATGCCGGGCCACAAGAATACAACATTTACTAGAACTGTATACCAGAATTTGATTATATCTTTAATGACGTAATTTTTAAATGCAGCATTGATAACCTAAAATTCTTATAAATATTATTCGGTACCACTTTTAATATACCAATGCATTAAACTTTATATCAAAAAAATATTAAAATTGAGCTTTGTACCTTGAATCATTTTGATGCAATGAGATGCAGATGCATATGACTAAAGAAAATCCGAACACTTCACCTGTGCGGTAAAAAAAATGTACACTTTTTAATTTTTTTGTTATGAGGTATGAATACTACGTTCTATAAGGCAGCGTATTTGCTAGTAAATATAATTGTACATGCAAACTAACCAGTTGCATATTTTTACTCTTGCTTTAAGCTGTATTTCAAATTTTTAAGAGGGATATTGTAATGATTATGTATAGCTATAGAAACATTGAGATAAATGTGTTTTTTAAGCACGAGTAATCAGTGAAAAGTTAGTGAATCAATTATTGAATACTAACTGAGAATTCAGCGAAGCATTCAGTACGTGAATAATCAGGAACTTCTTGGACGAGCAAAATTAAACAGTAAGTTAGTTAAGTTTGTTACTAATCAATTAATTTCTGTTAAACGAGATTATTGTATAAGGCCTTTAGTGGTTTTACTTTTTGTACTGAAAAGTTTGATCATGAACTTAGGCCTACAATTTATTATAAAAAGCATATCCAGCAGCAAACGTTATCTGAATTTGTTTACCTAATTGTACCAGATATTTCAAACTACCCCTCTGATACTACGAATATGTTAAAAAAAAGTTAAAATCTTCTTACTTTCTTAAAGGGCACAAACCAAATATTGAGTAAATAAACACTTCGAATTAGTATTATACAAATACATTGATCTTGATAATATACGAGAAGTTTAAGGACACGAATACGATATTTAATAATATTTGTTTATGTACGAATATTCGTACACAAATAAATAATATATTCTATACACGTGTTTATTACCTAAATAATAATAATAGTTGTTATTTAAGACACCAAAAGTACGATACATTATTGCTAAAGAAAATCTTTTGGTGTTGTTGTTGTTGTTGTTTTGAATTAAGCACAAAGCTACCCAATGGGCTATCTGTGCTCTGCCCACCACGTGTATCGAAACCCGGATTTTAACGTGTAAGTCCGCAGACATACCGCTGAGCCACTGGGAGGCGATCTTTTGGTGTCTTAAATAACAACTACTGTTCTCTTTTAGGTAATAAACATATATAGCTGTTATCTACACATACAGATAAAAACAAGACACTAAAGAAATTATTGTTATTCTTACTAATAAAAACAAGACACTACATAAATATGTAATAGAATGCCACGCCAGAATGATCAAATGTTTACATATGGTACGATAGCGATGCAAGTTTTATTTCCAACTACCTTAATTTAATCAACACAAGAAACTTGCCACACAATGGTAAGCATTATTTTATTACTAAGTGAAGATGGGCTTGTGAAACGCTGATAACGAAACCTACAAGTATTTGCTATCATCCACAAAAGATATATCGATATGAAAGGAAAAATTAATACAATTTGTCACTAGTAATAGGAACCTACAGACACTATTTACAAAGAGAACATTTAACAAGTGTTCAGTATTAATTAAAACAGCATAAACCTTGCACGAGGTTATCGTTAGCTCATTTGTCAAATGATGACGATGGGAAACCACTCGGTAGAAGATGTAAAACTAAGTTCACTTATAAATTAAACTCAATTCATCCTTTGTGTTACTAGTAGAATACAGAACTACACATATTCAATATCATAAGGGCTGAATAAATATTGTATTATTTAACAGCCTTTAAATGGTATCCAAGATGCCAAAAATGGTAAATCGTATTTAGCTTTTTATTGTGGTGCTGTATTCCGAAACACGCCACCTACGGGGATAGTGATAAATATTGGTTCATGTGTCTCTGACAATTACTTTGAAGTTCAGAATAAAATACTTGTGAAACAATTCACTACTGGTTTATAAAACGCTGTATCACGGTTCGACCGTACTCCCGAGTTACAATAAGACATAATTTGAATTTAGAAAGTGTAAAAAAAAATCTTGTGAAAATTTGAACTCGCTCATCTGTTAATAACAAGCATAATGCTTCATCTATTGTCAAACAAGTTACTTACATGTTCTATTCGACTATTGGATTTGTCTCTGTCATAGTTTAAGTAACTAATTACGCAGGAAGTATCGTCAAGACTGTTCTTATTGCATAGGAAAATCTTCTTATTACCGAGTCTTGTTTAAATAAATATTATTTACCTGGTTATTAATCAGGACATTGAAATAAGAAATAGGATGCAACTGTGAATTTTTCTGTGTGCATGTTAAAGCATCTCTCCCTTTTAACCAGAGTTGTAGCCTAGAGAAATAATGCATTTTTTGAGTGGCCACACTCTCTGCTGTCGACAGTAGTCTCGCCACTCAAGGGCCATCAGCACAGCTTGGTTGAGCAAACTAATGACATACCATTAGGCTTTTTATAACGTAACTCATGATATAGCCTAAATTAATTTAACTTACCATATGGTAAAATAAAATTGATTGAAAACCCCATATACATGTTTTTTTTTTTGTTTTATTTATATAAGTTGGGTCAGCAGTGGGAAACCATTATGTAAATGTTGTAGTTATAAATATTAGAGCCTTTTATAATCAAATTTTCAAACCTGTGACCGTTATCCTATAATATATGTCTTATATTTATAAAAACACATGCACTCAACGAAGGGACGACATTGGTGATGTACCCTTCCTCCTCTTAGCCATAAACTTTCAAACTTTGAGCAAAAACATATACTGGAAAATGTTATATTTAAATAGCTGAATACGTGTTTCTAATCTAAATTATATTAAAATGCTGGAAAATACGCGTATTTGTTTTTATTATTCTCTCAATTAACCATTATAATTCAGCTGGAAGACATTTGCAACTTCGCTTAAAAACAAGTTCAGTTCAACTTTCGTTATTGAAATAACACATAGAAAATAAAAGATGGTAGTAAATAGTCCACGAGGTAATCATATTCCATATACACTCCGATTTAAAAGATTGGGATGACCGCTCTTTTCAAATTTATTTATTCATCACTATTGTTTAGGAAAATTACCGTCGGATTATTTCAATAGACATTTGCTAGTAACATATAATACGAGAAATGTTAACAAACACTTAAAACTCACAAGTTCACCACCAGGCCAGTTGGACGAAGAAATGGTCATACTATAGTGGATCTTACTGAAAAATAAACAAATAAATGACCGCATTTTGACCATCAGATAGTTTGTAGTTTATAAAGTTCATTTTACAACTTATGACAAATGAAAATAAAAAAATAAATATTAAATTAAACAGATTAAAGTTGAATTAAAAGGCCAAGGTTTAATTAATATAAAAATGTTTTTAAATAGGTTTACTTTCTCCAAAACCCATTTTATTGCCAATAAGAGGTAACAATAACTTTACAAAATTTGAACACACCAGTGACTTTTTAATTGAATTCAATGTTACTTACTGACATGAGCGTTGACAATCGCATCGAGGCTCCACAGTTTTAATACAGTTATCTGAGAAAAGAGGGCGCTGTAAGTAAAATAATATAAAAAAAATAGTTGCTGTTTTGATGTTGTTTTGAATTAAGCACAAAGCTACATAATGGGCTATCTATGCTCTGCCCACCACGGGTATCGAAACCCGGTTTTTAGCGTGTAAGTCCGCAGACGTACCGCTGAGCCACTAGGGGGCTAAAAAAATATAAGCAGAAGTACAAATACGGCGTGTTTTCTTATAGCAAAGCCACATTAAGCTATCCGTTGAATCCACGGAGGAGAGGTGAACTCCTGATTTTAGTGTTGTAAATCCAGAGACTTACCGCTGTACCAACGGGTGACAAAAAGACGCCTCTATTTACAGAATAAGAATGTATAAATACAGAATTATAAATAGTATATCATAACTATGTAATTTATGATTATATAATATTACTGTGTAAAATTGACAGAGAATACTAATGTGGACTGTGGATCATATGGAAAAACACTATAATTTATTAAGTACTGTTCTTGGTAAGACTTGAAGCAGTAATATGTGAAAGTATTCATTAAGTGTGTGAAATTGGTAGATTTAAGAAATACTAGTTAAGACTCTTCTTGGTCACTTGTGTGACGTCATAAATAAATAAATACGTTTAAAACACGTTTAGAAATGTCGAAATATGTCGATCATATTGAGATTGTAAATCAAACGCAGATTTAAAAAAAGTTTCCTTAAATGTGTTTAGCTGCATTCGTTTAATTAAACACCACTGCATTCATTTTATTTTGATATATATATATAATTATTGTGCGCGTTTGAATATCTTACATTTTTAAAAGTTTATACTCCAGAACTAGGAGTCCGCCACAGAGTGGAGCTTTGCGCTCAAACGCAAATATGGGATTCCCGGTGGGACAATAGTAAGTTTATAGACTTACAACTTTAAAACCCGAGGTGCGATAACTCACGGTGTGCACAACAAATAGTCCAATGTGGCTTTATTCTAAAAATAAGCAAACAGGTTTACTCGTGCACTTCCATACATTATATAAACATGTGTTGTGTGTTGTTGTTTTTTAGTTTTTATATTTGTAGACAATTATGATGGGTACAACAGTTAGTCTCCAATAATAAAAGTGATAAAATAATCTAGAGTTCATCTTGTTCTAAAAGTGATATATTCCGAGTCAAAGCTTAGAATTCCACTTACCAAATACTATTTTAACGTTGCAAATTTACATTTAACAAGTTGTCTAATGTTTAGTATTGAAGATTTCCACTTACCAAATGCTTGATGTTTGGCACTGAAGAAACAGTTTTCAATGTCTGGATCCTTTTGGAAAAACGGCAAGGCACAACCACACTTTTCAATGATAGCCTTTTGTCGACAATTTTCCCTACAACGCTAATAAAAAGCAATAACCTTAGAACACAACTCTAAAGAAATTGGAGTCTTTATTATAGCAATTAAGAAATCAAGTTTCCACTCCCTCTGGGGTGTGTGTGTGTGTGTGTTACGGAATATATATATATCAAAGAGACCTGATCATTTACCAAAATATTTTGATCCCTAGTGTCTCTTGTTATCATGGATATAAACATTACGATCCGTTCATTGCCTGTAGGATATTAATATTACAAATAATGATGACACAGTTTGTTTTGAAATCATTAACAAGAAATCACATCATGAAGCGGTTAGTAAATAAATTGTATTCAGTTCTCCAGAAAATAAACAAGAATATTATTTGAAATGAGATCTAAGGCATGAGAATGCACGTATAGAAGAATTGTTTCTTTTACTTCTTGTCAGTGAAACTTACTTGGCAGGTAGGTATTAGGAAATACTTTTATATACATAATTGAAATAGAATAAAAACATGCCACTTAAAAGATTCGGCATGGCCACGTGGTTAGGGTGCTCGACTCTTAAACTGAGGATCATGGGTACGAAACCTCAAAACACCAAACATGCTCGCTCTTTCAGCCGTGGAGGCGTTATAATGTAATAGTTAACCGTATTATTTGCTTGTAAAATAGTAACTATAGAGTTGGTGGTGGGTGGTGATGACTAGCTGCCTCCCCTCTGGTTTTAAACTGTTTAATTAGAGAAAGCTAGCGCAGATTGCTCTTATGTAGTTTGCCCCCCAGTGGCTCAGTGGTATGTCTACGGACTTACACGCTAAAATCCGGGTTTCGATACTCGTGGTGGGCAGAGCACAGATAGCCCATTATGTAGCTTTGTGCTTAATTCAAAACAACAACAACTTATGTAGTTTTGCGTAAGATTCAAAACAAGCAAACAAAGCCAATTAAAACCCTATATTTTATACATCTATAAATTGATTTCCTGACCTCTTCTGTGTAGTCTCCTCTTTGTCCAGAGTTAGCGGAATTCAGAACACTAGAATCACTACAGTTGTCACTGTACGGGGCTGCCAGGTAGAAGTTGGATATCTAGTAACCAAAGAACAAATATTTTACTTTTCAAGTAAGAACTATTTGTATATAATGATGAAATTCGGTGCTTTTAACTTTTAATTTTATTACGTAACAAACTGATTCAAATCTAATTAATCTCCATGTTATTTCGAAATGCTAATGAATTCCTAAAATATATGCATACCTTTTGGATAGCAATTGAGGTTTTGACACCAGGGGGAATGTCAATTCCTTCCGTGTCAGGGTTAGGAATTAAGTGGGGTGAATGAATAACCACACGTGCTCCAACACTTCGACTGAAGACTTCGTTTACTTCCAGGTTGAGCTCGAGATTAAGGCCTAATAATAACGACAAATAACATGTCGGAGTACTTAAGTTTGTTTATTAAATAACTTCCCCCCGAAGGCCTGAAAAAGTCGCTTGTTTTAACTCCTCGCATAGTAGTATGTTATTTATCAGTCAGTCAGTAAACACTTAAGCGACGTCCACAAAGGACGCTTTACGTTGTAATTTGTACTATCCTGACGTCATTAAAATGCGTGCATGACATAAATTACGAGAAGAATTATGCACTTAGTTGGCTACAAGATAGTATGCGAGTGTGTGCGTGTTCCTTATAGCAAAGTCATGTCGACCTATTTGTTGTGTTCACCGAGGGGAATCGAACCCCTGATTTTAGCGCTGTAAATTTGAAGACTTACCGCTGTCACAGCGGGGGACACAACACAGTCTGATAGATGTACTTTCAAAAGAAAGAAATTAAAATATTTGTTTCCCTTAATTCTGGTAAAATATAGTTTTGAAATAGACCACTTTCAGGTGCATCTAGTAACAATCATTTAATTAATATTTCGAACATTTAGCACACTCAATAGTTTTAAGAAATAAAATTCAAAAATCAGTTTGTAATAAGATAAATTATAATATGAGATTGAGAAGACAGCCTTTAGTCCTAGAAAAATGAAATGATTTCAGCTTCATTGTCGAAATGTTTTATTCATAGTATATATTAAATAAAGAAATACGAAGTTAATATAGTTAAGTAGGTTAAAAAGAAGTCTATGTATTTAAAACATATTTTTAAAAACATCTTAGGGTACTCTTTCACCAGTATTATAACGGCCGAAAGGACGAACATGTTTGGTTGGACGTGGATTCGAACACACAAACTTCATACTGCCACTCAAGCGCCCTAGCCAAGCCAGGCCTTGTTGATTGTGATAAAAGAGTAGCTCAAGAGTTGGCGGTGAATGGTACTGACTAGCTGCCTCTCTTCTTGTTTGTCAGTGCTAAATTGTGGACGTTTTGTGCAAATAACCCTAGTACAGCTTTGAGCGAAATGAAAAATAAACCAAACTACTAAAATACGAGGCTCAAATCCCTGTATTGGACAGCGTGTAGTTATTCCATTATCAATTTTGGGCCAGAATAAAAAATTAAAGAAGAAACCAAAAAACATATAGAAAGATTTTATTGTTTGTAGTTTAAAAACGATGCTACACAATGGACTATTTGTACCCTGCCCAACGTGAATACCGAAACTCGGTTTTTAGCGCTGTAAGTTTGGACATACCGCTGAAAGCTTTCAAACACAGTCATTTTCATGCATTTTTTAATTTCTAAAAGATAATAAATACAAGTCTCACTTTAGTAAATATCAGTTCCTTTTGAATCGAAAGAATGACTATGTAGCATATTGAAAGCCATTGGATACTGCAATATAAAAAACGAACAATTTTAATTAATTATTTTGCGAGTTTTACTTTTTAAATCATTGAATAAATAGAATAATACGAAAAAATAAATTAGGCTCACATTTAATTCCCTTACAAAACAAGAGAAGAATTTACTTTAGGAATACAAATTTAACCGTGATATCAAACTGGTCTAACAAACACCGAATATATTTAACTTTGCTATTGTTTGTTAGCGCAAGTTACAGAATTGTAACGATTTGTAGCATTATGAGTTTTCTTTTCCATTGAACCACCGGAAAACTAGTTGTATTCAAACTTGAAGACTCGGGACCCACTATGTTAATACGTAGGTGTGTTGAGCTTATATCTTACAAATATAAATGTTATTACAATTTGTCAACAACACTAGGCACTGAAAACACTTTTATAAATGAAATAATGATGTTTTATATATTAAAATACAACAAGTTTTCATTTTTCACCTTTCTTACCTGAATGTGATCCAATCCTATTCACGACAGGACCTGTAACATCATCGTCGAGTTGGGAATTGAACGTGTAACAGTTTCCGTAGATTACGTTATAAAAATGGGAAAATCTCATTCCTCTGAAATATTCATTTATTTCTAAAACTTCTTAAAACATAATTTCCATTTACACTCAACGTATCAGTAAATCTGTCAATTATTTACACACTCCATAAATGAAAACCAACATCAAAATTTCTTAAAACAATAGAGTAAAAAGAGAAGAAACTTCTTTTTCACTGGAAAATAAATTATTAAAAAAGAATTAGTGCTAACTTATTTTCATTGATGATTTATATAAAATTATTCTAAGCCTAATTTAACAAATTTATTGGACTAAAATAACTTAAGACTGATTAATGTACAGCATGCATTAATTACACATGTCGATTTGGGAAACTTGAATCATTATGAATTACAGCGTGGTGTTGCTGATGACAGTATCCTTTAAGCACTGGAAAGGAAAAGAATGCATTAAAAATCATGGGAGCCTATATAATCCATATACATTTAGTTTGTTGTTTTCTTAATCCGAAACGGAATTGTTTAGGACGTAAAATAACAATAGCGTTTGTAAAGCTATATATAAAGATAATAGTAATATGTGTTTAACAACTGTGATTTGATAAAGAATCATAATATACACCCTTCTGCAAATTAGTTGAAACAAATGTTAATTTTACAATATTTTCAGCATGGCGGCCGGGATAGGTTTGCTGGACCCGCTGATTTCCTTTAATAATCATTTTTCACATCGACGGCGTCATTAGCAGTGTTTCGCAATATGGTCGATTTATTTTTGGGATGTATGACGAAATTTTGAGAAATATTACGTCATTCGAAATTGCGTTAGAAGGGCAAAGAAACCAGTCAAAAAACAACTTCTTACCAACTTACTGAAGAAAAAACGGTATAAATGGGGTCTGAAATAAAAGAATTTGATGCAAGAACAATGGAGGAAAATGTTATTCAGTGACGAGACTCATTTTTTTTGTACAGCGTCAAAGAAGTCTGCATGTTCGCAGATCTCCAGGTAAGAAACTTCGAGAATCTCGCATCAATCAGTTCGTAAAACATCCCTTGAAGAAAATGTTTTGGGGCTTTCTCAGCTACAATGGCATCGGAGACTTATATATCGTAGACCAAATATATGCGAGGACCACAGTATATCGAAGTTTTGCAGAGAAGAGTCGTTCCAGAATTGAAAAAGATTTCCAGATGGATCTGGCATTTTTCAATAAGATCTGACTCTGTGCCACACATCGAAAGTTGTGAATAATTTTATGACCACAACGCGAATAAAGGTACTGGACTGGCCTGGAAACTCTCCGGACATAAATCCTATTGAAAATCTTTGGGCGATTTGTAAAGAAAGACTTCAGGGAAAAAGACTGTACTACGAAAGATAAGCTAATTGAGGCCATAATTTGGGTATGGTACCGCGATTCAAAAATTAGTAGAGATTGCAGCTAACTCGTGGACTCGATGCTAAAGCGAATTAATGACCTTCTGAAAAATAAAAGCAGTCATATCATGTATTAATTTGTGAGTAATTTTTGGATTCTCAGAAATAAAACGCAAAAAATTGAAAGAATCGTAACTTTAAGTTTTGTTTCAATTAATTTGCACAAGGGTGTATATATATAAAACCAGATACAGAAACTAGCCAGCAGAATAGCATCACTGAGAGAACTCTCGTTAGTTCTCTTGGTTTCAAAGAAACTAAATTACTTAATCATCTTACCAGTTCACTGCTGTTTCTAACACAGTTACTTACTTTATAGCATAAAATTCTATTTCCGTGTTACTATTTCGCAGCTGTTAATACGTTACTTACTGGTATTCACATTCATTTTCCATAAAGCTGCAATAGACAATGAAATCTTTTAGTTGGTGGCCTAGTTCTACTATCACATTTTCTTCTAAGTCATAAATAGACTGGATCCTGGACAACTGCTTTGAATTCATGACCTAACAGACAACAGGGAGCTAAAGTGATTCTAAAGTCAACAATATATTTAATAAACTACAATGAAATATAAATTATTATTTTTTCCCCATTATTTAGAGTTGAAATAAAGAACTTATGAAAAAAGTTAAATAGTGATTTTTGGTTAACACTCATATTTTTTTAAGATTTCAAATACCTTCATTTAAACATAATTACTTCATCCAAACAATAGGCTTAATGCAGGTATCGTTTGTATATCCAGAACAAACATAGATTTTAACAATTAAGCTCAACAAAAGTGTCATGTGCGTGTATGTACGTACAAAATAAATAAAAAAAATTTTTTATAATTAGGCTTAACAGGAATGTCGCATATATTACTGTGTAAGAAATGAGCTTTAGTCGTTAACAGTCCTGAATAATGGAAGACGAAACATTGAATCAAGTAACCCTAAGTACAATTTCGGCAAGCTTGTAGTTATTTTACATTACAACAACGTCATGGGAGTTGCAGGTCATCATAGATAAACAATATAATCAAATCGAATACAGTTTCTTAGATCGGTCAAAAGCTTATTTCTTATACAGTGTGGTGAGAAACTATTTCTAACCCTTCAAACATGCTAATAATCCTCCAAGGTAATAAAATAATGACAAGATGCTAAATCAGCTTTTATTGTGAATAATTAAAATCAGGAACAGGAATCTTTATGTTATGAAGACAAGGCAAAAATCAGAAAATTAACTTTGCTTATAATTATATTTTCTCCTAAATCTGTGAGAACTTCCCATCATGGCATGTCACCAAATATTAAATTAGTTTTTGACTTCTCTATTTTAACATTCAGCAATACATTATCCAACAATCAGATGTAACATAGTAAAGTCATGTTCAATGTATGAGACAACCCCTAGTGGAACAATTAAAAACTTCAAGGTTGGACACGCCTTGACCATCCAGGACTTTTAACTAAATACAAAATACCTCTCTAAGTTTGTTGGAAAACTGTATAAACAAAGATATGCTTGTATACCAACTCATACAAAAGCTAAATTTACGATATCAACATATAACAATGTCAATGGATATATCTAACTAACATATTTGGTTTCATATTAAAATCTCATCAATAAATAATAGTTTTTGTTGGATTTCTTACCGTAATGTTCATTTCTTCACAAAGTTTTGGATTAAGCAAGTAGGGCATCAGTTTGCAGAAGAAAGCAGTTTTTCTCACTCTAATAAAAACAAAATACGACCTCATTCACTCTTTTCTTTATCAAATACAGGTGAGAAACAAAAGATATAACCATGTAAAGTTCTGGTTTCTCTTTATATCTTTCTCGTGAAAGGATACCCAGAGTACACATTTACTTTTTTTTTTAATACTTACCCTCTGCTGATAAGGAGTGTTCATAACAATGAACATTTCGGGAGTTTTTTTTTTACATATAAAATGTAAATAACCAGAAATAGTACAAGTATGACCAAGATGCGGATTCCTAAAATATACGTTTATTTGAAAAAAAAATCAAAATTATTCGTCTCATTGCCGTCATCTTATAAATTCAGTCAGAACATGCGCAAATATTTACCACGTATAACGTCTCTCCATTATCAGAGCAGCGGCTTCACTCTACGTTTCGACAGAAAACAAATCGATGGCAGGTGGTTATACGTAGACTTTGCATTATTTTACAAGTTCAAATGCAAATTTTCAAACTAAAGACACGTTTATCAATTTGTTTTTAGTACTTTTTGGAAGATTAACTTTTGCTTGTTGCTAAGTGAAAGAGTATTTAAACTTACAGCTGATAAACAGGTGAAGGTGAATTTCGACCAATCATTGAGAAATAATTATTGACATTTTCTAGTTAAAGTGTCTTGTAGATGTAGACAACCAAACTTAAGTGTTCTCAAAAAAGTCAGATTTTAACAATTCTATTTCAATTTTAAAATATTTTAAATAAAAGGAATCCCTCAGATTTTTCAAGCCAACCCAATCCAGTAGCACGACGATACGTATACGGACTTACAACGCTAAAAAATGGATTTTATATCCTAGGTGAACAAAGCATAGTTAGCTCATTGTGATGCTTTGGGCTTCAAACCCATATTTCTAACCTTCTTTACCCTGAATTATTTACATTCTTGGAACTCAAATGTTTTCTAAAATTACTCCAACATTTTGTGAATGGAGGTTTTAGAACACTAACTTCTCAAAGGTAGTCGATGAATTTTCAAAACACCAACTTCCCACTGGCAGGGCTTGGAATTCCAGAAAACTGACTTTCTAATGCCAGGACATAGTGGTTTTGTAAAGCTCCCCAATGGATTTATAGGGCACAAACTTCTCAGAAAAGAGTGGATATGATTACAGAATACCTAATTCACAATGATAGTAGATGGGAGTTTCTCGACACCAGCTACTCAATGGTAGTGGTAGGAAAAATCCGAAAACTTTTAAATAGCAGTGGATGCACTTCCAGGACAAATTTTCTAGTTCTAATGGAATACAATTCCAAGGCATCATCTTACCTGTGTGTAGCTGTAAACACCGTTGATTGTTTGTTTTTGAACTTCACGCAAAACTACACGAGGACTATTTCCGCTAACCGTCCTAATTTAGCAGTGTATTCGAACCCGCTGCTCTTAGATTACGAGTCGGGTGCCTTAACTACATGATCATGCTGTGCCGTAAATACTCTTGATGAGCTCGCTTAATTTCTACTTGTAATCTTCACCACCAATATAAAAAATTCAGTCTCTACTTTACTAGAATTAGTTTATCTTCATTTTTTATTTTACTAAAATTTGCTAAGCTTACCCGAGATCAGATAACGAAAATGTCCTTAAGAATGTATTTCGTGTAGAAATAAAATATCCCATTTGTAGAAATTTTATCTACCATAAAAATAGATAGTTAACCACTGTCGCTCTTTCCTCAAATAATTTGTTTTCTCATTACTTAATCCTGAATAAAAGTTGTTGTTCTTGCATTTTGTACAGTTAATCGAGGTATACAGTTACGACAAAAAAATTTCGTATCGAGAGTAGTTTTTCCTCATAACTTAAAAAGTATCACGACTAGGATAATGAAAGTATAGCATATTATAAGTATTATATTAACACACATCTTCGTAAATTTGTATGTAAATTGAACGATAAATAAACTGTTTATAAATAAATAACCAAACATAGAAGGTGCAGAAAATCTTTTAGATCGTCTTTTAAATTTAAAATTATGTAATTTTAAGCACAAGTGTCGACATGAATGAATTGCCAACTTATTTCAATGTATTTTGGCACAAGTCACAAGAAAAACATCAATGAAAACAGTCAATGAATTAAAAAACATTACTTACGTGTTCAGATTACATACGGTTACTGCAGGAAACTCCAGGGTGCGCTGCGTTTTAACTTCAAGTTGCACAACAGCAGGATACTCTTTGTAAGCACGGAAAAATTCCATACTCTGATAAACACAGCCCACAATCCCAGTAATCAAGACTACTGTCCAAACAAGACTACATACGTAATTCTGAGACATTCCAATCTTCGATACCCCGTTCAGAGAAGAGTTGAGCAGCATATTTCGGAAAAACTCTTGGTAAGACACGTTACTAATGAAATTCCCAGCCCTCGTAGACGATTTGATAAGAGCGCCTGATGGATGTTTCATGATGGGTGGTGCCACGTAGTGAGGAGGGGATTTAGTTTTTACACTTTTCATTTCAAAGAAGTTGAAGAGCTGTATGAAGATAGATTTCTCTAATTATATTTTTTCAACACTAGTATTTAATAATCAGAATCAATAATTTACTAACTTTATAAATAGATCGGAGACCACCATCTCGATAACCACGCGATCGTTGTGTTAATTGCCCATAACACATATATTCCCCTAGTATATGCAGAAAAGTATTCCAAATATTTTATAGAATATTCGTTGCTTTAACTCCTTTACGTAAAGGGTTCAGGAATGTTTTTCCAACGAAAGAATTGTATTTTGAAATGAAATAATCCTGGGCGTTATTACATGCCACTTTTAAGCAACAAATTATATTATGTTAAGTTGTAGTTTTATATTGCATAATTACCCTCTCTCCCGGAAGGGGAGGGTGGGTGTAAGGCAGTTGGGTCCGTACTTGTGTGTTTTTATGTCTGCGCGCATATCTTTAAAACTAGTAGACTTTTGTACACGAATATTTTACACAAGATGAGAAGTCAATAGGGGACGGTTATTCCCAAATTTCGTCTGGATCCGGATCACTAAAGTATTTCTTATACTCTGGTCGTTCAGAGGAGAAATAGCTCCAAGATACCATATCAAGGAGAGAATCCTCCTCGTCAAGTTAGCAAGGCTATAACGATAATCTTGAACTGCCGAACTAACATGCACTAACTCCTTCTGGGTAGCCTCAGGACTTGCAAGGAAACGAATCCCAAAATACTTGACTGGAGAGGAAATCCATGCCAAACCTAATGGAGTGTCTGCGGATGAGGCCCACTTGCCCAACCACCGAGCTCTAGACTTAGTGTAGATAAGCCGGGCTGCATTGGCATGAGAGTAAGTTTTGAGAATCGCCAGTGCTGAACCCAAATATGTTTGGTTTTCAGAAATAGGTTCACATCTTCCGCATGACTAACATACTTAAAGGACACCTTAACCGGCAAATGAAGGCCACCCACCAAAACCGAGTGATACAGATAAGAGAACAGGCACTCTATCACCAACGTATAGAGAGATGATGAAAATGGACATTCTGACGAACACCCTGAGAGATGTTAAAGGGGCCATCAGCTATCCATTTACTAAAAGCCTGCTTAAAGAAGACATATAGAAAATTCGAACATAAACTAGAGAAAAAACATACTTTTCTAGAACGTACCAGAAACATTTGTAGTGGACTTGATCAAAGACCTTACTAACATGGAGCAACATAAATATTACAGAGATGTTCATGTCTGTGATGTAATGGAACAGGTTACGTATAAGCACTATGTTGTGTTAGATACTTCTACCCTGCACATTAGACGTTTAAGTGCCAAGGATAAGATCGGGCATAACAGCACTAAAACGGTCACACAGGACCTTAGAAACAATTTTTGTTTCCACATTCAGGAGCGATATGGAACGTCACGAGGAAATATCTTCGGACTGGGTGGGATTCTTGGCACTTAAATGTGTAGTGTGCAGGGTAGAATTATCCAACAAAACTTGGTGCTTTTACACGACCTGTTCCATTAAATCACAGACAGGAACATCCCTGCAATTTTTGTCTTGCGCGATCGAGTCCCCCACATATTTTTGGGGTATGTTCTGGAGAGGCATGGTTTTCCTCCAATTGTTGTGCAGTATGTTCTAACTTTCTATACGTCTTCTTCGGGCAGGCTCTTAGCAAATGGATACTTGATGGCCCCTTTAACATCTGTCAAAGTGTTCGTAAGGATGTCCATTTTAATCATCTCTCTATACGTTGGTGGTAGAGTGCCTGTTCTCTTATTTCTATCACTAGGTTTCAGTGGGTGGCCTTCATTTGCTGGTTAGGGTGTCCTTTAAGTACGTTAGTCATACGGAAGACGTGAACATATTTTTAGAAAACCAAACATCCTTGGGCTCACTGGCGATTCACAAAAAGTACCCTCGTTCCAGTGCACCCCGCCTTATCTACACTAAGTCTAGAGCTCAATGGTTGGGCAAGTGGGCCTCATCTGCGTACACTCCATTAGGTTTTGCATGGACTTCCTCTCCAGTCAAGTATTTTGGGATTCGTTTCCTTGCGGGTCCTGAGGCTATCTAGGAGGAGGTAGTGCGTATCAGTTCGGCAGTTAAAGATTATCGTTACAGCTCTGCTAACTTGTTTAGCAGGACAGAGATAGCGAAGAGGAGGATTCTCTCCTTGATATGGTATCTTGAAGCTATCCTTCTTCTTAACTATTGTTATGGTAAAACTGAGACGATATCTCAGTTATCTTTAATTATTCCACCTCACAAGAGAGCACTGGGCATCCCATGTGTTCAGACCAAGTGTTTTTCTCTTTTCCTAGGCCTGGCATGGCCAAGCGCATAAGGCGTGCGACTCGTAATCCGAGCGTCGCGCTAAACATGCTATCCCTCCCAGCCGTGCGTTATAATATGACGGTCAATTCCACTATTCGTTGGTAAAAGAGCAGTCCAAAACTTGGCTCTGGGTGGTGTTGACTAGCTGCCTTCCCTCTAGTCTTACACTGCTGAATTAGAGACGGCTAGCACAGATAGCCCTCGAGTATTTTTGTGCAAAAATACAAATACAAATACAAACTTTCTCTTTTTCAGTCCCCCACTATTCACTATCTCTCTTGGGAGGATCATCTCTGTAGCCAACTGGCTCGTTTCTTGATTGGCACATGGCTCGGGCATTTTGGTGTTTCACCAGACCTAAGTAACTCGATGTGTTTTGATTCTCCCACTTGGTAGATCATGTGATATTCTGTCGAATTTTAATTTTCTCTTCCGTCTGCTTGATTCGGACTGTACTCGTAGGACACAACAGCACCATGCCGCTCTTCCATGGGACGTTGTTTGAGGCTGGGTAATGGTGCACCCTGTTGATAGCTGCTTCAAGCTTTCAACTGGCGTATCGTTCATAACATCTTCCCGGTGAGAGAACGCTTATACCTCTCCAGTATCTGGGTCACAGAGTCTTGTCCATTGTGTCGCACTCGGTCTTTTACATATTGGTCCTTTGTCCAACATTGGATGGAATATAGAAAAAGGTATTTCCGTTTCTCTTCAAACTCGGCTAAGACCATTTTGTATAACGTGCCGGTCCCTGTTCCCAGTCTCCTGGCCTTTATGTTTCAAGTATGTCATCTGGCTTACCCGTAATCAATTCGTTTTTGAGCAGGCTCCAGTTCGTATTTTAAGATTCTGGTTAAGGCCAGGTACAAACTGTTACTCCGCCTTGAGGTGGACAATCGGTTACCGAGTCCGAGGGTCTTTTATCATCGTTGGCACCTGAACGTCTCGCCACGCTTGAGGGTAACGGTGTCAGGCTGACTTTTTGGACTGTATATTCTAGGTAATTATTGTTTATTTGTATTTTCATTTTTGTTTATAGTAAGTTTTATTTTTTATACTATAATTCACATTTTTTATTTTTTTATTTTCCTTCAACCTTTGTATTTCATTTTTTGTAATTCTATTTAATAATTTGTAATTTTCTAGTTCAATTTTTGTAGTTTGTTTAGTTACTTTTACATACTTTTATCTATTATTATATGTACCGAGTGATTTTTTTTAAATTTAATATTTGATGAATATATATGTTTTTTCCACTTTCTACTTTTGTAGTTCTTATGTTCATTTACATAATTGTATGTATTGTATATTTAATTGTTTTTGTTATTTCGTTCCATATCATCGTTGTACATTTTTGTATATACTTATTGTTTTGCTCTTTTGTACTGTTTTTGTGCATACTAAATTAAAAATTGGGGGCAGAAATACTGATTTCAAGAATTAAGTTTTATCATACTTACACCCTTATTTTCATCTATTTATTTATTATTTTTCATCTTGTGTTGCTCTTTTCTTATTCTAGCTTGGGAGAGAAGTCACCTTCCCACAACTGTCTGCAGGCAGTAAAGGATGATATGGATGTGGAACGTTGTAGTCTTGAACACTCACATCTCGCTCTTTTAATTTCTAATTTTCTTATGCAAGAGTAGCGAATTGGAGGTTAAGATTGATAGACAGTGTATCCCCACCGCAATGTGGTTCATACTTCCTCAGTCACCTCCAAAACCTAAGATACATTTTATAATCCAACGTTGTCGCTTGTACCCGACTAACCTTTTTTAAAAAATATGCAGCGTATTCTATTTCATGTTAATTTGTTTTGGTTTATGGCTTGAAAAGTTTGTGGTTGTAATAATCAGAGGCTGCGATTTGCTGTTTTTAACACAGTCCTTCCTCAATATTTTATTTATTCATTTAACTTCATCCAGATGAAATTATTTAAGCAGGCAAAAAAAAAATATATGATATTGCATAATACATAGGAAAATGGAGCATACAAGATTACGCGTAGAAAAATTACAATATACTGCTAATACAAATAGTGTAGTCGGTATATTACAGCAATATTAGTGTTCACACTTTAAAGACGATTCATAAATTATTAGAAATAGTGTTCATGTTTGTTTATTTTTGAATTTCGCGCAAAGCTACTCTAGAATTATCTTCGCTAGCCGTCCCTATTTTAGCAGTCTAAGACTAGAGGGAAGGCAGCCAGTCATCACCATCCACCGCCACCTCTTGGACTACTCTCTTACCAACGAATAGTGGGATTAATCGTAACATTATAACGCTTTCACTGCTGAGAAGCCGAGCATGTTTGATGCGACAGGGATGCGAACCCGCGACCCTCAAATTACGAGTCGCCCGCCTTAACCCACCTGGCTATGCCGGGCCAAGTTTTCATGCCTTTTGCTTGAATTTTCCTTATTCTATAAATTTCACGCACGCCATTTGAGTTACGCTTTCTTTCAGACATTATATATGTATGTTAGACAGACTGACGTGGACGTAACTTAAGTTAATAAAATTAAACTTCATGTAAATAGTAAAGTAGTAATGGTGTGATGTGACAAGGATTTACCAGTTGAGACAGATAAACTAACAAAAACGAAGAATAATAAAACTCGTACTAAAGAAAAGAACAACTAAACTATGTTCATAGCAGTTTATAAAACGAACCGAAGATAAATTATTGTAAAAGTAAAGCCGCTATGAAAACAAAGTTAGCTGATTGTACAGAAATGACTGAATGCGTGTTCACAAAGTTGATAAGCATATGGTTTTCAACGAACTGTGCATGCGTTATTTTAGACCTAAACAAGTCGACAAAACTTGTGGAAGCTTATTTTAGTTTAATGTTCATTTTGGGGAAATCATACGAAAGTTGTATGTTGTTTGTGTTTAATTTTTTGCAAATAAATGGAACAAAAGCTGAAACCGAAGCCAGTTATACCTGACGACAATTATTTTGCCATTTGGTATCATATTCGTTCGATGGAGAGGTCTGAGAAAGATGGGTAAGGTAATTCTGATTGGACGATCCAACAAGCAGTTGTTGGACTCCTCGAACACAAGACGATATGAAAACTGTTACGTTTGATCGATAAATTTGCGAGAAAAGTTCCCAACAGAAAAACGCACAGGTGCTATTTACGTAGACAGTACATATAAAAGCTGTTAAAAACAGAATGGTGTCTTTTGTAGAAGTGGCAACTATAGTACAAAACAGAGTGAAAGAATATCTACAAAATATTGCGCAGAGAAATAACATGTGCGGTATAGCACACAGAAATAAAACGGGAAGTTAATATGCACACCATTGTATCGACGGTTGTTGAACTTGCAAAGCTACTTGAGGGCAATTTAGGTCAGTATCCCCTAATTTTAAAACTCTAAACTAGAAGGAAAGCAGATAGCTAACACTACCAACTGCCAACTTTTGACCTACTCTTTATTAACAGATAGTTAGATTACTGAACACTTTATAACACCATCACAGCTGAAATGGGGAACAGGTTCGATAAACGGATTCAAACCAACAACCCAAAAATTGTGGATTAGAAACCATAATAATCAGTCCAAGCTAAGCCAGTACAAGTAGTCGTCACAGTGTATTACGCACACTGTATAATACAAGCTCCATGAAATACAGAAAAAGAGCGCACTTTAAAATAGTACACGTATTATAGTAAAACCGAATAGTACACAACGAAATAATGCAGAAGATGTTAAACAACTGTAGTACACATTGAACAATATAGACAATACACATACAGTATTTTATATAATATAAAGCACATAAAAATTGTAAAGTGCACAGAATAGGTAAAACTGGTACTAACAGTATAATACACAGACAAATAACAGCGAAATTACACAATGAAATATTACGTGTAGATGCTAGTAACTTTATAAACACAGTAGAGACGGAATCTACTTTTGATTAAAGACATTTTACAAGTTGTTATACAATTAAAGATCCTTTAAAATTACACTCTTAAACATTGCCAATATTGACAGAACGAGATGAATATTTAAAGCACAATAACAAATTTACAAGTGTTTTTCGTCACAGTTTCTTTCACTTTACATATAAATTTTGATCATACATACTTACAACACCTGCTCTTCTGGTTTAATCAGGTTTCTTCTCTGCCTTAGATTATTAAACACAAAACCAGCTACACGCTGGTTCTTATCACTTGACGTATATGCAGACTTGTATAAAATATTACCCTTCAAATTAAACCAATAAGAGCATACGTTCTGTCATATGTTTTAAGGTGGCACTTGATAGGAAATGGTTTGAACATGCGCTTTAATAACCTATAGAAATCGTGAGAACTTTGGCAGTTGATGGGAAAACTTGAAATTTACGTACATGAACGTACCGAACTCAATAGCAATTATGCATAGAAGTAAAAGCGCCTAACTTACCAATTATCGAAAAGGAATAAGAAAGATAAAGAAACTCAGTATCCAAACAATAATTGTTACTTTGCATAACAGATCACCTAGAATAACCCGATAAAACATCTTATGGTAAAAACAGCCTTTTCCTAATGTCTATTGGTTTGTTTCTTCGTTTCTCAATAAAACCTACGTTCAGAAGACCCAGTTTATTTAGTTGAATTACTGACGTCCGTGTTACTGTTTTGCTTTTGAGATAAAGATGTAAAATTCTTGATGACGAGAAACCCACTTGAAATAAAATTGTATCTCAGAATAGCTGGTATGGGTATTAAAACTTTTAGTTATAAGTAAAGAACAACGTTTCGACTATTCTAGGTCATCTTCAGGTTAAGAAAGAGTTTGAATGTGGCCTTTGATGGACACGTGTTGGGTACGAGAGCGTAAACGGGTACCGGACTGTAGAAATGCATTAGATTATTAACTAGTATAGGTATAAAGGTGTTACTTTATATTAAATAATTTGGTTTTAGTTGCTGTACAAGTAGGGTTTCATTGATTTTCCATTTGTTTATAGTTGTTTCACTGCTTACTTTTTGGATGTTTTCCATGTTTATATTGTTTTATATGATTTACATTGTTTAAACACGTGTAAAGGTGTTTTTTGTGTGTATGTGTGTGTGTGTACTATTTGAATCTAGTTTCCATTTTTCTGCTTGTCTTTCCAATATAGAAGTTGTGGCAGTTGTTGCATTGTATTTTATAAATTATGTTGGTGTTGTGTTTGTTAGTGTAGTTGTTTCATAGTGTGGACTTTAGTTTTGTACCTGGTTTTTGAATAAATTTGGTGTTTACTGGAATGTTGTGTTCTGAGGTTTTCCAAATGTTGGTAATTTTTTCGCTGATGTCGGGAACATATGGTATGCAGCAGTATAATGTTTTGTAGTTTCTTGTATCTTGGGATTTATTGGTGTTTGTTTGTTGTTGGTCTCAGTGTGTGTGTCTCATTTTTTTCCACGGTTTACTGAGGAAATTTGTTGATGAAGTGTTGTTTTATTTTGTTGATTTCATCGTTAATTTTATCGAGTGAGCATAGTTTTGTGGCTCTGTTTATTTGGTCTCTTAACATGTTGAGTTTTAGTTTTGTTTCGTATGCTGAGTCCCAAGGAAAGTATAATCCAGTATTGGTGATTTTTCTGTGGATTTCTGTTTTGAATTGTGTATCAGTTCTAATGATTCTGAGGTTAAGAAATACCTTTTGGTTAGTTGTTTTGTTTTTCCCGTTCACATGTGAACTTATTGTTGGGATGTATAAAGTTAACGTGTTTGAAAAACTGAGTGTTCTGTGGATGTGAATCCAGCAATTGTGTCATCAACATACCTGTACCAGTATAGTGATAGGTGGGAAGCTGAATTGATCGCTTGTGATTCAATCTGTATTATAAAATGTGGCTGTCCCCATTTACTAAACACACATATACCTACACGTGGCAGTGATCTTTATTCTAAACCTACTCCTTATGCTATCCATTTCTGTTTATTTATACAACTGCTATGATACAGTACACCGAAACACCAGTGTTTGGAGATATTGTGAAACCAACATGTATATTTGTTGATAAGTTGGGTATGTGTCTGTAACGCTGAATTTACAGTAGACCAATGGAAGTTTTGTGAAGACGTGATAATAACTTTTTTTTACCAGATTGTATGGTGGGGTATTAACGTATGTGGGTGACATTTGTGTGTATCAGGGTCTAAACGAGTTGTTCGGAGTTGTACGAAAGGAAGTTCGGCAATAGATTGATTTAAGTTATGGTACAAGTGTGAAAGTTCGAATAAAGAATGCCTGCAAGTGGATTAACTTTCCTCTATACAATCTCAATAGCTGAAAATTTTGTCAAGTATACCTTAAAACACCATTCGCCTGAATGTATATACCTTATAAAACATACAAATTTGTGTAACTATATTTTCTGAATAAATACATCTTATCAAACAAGTTGTGAATACAGTTGCTTTTCTTGCCATAAAACTGAAATTGATACAATTTTTCCTGTTGTTTTCTTATTTTTACACTATAGTGGTTTGTTAAGACAAAGAGAGAGAGAATAAAGCAACTTTAAATAATAGAATGAGCTTAAGCATCTGTCTTGGAATGTTCAAATTCTTAGTTGACTTTTAGCTTAGTTTTCATCATCCAAAGTATTTACTCCGTATTATCACAGTGGCATGTTTAGAAACCGGGTTTTTGTACCCGTGGTGGGCAGTCAACGGAGATAGCTCCTTGTGTAGCTTAATAACAAACAACAACAGTTTTTATTAATTTGAATCCTAATTTAAGGCTTCACGTATAAATGAGACCGGAAGTGGCTCAACAAATAACATGATGAACTGATATTTACAAAGTTTTGAGCCGCAAGTTGGTTATAACAGTAATGGTCATATACCATTATTCGGTTCAGTGGCCAAATAGTTTGCGATGGGTACTGATGACTAGCTGCTTCCTTCTGTTTTATGGAATACTAGTGAAGTTGGTCTTTGTGTAGTTTTAAGTGAAAATTATGAAAAAAGTGTATATAATGTTTTAATGAAAATAAATAATTACGTTTATTTATGAAGTTAAATAAGTAAACAAAATCATGATGTTCGATTTGTTTTGAATTTCGCGCAGAGCTACTCGAGGGCTATCCGCGCTAGCCGTTCCTAATTTAGCAGTGTAAAACTAGAGGGAAGGCAATTAGTCATCACCACCCATCGCAAACTCTTGGGCTACACTTTTACCAACAAATAGTGGGATTGATCGTAACATTATAACGCCCCCACGCCTGAAAGGAATTCCAACCCGCAAAAAATCATGAAGAAGAACTGCGTTAAAAACAGGAAATCACAGCCTTTGAATAATTATATTATAACCATAAACGAAACACGTTAAAAATTAAACAAAATACGCTCTATATTTTTTAAAAAGGATCTTAGAGTGCAACCTACAACGTGGGATTATAAAATGTATCCGAAGTTTTAGAGGTGACTAAGGAATTAGGACCCACATTGCTGTGGGGATGCACAGTCTATCAGCTTTAACGTGTAATTCTCTAGTCTCATAAATTTGAAATTAGGAGAGCGAGATGTGAGTGTTCAAGCCCACAACGTCCCACGTCTATATCACCCTTCAGTGCCTGCAGACAGTTGTGGGAAGATGATTGCTCTCCCAAGTTAAAATAAGAACAAGATAAATATAAAAAGATGAAAAACAAGTAAATAAAATAAAAATAAAGTATTATCATTTGAGTGCGAGTAAGAAAACTTAACTCTTGAAGTTAGCGTTCCTGCCGCCAATATGGTAGAAGCACTAATTAACACAACATTGAACCTATCAGTAAAAAGACATTTAACTGTGATTGTCGTGCTTTATATGGAACTCAAGGTGTATATACGCAGAAAGTAGTGCCAAGTTCTTAAATGACCTTATTATTAACTAAAAATTTTATAATCTCACGTTGTACCTTGTACTCTAGGATTTTAAAAAAAAAATATGCAGCGTATTTTGTTTATATGTCTTAAAACTTTATGGCTACAATATATATAACACTACAAATGATTTAAAATTTCACTTGCTAGTTACAAATGTTGCATCATTTAATTCTTCTGTTATTGATTTAATTTATTCATTTCTGAGTGATATAAAATTATTTCAACTGTTTTCTATCTTCAGGTATTAACAATTCATGTTTTTGTTTCATTTTCTCACCAATCACCACCCCTTAAAAAAGTCTTAACACTAAAGTTACTAATTATACTTAATATTTCATCTTACTTTCTAATTCATTGTCTCTACTCTTATGAGCAGATTAATTTGAAAAGTACTGATCAACTTTCTAATTTCAGATCTAATAGACCGGTTTCAAACCAGTGAGATACCCCAAATTATTCCCACAATTTAAACTATACGTACGTTATAAATCTGACAGTCATTGCCTTAGCGTGGGCCCGGTATGGCCAAGCGCGTAACGTGCGCAACTCGTAATCCGACGGTCGCGGGTTTGTGCCCGCGTCGCGCCAAACATGCTCGCCCTCCCAGCCGTGAGGGCGTTATAATGTGACGGTCAATCCCACTATTCGTTGGTAAAAGAGTAGCCCAAGAGTTGGCGGTGGGTGGTGATGACTAGCTGCCTTCCCTCTAGTTTTACACTGCAAAATTAAGGACGGCTAGCACAGATAGCCCTTGAGTAGCTTTGTGCGAAATTCCAAAAACAAACAAACAAAAACATGCCTTAGCGTGGATAGTGGGGGATCGCAGATTGGTTGGTCTTCCTTTTGCTCTGTTCAAAGTTAGGAATAGTGACATAAAGCCTTAATAGTAATTTTTATATGCAAAAACTTTTATATGCAAAAACGGCTGACCGAAGAAGGTCGAAACGTTGTTCGCTCTTCTATTTGAAGTGTTTTCTGGGCCCAGAACAGCCGTTTTTGCATATAAAAGTTCTCAACAAGTGGGTTTCTCGACATCACTGATCCTTAATAGTAATGCTTACTATTGGTACAAATTTATGACAATGAATTTAGGCACAATTTTGTTTGTTTGTTATTAATCACAAAGCTACTCAATGGGCTGTCCTTGCTGCATCCACCACGGGTATCGAAATCCGGCTTTTAGCGTTATACGTCTTCAGACTTATTGCTGAGCCACTGAGAAACCTGAAAACGCAAACATTTAACATCATAAGAACGAAATTATTATTGAAACGTGTTTAAATGAAAAAAAAAATGCTTTTTCGTGACATACTTGTAGGAAAAACTGCAGAGAATTAAATATTTAACATTACCCCGACATTTTTTGTAAAAATAGAGTGTAACTTTTCAAATACAGAGTCAAACGCATGGGAATTTTAAATAATAATAAAAAACTGAGCGATATTATATTCCTTTCGTTAATGTTTACTACTAGGTGGCGCTTAATTATAAAGGCATTTTAGATATTATATTATTGCCTGATAAAGGTGTAACCAGTGTCCCGTGTCTTCTTGATAACTACAGCAAAGTCTCGTTACCATCCAACCACTGATGAAAGTGTAACTAGTGTTCCTTGTCTTTTTTATAGTCATAGCAATTACGTTAGAAACTGTAACCCCTAATCAAGATGTTAAACAGAAATGATGCTGAGAAACGAGGGTTGTTTTGTTGAAACGTTTACGTAATGATCGCTTAAGAATTGAACATTTGAAACTTTAAAATCTTTTATTGTTTCATATCAGAATTTACTTTAAAATGTACATGCAAACTCAAAGAAAAGTTAAGAAATAAAAAATAGAAGAAAATGAATGCGAAGATAATTCTTTGAAGTAACATTTTCCATAAAATTGTCAAAATGTATTTTCTCGTTCTCAGTTTTTTTTATTGCTACAAGTGAGATGAACAACACTAGGGAAAAATAAGTTTGTATAGTATAAGTCGAATAAATTAACTTTACTGTCCAACATTTAACAGAGAACTTTATTCTTCCTTGGAATAATAAACTGATAGGAGTAAATCGTTTTATCGATAGCTTTAATTATTTTCTGTCCAGTAGACGTTCTGAAATTGATGGTACATCCTGATGTATTTGTTTTATATTAGTTTTTTGAACATACTTCATTTTATAATACAATCAATAATGGAACCGAATAGCGGCTATTTAAAAAGGTGGAATGTATGAAGCGATGTAAGAACTGTAATTTTTGTGTTGTTGTTTTTTATCTGGTCCTTACACAGCATATACCTCGTGCTTTATATTTTGTAAAACATTAAAAGCCCTCTTTTATCAAGTAAAGTACATTACATTTTTGCTCTCGAAAATTTTTATTATTGTAATAATTTCATTTTCTTTAAGAACCAGAGATGTGGACGTAAGTATCGATTTTATTATTGTTTATAAGAACACTACACATAATTTCGGCACTTACTGAAATACAACGTGCCTCCTTCAACAAACAACTTAATGTTACATTAGGTAAATTGAAAATATTCGTTTTCATTTTCTACTAATTTTCTTAATTGTTTTTTTGTCTTAACGTAATAAGTAGAGTAAAAAGCAAATCTGAGTTTTCTCTACGTGACGAAGTCGCTTGCTACGTAATAAATAATAACGAAACTTAACAACGTACGTAAAAAATATTGGTGGGTTAATTATGTACAACATGTTACAAAAGTTAAAGCTCCTCATTACGATTATATACAGAACGGTAAACTCTTGAAGTCGATTTTGAAACTTTTATAGCTTGCTAATTACTAAATTAGTTTTTGTTTTTGATTAATGGCTCTTGGTACAAACTCGATATCGTTCATTACATGAAAATTCACTATGATTCTAATTAAATTGCAGTATTATCGAAATATCAGATATATTTACTTACTATCAGCTTAATAGATTAAGCTCGTGACTTAAAAGGTTAGTTTACGTTCCAAAAACACAAGGAAATAAGCTTTGTCTTTCCTTACGATCTATTTTAGAAGCGGGTAATTCAACTTTAAATAAACGTTTAACTTAATAATAGTAATTTGACGAAGTATTTGTGCAGATACACTTACATAAGGCCTCAGGACAGGTTCGAAACGCTAATATCGTATCAGACTACTTTCTTTAGAGCAGTGGTTCCCAAACTTTTTCAGTTTGTTACCCAATTTAACATGCCACATTAAGCATGTTACCCCTTTCACAAAATGTTTTCAACATTGGTATATATGGCTAAATTAAACTAGAGATATATTGCACTTTATTTATTACACTTCATTTATTTACAATTTATTTACACTTTTAATTATTGTATTGTTCATTGTGCATTTCTAATGAATATTGCCAAAGATGTCAAGAACATCAGTGGGATGGATGGAGTTGCATACTTGAAGCTAGTTTAGGAATTCTTGGCTTTGTGGTTGAAAGTGCCAGCCTGGCATCGTTTGCAACATTCAAGCGAGTCCTTTTTTTTGTTTTCATCCCCAGCACGGTTGAGAACCCCTTCTCGCACAGATACGTTGTTGAGAATGATACCAACAACTTCAAGGCTCTCTTGGACAGAGTTGGCGAGTCAGCTAGTTGTAAAATCCAAAAGGAATCTGTATTTTGGTTTTGGAATTTGACTTTCAAGGCTTCATTTGCTCGCATTGTGATCCACTCCTCCTTTGCAGGAAATCATTATCATAAATGGCCTCATCAGGTACAGAAAAGGGATGAATGATCCACTGAAGACTGGCTGTTTTTAGGTCACTCTCTGGAAAGTAGTGCTGCATGCTTGTTTCAAGCCTCTTCAAATGGTCGCTCATCTCTTTGTTGATGGTCTGTAAAAGTGATCCAGTATTATAACTATTCTCCTCAACAAACTGGTCTAGGGTGGGAAACTGAGCGATCACTCCTTTCCCCAAGCGTCGAATCCAGAGTTTCAGTTTTCCCAGAAATGTAGTCACAGTGTGATGGGCATCAATGACAGTCGTGTTTTGGCCCTGGAGTTGCAGATTATCACTGTTCAGCTCCGCAAATATGTCAGCCAAGTAACAAAGTCGAACAAGCCACTCCTTATCAGTGAACTTGGTGGCAAAAGGAGATTCTTCTTATTTCAGAAATTCCTGAAGAGCCGTTCGGAGCTCAATGACTCGACGTAAAACCTTGCCTCGTGACAACCAACGAACATCTGTGTGGTAGAGCAGAACTTGATACTACTCTCCCATTTCCTTGCACAGCTCCCTGAAAATGCGCGAATTCACATTTCTGGACTTGATGAAATTGACGATTTTCAACACATCTTCAAACACTAATTTCAGATTACCAGGCAGGCTTTTTGATCCAAGAGAGTACCGATGAATGATGCAATGATCTACAGAAATTTCTGGATTCACAGCTTGTATAAGGCCCGTAATCCACGATTACGAACCATCATCGACGGAGACCTAGATTAAAAAAGAAAAACTATTATAGATTGCGTCAGTTAGTCATTCTTACTTATCTTTTGCGTTATAATTATATGGTTTTAATTTAATTTACTTTATTTTGGTACTTTAGTATTTCAGTACGACAGGCACGATACTTTTTGTGAATTATGTATAAAATATTAGCTACACTACAGCTACTTGTACAATAAATAAAACTATATGACTATATGCCATGTAATTCATTGTATTTATACTAATCTAGACTTCATATAAACATCTCTCCCTACCTGTTGAACGCTATTCCAATCCAATCCATTCGTGGTAAAGAAACTGTTGATGATATTGAAGATATCTTCTCCCTTCGTGGTTGTCAGCAGATCTTTGCATAATAGGAACTCTTCTTTGATCTTGTCCTGGAGGACGTAACGAACGAACCCAGAATTTGCTATATGAGTTTTCCTTGATCTCTGTTGTAACTTGGGACAGAATATTTGATGCCATGTCATCGACTCGTCGGCGGATTGTGTTGTTTGATAGAGATATGACACTCAGTTTCTTCGCTTGATCCTCCTCACACACCTTGCTTACCATCTCGTTTGCACAAGGCATAATCAGATTCTCTGTAATGGTGTGGCATTTTTGTTGTTCGGCAACTTTATATGCAACAAAGTAAGATGCTTCGACCGCAGCTTGAAGCTTTTGGGCTTGAATTCCAGATGAACCGAACTGGATATTCTTCAGTGCTACAGCCCGGCGCTGAAAATAAGCCTGATCCTCATTTTGAAGATTTGGATGGCACTTCTGGAGGTGAGCTGAGAGTTTTGATGGCTTGAGGCTTTCATTTGTCAACACTTTGTGACAAACTACACATTGCGGCCGATCCTCTCCACCAGAAAGTAAATTCACAAAGCCATAGCGAAGAAAGGCGTCAGAGTAGGTGCGCTTTTTAGACATTTTATTGTTTAATCAGCAGAAAAAGAAAAACTGCATAAAAAGTGTGAACAATGTGAACTTATTATTTATTTTTTCATGGCATTCTAGATAGCATTAAAAGAGCTTATTCAGCAAAGGAATGAGGTAAGAGTAGGTAAATACTAACTATACTGCACAGGGCAGTATACATACATACCAGGTTTTGACTACCTCGTCTGATGCTCACATAGAAACTGACAGTGTGAAATAGAGGCAACCTCAGGCAGTGAGTGACGCGTACTGGACACATCGATGAGTCATCAGGGTTACTGAGTGACTTGTGTTCTGAAGCATACTTGTCAAAATACTTTTAGGTTACCACACACTTAGATACATAGTTTTTCTTTTCTGCTACTGTATATTAGTTCTTGATGTTTATTGTTATTTGGTTTAAACTTTATTACATACTTAAAATAGGTTTAATTTACAACTTTACATACTAAGACTAAGTTAACATTAATCCTAATACCAGCTACCTCAACGTTTTCTTGATTTTCAAAATTTTAACTTTTTTTTGGTCATCCCTCCATTACCCCGATAAATTGTTAAATTACCCCCAGTTTGGAAACCACTGCTTTAGAGGATTCTTATCAACTGATGTCTACTCTGAATTTAAAAACCAACAACATTCAAATATGATGATGTATTTTGTAATAAGAAACCTTAATTTAGACAGCTAAAATTCAGAGCCAAATATGTTTGAAGTTACTGCGGTAAAATTGGCTATTATGTTTAAGTAAAATTGAGAGATTCTGTTAAAGTATTAATTTATTGTTATGGAATGCCTTGTGTATTTTAATAAAATGATAAAAACTCTACAATCCGAGAGATTTCGAAAAGTGGACCTTTCTTTTTCAAGATCAAACTTGAAATTTTTTATAATGTTCATTATTGTGAAATCACATAACTTTAAATGTTAAGCTGTGAATCATTCGCACTCTATTGCTTAGCATGTCCGTCAACATATTGAAGGGTCCAACGTTAGAAACGTAATGCTACTTTATAGGCTTTTCATTTTCAGCCAGCGCATTATCAAAGTGGCAGTTAAGACCCTTATTCGATCTCAAGAGTGTGAAAATTTCTCGACACTGTGAGAACTGGTGACTAAAGGCTCCTTGAAGTCAACATTTCATAATTAGAGAGTCCTATGGTGTGTTGGTATACAAAATGTTTCTTTCTCGGCGACTTCTACAAATAACATTCTATGGCCACTCATAGTTTAATCACAAAAATTCTCATAACATGCGGTTGACTTTGTTACATTGTGTTCTAAATTTACCTCTTTGATATCGCTTAAAATTTCTCATGAAAAGGCCTGCCATGGCCAAGCGCGTAAAGCGTGCGACTCGTAATCTGAGGGTCGCGGGTTCGTGCTAAACATGCTCGCCCTCCCAGCCGTGGTGGTGTATAATGTGACGGTCAATCCCACTATTCGTTGGTAAAAGAGTAGCTCAAGAGTTGGCGGTGGGTGGTGATAACTAGCTGCCTTTCCTCTAGTCTTACACTGATAAATTAGGGACCGCTAGCACTGATAGCCCTCGAGTAGCTTTGTGCGAAATTCCTAAACAAACAAACAAATTCTCATGAAAGAGGTTGGTGAGAAAACTCTGTAGTTCCCGGATGTCGTTGGATTGAACAGTGACGAAAGTTACGCATTCACTTTGGGACAGATCACGTTTGATATATACTAATGGTTTTAAGCAGATCTGTTTTTAAGCCTAGAGCTCCTTTCAGTCTAGAGTGCAGTGCTATCCGAAAGTAATGTTCCCTTATCTACCTTTACTTGTTTGATATTAATCTTTAAACAGCGGAAGTGTTGTAGGTTTCATTTGATGATTATCGATAGCCTTTTGATATTGTGTTAGATTAAACAGGTCACAACGCAGCACTTCTTGGAAAAGGTATTTTGAATAAAATGTTTACTTGTCACTACAATATCAGAACACATTTGTTTTGACTGGAATTGGACATCAATCCGCGTAACATAGGACTTTTCCACTATTGACTAATTTTCTTAAAAATAAATCCATTATCCATTGGGGAAGTAAATACACCTGCAACAGACAACTAGCATTGCTAACTGAAATTAAGCCAGCTATTTTTGAAGAAATAACCAAAGTTTCTCGCCATGAAAATTTCGAAACCTTTTGGTCTACAACTTTAACTTCAAGAACTGCTTCCGAACCATCAAGCTTAGTTTAAGAATCGTTAAGCTTGCATACAAGAGAATTAGTGTAAAGTAAACCCGTACAAAGATAATTGAAAAGGATTTGTGTTAAATTCTTCGTTTTTTTTTCTTTATTAAACAAAATTAAGTTACTTATGAATAATTCTGTTGTTTATAAAATACCGTTATGCCACTGGAGGTGTATTTTGATTCAAAGTGAGATATAATTAAGAAAGTCATGTATAGTAAAGAAAAATAAGTAATTGTGAGTCAGACCAACGATAATTTCTTCTGAGATATCATTACTGTCAGCATAATCTAAGACTGAATTCTTTGAAGAAAAGAGACTAACATCAAATAATAAATTATTTATGATTTTGTTTATAAAAGAACATAGTTGTCACTCTGTAATATTTTAACTTATTTTTGACTGGAAGAAAAATGGATGATATTACAACAGTACACGAGGTGGGTTCCCAACCCCCTCAATATCGAAGCTCATAAGATATCAACAAAGGTAAAATGAAATAGTTCGAATAGTTATTGCCCGGGGTCGTTAAAGTGATGGTCAATCTCACCATTCATTACTAAAAGAGAAGCCCAAGAATCTGGTGTGTATGTGGTGATAACTAACCGCTTTCCTTCTAGTCTTACATTGCTAAATTTGGACGGTAGCGCGGATAGCCTTCGTGTAAGTTTACGCAAAATTAAAAAACAAACAATATTTTCTCATTTTTAAAAGCATTTTTAAAAGGTCCACTAACCTGTTATGTGCCCAACAACCAAGCAGTAAGCGTAATGGGCTGTAGTTAGGTAGGTATTTCATGTTTATTGGCACAAAGCTACTAGGCTATCTGTGCGAAAGAAGATGCAGTATGCTATGATGGTATATGGAAATAAAGGTAAAAGTACGGAAAATATTTAAAATTAAGGCATGCCAGGAAGATTGAAGCATTAAGTTCAAACTTGCTGTCAGTCACCTGAAGTTAGCCTTTCCATTCAGGTCAAAATAAAAATTAAAATGTGTAAAAGAAATCATGCAAAAACAGCATATAGTCCAGTAAAAAACTTAAGTTTAAAAGACAAATGGCTCTTAAAAATGTAAAACCATGAGTGAAGGGGGCACTATCACCTATGATATTAGCTAATGCCAAGGGCAAACCTACCTAATAAATATGCTTAAAATGGCGTCGTCGTTCTTGGTTGTAATGATGGTATGATAGTAAAATATATATGATTGTGACATGAATGCCACACAGATCACACATTGGTTCATCAGTACCAGATAAAAGGAAGTGGTGATTTAAAAAACTGTGATCAATACATAGCTCAGCCAAAACAACTTCCTCCCTTCGATCTTTACAGAAACAAAATGCCCAAAGAGCTAAAGAAGACTTGATTTGAAAAGGCTTATTATTTCGTTGCTCACTCCAGGTTGGCTGATAACTGGTGTACAGTCGGGTTATAATAACTGGACCATAGCTCATGTGTGGAACAGGGACGGTGGGGATAGAGCCAGAGCAGTCTGACTTTGCGGCTCTGTCAACTAGTTCATCCCCCAGATTACCAACGTGACTTGCTATCCAAAAAAACTGGACAGAAATAGATGATAAAGATTGGCCAGTTTGTTTTGGATAGTGATAGGAATAGGACGGTAACTAACATGAAATGATTTAAGGGCCACTAGACAGCTCAGTGAATCAGTATGAATCGTACAATTCGTATATTGCATAGTTTCAATATGATTAAAGGCAAGAGAAATAGCATACAATTCGGCAATGAATACAAAAATTGTAGAGGGGAATTTGTGTGCTACAATCGAACTGTAAAAAAACCATGGCAGAGCCTATATAGTCACCTGATTTTGAACTATCTGTATATATGGAAATGGGTCGATCGTTTGAAAGATGTTCATCAAATAAAGTGATGTTTCCATTCAGGAGTATCTGCCTTCCTCAGATGACTCAAAGATAGGCCACAGTTGAGAATAATAATTAGCCATGGTGAAGGCACCGATCTCTTGACACTGCTATACTATTCAAAGATAATTTCAATTTTTTTTATTGTGTCTGGATTCCAAGCTTAAAAGGAACAATTGCAAATTTTTTATTACAGAAAAGTGTGGCCCACTGAGGATGGAAAACACAACCCCAAGTAAGATACTGTGGATAAAGAGCGAAGTTTGGAAGCATACATAAGAGACGGTTACAAATGGCGAATATACAGAAGGGTTTCATGGGACTTCACGTACAAACTTTGGGCTGGACAAGTACGAAAGGTCCCAGTGCAAAGCCGAAGCCTCTAAAGGCCGACAGGATCCAGCATTTTCAGTGCTGAGGTTTTGGCAGAACCATAAACTATAGACCCATAGTCAAGTTTGGATCAGATAAGAGCATGATAAATTTTAAACATGAGTATCGATCCGCTCCCCAAGAGGTGGAAGAGAGGACACGGAGAAGAATGTTCAGTGCTCTTATACATTTGACACGAAGCTGCTTGATATGGGAAATAAATTTTAATTTATAGTCAAATATGAGACTTAACAACTTCACCAAAGGGACGACAGGAAGTAAAGCATCATCAATACGAAGTTCTGGATCTGGATGAATACGCCGTTGGCAGCAGAAATGTACACAAACAGTTTTAGGGAGAGAAAGTTTATCCATTTGCTGTGGTCCACTTAAGTATATGATTGATTACAGTTTATAGCTGCCTTCAATAAACCTCACGTTTGAGTACTGACATGAGATGTGAAAGTCATCCACGAAAATACCATTTGAAACTGTACGGGTAGCTGTTCACTGATGACATTAATCTTTATAATGAAAAGTACGACACTCAGAACACAGCCCTAAGGAACTCCAAGTTCCTGTAGGAAAAAACGGGAAAGTGTTGAGCCCACACGGACTTGGAATCGGCGGTTCATTAAAAAATGCTTAATCAAAGCTGGCAAATTGCCACGCCATCCGTATGAGTGAAGGTCTCGCAAGATGCCACATCTTCATGTTAAATCACAAGCTTTTTCTGAATTAAAAAATAGAAACAAGATGTTGTCGCTTCAAAAAGGCTTCTCTGACTGATGTTTCAAGGCGAATTAAATGGTCTATCATGAAGCGTTGTCTTCGGAACCCATAGTGAGTAGGTGAGAGGAGGTTGTTAGATTCAAGAAACCAAACGAGGCGGGCATTGATCATCCTTTCTAAGATCAACTTGTCAAAGCAATGGGATAGTAATTTGAAGGAATCGGTGGATCCTTCCAAGGTTTCAAAATAGAGAGTATGATAGCTTGGCGCCAAGCATCAGGAAAGATATTTTCCTGCCATATCCGGTTAAAGATACCCTGGAGAACAGTAAGAGAGGCAGGAGAAAAGTGACGTAGCATCTCATAATGTATATCACCAGATCCAACTGATGTATTGCCAGAATGATGAAGCGCTTTGAGTTTCACCAGTATAAGAAGGCGATTCTAGTCATAAAGATGATCGTATATATGTAAAACGGCTAGTTTGGGTTGATAATTTTTTATAGGAATGATCAATCGAAAACGAAAGAGGCAAATGTTTAACCCGTGTTTTAATAGCTACGGAAGGGGATGAGTTTGAAGAATTAGATACAAAATGGAACATTCACCAAAAGTATTGGCAATGCTCTGAGCATCAGTAACTTCATGGCCATTGAATATTAAGATAGAGAGAGGGTAGAAGTATACCATCCACTAACCTTCCGAATTTTGTATATGGCTTTTGAAATGGTAATGTTGGAGGTATATTTAATCCAGGATTCATTCTGGCTTTGACGTTTAACTCGCCGAGCATGTGCACGAGTTTGCTGAAATTCAATGCAGTTTGAAAGCGTGGGAAATCTACGAAATTTATCCCAAGCACGTTTCTGAGCTTTTCATGTTATAGAACAAGCAAATTTTTACCAAGGGCAGGGATGTCGTGGGAAAGATGTTGAGGTTTTGGGGATGCACTGAGTAGCTTCTTGGACTATACAATTAGTTACTGCTCCTACACAATCATCTTTCGTTGATTTTCATAAGGTGGCAAGATCAATTTCCAAAAGAGCAGTGAAAGACGACCAGTTGGCCTCCATCTTCCAACTTCCACTGAGGCACACGGGTCTGGTGGCATTGACCACGGCCAATCTCTCTTAATATGATAGGAAAATGATTACTACCCCTAGATTGATGTCAACCTTCTAAAAAAGCAAGTGAAAGGCGAAGAGGAGCAGGTAGAAAGATTTATACCAGAAAACGACTGACTGGGTGGATGAAAAGAAGTGTGAGAGGCAGTATTGAAAAGAGACAGGTTGTGATTCAGGAACATATGATCTATAGCACGACCCCTCACATTAATACTAGAACCACTCTAAAGGGGATTATTCCCATTAAGATACTAAAAAATTATAAAGGGGGTTGGCAGTTGCTCAATGAGAGCTTCAAGGTCTGATTGATTATAATTTTTTTACAGGGATAAAACATAGAGCAAACAGTAATGGTACGACCCAAGAAGATGCGGATGGATACAGTTTTCAAGGGCGTATTCAATGACAAGGACCGAGTGGGCACATGTTGATCAACTAGTAGTGATACCCTTCCGTGTCCTTGTCCTACACATGACCTGTCATTTCGGTATAAGGAGTATTGTTGAAATTTGACTGCATTAGTAAATTTTAAAAATGTTTCCTGCAAAGAAAGACATTTAATATGATAAAAGTTTATCAAATTCTTGATGTCATTCGCATTTAATTGAAACCCTGGACAGTTTCGTTGGACTAGTGTGGTCACTTTTATTTATTTTGGAGGAAAATATGGCAAAGAGACCTTCTGCTTGCGACTGCGTTTTTTTTTTGGATGTGGGTCGGTCACCCTCTATTGATCCTGCTCTGGATCGAGTAGGCAGGTCGGTGTTTGTAGACATACGTTTCAGTGATTGAGGGTATGAACGAAGAGTTTGTTTAATTTTTGGGGTGTCAACAGAGGAAGACCGCATGGAAACACCTGGGCTTTAACAAGATGAAGTTGGGCAATGAATGGAAGATGTGGTAGGGACAGAGAGAGAAATAGATACTGATTCGTTAAGTTTGTTGATTTTGGAGGGTAGTAGATTAAGATACGCTGTTAAAAATTCTGTAGGAGGCACGGAAAAGTCTATCTGGACTCCTACTGTAGTAGTGTAACAGATTACAGCAGCGTAAATCCGAAATAGAATTGGTAATAGTAATTTCCGAGCCTCTGGATAAGTAATATTTTGAACTAACTTTAATACTTCTTTCTTTTGTACCCATTTAGGGCAAGAAGCAAAATTGGAAGGATGTGAACTATTACAGTTAATACAATGCGGTTATAGTTCGTATTCAAAAGCATCATGGTCTTTACCATCACAACGGGCACATGTTAAGGGAACACGGCAAGATGTTTTCAAGTGGCCAAATTGTTGACAATGAAAATATCTATCATGGCTAGGGATATAAGAACGTACCTTACAATTCAGATGTCCTGCTTCGATTGAGGTAGGAGGACGTGATGTTGTAAATGTTAATGTTATAACATTTGTCGGCTCCATAATCCCGTCTCTACAAGTAAAAATTCGGTGAATGCTGTAATATCTTGGCTAGTGAAACCTACGAGGATCTCTGACTCTGGAATGGTCTTTCAATCCCTCTCAACTATAACTCCTCTGGAAGAATTCAAAGTAGAATGAGGAGTAACCTCAATGGATATATCCCCAATGGTCTTTGAGTCCAAGAGGAGTTTGGAATGTTGTGATGAAAATGTTTCCACAAAAATGTCCCCAGACCGTAACATTTTTACCGATTTAGGAGAGCAAGCAAGGCCTTCAAACCCTTCTGAATAAAAAATGGAGACATCTGTCCTAAGAGTTTTTCAGTTAAAGAATGTATAATTAAAAATCGCGGGACAGATTCAAGTTGTGAGTTTGACCGTACAGAGTCATCAATGGGTGGTTGTTTGCCAGTAGTCGGAATTTTCTCCATGCTTTTATGCTTGTTTATTTTATTTTTAAGGGGTATCCATAATAAAAAAAAAAAATTTCGGTGCCTGCTGACCCCACCCACCATGGAATCATACGAGGTGACTCACTACAGTGCCATATACGGTCACTGCAGCGACGCCAGGGTTTCGTGAGCACCATATCTGAACACAAGTATCAGACATAGTGTCCACACGGAAGAATTCCATACTCTGATAAACACAGCCTATAATCCCAGTAATCAAGACTACTGTCCAAACAAGACTTCGTACGGAATTCTGAGACATTCCAATCTTCGATACCCCGTTCAGAGAAAAATTGAGCAGCATATTTCGGAAAAACTCTTGGTAAGACACGTTACTAATGAAATTCCCAGCCCTCGTAGACGATTTGATAAGAGCGCCTGATGGATGTTTCATGATGGGTGGTGCCACGTAGTGAGGAGGGGATTTAGTTTTTACACTTTTCATTTCAAAGAAGTTGAAGAGCTGTATGAAGATAGATTTCTCTAATTATATTTTTTCAACACTAGTATTTAATAATCAGAATCAATAATTTACTAAATTTATAAATAGATCGGAGACCACCATCTCGATAACAATGCGATCGTTTTGTTAATTGCCCATTGCACTAATATTCCCCTAGTATATGCAGAAAAGTATTCCAAATATTTTATAGAATATTCGTTGCTTTAACTCCTTTACGTAAAGGGTTCAGGAATGTTTTTCCAACGAAAGAATTGTATTTTGAAATGAAATAATCCTGGGCGTTATTACATGCCACTTTTAAGCAACAAATTATATATGTTAAGTTGTAGTTTAATATTGCATAATTACTCTCTCTCCCGGAAGGGGAGGGTGGGTATAAGGCAGTTGGGTCCATACTTGGGTGTCTTTATGTCTGCGCGCATATCTCGAAAACTAGTAGACCTATGTACACGAATATTTTATACAAGATGAGAAGTCGACATTGGACGGTTCTTTCCAAATTTGGTCAGGATCCGGATCACTCTGAAGTATTTCCTATAATTGTGAAATAGTTAATTTTCATGGTTTGGGGTTAATAACCTCGTAATGTGTAATCGCATTTTTACCAAATTTCATTGATACGTTTTAGTTGAGACTTCTTATCACACTACAGAAACTTCTCCACATCGTTGATCATTCTGGATCTGAGAAGGATTTTCTGTTTTCGAAGGTGATATTGGGCGTTATCCAAATTAAACGCATGCGATCTCGAAAATGAACGGCGGTGATGACAATATGTAATCTCTCAGATTGCTGTTATTGGTTTTTCGATGTCTTTTCAAAGTGACAAAATTTGTTTATTACGAAAGTTATTCAGTATGATTTAAGTGGTGTCCAACTTGGTACACAGAACATATTTATAACTTTTATAATTGAGTAAGTCATCAGATAATGTCGATGTAAAGGCAAGGATTATTTAATTTTAAAATGCAATTAATTTAAAACCAAATTTATCATTAAACCCTAATTATTCACACCATATTTGAGTATTTTTTTAAAAATGCAAGGAAAGCTTCATTGCTGTAGGAAATTAACAAAACAATACATGGTGACCTATAAAAGAAAACATGAATCGTCGCATTACTTGTAAAGTTAATAGAATGTTTTTAATTCTGTTTTTAATGCATAAATAGACTTTCAAAATAATAGATGATGACCTGTAAGGAAGGACACGTGAATTTCCGCACTGCTTGTTAATAAACATAATAAAGTACAGTTACTTGAATGGTATTAACAAAAACAAAGAGTGCAGATTATGAGAATGTTGTCAATCATTTTGAAGTTCATTAAATGAAGTGGAGTTCTAAATGCACAACATTTAGAAAAAGGTAGATTTTACGTTCCTTCATAGAAGTGGATAAACTGTACAGCAGAGCTATCATAACAACAATGGGTTCCGAAAACACTGAGGAAAGTTATCAGTACTAACAAGCGCAGCCGTAAAGCGAAAACTGTAGTAACGAAACGAAACCTAAAAAAAAAAAAAAAAGATTACTGTGGGGTGTATCTACTGGTATGGAATTGTATAATTTTGTGAACTATGTCGAGGAAAGCATACAGGATTATTTTGTACAATATACAGTTGAGAGAAGTCTTGTTCCAAAGCTTAGGAATGTATTTTTGGCGTAAAGTTGGAGACTTTATTTAATGGTAACTTTTGGAAGATGTATGAATAATTTCGTTTGAAGTTTATAGCTGGGTGGGTACAAATTTCGAGAAAACGGTATGTTTTAAAAAATACAGGGTAGAGATAACTTGGAAGGAAAAGTTTAGGTAAGCTATACGAAACTCAAGAATATGTGATTCAATTAAATTCACAAAATGTGTATTGTGAATAACCATTCCGCCTTTCTTAGTCTACTATTCGTACACAAATATTATTTAAAAATACGTTTTATTTTTTATTTTCCAATGCTACAAATCTGTCTGCTTACGTTTCTGATAAAATATTATTTACAAAATTTTGTCAATAATAAATCAATAACTTTCATGTATTTTTCATTTAATTCACTTGGCCATATATACAACCTTGTCTATATCTTAATCACGTTCTTGGTTGAGCGAGTTACTTGGAGTTTTAAAATTATTTTTTTCTAAGAAATTATGAGAATGTAGTTAATTTATCTTTGTTTGAATAATCTTGTTAATTTCTTTTGTCTCGTATCTTGATAAAGAGATCATATCCTTCCCTAGAAGTTATAAATTTAAGTTTATTATTTTCTTAAATAAATATGCATCTGAAACTGGATGTGTTTGGGATTTATTGAAATGACTTGAACAAAACTGAGACATGTATAATTTTTATTATTCTGACAGTAGAGCATGTTGTTCTCAAACTTCAAGATTAATAGTTAAACAGAAATGAAAAGCTCCAACGTGAGTATTTGCCTCAGTAATGTTTAATAGTAACAGTGTGTCAATATTCAGTTAAATGTATGCCTGTGTTCATGTTAATTGAGATACTATTTTTTGTGTTGTGTGTCTATGGAGAATATGTTGTATCTACTGTTTGGAATACTCCATCTGTTGTCTATCCAGTTTTGTTTCAAAGTGCAGTCGCTTGCGAACTACCACAGAAGCCTGGAGTCTTACATCTCGGTTACGGGGAGCGTTTGGAGGGAGACTCCCCTGCCTTACCCACTCACTTCAACCATCGTTAATTGTGTGTGCATTAAGGCACGAATATACATCTCAACACCCCACCCCCAAACACACACGCAATTTAACATTAATTGCGCCACCAGTGATATACAAACTGCCCGAAAAGTCTGGTACCATTCGTGATTTTCAACTTTTCTTAACTCCAGATACATGAGTAGTTACGGTGCTATCAAACCATGAGAAAGTCAAATTAATCCTGTAGTGTAGAGGGATGATTGCTTCGAAAATTTAATGCACGCCATCTATTGAGAGAGAAAACCATATCTAATACTGCTGTTAAGAAGTTTGCAGCTAAATTAAGCAGAATATTTAGAAACTTTAGAGAATTTAATATTTCCCGAATTACAAAACAAACAAAATGGGTGAATTTGATTTTCGTTTGATTGAAATAAATATTCCTAAAATAAATTAGTTTAACCATCGAATAAAGACAATAAGAAAGTGAACTTAACGGAACTCCAATTATTTACCCTCAAGAAGAAAACTAAAATCAGTTGAAGCTAAGGTATAAATATTTAAATGTGAAAAAAAGTAAAAATCTTAAGCCAGGTGCCCTAGATTTATAATATTTGCCAATACCACAGAATGAAGAAAATATTTTAGACAATTGTTTGTTTGTTTAAAATTAAGCACAAAGCACAATAGGATATGTGTGCTCTGTGCTTTCATTTAGTCCAGAGATCCTCAAACGTTTTTTAACTATCAATCCCTTCATAGAATCCTTAACCTTTTTATCGAACCCACCATTCTTTCAAGTAATAAAATATACATGTTATAGTTAAAGGAAGAATAACTTGATATATTGTTTATATGTTTTTATTATGATAAATCAGTTTTACCTTTTTATTGATTGTCTGACATCTTTAATGGTAGGGATGTGGTTGATGATCTTTGAGAATAGCACTAATATTTGGTTGTAAATTGGTGAGTTTTAGTCTTAACTCACTGCACTCTTCTATGTTCAGTTTGTTTCTCTTCTTTATTAAGACTGAATTTACATGGCTAAAACCAGCTTTAACCATATATAAACTTGAAAATGCAAGTAAAAATGGGTTTACCGCTACGAAAATATTAGGATACTTATTGGTAATATTTACATTACTCCAGAAGTTGCTGAAGGTCGTATTTTTGAACACTAATTTAGTTTCGAGATTCACGGAATGTTCAGTGAGTTCATTTTGTAAATTAGTACCTTTTTCTATTTCCAAATCAAATAGTGTAACAATCCAATCAGGTACATACATTTTCTCCAAGTCCCTAAAGCGCACTTTAAAGAGTTTACTCAGTTTTTCAAGGTGCTTTATGTATACATCAAAGTCATCATCAGAAATAATTTCATTTTTCAGTTGCCGTAAGTTTAAAAACTACTGAAAATTTCTTCCAAACAGTGAATATTTGACAAGGTCTACTTTGACTTGGAAGCCTAAGAGGATTGTCCGGGTTTGAATAATTGTTACATCTTCACCTTGCAAACGGGTCTTGTACATCATTGTACATCTTATTCTCTTCAACTCATCACATAGAAAGGAATTCACATCAATAAGAAACTTCACAGTTGAGTTATACAACTCGACAAGCCTTTGCAAGCAAACACTTCTTGACAGCGACCTTACTCCAGTATGCAACACTAATTGGTTCGCCAATTAATCTTTTTTTCACATAGCTTAGCAAACAGATGCGAATTAACTGGATGCCCTTTAATTTTATTTATCGATCTGATGCACACCTTTAGAGATTTTTTGCTTCAAGGAACCTTTTCTTTAAAAAAGATAGCAAGTCCTCCGAAACAGCAAATCATTGAAGGTGCGCCATCTGTGGCAACTGCAATTATATTGCTGAATGGAATATTGCACTTGTTTAAATATTGCTCCAAGCATTGACAAATCGTTACCCCTTTTGCATCATCTTTAAGATACCTTGTGAACAAAAACTCATGAGTAATTTGTTTTTGAATTTGACTAAATTACCTCACGTATGCCATGAAAATATTTGAATTACCAAAAGTTCATTCATCAAGGTAGATGAAAAACTTGCAATGCATAAGCTCAGATACAAAGTTATTTTCGCCACATCTTCAACTATCTCGTCAACACATTTTGAATTGTATTTGCACTTAAAGGCAAGTATTTTAAAACATGACCAGAATATTTGTTCATAACAGTTTCAATCATTTCTTCAGTTGATAGTATTATGATCTCCTCTGTAACGGTTTTTCTTTCTTTGCTATACTGAATTGTTGTTGTTGTTGGTTTGAATTAAGCACAAAGCTACACAATGCGCTATCTGTGCTCTGCCCACCACGGGTATCGAAACCCGGATTTTAGCGTGTAAGTCCGCAGACATACCGCTGAGCCACTGGGGGGATGTTACGTTTTTTATGTGGACTGAACGCAACAGAAAGACACAGATAGCAGCTTGTATAATTTTATTACGATATTCTACTTATATGTGATAGACACAAAATAAATTATCCAATAGCAATAACAGATATCCAGTTTCAACCTTCAAAACTACTTATAATACAAAAAGGTACTGGCCTGTGCTTAATAATATGATCCAGAATGAGTGTCCAAATCCGAAATCCAAAGTTCCAATCTAGGCGGGGAATTTAGTCCCACGGAGAAGTTTACGAAGTTTGAATGGGTATTTTCCAAAAAATTCACAGTCCAATACGTGTTGGCTTTCGGTATAATCCGTAATTCGACCGAATTATAAAGATTGACGCAATAAAATAAATTCACCGCTTTAGTTGATCTTGCTCTATTCACAAATTCAATTTAAATAATCACACGGCAAACGTTTAAACTTTCTCAAACGAGACAAACTTCTTGATCCGAGTAAAAACGGATGACTTCTTTCCCTCGCATTGCCGTCTGTTTATATAATAATCGCGTAACTTCCCAGAATTCCACAGTACAAACACCAGGCCAATACAAGTGATCAATCTACCTAGTTCTAGAAATTTCTACATAAATATTTCTAAATGAATTTTAATTAATTCTAAAATGTTATTTTAAATTTCACTGGTTTGAACCTCGACACAATAATATAAATATGGAAATTTAAACATGACATGACATGATTGTCGTTTTCATAACATTTACATAACACTCTCGACATGGTTGTCGTTTACATAACAGGGGACTATACTGAAAGAAGTATATGATGCCCTTAACTCTTCTTCATTATCAACCTGAACAAGTGCTTTCATAAATAAAGTTATATTTGAGTGCTTTTTATATTTTTATTTCAACGTTCTAAACAAATCAAGATTTTTGTCTTTCTTATCAGGATGAATTATCTGAAGGTAGTCTTTAATATATTTGCAGGTTTCATAACATCATTACTAAAAACCTTTTCGCATAGGTTTCGTTACATTTGTAAGCGAAGGTATAAATACAAGTTTCAAGTAATCTAGTGAATATTGTCGGTACTTCTTTTTAGGATATGCGGCTGCCATTACGGCTAATGGGATCATGGCTAAAGTTAAAACTTTATCGACTGAGCAAAGAAGCACAGGTCAATGTTTGAACGTTTTAATTTTATAGAATAAGCTAAAGTGCATAAAAATATATAAAGTAATAGAAATTGTATTTAATTTTTATTGCTATCGAATTACGTGACTACAGGCACAACGTTACAAACTTTTCATAGATATGAAACGCAAAGTTTTCGTTCACTTATTTTAAGTACAGTACTTTGTTTTTAAACCTTTTAAGTACTGTTTTATTAATTACGATACCCAATGTCCTTTTTAAACCAAACAAACTCACATCTCCACTCCCAGAGTTATTTATCTCAAATAAATAACTAACCGAGAAAAGCTATCATTGGTAATAATCAAGAATGTAAGCCAGAATGAACTTAAAACATATTGAAGAAAACGTCACGCTCACAATGCTTCCTGATTGGCTCAATTACAACCGTCAGTTGAATGGGCGGAGAGTAAACAACAATTTTTGAACAATCAATTTACAGCTGGTATATTTATTTCTTTGGTTATACGACTCTCACTTTCTGCATAATATATTATGTCAATTTGACTAACAATATTTAATAAGTCCTGCAATGATGCTTCTGTATTAACAATTTCTAACCGACCCCCGAAAATGCCTCATCATACCCTAGGGTTCGATATCGACCGTGATGTAGTTCATCAGTTCAGAGTTAGGGACGATTGCGTTCTGTTATTTCTTCTGTAACTTTGAGGAAAATACTGAAACAAAAAAATAAACATATTAAGGCTACTGCTATAAACATTCTTCAAAGTTGAGAATTTAAAATTAGTAAATGCGTTAGTCAAACACTGGGAGATATAAATCAAATAACTCTTTACAAAGAATTGCAGTTACCTCTTTAGGGTTCTTAGGGAAGGGAATGGTTCTAGATTTGACCGTTTATGAGTCATGTGGTGGATGAAGGCAGACGCCTAAGTGATTGGAGATGTGAAACCAACAAACTATTTTTACCATTCTGTGGAAACAACTTCGTCGTATGATCATGAATCAAAGTTACGTAAATTTAGCTTGTTAACCTGCCGAAGACTATACTCGTTACTAGATTTTACAACAAGGTTATTTGTTATGATGTCCATAAACAACTTCAGCGAACTAAGTCTCTTTAGCCTAATATTTTAACACATCAATACACTTTCTGTGCTTCAAAATTTTAACGATAAAATTAAATATTTTATCCTTACTTATTTTTATTTAAAAAACGCACCTATATTCCCCTATTTCTGCTTACAAAGAGGAGGAGATCGATTTTAAATTTTAAAATTAGAGTTTTATCCCAAAGCGTGTAAGAAAACATTAATGATTAATTCAATATTTGAACACGTTTTTACGATGTTTTGAAGCTTAGGTCTCTAACTGAGCATAAATTTACAGAAATAAACATTTCAATAGACACGCTAAAATAAATGGACAGTAAATAATTCTAATTTGTTCAATATTATGTAAACACAGGACATATTAACAATCTTTTTATGCTTGAGTTTCACGCCACAGCCGTTAAGGTAGTTTAACAGTAAATAGTAGTTTAGATAGCTGTTGTAAAAGATAGTTGTTGTTTTGAAATAAGTACAAAGCTACATAATGGGCTATCTGTGCTCTGCCCACCACGGGTATTGAAACCAACCCAGTTTTTAGCGTTGTAAGTCCGCAGACATACCGCTGAGCCAATGGGGGGCCGTGAAAGACAGATACCTAATATATCACCGTTAGATACTTAAGTAGTGGTAAACCAATAAATGAATCGCACTTTTGATGTGGAAAAAATTAAGATTTTTTCGCTTCAGAATATTAAAAACTAATGAATATTAATGAAAAGTGAAGCTTTAACGTGAAACTCTCATTTATTCTTTCTTCTTTCCTTGAATAGTTTCACTTAATAGCACTAAAATAGAAACATTCCTTATATTTATCTATAATTTACCTAACACTTCACACATTGTGGAGTTTATCAATACATCGTTTAACGTTTATTGCATCGTCTACGTTATTAATACATTGTTGTTTTGTCGAGGTAGTTTTTTGTTTTGTTTTTTTAGAGTTCCCACAACACCTTGTATTCTACCACGCTCACATTATTAAATAAAGAACTGAACAATGTTGCATTTGTTTCAGAAAATTCCTAAGGTGTTTTATAAGCTAAATTTTATGCACTTATAACACTTATAAGATTTCTCTGCAAGTTATGGAATTCTATTTATTGCTTAATTTTTGTCGTTATTACTTTTCAAAACACATTAAATTATTTCATATATAGTTTGAACGCTCCTTTGTTTATAAAATATATGAATAAGAATTCTTTATTTATGTTTAGATAACCCCTAAGAGTTCAAAAGATGACAAATTATAACTATCTCTCTCAAAGTAATATGCAGTGGTTGTTAACATGAATAATTATTAACTAATGTAATATTTATAAAGCATTTAGGGGTTGAAAACATACTTTTTGTTTATGTGTGTGTGTGAATTTTGTGTATATTTAATACTGCGAACCAGAGTGAAAACCTTCGTAGAGTTTCAGCTTGGATTGATTTTGATCGACTTATCTATTGTAATTAATAATTTATAATTCAGAGTGAAAACAATTAAAAATTTCAGATATTTTTTTATTAAAATGGAATATCTTAATGCTTTTCATAATTTGTTTGCAGTTAAACACAAAACTACAGAACGGGATATTTGTGTTGTACCCATCACAGGTATCGCAACCTAGATTCTGGCATAATAATCCTTCATATGTAAATGGACACGGTTTCACAATCTAAAAGATATCAGGTTTCTGTATTTAATATTTTTTCCCTATCCATATAATTATGAAACCGATACATATTATAGAACAATTTGTAATGGTTTATTTATAAAACTTAATTTTAACAACATTTATAGTATTAATTTCCCAGTTTATTAGAATACGGCCATTCTTCTGATTAAATTGATATTACTGTACGTTTTTCATTATCAAACTACTTTGTATTTGACAAAAGAAAAGTTCTGTTTACTTTGTGCATAAATCGTTTGGGCTTTTTTCTGAAAAAAATTACGATCTTTCACCACTACATATAACATTTTCAGCTAACGTTTGCTTTCTTTTGTGTCAGAAACCAATTATTAAATTCAGGAACTTCATCAGAATTTGTATTAGACATCAACTTGTAAAGCCAAGAACTTTACTGAGACTTATATCGGTAATCAAGAGGGTAAGTTTAATAGATTTGTTAGAATTTATATTAGAAACCAATTAGTAAAGCGAGATACATTGTTTGGTCGAACAATTAGAAACTTTCCTCTGATAAGGTGTTGAATAATTGAATATCTTCATTACAACTTAAACTTATCATTGCTTAGTATATACTTCTTCCTGGAGTTCATAATGTTTGTTAGCAACTCCGTATTTACTTTAAAGCCTTCAGAGCTGAAGGCAAAGGACAGAATGCTTCGACAACACACTTCAACACGTCCCATATGTTTAAAGTTGGCTTCATGTCCGTATATTTTGGCCATGAGGGAAGATTGTGACCTTCACATCAACACTCAATATAGTGAATGTTGATATCTGTTTCGAAAACACACTTCTCTTGGATGATAAATGGAGTATAAGAACGTGACTCGTGAGGATATAATGCGACCATTCATAGACAAAAGAACTTAGTTCATCTAATTAAAATATACTTCATCATTACTACACCTCCAACTGCTTGTACAATAGATCGTCTAAGAGTTCTACGCCAAAGTCTGATGCTCCACCCTGACCACATGGCAAATTATCACTGGTGGACAGCTCAGTCCTTATGATATTAGCATCACTATGAGTGATCCTGTCTATTGGCAACTGAGAATGATGGTTTGAAGTCCTCAAACGTATTTCTCGTAACTCAATGTACAAATTCTTATTGAAATGGATATCCTTGTCTGTGGTTGATGTAATATTATCCATCTAAAACTGTTGATACCCTATTGGTATTAATAATTCTTGTGAGCTGCCGTCAGTTCCTATTCTGCAGGAGCTTCTTCCGCCCACGCTTTAAGTATTTTTATTGAGATTTGTAAAAAAGTCTAGTGAAATTATTATCTTTGATTTCCCAGACATTCTCACTCTTTTGTTATCAAGGTTGCAGCTAACTGATCTAGAGAAATAATCTCCTTAGGTCTGAGACACATCTTTAGTCTTCCTATCTCAATAAAGACTGGGACACAAAGATGAGCTTGTGTCATTTGTTCTTGTAAAATATTCTAACTAGTAACATTTCGCTCTCCACTTAGACACTAAATAAAAGTGGGAAGAAAAAACCGTAATGAGGTGGTTTGAATTTCTTGCATAGCTGCACGAGGGCTATCTGCACTAGCCGTCCCTAATTTAGTAGTGAAATACTGGAGGGAAGGCAGCTAGTCATCATCCACACACTACCAACGAACAGTTAAATTAACCGCGACACTATAAAACACACAACTGCAGGGGCAAGTATCTTTGGTGAGACAGGAATTCGAACTCGCAATCTTCAGACTGGGAGTCGAGCACATTAATTACCTGGCCATGGCTTCACTTGTAAAAGCATTTTAAGAAACGCTGTTTCTCAACTTGTTACTTATATTTTTCTTTCATTTTGTTTTACACTTTTATCATTCAATCAACCAAAATGTTTATACCTTTCATAAAAACTCACGAGTTGTCATATAACCAAGGATTAATGTTGGAGTCATCTGATTTGTATTATTTTTTTCTATTAAACGTGTTAAAGTCTTTCTTTAGTTCGTAAACATTTCTCATTTTTAAAGAATAAAATCAACAAAGCAGTGTGCAATTATACGTTTATCCAAATATAAAGTAGAGTAACGTGTTAAACATCTACATAACTGCACCATCGTGAGTTTAAGATGTTCAACACCCTATATGATAAAAACATGTAGCCCCCAGGTAGTTAGGGCGTTCGACTCGTAATCTGAGGACCGCTGTTTCGAATCCCCATCACACTAAACATGCTCGCTCTTTCAGCCGTGGAGACATTATAATGTTATGATCAATCCCATTAATCGTTGGTAAAAGAGTAGCCCAAGAGTAGACGGTGTATGGTGATGACTAGTTGCCTTGTCTCTGGCTTTACGCTGCTACATTATGGATGGCTAGCGCAGAAAAACCCTCGTGTAGCTTCGTGCAAAATTAAAAACAAACAAACCAAAGAAACTTAACACTGTAGTCCACCCCCCTGTGGGTTAGCGATAAGTTTCCGGACGTATAACGCTAAAATGTGGGTTTCGACTTCCCATGGGAAGCGAAATACATATCGTTTATTATCTGTAGGTTTACGGTGAAAACTAACAACTTTTAACAGCACTAGCATAATGCAGTGTACAGGCTCAGCAAATATAGACACTTTTAAACCATTGGAGGACAAGAACGTTACTAAAAATCACTGATTTGTTTGTTTGAATTTGATATAAGTGCTCTGTGCTTGTGATTATGTTACTATTTATCAGATTTTATTTTCGGACAAATACAAAAGTCCTTCTCGATTTTGAAAAAAGATGCAATTATATTTAGTTTAACAGTAAAAGTTATTCTTTCAGGTTTAATTGCAGAAAGTTTCAGTGAAACGCAACTAACTTGCAGTTTAGTGAATTCGCAGCAAGTGTGTAGGCTAACAACGCTAGAAACTGCATTTCGGGTTTTGATACCCATGGTGGGCAGATAACAGATAGCTCTATGAGTTTGTTATTTTTGTTAATAACATACATACAACGACTCTTGGTGGTTCAGCGGTATGCCTGAGGAAAAACCGGGTTTTGATACCCACGATGAGCAGAGCACAGATAGCCCTTTGTTTATTTTTGTGCTTAATAGCATACAAACAAGGCCTTCTAGTGGCTCAGTATTAAGCCTGTAGGTTACAATGTTAAAAATCGAGTTTCGACACCCGTAGTTGAAAGAGCACAGATGACCATTTGTACTTAAAAACAACCAAGCCAAATGTATAAAAATTGTGTATTTATTTGTTCATTTAATGCGTCAGAACACCATTCTAATGGATTATCATATTGTATTGCACACACACACACACATACATTTAATTCGATGCTCATAAATCAATATTATTAGTTTTAAAGCCTAAAATGTTCACAGTCTTGTTTACTTATACATATATTTCCCCTAACATAAATAATTAACCAATTACTAAAATGAGTTAACGTTTGAGCTGTTACAGAAGTAAAGACGTCTGTAAGTTGGATTTATCAGTTTTGAAAACCGGAGAAAGAGTATTACATTTTGATAAAATACTTTACAAAAATTAAAACACTGCGTTAAGTTCGCATTCTTTAAAAGAATTACGCTTAAAGCTGCTCCAACTGTAACAACCTATAGGTTGTCAATCAAACGAGCTCCCGTTGTCACAATACAGTGTTCCCTCGTGTATCGCGGTAGATGCGTTCCAAAACCCCCCGCGAAAGGAGATTTTCCGCGAAGTGGGATCGCAGATTTTTACGTATATATTTATGTGCATTTACTTTTAAAACCCTCCCTGTACAACTATTTAACCCTCCCATTACAATACTGTTCATTATTGCTGAAATAATAAGAACAATTACCAAGATATTTCATTTCTGCACCAATTATAGCCCGTCTTGCATATCGCTACGCCATGAAGCTGATCTCGCGTAGCCTTCGCGGACGCACAATGCATACATCTATAGCGTTTCCAGTTGGTTCTGTTTCCATTTTTACGCTGTTACAAACTCAAATATATGTTTATATCTCAAAATATACCTGTTTTTTTTCTTTACACTATTAATTATATTTATTTTTAATATTTTAATGGTATTTAATGCTATATTTTAGATTTAATGTTTATTATTTTATATATACATGTATGTAATATGTGGGGGTTGGCCGAGCCCGCGAAGTGGCGAGGGAACACTGTATGTTTATTCAGTGTACACCAGGGGCCACCAAAATACGGCCCTCGAGGTCATTTTGTCCGTCCCGCCAGCAGCTAGCCACTTGGAAATAAAAAGTGGCATTTCATGAAATGTCCGACTGTCATAACAAAATAAATCACACCGATGGTTGCTTTAAGCTGGCAAACACAAAACTTTACGATAAAAAAAAGGCAGTTTCGTGCACTTTTAACCAATAGGAAATTTCTTCTTTCGTCCTTGCTGCCCGTTTATTCATATCGAGGTACATATCTATAAAAGCATTAGGATTTCGAAAACAAGTACAAATTTAACCCTCGTTCTATTGACTCGTCTTGTAAATTCAGCGGTCTAGGGTTACCGCTTCAGCAAGCTCATTTCTCTTTGTAGTCGGGTTATTCGTAACCGGTTTTTAGGTAAGTGTCGTGGCAAACGTATGTTTCAATATATTTTGTTTGTGCGTTCTTGAACCAAAACAATACTTTTCTCACAGCGTTCTGTTTTTTATTTTCAGATCCTGTTTTTTTTTCACCCATCGTTATGGCTGCTTTTAAAAGAAAAAGAGTGGACTCTGAGTGTCGTGCTTTAAATGAAGAATGGGGAGAAAAGTACTTCTTTGTGGAAACAAAAAACCAGAAAGCACCAAAAGTGTTGTCGTTTTGAAAGAGTACAATCTTCGGCGTCACTATGAAATAAAACATCTGTCAACATATTTGAAATTTTTAGGAAAGTTTCGTTCTGAGAAATTTGAATCCATGAAACGTGTTTTTGAATCTCAAAAGAATCTCTTCACGAGAAAGTTTGCTGAAAATGAATCTGTTTCTCATACAAGTTACAAAATAGTGCAGAGGATGGCAGAGTGAGGAAAACCTTTTACTGACGGCAACTTCATAAAAGAGTGTATAATGGAAGTAGCAAATGAGCTGTGTCCTGAGAAAGCCAATTTTTTTGAAAATATCAGCCTTTCAACAACTTCAGTTGTACGGAGAGCAGAAGAACTTGAAGAGAACATCACATTACAAATACGCCAAAAAGCTAGAAACTTCCTTTGATATTCTCTGGCACTGGATGAATCTACTGATCTCTCGAGTACGTCATAACCTCTCGTGTTCATTCGTGGAGTTAATTTGGACTTTCAGATCATAGAAGAGATGGCATCAGTTTGCAGCATGCATGGAAAAATAACTGGAAAAGACATTTTCATGGAAGTGCATAAAACTTTGTAAGACTATAACTTTCAGTGGAATCAGCTTAGAGGTGTGACAGTTGATGAAGGAAAAAACATGACTGGAGTAAAGAATGGTCTGGTGTGGCTGATCAGGAAACAGTTGGAAGATCTTCAACTCCCAAGCGCTCTGTTCGTACACTGCATCATACATCAGAAACACTCTGTGAAGAACTTTATTCGGGGTCATGCACTCAATCATCGCCAGTTCAAGGCGTTTCTTGAAAGAATTGATTCGGATTTCTGTGACTTGCCTGTGATAACACGGAGAGGTGGCTCAACTGCGGTAAAGACTTGTCTCGTTTTTATAAGCTGAGAAGAGAAATAGATATATTTATTATATAGATAAATACAGCCGATCCACTTCTGTCGGATCCAACCTGGTTGTCAAAGTTGTCATTTTTGGTTGACATCACATCCCACATGAATGAATTGAACTTGAAACTTCAGGGGAAGAATAACCTTGTCTGTGATTTCTATAGGATCATTAAAGGATTTCGGAGAAAGCTGTCATTGTTTGAAGCACATTTGGAAGGAGGAAACCTCTTTCATTTTCAGTGTCTCAATGAGTTTCATGCTGGAATCACAGAAGATGTCAACCTGGAGTTTCAGAAAAAGATTATTGGAGATTTAAATAAACATTTTTAGAGAGATTGTCGGATCTCACAGAATCGAAAGTGACATTCTTCTTTTTCAGAATCCTTTTCATTGTGTCACTGATGACGTGCCAGTGGAACTCCAGCTGGAGGTCATCGATTTGCAAGGAAATGACTTGTTGAAAGCAAAACACAGAAAGGGGCAACTTACTGAGTTTTACAGCTGCATACCTGAAGATGATTTTCCAAAGCTGAAGCAGTTTGCATCTGGTATGGTATCAGTATTTGGAACAACTTATGTCTGTGAACAAGCATTTTCAAAAATGAAGTATGTGAAGTTGGTACTTCAATCAAGGTTGACTGATGAACATTTGAGAGCAATTCTAATGATTGGATGCAGCATTTTCAAAACCTAACATTAAATAAATAAATCTCATTTCATAAATCTCACTAACTTTTTTGTGGCTTAGTGAAATTCAGATATGTACTCACTATGTACGATGTGACAATTGTTTTTGCTAATGTCACCTTCTTTGATAACCTTTCGGTAAATAAAAATGTTGGTTGTATTTCTGTTTGTTTTTTTTATTATACGTGTGTATTGCATGTTACCCCCACATGGCTAATGTGGCATCCTAAACTTAATGTTAAGACTTTTACAGAGAGCTTTCGTTTTAGCTTATGAGTATTAAACATAATGATCATGTGCTTCTCATTCCCCAAGTAATCTGGCCCCCTGTGAAAAATGTTTGGTGATCTCTGGTGTATATTAATATTTCTAAGTTAAAAGTTGTCAGATGCAACGCGTTGTTTTCGGATTGTCCTTTCTACCCAAATTAATCATTTAACATGTTGTGGACGTATGTTGGTTTATAATTAACTGGCTTAAACACGTGACGGGTATGTCGTATATATCTATCCACCTGCAGCGAGATACCGTCTTGTAGATGCTTAACTATAATAGATCAAAGTTTTTCGCATGTTCGCCGTGTCTAAATTATGGTTTCTATCTTGTATGTCCATGTCCAATCAATCAACACAGTGATTTCTTTCCTATCTCATTCTGCTTTAGGCTTAAAGTATTTCTAATGAATTAACGGGTCCCGACGATCGGGTAAAATGTAGCGTATAAGGTCTAAACTATATAACACTATTTTCTCACATTTTACATCACTGTTGATTTGAATTTAATATGTTATTTATTACTGTTTAGCTGTTACTTTCATGATCTTAAATAATAATTTTCATACTATTTAGTTATAAATGACCCTGTTATGTTTTGTTTTTGTTTCTTATCAGAACTTTAATAACACGTTGAATACGAATAGCTACTTGATTTGTCTAAAATATGATTCAAAACTGCCCCCCAAGGGTAGTTAGAACTACAGTAGTATGACTTATCCCAGAAAATTTAGTTCAATCCATTCAATGATATCTCATTTTCAAAATCTCTCCAGATATACATTGTATACAACAGAGGAGTAGTTGTATCGTTTGTTGTTTTCTGAATTAAGCACAAAGCTACACAATAGGCTATCTGTGCTTTACCCACCACGAGTATCGAAATCCGGTTTTCAGCATTGTAAGCCCCAGACACTGGGGGGCTACTTGTGTCGTAGTAAAAAAACGTATTTTATATAACTTAAAGGAAAAAATCTGACAAATTTTCAATTTTACATAACTAAAGACTATTAGTTTCAAGTCTTAAAAGAAGTAAGAAGTGTTAGTCAAAACGCTATACAAGTCGCCAGGGAACGATACAAATTCAAAATATATACTTATCATAGCGAATATAACTAAGAGTCATGGAAGTATAAATAATTATCATTAAAACTCAATTATACATTAGGGCTAACATAATATTTCAACTGCTGGTCACGTGTAAAATTAGAATATCTGACTATACATTATAAACACTGGGTTACAATACACGTTGTAGAGAGTTCAGTTCGTTTGAACAAACCTTTGCAATATTAAAAAGTAAGCAAAATAATTGAATGGTTGAGAATAGGCGTCATCAAGTAGTAATTGTTACTGGTGATGCTGTCTTTTGTGGTACAATAATTTTTTGGAGCCTAGCAACATCTGATTCTTCCCATGTGCTTTTCTAGTTATGGATAACAGCGACATTAAACCAACTGGCACTGAGAATCAGTCAGTTGTTAAATATTTTGTCTGTTTGTAATTAAGCACAAAGCTACACAATGGGCTATCTGTGTTCTGCCCACCACTAGTATCGAACCCGGAATCTAGTGTCGTAAATTCGCAGACGTACTAGAGGGGGGGCAACATGCCGTGTGACGGTTATATATACATATATATATATATATATATATATAAAGCGTTATAAAGTATGAGAAGCACAATAAGAAACGAAAACGAATCTCTTGCCGTAAACTGTCAAATTGCGAAAGAGTTAGAATGTCACGGAATTTGAGTTTACTTTGCTAGTTAAACATCTGTAGAAGTGTTGCCTTCTTTATATATAATAATATATAGTATTGCAGTTTCATAGTGTTGGTGAGTATGGCACAGAAAATTGACAGAATCCTATAATAGTACTAATGTTTCAATTTGTAGAAATGTTAAAATCAATAGCGTCAAAGATTGTCTGTAAAAGAAAGATCAAGAAAGACGTCATTCATCCACCTCGCTCTCAGTTAAATCTTCAGTAGCACCGAAGGGCGGCATGCGCAGTAGACAGCAGCCAGGAGCCATACTGGAATTTGAGAGGGGAGCCTTGGAGGATGAGATAGCCGATCGACAAAACTCGCGAGAAACAGCCTGCAAGACAGAGCAGTGCCGTGAACGGTGGTAACCATTGCTGGTTACGCAAAGGCATTCAAGGGTTTCGAGTACTGTGATTTAAGTATCTGTTATCCACGCTCTTGCCACTGTCGCCGACAATACTGCAACGAAATATCTGTCGGGTTTGTACACTGGTACTCATCCCTTGCCAGATCAGCATATCCAAAACGTAATGTCGCGAGTAGGCGGTATTTAAATTTGACAGAAAGAAAACCGAACTGGGAAAAAGACTTTCAAGCGTTAAAATTTTCTACGAGTCAGCATGAGACGAAAGAGGCGACTGTGCGTGCTTCTTCTGTGGGCGTCACTTGTTTGTTGTATCAATATGGTGTGTGGCTTACCAGAGGTGATCAAAATCGGTAAGTAACATTAGTTGAAAATATAATCACCAGCAAAGAAAGTATTTTTAAGTTTTTGGAGCGTTTCAGGAACGTATTGTTAATAAAGTGAATATACATGCAATAACCATTGTAGAAAATTAAAATAACTAGATATAACAAGTAAATCGAATATAAAATATATATGTTACTACAATGTTATTCTTTTAACACATTTTATTGCAAATTCACAAGCCTTTACGCCTTTGCCAAAGAAATACCTTTTACTAGTAACTACTAAGTATCATAACAAACATACCTAGTTAAATCGTAAATGCTAAAGTCAGTTTTTTTTTTTATTACAGTTTAGATTAATTAGAAAACTGGTCAAAACTACAAAGTACAACATTCAAAATATCTTATTTTTTAGCACTAATTACGAGTATTTGTATAAAAGATAGCACTTCTTTGTATTAAAAAAATTGGCAAAAATGTGTTGATTTTTTCTCTCTCTCTCTCTCACACACACATACACACCATCATACATACAATATACATCATGCATAAAATAAATTGTAAGGTGTAGTCATAAAATATTTTAGTCTTATTACAACTGACTTTTAATGGCTCGGAAATATGTCTGCGGACTTAAAACGCTAGAATTCGGTTTTGATACCTATAGGAGGCAGGGTCACAGGATAGATAACCCATTGTATATCTTTGTGATTAATTACAAACTTTTTATATCTGTGAGCTTGTATGTGTAAAAGTTCAACTTTTTTCATGTTAAGGTACAATTTCTAACTAAAACATTTTTATTAAAAAGAAAAAAACTTCATGGGACTGAAAATATCAAAACGGACTTATCAAGGTTCCCAGAACAAGGTGTTGCGCCAATTCAGTATTCGCTTTTATACGTTTTACTTCGAAGAATCATTCAGCTCAAGAACTTCTGCTGGTACCCCCTCTACCCCTCTTTTCCCATTATTTACAACGATGCGGAACGGTTGCTTGTAATATTCACGTTGCTGATCTGTTTTGCTTCTTTTCCTCTTTTTTGGCCATCAATGGCTCAGGGATAAACGTGAAGACTAGTAGAGCTAAAGAGTGGGCTTCATTACCCCTGGAGATTACAGAACAGATAGTCAGTCCATTGTGCAACTTTGCACTTAGCAACAAACAAACAAATCCTCTATTTTGTAAATAATTATTTTAACTGTCTTTCGTCGAATACATGTTAAATCTTGTCATATGGCTATGATAGCACCCAACGATCTATGAACAAGTTATATAATGTGCAAAATTTTGCGATTCAATGTGTAACCACGAAAGATAAAGTAATCAGTGATTTAAAATTTCCCTTGATTGCAGGTTTGTTGTTTTTTTAGCATTCTTATTTAGAACACTGACGATAAAAATCAAAGATGTTTAAATACACTGTTTCACTTTATTTTATGTTCGCTGTCTGTTTTTCATAATTTTAAAGCCAATAGAGAAAACACATCGACTACTAAACATTTAAGGAAGGGAGATAAGAAAACGTTATATTTTCGATCAGAAGTTTTTATAGCCCTATATCATTCTGTTAGAACATACGTCTTTAATGTCTTCTACGTTACATGCAAGAGTTAAGATATTGTCCCAAGCGTCTAGAAGATATGTCGTTTAATACCAGAACCCTAAGATAGTTGTATCACTACTATTAAATCTGTTGATTCAATTGCTTCACAGGTTTCAACACTCAACATCTTAATGGCAATTGGTCAAACGTTAAATGTATTTTTACAGTGTTAGGCCTAAATAATAGTTTTAGGTTAATTAATCCTCAAATATATATAGGCTTAACGATATCAAAGCATTACAGATCTCTTAGGTTTAACTTTTTAAATATAATTTTGGTAGCTTTAATGTTAGATTTCTGAGTTAGTGTCACAAGAACTAACTTGAATTTAGACATAACTGTGTTGAAAAAAGACGGAAACTGTAGGAAAGTTAAGCGTAAATAACAATTTCAGCTTCTTAATACTCGCATAATTCTTCAAAATATGTCAAATAATTTTGCGTTTTGAGACGCGTGTTTTTTTCATCAGTAGCTTTCACCCGAAGTAGATGTACGATAAGTCTGAGGATTTTAAACGTTAAAAATCCAATTCAGATGGCATATTGTGTAGTTTTGTGCTTAACAAAAATATTCCATTTTGTAAATATTGATAAGAAAGGTTTGTGCAAACTAAGTTAGATCTACAGTTCTCATTATATTAAATGGATTGAATTCAGACAGCAGGATGAGAAATTTGATAAGGACGAATTCACGTTTCCGAACAAATTGGAGAGCGACAGAACAGAATATAACGAATGTAACATTTATATTATATTACTTTCATCTTAATAGCATTTAGTATTAACTAGAAATTTTTAATTTGTTCTGTAACTAAACACTAATAGCGATAAAACATGGCTTATAATGTACAATAATATTCATAATATCATTGACAAAAATCAATACCTACCTATAGAGTATCACTCTATACTCCAGTCTCTCTCTTACTTATTAATTAATCAATTAGGATATTCAAATAAGAAGTACGTAAAACAAGTATTCTAGCGCTGTCTTATTTGTCCACAACAAATTAATGTCTAAGAGGCCATTCGATTAAAACAAGAACACGTCAGCTGGATATGATGGAAACCAATAGTGTATGGGAAAAAACTGTTTTATATACAGTATAAAAAATACTGTTTTGATTGTAACACTGGCAAGTGGCGAAGTTATCATTGATTAAAATTACAGTTGATTGGAAGTGTCATTGTTTTCCTTACCAATTTCTATTTATACAACGAATCTCGAATCAGAAGTATGTAAAAATAACATTTTAGATCTATCTTTCATTACTATTTTCCTTGTCCGCTGTCTTTTTCTCCATAACTTTAAAGTAAACAGAGAGAACATGACTGTTACGTATTTTTTATGTTTTATATTCTTCGTAGACTAAACGCAACAGAAAAACGCAGATAACAGCTTCTATAATTTATTACACTAAACTATTAACAAATATAACAGATATAACATAAATTATATAATAACAGTGACAGATATTAAGTTACAACATTCGAAATTAATTACAAAACAAAATAATACTAGTTTCAAACTTCAAAATTAATCACAATACAAAATGGTACTGGCCTGTATCTAATATAATGATCTAAAATGAAAGTCTCAAATTCCAGTCTAGGGTGTGAATTTGGTCCCACGAAGAAATTCCGAAGCTTAAATGAAGAAGTTCAGAAACAGTTCACAATTCAATAAATTCGCCGACTCTCAGCACAAGCAGTAATTCAGATGAATCGTAGAGGTTGACGAAATAAAATCACAGCTTCCGTAGATCTAACCTTAGTCACAAATCCAAGTTGAATAATCACAGCAAACACTTAATCTTTCTCAAATAACTGACTCTCTTCTTTTGAAATAAAACTAATGTCTGACTCTCCTTTTTTCTTCGAATAAAAAACTGATGTCTGAATCTCTCTTGTCTCTCCCATCTTCGTCTGTTTATATATTGTAGGCCTAGACCCCTCGAATAACCGCGAACTTTCTACAGATCTCCAGAGCAATCCGCGCATGTCCGTTCTTGCACGAGACTAATAGTCGAGACAGGAAGTCGCCAGCACTTTATTTACAAACATATGATTGGTCTACTTAATTCAAGAAAATTCTAAATGTTACCCTAAATGAATAACAACATATTAGTTTAAACTTCGAAACAATAATATAAATATGGAAAAATGAATAATAAAAATGAAAATTCAAACACAACACGACATGTTGTCGTTTACAAAATATTTACATAACAAAGATATGTCTAAAAGTTACTGAAATGAAAAAAAAACTTTATTATAATGTTTTTAGCTCATACCATTTTCTTATAACAGTGAGACTTGAGTCTCTTTTACATTATGCGTATGCACATGATGGTTAAAGTATTAAAACTCGGACAAGATGAGATTTGGCAGCACGCCACCACAAGTAATTGTTCAGGTGTCCAGGAGGCCTTTTCGCTTACTACCAGAACACTAGTGGTTTGTATAAATAATATTATACTTACAGGCTCCATTGTTTCGTAACTTTCAGCATTCAACACCTTTATGGAAACGTAAGTCAAACATTAGATGTAAACTTTTACTGTGTTAGGTTTAATGGTTGCGAGTTAATACTCAAATGAACAAGCCTCAATTGAATGCAAAAGCAAACGACAGCGAAGTATTATAGATCTATTAGATTAAGCTTATTTGAACCAATTATAGCAGGTCTTTCATTTGATTTCTTAATTAACCTTATGGAACTGCTTAAATTTCTGTGTTGAAGCAAGATGTTTCCCGTTGGTACAGAGGTAATTCTACGGATTTGCAACGCTGGAATCAGCGGTTCGATTCCCTTTGCTTGAGACTCAGCCGATAGCCTGATGTGGTTATGCTATAAAAACATACACACACACATTGAAGCAAGATAGGTAGAAGTAAATAAGTCGTTAAGCCTAAATAGCAGTTTCAGCTTTTTGCTGCTAGCGAAGTATATTACCAAAAAATCGCATGTTGTTTATTTTGTAATTTAGAAAAAACATAATTGTTAAGCATATAATAAATTTCTAATTCCTTTTGATTTAGATGGGCATTAAGGTTTAATAATTTTTTACCCAGGAAACTCTTATTCTATCCACATTATCGCTCACATCAGCAACAAAATTCTTTTGTAAATTTAACTTCTTTTCTCTTTGAAAAATATTCCGTTCTTTTTTTTGTAATAAATCTTACGTTCTGCATGTGAGCTGGAAAAAGGCAAAGGTACAACAATAAAATAACTAAACTATGTTAAATTAAATTACTTTTTGACTAGTTGGTTTTCTTGTTCGGTATCTAAATCACTTTAATAATGCTCTTCTTTTTATTCCAAGGATTAAATTTGCCAGTCTTTGTCGCTAGGACTTCATAAAGAAATCTCGTGGAAGTCAACTTGGAGCAAAATTGTGCACTGTCAGTCATGGCAGTGGCCTGGCATGGCCAAGCGCGTAAGGCGTGTGACTCGTAATCCGAGGGTCGCGGGTTCGTGCCCGCGTCGTGCTAAACATGCTCGCCCTCCCAGCCGTGGGGGCGTATAATGTTACGGTCAATCCCACTTTTCGTTGGTAAAAGAGTAGCCCAAGAGTTGGCTATGGGTGGTGATAACTACCTGCTTTCCCTCTAGTCTTACACTACCAAATTAGGGACGGCTAGCACAGATAGCCCTCGAGTAGCTTTGTGCGAAATTCCAAAAAAACAAACAAATAAAGAGTCATAGCAACTCGTAAAACAAGTCGCGTTCTATGTTTTTAATCTACCAGTAGTTATGTACCATAACGTAGACCTCATACTATTTTTAACACGCCGCTCATAATATAATTTTGTTGTTCATAGAAACCATCTATCTTTGTATCTTTTAAAACTGCAAAGATAAAGGAAATCGTTCAACAGTGAAAACTGAATAATACCAGACAAAATTTTCAGATTCTAGCTTCTAGCGATAAATCTCTGTTATAGGCTTCTAAAGGTTATAAATCGGAGAAGTACAGTACTCAAGTCAAAGCAGTGGTACTACAAAACAAAATACAAAGCCCAATAAATAACACATGACATTTGAGGATATAAAATAAATAGAAAGGTTTTTCAAGTCTGTATTGTTTATTTACAGAAAATACTTAACTCGTTTCAAAAGTGGTGCGGTTTGAGGAGTGTGAATTTGCTTCCTGGAAAACAAAATAAAATCTGTGTGCGAAATCTTCCAATTTGATGCGTTATCGATATTTTTTATTGTTTGTTCAGTGGTATATTTTAATGATGTTTATGTTTTCGTAAAATTTTTGTGGTTAGGGTCCTAACATGGCCTGATGGTTATGGTAGTCGTCTCGTAATTTGCGTGTTCGAATCCCTGTCACTGAAGATGTTCGCTTTTTTAGTCCTGGTAAAACTATTTGTTGTAGGCGGTATTGACCAACTGCGTTTTGTCTGGCCTATCATTGCTAAATTAAGGACGGCTAGAGCAGATAACCATTAAGGAGCTTTGCGTGAAATTTAAACCAAACAAATACGAATTCACACATTTGACCCTTGAATCTTAGCTCCCACCTCATCAGGTCTAAACCTATTCCTACGCTAATGTGCTCTTTATTGTCAGGAAGGTTGAGTCTGGCCAAGTAGTTAGGGTATCGGATTGTGTAGCCGAGGTTTCACGGTTCACACAGTGTTATCGTAAAAAACAATAAAACTAATCACGCTTCGTATTTGAGGTAGTGAGTGCGTCACGAGAGGGATGTCAAAAATAAATGAGTTGGCGGCGAGTGACACTGTATAGCTGTATTTCCATTAGTCTATCAGTTCATGAATTAGACTGCTAGTATAGATAGTCCTGATGTAGCTTTGTACAAAATAAAATAATAATAATGTAATCAAGATCCGAATATGAACCAAGAAGGAGGAAGAAATATACTTAAGCCAGAAATACGAACTGTAATAAGTAACGTTAGATTAATATTATTAAATATTACATACGTAAAATTTATAATTATATTGATGATAAAAATCATTTCATGGTTGTTTCTTTTCCATTATAAATAAAAATAAAGCGGAAACGAAAATGGTCACTGCAAGATGACCACCTACCTGGAACTTTTAAATCTCAATTAGACTGGTTAAACAAGAGACGGTATTCAAGCTGATGGTTTTGATAAAGTTACAGTCTGTAGGAGAAGAGAGGGGGCTCTATTAGCACATTGTCATAAGCCAAAACACGACGAACAACAATCGACAATATACCTTTTTTTTACTTTGAATAAAATAATTTATTTCATTGGTTTTGCACGCAATATCATGCAAGCAAAAGCGCAGAATTTAGAGGAGCTGATGGTGCAAGAGCCCTTGGTTTGGCGAACGAGGGCGTAGCGTATATTTGCTTGTTAATATGTTCAGGAAGTTTGATTCTGTTAGATTGTTTCACAAAATTTAATACAAAATTCGTTTCACTTCAATGCGTTTAATTTTATGACTCGTTTCAGACCGAATAATTTTAAAATTATTAGATGGGAACGAGATGGGAATTAAATGTAAGAAAATTTACAAGTCGGTTATTGGAATAAAAGTAGTTTGTAAAGCATATAAGATATAATGTTTTTTTACCCAACGCAACTAAATTTAAAATACGAATAAATAAATAAGGTATAAAATAACACAATATAGAAGAAAATCCATTTTTACAGATTTGTTACGGAAAGGCATACTTCCGATAATTGAATTTCCATTGTTATATATTATAATTTATCTTGGATGAGCCTCCAATTTATTATGTTACGTTTTCCGTCTTTAAATAGCCGGAAATTTTAATTATAATTTAGAAGCTTATTGAGTATTGATGTGAATCAGCTTAATTATATTTGCCAGCAAGATTGATACAGTTTTCATTCTTAACACAAATATATTTAAATATACAAACAACAATACAGTTTATGATAATAATTATTACAAATAGTTTTTACAAATAATGATTCATAGACAAAATTGTACAAACTTACAAACAGTCTTTTGTCTGATCTGGAACTAAATCTTTTATCGAATGTTTACGATGAGCGAATTAATTCATTCGTAATATGTAGGTACACTTCATTTGACAGAAATACTGGCTACCTATTCTTGGCTGGCCTCACGCGGTTTACAAACTCACTTTTTATGAGGAAACTATCTAATGCTCTCGTAGAAATACCAAAGTCCAAAGTTAATTCTCTAAAGTTAAACGCCCCCCAGTGGCTCAGCGGTATGTCTGCGGACTTCCACGCTAAAATCCGGGTTTCGATACCCGTAATGGGCAGAGCACAGATAGCCCATTGTGTAGCTTTGTGCTTAATTCAAAACAACAACAACTAAAGTTAAACAATTTGTAATTTTCGAAATATGTAAACGTTCCTGGTCAAATATTTGTAGTTTCCAATTAATAAACGTCTAACACAATTATAGCTTCAAAGATTTATAGTATACTAACTGTAACAAGCCAACAACATTAAACTATCTGTTCGCGCGTCGATTTATAAACTTTAACGCGAGGTTCTCGAAAGTTCCGTTGGCAGTAATACTGGTAATCACTAGTATTTTACAAACTCGCATAGTACATTGTTAGTTCTTACGTTTGAGAATCGTATTCAAAGTTAGAAAATAGGTGGGACTTTCGCCATACACATTTAACAATATAAGTTTCACGCAATTTTAAATATATATTAAACTGAAAGAAACCTAGATAATCCGATACACCATTTACAAAACAAAAGGCCTGGCATGGCCGAGTGCGTAAGGCGTGTGACTCGTAATCCGAGGGTCGCGGGTTCGCGCCCGCGTCGCGCTAAACATGCTCGCCCAAGAGTAGCCCAAGAGTTGGCGGTGGGTGGTGATGACTAGCTGCCTTCCCTCTAGTCTTACACTGCTAAATTAGGGACGGCTAGCACAGATAGCCCTCGAGTAGCTTTGTGCGAAATTAAAAAAAACAAACAAACAAATACAAAACAAAAAATTACAGAAACGGAGATGATACAAAAAAGACTGGTGAAACTTGACGTTGTTTTTTTTTTTAATTTCACACAAAGTTACATGAGATCTGTCTGCGCTAGCAGTCCATAATTTAGTAGTGTAAAACTAGAGAAAAGGCAACTAGCACCACCACCAACTCTTGGGCATCTTTTTTAACAACGAATGGTGGAATTGGCCTCACATTATGACGCCCCCATGGCTGAAAAAGCGAACATGTTTGGTGTGATGGGAATTCGAACCCGCAACCCTGAGAATACTAGTCGACCGCTCTAACACTTGGTCATGTCGGACCCAACTTTGTTGGGTGTTTGTATTTTGCTTCACCGTGTGTAATGACGAAACGTGGTCTGGGTGTATAAAAACGTTCCGTGGCGTTTTATTCTAAATTCATGAAAAAGAAGTAAATAAAAATTAATATAACGAACTCCGCCTTCATATTTCTGTAGTGCTTTATATTGGCTCTTTTTCCTAAAGAAACTAGACATTTTCACAGTGAGGAGATTATAAATGGATACGATTACCATGGTAACAAAAAGGCTGAAAGGATTGAAGTGAGAATAATATGGTGTGATCGGTCTCGACCATTTATTATCATTCGTTTTGAAGCCTAACACAGAATTGTTAGGGCTTTATAGAACAGCAGTTGAAATGTATATCATGAAACTAGGTAGACGTAAAAGGAATATTTCAAAACCACTAATTGAGTACCGTCTTCTCTTCCTACATATACTCTTAATTGCGCTTAACACCTCTTTAAAAATTTTGTGCCATATTTTTCGAAGAAAATTTAAGAATATTTGCTGATGCTTGAAACATTTGGATTAGTATAAAACATCGATATTTTGCTCAGGTCGTAACTCATTGGGTTGGGACTGGATCAATGGTAAGTATACCGGTCTGTGAAACCTTGGTTTATATGTCGCTGTTACAGCATCCTACTCGCCATATGGGACTGGCCCGGCATGGCCAAGTGGTTAAGGCACTCGACTCGTAATCCCCGTTCCATCAAACATACTCATCCTTTTAGCTGTGGGAGCGTTATAAAGTTATGGTCAATTCCACTATTCATTGGTAAAAGAGTAGCCCAAGAATTGGCGGTGGGTGGTGATAGCTAGCTTCCTTCCCTCTAGTCTTATATTACTAAATTAGGGACGATTAGCGCAAATAACCCTCATGTAGCTTTGCGAGAAATTCTAAACATACCAAGCCATTTAGGATCAGTAGGTACTTATAACTGTGACCGTTAATTTAGGATCAGTTGGTACTCATAACTGTGACCGTTAATTCCCACTATTCGATTAAAGTAGTCCAAAAATTAGCGTTAAGTGTTTTTTATAGAGGCGATATTATTATTATTAATTTTAATTACTTCTCTTCACGTCTTTCATTAATAGTTATTCTTGTTTTTCAATGTCATATTCTTTTGAATGAGCTATTTTTATTTATTAATTAATTTTTTGCTGGTTGGGTAGAGTGCGCTAGTACTTCAAGAATTCCATTTTCATAAGTTCTTGAGCAACACGATGTTTTTTGACAATTGGTTACCCCTAGAAAAACCAGTGTGAAGTGACATTTAGTGTATACAACTGACTCACTGTAAATTGTTTTGTTTGTTAGTCTTACTTCATTATACAGATAGTGAATTTTAGCTTAAAATTTCTCATTTTGTTATCGATTAATATATGATTTCGTGTTTTTTTAATTTTAGGCTGGTCAAGACTTAAATTTATATACATTTTTAATGTGTAATTGATAATGTTGGATTGTTACCGTACTTACAATTAGTTGAATATAGTAAATCGGATTGAAAAACTGAGATAGCGATAAATAACCAGGCTTTACCTCTTATTATACTTGTATTTTAATATTTACATATTAGTTACTTTTCATATGCTGGTTTTGTTATCAGCAGTTTGGAAATTTATTACGGAAATTATATAGATAGTGACCAGATTTTCAAATCATAAAAGTAGAAGGTACTCGTATTTGCCATCTTAAAAGTAGGACCTTCTTATCTTTTACGAAAGGGAGGAGATTACAAATATTGAATTATGCAAAAAAATCTGCCCTCAAGTGAAAGGATATTTTTACTTTCATTATTATTGCTGTTTGTAGTGCAAGTTCATATCTGACGTGCGATTTTTTTAGTGATAAATTTTCATTGACGAAACGTTTGTCGTATAATTCTTGGTCACTGTGGTTAATACTCGTACTAACGTTATTTAGAATAAATGCTCTTCGACGTTAGGACCAACAGTGTACATTCAACTGTATTTGTATAAAATACGTGCTCAGTGACGTATGCAATAGTGACATCATGGCAACTGCTGCCAATTTTGAAGGGCATCAGAAAAGGCTATGTTAAACCATTTCGAGTTATGTGATAATTTTCTTACCCAGCTAAGAGGGAGGGAGAAATTTGAGATATCTTCGTCTCAAGCAAGCTCCCCTTTCTCTAACTTTTATTCCCTGCTAGCAACAGTTATAAACCGATTAATATACTGAAGGAAAATAAACAAAGACTGTTTGATCGGAAGACTACTATTTGTTAACAAAGGCTAAATTATTTACTGCAGATACTCTTACACTCAGTGACCCTGACGCATGCGCACATGATACGTTATACTGCAAAAAAAAAAAAAAATCGATTTAAACTGAGAATGCTACGCAAGTTGATCGTTATTTCTTCCTGAAATGATTGAAGCTATATGATCCAAATACCCTTTAATTTACCTATTTATCAAAATAAGTTTATTACTACAGAGAGTCAGTCGTGATTTTAATAACTTGCCAAATAATGATTTTAAGGAATCCTGAGTATGAAAACAATTTTAGAAAACCATGTGTGGTGTCGAGAAGACGTTGATGGAAGCAATAGGGAATGTGCGTGATAATATTGCATTAATCAAGTGATCAGCTCTTTTTTTGCAAATCTTGAGGTTCTTTTAATATTACACATCTTAGTATGTGAGTACGATAAGCCTAAATATAGGTTGTTTCATGTAGATGCATTCTGTCGAAACCGTGACTGCCTGTAAAAGATAAAAATAAAAAATCAAAGAGTGACAAGGAAGGAACTGAAGTTCCATAAAGAGTTCTGAGTGACTAGAAATAACTTGTATACATGAAACGTTAGCTGGCGATAGCGAAGTGGAATTTCCTTGCAGTCTTTCTCAATCAAAATTATGAAACACAAATAAAAGAATTAGCGAATGGCGTGAAATTTCAAGCATGAAATCTTGTACTTATCAGTTTATAACGGGTGTGGAAACATGATTGATATAGTAGTTTATTTAGAAAAAAAGTGTTTACGAACGTATCTGTATCATCTCTTTCAGGCTGACAGGCTAAAGGAAAGAGAGCCAGTAAACAACACCTTCAGCCAACTCTTAGACACTCTTCTCTGATCAGATAGTGGGATTTAATGATCAAGCTACAGCCTATCCAAAGTGCAAATAGTTTTTGTTGTTAGAATAATGGGACACGCAGGTTCATAGTTCGGTATACAAAACATTAAGCCACGTATTAGCCCTTTGTTTCCCCAATACTCCAGTCATAAAGTTAAGATGTACCAGTTGTCTATTTCTTTAGCTGCAAGGCATTTAGCACGTGTTTTTGAGTAGCGGTCATTTGCATTTCGTTTCAAATTACTATAAACACACCCCAAAAACTTAAACCTCTTATATAGGAGGACTATTGTTTTATTTTATAAACTGACAATTTGGTAAAAAAGAAATGATTTTCTAATGAAAGTCTTCCATTATGTAAAATGAATATTTTTATAAAAACGATATTGGATATTACAAAACCTTTTTTCTGCCCTAAAAATTATCAGTAACTCTTACTTCTCAGTAAAGTAAAAAACCGTTTTAACTGGCTCACTTTTTTTCTCTGTATAAATTATTATTTGGTTTCGAGTCCCCTAGTGGCTCAGCGGTATGTCTGCGGACTTACACGCTAAAATCCGGGTTTCGATACCCGTGGTGGGCAGAGCACAGATAGCCCATTGTGCAGCTTTGTGCTTAATTCTAAACAACAACAATTGGTTTCGACGTGCATACAAGAATTTGAAAGATCATTAAAAAAACAAATTTCCCAATGTTAATGATTTTTATATGTTCGTTAACTGATGGCAATTTTAAAGTTTTCCGTAGATAATTTAGTTAGTTGGTATTTTAAACAAAAGTCGTTTCAAGAAAATCAAATAATAAAAATCGACTGTTTTGCTTTTCTCTTTTTAATAATAATAATATCTATTAATAAGGAAAGGTTACAAAATGTATCTGAAAAAGTGGAACGAAAATTGATAGTTATTTTATATTTAAATATTGTTACTCCTAGCAGTATAATGAGCGATTTATGGAGTGGGAGTTTTGGTTTTGTTTCGTTGTTTGTTTGTAATACAACGAGTTTTAGTAGCAGTTATTTTTTATATCACTTTCTAACAGAACAGTGAACTGGTGACAGTTTATTTTACAAGAACATTTGTTTCTCAACATTAGCAGTAGCCATTGTACTTAACTACCAGCTGGCAGTGTTTTCATGTATTTTTAGGAACATTGAACTGAATCATCCATTGCTGCTATGCCATTGAGTTGCCTATTCTGTGTGTTAAAAAGAAGATCGCCTCTGGGAAACAAATTTGGCATTAGCACTTAAATATTTGAAAATATAAAAACGAATCGCATATCTATCTAAAACAACTGTTTTTAAACTTTACGTCAAATGTCATTCTTTCGAAAAAAAACAACAACTGTGATATGATCTGGAGGTTTTGCCTCAAGGTAGTTGTTATATGGTGGCTAAGATTCTCTTATAATCAGAGGGTTGTCTACGCCACCTCGTACATGTATGTATTGATATTTTTTATGTTTATCTTAAACATTACAAATTTCTTAAACTTAAAACACACAAGCTCATAAAATAAATAGCAAACACTGCGTACGTAATTTGCAAAATAATTATTATTGGGAACGTTATAGGTAGATTGTTATAGATGGATCACGTTATCGGTGTCTGACTTTCGGAGGTGTTTTAATGTAACAACCTAAATACTGATCTAATGAGAGAAGAACATTGATTACCCGACTCATTTGATCGTTTACCAGATGTCTTGTATTTGTGGTGTTGAAGTTGTGTTCTTTCTGTATTATTTGATAGTCATTTGAGAATTTCCTTTTAACTTGCACTTCTCCATTAATTAGATTTGGTCTGTCATCATTAGTTCGTTGTACACCTAATATTTTTGTTTTTTACTCTCGAAGGATTAAACGTTCTATTTGGCATTTTAACACAGAGTGATATACCACATTATTTCTACCTAATTATGGGCTAAATTTTTTCGCACTCTTTCTCAGCCCAGTATGGCCTGGTGACTTACAATAGGAGGGTCGTGGGTTTAAATCTTTGTCTCACCAAAAATGCTTGCACTTTCAGCTGCAGTGGCGTTATAATTCAACGGTGAATCCCGATATTTTTTGGTAAAAATCGTAGCTTAACAGTTGGCGGTGGATAGTGATGACTAGTTGCCTTCCCTCTAGTCTTACACTGCTACATTAGGAACAGCTAGCGGAGATAGCCCTCGTGTAGCTTTGTGCGAGATGCAAACCGAACTCGAACTTTCTCTACCTTAGTTAGTTATTCTTTTCACATTTTACCGACATCACGATACGTTAAGGTTTTCTTGTCTGTCTTATTTTAAAATAAAACGTTCTCCAATACCCACAGGCTGTTTCCAAATTAGAATATTTTATTTTTATCTTTTCTGATTTGCTTTTCAGCCGAGTGGTACAACTACTATCCAATTGCTTTGACTGGCTGTCTCAATAAGATCTTAGAGAGGATGGTTAATGCTGATCTTATTTGGTTCCTTGAATCAAACAATCTTCTCTCACTCACTCACTGTGGGTTCTGAAATCAGCACTCCACCATGAACCACCTGATTTGACTTGAAACATCAATCAGGGAAACCTTTATCAAACAACATCTTGTTTTTGTATATTTGATGTTGAGAAAGTTTGATACAAAGTGAAGGTATGGTATCTTGAGAGACCTCTACTTGTATGGGTTTCGTGTCAGTTTACCAATTTTTATTATTTTTTTTAATGAATTGGCAATTCCAGGTCCGTGGATTCGACACTTTCCCATTCTTTCCAACAGGAACTTGGAGTCCCTCAGAGCTGTGTCTTGAGTGGCACACTTTTCTTTATAAAGATTAATGTCATCAGTAAACAACTACCCCTACAGGTATATTGAGCGGCATGCACTTTTGCCGCCAACGAGGTATTCTCCCTGATCCTGAACTCCATATTTGATCGTAAGCTGACATCAAAGCAGCTACGGCTCAAGTGTACAAAGGCACTGAACATTCTCCGTGTCCTCTTTTCCACCTCTTCGGGGGGTAGAGGCGGATTGATGCTCCATGCTAAAAAAATATATCGTTCCCTTCTTCGATCAAAATTAGACTGTAGGTCTTTGGTCTTTGACTCTACCAAGACTTCAGCCTTGAAAATGTTGGAACTTTTTCACCACTTCTCCAATCCAGAGTTAGTACACGGAGTCCCATGAACTCCCTCTACACCTTCGTCATTTGCAACTGTCTTTTAATGTATGCTTCAAAACTTCATTTCTTACCACAACATCTCACATGAGTTTGTGTTTTCCTTCCTCAGTGAGCCACACTTTTTCATAACAAACGGTCTGCTACTTTTAACTTTCGTTTCTTGGTGCAGTTGGATGAATTGGTTCTATCTCTGGATGACATAGCGGTATCCGCAGATCATTTCATCCCACCATGACTAATTACTATCCCCAAATGTCACCTTTCTTTGAGTCACCTGAAGAAGACAGATACTCCTGATTGGAAGTATCTCCTTATATTTGCTAAACATGTTTCGAACCATTCTTTCATTCCTATTTATACAGATGGTTCGAAATCAGATGACTTTGTGGGCTCTGCCATTGTTTGCCGTGTTTCGGTTGTTGCACACAGAATACCTTCTATAATTGCCCTGGCTAATATAGAAGCTATGCAGTACACAAATTGTACTATTTATACCGATTAATTTAGCTCTCTGTTAGTTCTGGAATTGCTTCACGTCAGTTCTCACCCTGTTCTCGCTGATATTCAAAATCGATTGGCTCATTTCTCTTTTAACATTTACTTCTATCCAGTTCTTCTTGACATCAGGCCATGTTGGTATTCGCGGGTACAAGCTTGCTGACACTGCAGCTAAGTCTGTTTGCTCTGTCGCTGTCACTGCTGTGTCTGTTCCATACATGAACTATGGTCGTTTTTAAAGGCTGAATTCCTTATCAGTTGACAGTCAACTTGGAGTGAGCAACTGGAAAACAAGCTTTTCCAAATAAAACCCTCTATTGGACTTTGGCCATCTTGTTTCCATAAGAATCAGAAAGAGGAAGTTGTCCTCACTATACTATGCATTCGTCACAGTTTTTTAACTCCTCGTTTTCTTTTATCTGGTACTGATGCACCAATGTGTTGTTTGTGTGATACTCAGGTCACAAAAAGCCACATTTTACAGTTACGACTCTCAACGACGGCACCATTTTAGACATGTTTTGTTTCAAAGTTAACCCTTAACGTTGGCCAGTGTCATTGGCGATGATGACACTGTCCACCTTACAAATGTTTTTAGTTTTTGTAGGCCATTAACCTTTTTAACACTATTTAAATTTTTAATTCATCAATTAGACCTTTTTTAATATGATTCCTTTTTGAAGTAAAACTAGTTCGATACGAAATTAGAAAATGGCTATAACGTCATACAGCTCGAAACCAGGACTAGAAAACCCATCTCCAGGTGATTTCATGCTGGTATTTGAAGTTACCTGTTTGTCATTCTGGTAATAATTGTGATACAAAAGTATTTTACAACGTCTATTACTTTACTTTCTGAACATGACCGTATCGTCGCATAACTCGAAAGGCCAAACTCAGGTGATTAACGCTGATGTTTGTAGTTACCTGTTGGTTATCCTGGCTGGTTATGACCACTGAACTTATGCTACAGAATGTCCTTTAAAACTAGTATTAGTGTAATTTCTCTCCTTCTGGTGTAAACTAAACATAAAAATTGGATTTCATGCTGTTTAAGTTTTTAATTGAAAAATTAAACTTTGTTTTGTTTTACCTTGATTTCTTTTTATGAATTTTGATGATTTTATTTTACTTTTTAATCGGAAGTTTGGCGCAGATAGCCTATTTCTTTGTGCCGTAAAACGCGAAATCCGCCCAACCAACCACCTGAGTGGCACAGCGACTAGTTTCCCTCCAGTAGCATAGCGCTGTCTGCAGAGTTACAACTCTAGAAACTGAATTTCGATATCCGCGGTGGACAGAGCATAAATATCCCATTGTGTGACTTTGTGCGTAACTGCAATAAAATACATTTATGTTTCATTAAATATTCTTTCCGACGTTATGATGTTAGAAGCCTTTTTTATGTGGATTTATGTTAATGTAGTCGTCGGCAGGTGGGTTGGAATTTGTTTTTGTTCAGTCATTCATGGGTCTCGTATTACCTGGTGGTTAAGACACTCGACTCAGTCTGTGGGTCACGAATTCGAATAGCGTCACTGAACATATTCGCTCTTTCAAACATCTGGGTATTATAATATTACGTTAAATCCTACTTTTCATTGGCAAAAAGTGAATGGTGTTGAGTAGCTGCTTTCACTTTAGTCTTACACTTTAAAATTATGAATGTTTCGCATAGATGGTCTACGTGTAGCTTTGTACAAAACTCAAAACAAACAACCTTTTACTTTTAATGCTTTTGAGTTGAGATTCTTTTATCTGTGTTCGCTGTAGCCATCGATAGATTAATATATAGATATTTTTGTCATTAGTATAGCTACCGTTAAATTCCTGGTTTTTCATCTTCACTGTAGTGACCATTGGGTTCATGTGTTTTTTTTCAGTATCCAGTATCGTTATCACTGGGCTCATGTTTTTTTTTTAATCTTCAGTATACAGTCTTTGTTACATGTACTGTTTGGTTCAGGTTTTCTTACCTTCTTTTCGCTACAGTTACGGTTAGTTTAAGTTTTTTTACAGTCTTCATTTTATTTTGTTTTGTGATTATATAGTTTACCTCATACTCCAATCAGCATCTTGTGTAAGACGAAAACCTGTACAAGCCGGAAATATCAACATTTTGCAACATTATCTTAAGATTTCTCTAATAAAAAGTCCTCTATATGGCGGAATCTGTGTCACGCGGACGGAAGACTATCTTTCACCTACCTCATCTATCAACAAGTAGGATTAGAATCTGAATAAGGCAGAAAAATGTTTCTGATTAAATATTAATTTCTTATCTCATTAATAATTTCTTTAAGTATTAATAAATTCTCGGACATTTTGTTACAGTAAGTATTCGTTAAATATATTCTATTCTCTTTTTCTTCCGTCATTATTCCGGAGGTCACTATCCTAAAGAGCTATTGACTCTACTTTTGGTCTCATTTGATGATGAGAAACAAGAAAAACCATGGGTAAGAGGTAAATGTGAAAGTCCGCACTGTTTCAAAAATGTAAGAATAATCAACTTCTTGTGGAATGGAATGTGAATAATAAAGCATGGATGACAAGCGCTATATTCGAGGAATTTTTCAACAAATTGAACAAAAGAGTGGGACAAGAAAATAGGAATATTTTGCTTTTCCTAGATAATGCAACTTGTTACCCAAAAGTTTATTTTTTCAGATGTTCTTTTAATCTTTCTACCCCCATGTACAACATTAGTTCTACAGCCACCAGATAATGGAATTATACAGTGTATAAAATTGAAGTACAGAAAATTGATGATTCAGCATATTATTGCAAACATGGACGACTGTAAAAGAGCATCTGAAAAGACCATGAAAACTGACGTGATAGCAGCAGTTGCATTTTTAAGTCATTTAACCAAATGCATAAAAGAAGAATGCGTAATAAAGTGCTTTCTAAACTGTGGATTTATTCCTGATAATGGCGGACATTGGGGAAAAGTATGTGATGACGATTCTAGTGAAATCCAAACTCTGCGAAGATTGATGCAAATGATTCTGTGAACACTGAAAGTTTTGTGAACGTTGACAAGAATGTTTTAACAGAAAATGATGAAACTGATTTAAAATGTATAATAGAATCACAAGATGGTAACAGTTTGAGAGATTCATAAGATGAACAAAATAGAAAAGATAGTAAGGAAATAGAAATTCCTACTTCATCACAAGTGTTAAGTTATATTAACACTGTCAAATTGAATGCAAAAATGAAGGGAGAAAATGAACTTCATAAAAAGGCCGTAGAATTGGCGTTCTCTTTTAACCCCATGAGAAAGTTCATTCAAAAAAATGAAACAGTTGAAATTGGACACTTTTTCAAATAAATTTGATTAAGATTATGTGTACTTGTGAATATTTTGAATGTCTGTTTTTATTCCAATAAATGTAGCATAAACAATATAATAAATTTATTCACAAACGTCTTACTTCTCTTGAGTCAAGCGAGTATAATGTTCTGCTCAAAAATTATATATAATGAACGAAATACATGCTCACTGTGTCTGTGTCCTTGACGGGTGAAAAGTTAAGGGTTGTTAACTGTTAATGCCTCGTAGCAGATTAATTTGCAGCTTATTTTCCTATAGATACCGGAGACACTTCATTCTTTATGATCCTAATTGCTTTTTCGATAACACGTATCTCGTTTCAAGGTGATCAGGTATCAGATATTATATAACGAAGGAAGTTTACTTGTTTAATTTTTTTATGGAATTAAATATGCATTTAAAACACGTGCAACTACTGTCTTATAAATCGTCTTTATACTGTTTTCTAATTAAAAAAGATTTAATTGTCATTTTAAAATTGATTTATTATCAATAACTCAGTCAGTGACTTAGTAGTAAGACCGAGAGCTTATAACGCTAAAAACCGGGAATCGATCTCTGTGGTGAACAGCGCAGGTAACTAGTAGTACAACTTCGTGTTTAACAACTACCAAAAAAAGAACATTGTTCATAAACTAAGGAAGGTTTATTAATTCATTAAATATGTATATTCTTTGTATTTTTTACTAACAAGTCTTTTCTTATATTGTATTTTACTTAACAATTACAGTAATCCTATATTTGCTTCATTTTCTGTCAGTTTGTTTTGTGTTTGTTTCGTTGACTAGCGAATTCTACGGGTTTTGCTGTTTTGTTTTGGTTCTTGTATCATGGTTTCATAGTGATTTTCTGTGTTTTACTTACAATGGATCTCAAAATTTGTCAATAATTCAGTCCAGAGGACGTCAGGCAGCTCTTAATTTGTGTTATCGTCCAATCAACATCGTGGAGCAGTGAGTTTGTCTTTGAAAATATAACTCCTCTAGAAGAGAAACGAAGAACGTTATTAAATATTAAAAATGTTTACACACACACACACACACACCTATAAAGTGCGTCTCATTTAATATTCCAAACTTTATCACTTATTATTGTTTGGCTTCTATTGGTACAGCAGAATGTATGCAGATTTATATTTCGCCGCTAGAAACTGGGTTTCGATACCTTTTGATGAGCATAGCACAGAGGGCTCATTTTGTAGCTTTGTACTTACCTACATTTTTTCTGTCTAAATATACAGGAAAATTAAGGTTGGTGTTAGAAAAAAAACAGTTGGGTTTAATATTTTCCTAGTGATTTTACTTTATTTAATATATATTTTATAACCCACTATCTTTTAAACTCGTTTATACTAACGAAATGACATCACTAATGGACAACTTGTTCATATCTATTCTGTTGGAAAAAAATTAATCAAAGGTTTGCATCACTAGAGAAAGAATGCAATAAACATTATTAGGCTATAAATTGTATCGGCTTCTTTTCTATTCTTATTTTTAATTTCATTATATTATGAATAGTTTTTACGGTACAGTAGTTATAAGTTTGCTTATTTACAAGATATTAACTGTATATAAGGCCTGGCATGGCCGAGCGCGTAAGGCGTGCGACTCGTAATCCGAGGGTCGCGGGTTCGTGCCCGCGTCGCGCTAAACATGCTCGCCCTCCCAGCCGTGGGGGTGTATAATGTGACGGTCAATCCCACTATTTGTTGGTAAAAGAGTAGCCCAAGAGTTGGCGGTGGGTGGTGATGACTAGCTGCCTTCCCTTTAGTCTTACACTGCTAAATTAGGGACGGCTAGCCCTTGAGTAGCTTTGTGCGAAATTCCAAAAAAACATCAACTGTATACGTCACATGAATAAATTTTGATATTAAGAACGCTAGCTTGAAGCTACGTAATAATTCTCTGGGGAAACAAACGGATCAAAGGAACGTTTCGTTAGGCTTCGTTTTAGTTTCGGACAACTGTTACCCAATAGCACCGAAAATGTACGGTTCAAGAGAATCTGTTACATAATTTATTTCTGCTTGAATGATCTCGGGTAAAGTGAATTGAGGCTGGTTAGATATAAATGAGTATTTCTGAATTTATTTATCCCATTGACACTGCTGTAGGTTTTACTAGACATTACAAGACTGTTTGAGTAGCATGTGCGATATGTCGCGATATTGTCGGATGTTTTATAATTATCTTAACTCATTTAAATTCATTCGCCGAGATGAGACCAGTGTTACCATGAACTTATTCTTGCATTTACTTATTTTTTTTGCTTTATCTAAGTCGTTTGAAACTAGTGACAACCCTTTCGTAAATGAATTATTTACCTAGCAAACTCGATGTGCAAAGAAACGTAGCTAATGAGGGTGAGTAATTCTTTTAAGAGGATAATCAAATAGATTCCACATGTAAAATAAAATATTTTCTACTCAAAATAGAGAATATTTTTAATAGTTGCTAAGATAAGTTGTCAAAGAACTGAGTCAATGAGTCAGTGTTAAGTCTGTGAAAACGATAAGGTCCAGGGCTCGATTTCCCACAGAAAATAGAATGCAGACAACCCATTGTGTAACTTTATGCTTAAAACCCAACAAAGTAATATATTTAAAAAAACAACAAAGTGAAGCTCTGATTTGGAGATCTAAAATTAATATTTTAGATTTTAATATAAAATTAAATAATTAAAAATAAAACGTATTTTAAACTTGTCTCAAAGTTTTTAATCCGTATTTAACTTAAAAGTGATGAGTGAAGATTTGATGATAGTTGTATTAAACATAAAGGATAAATTATATGATAAATTCTATAAATAAAAATTTGAAGTAGAAGTGAGTTCATGATGTACGTTTTTATTATGTTAAACTGTATGGTTGGCAGACAAAATGCTTCTTCTGAATAAAAATACAATAACATAATTTTCACGATAGAGAATAAAGTGAATATTTTGCTTCATAAATGTTACATAAAGATTGTAGTATTAATTGGATTGGTATTTAAATTAACGACCAGCCAAACAGGTTGAAACAAAGAAAAATAAAGTAATCTTAATAAATAATAAAAAAAAATTATAAATGTAGATGAACTAGGATTACATCCATTACGGGCGAGAACTTGTTTTTCACTGACGTGATAGTGAGTGATATTTACAACCGAGATGTCTTGGTTGTTCTGTTTTATATTGAATACCTTGGTTTGCCCTAAAGTGACAGTTCTAGTTTTGACAAACATGATTGATCAATTTGATTTTTTTTACGCAGTATTACATGCCTTTTTTATTGTTTTATATTGATGTTAGCATGAAGTAAGTCTTTTCGTAAATATTGCTTGTATTTTGTTTAGAATTTGCCTTTTACTCGCTTTGTATTCATCATGTTTATGTGGTTTTGTTGTGAATTAAAGTATTTTAATTAATTCAATTTTTCTTAATTTAATATTATATAATAATGAGATGGAATAATTTAGAAAAACAACAAAACTATTACAGTAGGGACAACAGTTTAGACTTGTATTCATTAAAATTATTTAATTAATTTTCCCTTTTAACATTTCTTTGAATATTAAAGATAAAAATTAAAATTTCAAAATACTGATTTTGTAGCTAAATAATGGTAGTTTTTTTCAGATAGTTAACTTCGCCCTAAAAATTAGAAATAGCACAATAAGTAACTACTAAAATATTCTGAAATTGAATGTGAGAATAAGATTTATGAAAAGAGGTTGAAATTTTTTGAAATTCCTTCAGTAATCTGACGACGATCGTATCTACTCATTTTAACCACGGAATTAAGAAATAGAAAAGAAAAACGTAGAATAAACGACTGTTTTCTCACATATTCTTTTTTTTGTTTAGCTCATTTCTTCACTTTAAACCTTCCAAGGTTTCAGTTTCGGTTTGTTTATTTGATGTCGCTACTTGCATTTGAAATAGTGCTGTTTGAAAAGAGACGTTAGACAGTCAAATTTTTAAAGTATTGTGGGTTTTTGGATGCTGTTTGGTTTTATTGCTTTTATTTTTTTTATAAATTAGACTTAAATATCAAAAAATAACTAGATTCAGTAAGATTTGAGACTAAATTAGTAGCATAAGCTTTCATTTTAGATTTTAGCAATTAACACGTAGTATAACGTTAGATTACGCGTAATGATTCTCTAGCCTTTAAACGAAGGCCATCATCAATTGATGCTGCTTCCTGCAACATTCCCGCTGTTTAAGGGTTAGGCATAGCTATAATTCGACTTCATAAATACAGTTTAAAATTAGTTAGTTGTAAAACTACTGATATTTAGTTATAATATCCAGCGTTTATTTTAATTCTACAAATAATTCACTGGTTACATCTAAATGAAGTTGATCATTCCGAATTTGTTAGGTGCGATAAGTGCAACGAATGGGTTTCGTTTAACAATTCTGACTACTATGCACTTTTAGGGAATGTAATAGTAAAAATGTTTAATTTATATGTAGAGTTTGCAAGTTGGAGGAAAAGTTGGAGACTTTTCTAACCAAAGTTGAAGAAATAGGTAAAGAGAAGTGTAGACTCTGAGAAATGACAGCAGGACTTCAAAAAGAGCTTAAGCTTTTACATACAATGGAGGCATCAGCTAATATTAAGTTTCATTCAGGAAGTTTGAAAAGATCATATTATACTTAAAACTAGTGAACTTATTGTGAAGACCCTGTACTGTTGAACAACAGTTTAAACCCTTGGCTTATGCAGACGAAAACCTATTGTAGGGAGGCAAAGCAGAAGGAATAGAGAAGGATATGGTTTATAATATGTCATGTAGAGAGAATAGTCTGTGAGGTAAATAGGGGGAAAAGACATGGATTATACTACTCTGAGGGAGAGGTGGAAACCATAACTGACAGAGCAAGAGATGTAATAAAAGAAAGTGGCAACAATGTAGTTTTTGTTGTGCACATAGGGACTGACAATATAGGGAAAACTGTGTCAGACGAATTAATGAGTATAAGGGGTTGATAAAAAGTTTTAAAAATAAGGGCCATAAATTAACTGCATTAGGGATACCACCAAGAATTAATTGTGGAGATGAAGTTTTGAGCAGGTTACTAGGGTAAATGCTTGGCTGAAATTAATATGTACAATTTAGCTGGTTGGATTTGTGAGATCATTTCAGTTTGTGGACAGAATAAGTGGAGTGGATGGTTTAGACTTAAGTAAGAAATGTTCTGGCATGTTTGCAAGGGCTGTTGACTCAGCTGTAAGGGAAGCTTGTTTTAAACTGGGACTAGATAGTGGTGAGGGCAAAGATAAACTAAGAATAGAAGCATAAAAATAAATTGGATAACTATAGGGCAAGAGTAGGAATAGAGAATTTTAATATAATGGCAATAACCGAGACATGGTTAAATGTAGATTTATTTTGAAATACGTGGTTATAGGTTATTTAATAAGGACAGAGTAGTAAAGAGATGGGTTGAAGCGGCTCTATATGTAAAGAGAATTACATCTTGATGAAAATCAGATTGTTAAGAATAATAACAAGGAGATTGAATCCATTTGGGTTTTTGTTAGTGGATATCAAGATAATCAGTCCTTAGTAGTAATTTGTTACAGACCAACTTATGAAATTAGTAAGAAACTTTACAGTAAGATTAAGATTTCATCAGTTAATGAAATCATGAGTAATTTTAATTTCAGACGTGTTGACTTGGAAATGGTAGTCAAACTATGAGAGAGAAAGGTTTTTGGAAACTATTCAATATGGATTTCTTCACAAATTGCTTAAGGAACCTGTTAGAAATAATGCTATTTTAGATTTTTGTTAACTAATGCTTGAGACGGTGGAATTCGGAGAACACTTAAGTACAAGTAATCACTGCTGTATTGGAATTGATCTTTTTTTGCACATGAAAATTGCTAATAATATTATTTTCATTCTAAATTTCAAAAAAGCTAATTTTGAAGGGACGCAGCAATAATTGTCTGTTGTGAATCGGACAGCTAAGTTATTTGGAGAAATTGAGCATGTAGTAAAATTTTAAAGAAAATTATTTTTAATGTTCGAAATAAATATACTATTTACAGAAATAAAAGAGTATATGCGAGTGAAAATTTGCATTATTTCATGAAGCATATAAGACATAAAATTTATTAAAAAAAGTATCAAATTTGTAAGAAACGTAAATTGACTGTTATTATAGAATACTTAGAAAATCAAGAAACTTGGTCAAACAGGTAATTAAGGACATCTAAAACGAAGTACAAAAAGTTTTATTCTTTTATACTTTTATTCTTCGTGGGAGGGAAAAGGGTTAATACTCTAATCCTTTAAACATTTTGAGGTTTCAGTTTCAATTAATTATTTTCTATGGCATTACATAAAGGTCACCCAGTGGTAATTTTAGGTCACATCCTCTCCTATTATCGAGCCATTTCTGTGGGGGATCGCTCAACTTTGTCCCCTAATGTTCACAGATGAAATGAGTCGACTGAGACAAGAAAATACGGTCGTTAAATAAATGGATAAGGTGATTTGATTGTTTCTCCTAACTTCATTTTCATAAGTATCAAATGCTCTTGAACAAGGACCTCTGAATAGTGTGTGCCGTATGTAAAAATAAACATAAGCAACAGGAAAAAAGTGTCGCTAAAGCACTATTTATGTTAAAGATCAGTTGCGACCATCATGTTTCTATTCAAACCTAAGTTTTGTAATGAACAAATTCTAACCATTTCATTTTAACTACGAACGGAGTTAAACAATATCAGTGTACCTAATTCTAAGAAATTACGAGAGAAAGTAAAGAAAAACATGTTATAACATATCAACCATACATCTGTCATATCCATCGCCGACGGGGCTTTTCATTCAATACCAAGGCTGATCAGTCGGTTAAGCTGTCACAGACGTAGTTGCAGTTTAGGCGCTATTAATATTGCACACTTTTATAAACAACGACATAATATAAGGTCGACCAAATCCCTTTTTTCCCTCTAACCAACCCCAATAGAGAAATAGTTACAACATGTGTTGCAACTGCATTTCTTTAAATACAAGATTTCTATAATAATAATATAGAATTCTGATCTCTCTCTCTCACACTCACACACACACTATTCTACGACCTAACGTTAGACTTTGTAATACCTTGTACAAAATATAAAATATAATGTTTTGGGACAATATAAGGCCTTCTAGTCTATCTCTGTTTCATCCTCTAAACTAGAACTATCAAGAAATAAAAGAATCTTAATACCAATCCTTCTCACTCATCTAGTTATCAAGCTTTCTCTTTAAACTAACTTAAATATACTGCTTCGACAACATCTGAAGACAAGCCATTCCATTAATACTCTCAGCTCCATTTACAATCAGATTCGCCCCCATCTATCTCTTTTTTAAAATAAAATAATTTGATATCTCTCGTATTGCAACATCTCCACCCCAAGCACCATTTTAGTAATCATTTTGTGAATCATTTCCAACTGTTCAATGTTCAAAACTGGACACACTGTTCCAGAACTGGTCTAACCAGTGTCTTGTACGATGAAACTATGACCTCTTTAGATATGCCCTTCGTCTACATCATTGAAATTTAAGTGCATGGACACGTACATAGTGAGGTGCACGTGCATTTCCAGAACATAAAGAATATATTATATCAGTTAGACGAATCGGTCTAACATGAAAAAAATCGAACTTTTTAACACTTTTGTCAACTTTTGCGTGACATAAAAGCCCTTAGTGAAAGTCACGAAAAAGACAACAAATTTATTTAGTACAGTTGTTTTTATTAGAAGGTCGGTCCTCTATAGGTTTCTAACGTCTAACAGATACGTTATTGAAGTTAGAGGGATATTCCTACATAATTCTTTTTATTCTTTTTCAGTGGGTCTATTCGAGGAAGGAGACAACGATTTGACCGATGCTTTTCGCAAAGCAGTGGACAGGATTAACACTGACTCCAGTATTCTTCCGCGGTCTCGACTTTCAGCTCAAATCGTCAGGCTAGCGAAGGATGACAGCTTTCGAGCCTCAAAAACGAGTACGTTTGATCTTTATCAGTGTTTTTCGGGGTTATGGCATTTTGTTCATTTTAATAATATATATGTACTTTTATTGTAGAAATAGTTCGCCCTAAACAGAGCGAAACACGTGTTTTTACTTTGTTTCTCAAGGTAATTTCCCTTAAATGAAACCGAACTTGTTAATTTATTCCAAAGCATATTTTGCTCTAAACGGACCGAATTTATATTTTTGCTTTATTGCCGAAGGTAATTTGCCTTACATGAAACTTTACACGGTAATTTATTCCTAAGTGTAGTTTGCCCAAAAATGGAAACGAAAATATATTTCCCATTTATTTCTAAGAATGTTTTGCTCTAAGTGGAACGAACTGTGTACTATTTCATTCTTAACGATAATTTGCTCTAAACTTAAAGGTAACACGCCCAGAATTGTATCATGGCTACGCTTTTATGTGCGTCACAAAATAATTCTCTTCGGTGTGGATTCCTGTACCTGGTAGACCTCCCAGGGAAGGTTCTATTGTTTTATTTTAGCTCATCTGGGATCTAAACATCCACCAATGTGTTTGCCGTGCGTGGTGACCCGTGAAAGGGAGGAGAAGATCCTGGTGGATGAGGGGTCTAACCCTAACACACCACTTTGAACTTGAAATTTTGTAGACGGGCAGCCTTGGAGTGTCCCCCCGAGGTCAGTCGTCTGGTCTACGTGGGCTACGGTCAACGAAGTACCATTATTTGATATTCTCAACAGGTGTTTGGGTGTAGTACTCACGATACTCTGGTGTTGCTGCAGTGTCCTTGTTTGACATTTGTAGTGCGTCCCCTTGTAGGGCTCCATGGTGAGTAGGACAGTGTCCACCGAAGAAATTATTAATTTTTATTATGGATTCTCCAAATAAAAGCTTAAATAAAGTAAAAGAAAAACAGTCCATAAGTAAACGACTACGTCTAGAAGATTCTGAGCAGGAATTTTCAACCTTTGTAACACCTGTTGTGCCTTATTTTCTCATACTACATACTCTTTCAGACAAACATTTAGGACAAATGTCTCCCTCTTTATTCAGAATGGACTTGCTGGCTCTCCAAAGTCAATTCAAAAGCTTTGCTCTGGTTACATTATTGGTGGAAACATCCACATCTCAATACAGTGAGCTCCTGTTACATTCGAAGGCGATTGGGGATATACCTATTGAGGTTATGCCTCATGCTACTTTGAATTCGTCACAAGGAGTTATTTTTGAGGCGGATTTGAAGAACATCTCTAAGTAAGAGATTTTCGCTGATTTCTCTGCTGAAGGAGATTTTTGCGGTGAGGAGTATTTTCACTCGAAAAGATGGAATTATGATGTCAACCAGTGTCCTCATTTTAACATTTACATCACCTGTAGGTTATCTTAATTGCAAGGTACAGTTATACATTCCAAACCCTCTCAGATGTTTTAGTGTCAGCAGTTCGGTCACTCGAAGACATCATATCATGGTTCCTTGACGTGTGCTCGTTGTGGTAGCAAGGACTACGATGCCTATGAGTGTGAAGCGGAGTCTCATTGCGTCAATTGCAATGGCTATCACCCATCCTACTTTCGTTCTTGCCTTAAATGATTGGAAGAAAAAGAGGTGCAATATTGAAGACAATTCAAAACATTACTTACCCTGAGGTTTGAAAGTTGCTGTCCTCCACTTCATCTTGGGCGTTTGCAGCTGCACTTCGTTTCACTACTATAGTAGGAGTGCAAAAGGATCTCACCGTGCCTCCAAAATAATCTTTCTCAAACAAAGACGTGTCTAATCGGCCCAGGACAGGATATATGGAGGTCGATAGACCTCCCTCAAATAAAGACGGTAAAGAAAAAAAGACTTGATCATATCATAAACAGAAGGATTCTCCACCCAGTTCGTCTACACATAAATAAAAATGTTCACCTTGATTCAATGGAATTGTCTAGGTTTACGTTCTAATCTAAATGACATCAAAGCACTCATTTCTTCTTCCTACCATCCTGCATGTCTTTTTCTTGCAGGAAACATATCTGAAACCTGCCGATACAGTCACCTTTAGACAGTTTTCTTTGTACAAAAATGACAGGTTGTGTGATTTACGAGTGCATGGAGTGGTGGCACTGTTGGTTGATCAGCATGTACTCACCCTGTCTCTGCCACTCAACACACCCTTGGAGGCTGTAGCTATCCGTGTTACCTTGAATCGTGCCATAAGTGTTTGTTCTCTCTACCTGTCGCCTGGAGAAACCTATGATCAATCAGAACTTGATGCTCTCATTGAACAATTGTCATCTCCTTTTTAATCCTGGAAGACTTCAATGAACATAATATCCTCTGGGGAGATGCTGATGGAGCGTTGGGAGGGATCGCTCCATAAAGTTTATGCTCTCTAATCTTTCTCTTTTCAATACTGGTTATTATAAGTATTTTCATTCACCTAGTCAGTTCTTTACTGCTATTGATATCTCAGTTTGCTTCCTTTCTCTATTCTCCCACTTTACATTGAGGGTTAACAATAACCCACAAGGCAGTAATCATTTTCTTATAATTTTGAGAGAGACTGGTCATGGTCGATGCTACACGATCCGCGCGCCCCGATGGAAGTTGGATCAAGCCAACTGGCCCTCTTTTATTGTTATCACAGAACTTGATCCTGCCATCGTCTGTAAGCCGTGAATAGACGACTGCGTGGCAGCAGTAACTGACTGTATTATACAGGCAGCTGCTCAATATATTTCTAAACCCTCGACACGTTTTCCATGATATCTTCGTCTGTTGTGGAATCCTGCTTGTCACATGGCACTGAAGGTTCAAAAACGGGCCTGAGATACTTTTCGTAAGTATCACACACTCTCGAACCGCATCGTTTTCCAGCAGGCCCGTGCACATGCTTGATGGGTAAAACGTCAAAACCGAAAGGAATCTTCTATCACCAGTTTCAAAGTCATATGGGACAAGATTCGAAAGGTCAGTGGGAAATATATTTCTGTTTCACACTTAATCTTGTTCTCTGATGGCCAGGGAGTAACTGATACC